>CM034703.1:12471046-12482412 GCA_020142125.1 Phrynosoma platyrhinos | reverse complement strand
ACCACTGTGCCATCAATTTGGTCTTCCCTTGAGATCAGACAGACACTCCATCTGTATTTCACCTGACTCCTCAGCATTTGACGGCAGCTGCTGAGCCATTTCACTTCACAGAACACCCCACCCTGATTGGAGCCTCTGTTTTTGGAATCAGGTACAGTATCACCCTCTACAAAGCTGAAAATCACTATCTGCTACCACCTTTTATATCATTCGCTCTTGAATTAATCTCTAAGCAAAACACTGTAATGACTAATATGAGATTACTTCTTGAAGGTATCTTTTTGAGCTCTGTGAAATACCATCTGGTATGCATGTTCCCTTGAGCATTAAATTTATGTTACTTTCCTCTTGGATTCCACTTAACATCTACTTTTTGGTGGAGAGAAAAAAACAAATTTCACAAAACAGACAGGAAACAGAAGCAAATCAGTAAATCAGGGCATCTGAAGATGGGGAAATAAGTGTCAGGTTTTGGAGAGCAATGTGATATTTTCCTCTTCTCAAAGTATTTCCTGGAAGTCCCCAGCATTACCAAAGACTTGATATTCCCTGTTCCCAGGTTGGTTTAAATTAACCCAGTATTTTCCAAAATAAAACATATCTGTTAGTTGCCTTTTTGTGGACCCAGAAAAGATGGCCACCAAGTAAACACAGCTGTTGTTTCCAGAACACAAATTCAATAAACATCAAGAAAATAAAAGAAGAATGTCCACATTAAAACATAATGATCCAAATGCTTAACTAGTATGTTATTACTAAAACACTTCAGCACTTTGACTGTAATTCCTGAATATTAATAATAATTTTTAAAAGTCTCAGTGAAAATGGATGAAAATCAGTTTCTGAAATGTTGCATGAGATTGGATGTAACATATAACAATGGGAGAGTGAGGAGAAAGAACACAAGGAAACCAAGTCTTACATTGTCAAGCATAGCATAAGAGTTCAGCATGTGGAACTACCCTATGGCTGTTCTCATCATGGCCATTCCACTGCTGGTGGAGAGTGGGAAGGATTATATGTAGAAGCATCTGCCTATGATGCAGACAGAGAGCATCTTCCTCCAACATCTTCCTAGGTCATCTAGGGATCCCAGCAGATAATGTCATAGAATTATAGAATCCTAGAGTTGGAAGAGACCACAAGGGTCATCCAATCCAATGTCCTGCCATGCAGGAATACACAATCAAAGCACCCCCAACAGACAGCTATCTGGCCTCTGTTTAAAAACCTCCAAAGAAGAAGACTCCACCACACTCCAAAGAAGTGCATTCTGTTGAACAGCTCTTACTGTCAGGAAGTTCTTCCTAATGTTGAGGAATCTCTTTTCCTGTAGTTTGTATCCATTGTTCCAGGTCCTGTTCTCTGGAGCAGCAGAAAAGAAGCTTGCTCCATCCTCAATATGTGTCAACCCCTTCAAATATTTAAATAGGGCTATCATATTACCTCTTAACCTTCTCTTCACCAAGCTAAACATACCCAACTTCCTAAGTCTCTCCTCACAAACATGGTTTCCATGCCCTTCACCATTTCACCTTCCTCTCGACACATTCATCAATCTGTGTCTGGCTACGTTCCCATAGCCAGACACTCCTCTATCCCCTCTACTCTCCAGCAGTCTACTGGATGGCTATGTGGTAGGATGGAGCTATCACCATGAAACAATTAGTCCTAGGGGAAGAGCTTTAGATGTTGTGGAGAGAGTAAGAGAATATCTACCTCCACAATGATCAGAAAAATACATACACAAGCAGAGAGTGGACTTACATTTATGCATGTTACTAACAGAATGCTGGCCATTGAAGGTGGTGGCAAAGTGACTGCTTAAACAAAGTTCTTCAAATACTCTTCAGGACTGTGACATTCAGTGTTTCCCACATACCTTCTGGAACAGCGAAGACTAGTAGAGGGATTGTTCTTGCTGATGGAACCAGTGGGACCATATTTCCATTTTCTATATATGATTCTGAAAGCTGGACTGTGAAGAACACTGACAGGACCTCACTTGAAATGTGGTGCTGAAGAAGAGTTCAACAGTTACTCTGGACTGCTAAAGAGACAAATTAATGGGTCCAAGAGCAACTCAACCCAAACTCTCCCTAGAAGCCACGATGACTAAACTTATATTTGTACTTTGAATATATCATGAAAATATGTGACTCATTAGAAAATACAATAATGTTTGGTAAGTTATAAGGCAATAGAGAAAGAGGAAGAGATCATTACAGTTCTCAATTAAAGAAGCCATGGCCCTGGGTTTGCAAGATCTGAGCGAGTGTTGATAACAAAGTGACTTGGAGGTTTCTCATTCATAGGGTTGCCATAAGTTGAAGTCAATGACAATTATATAGCTGTATAGCTATAGCTACAGCTGTATAGCTGTATAGCTGACCAGTCATCACAAGAAATCAGCATCACACTCACCATGGTGAGCATGGTGAGTAGACCTGCTGAATGTTTGAACAAAAGGCAGATGCATGTGTTCCTAAAATACACATACAGTATGACTCATATGTTAGATGTGTCTGTCTGTGTCCTGTAGAAGATAGAACATTAATCCTCTGGCTTGAATAGCAGCATAAATTGCCATAAATAACACTGCATGTCAATGCTGACAAGACTTCATACCTTATATGTGGAGGAAAGAGACAGCTATTGGACACAGTTGTATCCAATGAACAGTTTACCTGTGTGTGTATATTGCATGATTCCCAACTTTGGGTATGAGAACTCCAAATTGCAATAATCCAGAATGCTTCTTCTGTGGCTGATCGCTTGAGCACTAATCACATGCCTGGTTAATTCGATAATGCACATAATGTTTCGGGAACTCCCCTGTTTTCATCTCTGCCTCTTCTCTTCAGGAGATTAATGAGGTGAAGAAAAAGAAGATTGTTACAAACCTGCAGTTTCCTGTACCTCCCAAGAAGACAACGGGAAACAAATATGCCAAACAGCTTTTTCACACCACTGTGTACAGAACGTAATTATCATGGAGCCAATGCAGTCCATTATAATTATGCACCAATAAGCAAAGAGCCAACTGTGCAGTGAATGGCAGAGATTAAGACATTTTCTTTCATGGCACACTACTTGCGAATTGCTTAAAGTTTTCCAGTGTGTCGCTAGGGGCAGCCTGTGGCTTCCATTACAGGAGTGCAATGAATCTGCTGTGTGTTATTTTCCTAGGCTTCAAAGGAAGGTATCCAAAGTTTGGAAGCCACTTGGGGTATAAGGTTCAGCACCATGGATAATTCCCTTAAAATATCAAAGCCAAAACCTTGAGTGAATTTAATGCACACTTGATTTAGGCCCCAAACAGACAGGGTGTAATTGGAGCATGGCGTTTTGACACCGCATGGCGAGATAACGTCCTGAAGCCACCCGGAAGTCAGGCAGCTGCCCAGAGTGGATGGCTTCAAGGCACTCCGGTGGCACGTTGCTTATATGCCGCATGCTGCAGAGTGGTTTGAAGCTGCTTTGGGGTCACAGCGAGGCAGGGAAAGCTGCCTTTTCCCCAGCTGAAAAAGGAGTGGATCTTTTCTGCTTCTTTTTCAGCCGACTTCAAGGTGGATTGGGGCTGCAGTGTGTGTTTCCTGCAGCCCCAATCTGTCTTTGTAAGGGGCAGCTTCAAGCCGTCCCTTCTGCCCCATCTGTTGATCTGCATCTGACTGCAGAGATAATGTATTTTAACACCATTTTAACTGTCATGGATCCACCCTATGGAATCCTGGGTATTTTAGTTTGTGGCATCAGAATGCTTTGACACAGAAGCTAAATCTCAGAAGACTACAAACCCCAGAAATCCATAGCTTTGAGCATAGCAGTTAAAGTAGTGTCAAACTGCATTATTTCTCCTTGCCTTAATCAGCCACCCCTGATTAAGGCAAGGAGCAGCTTCAGTTACCACACTAGTGTTATCCCAAGTTAGCCATTCCTCTCTGTGTATAAGAAACAATACCATTCACATCTACAGGGAGTTGCAGTTTGGGGTGCAAACCATCTTCACCCCATGTCTGGCATCAGATTGCCTCGCCTAGACTGGTAATGATCCTGCGAAGGGGTGTTTACATTAAAATAAAACCACAGTGATGCACTGTACCTCTTATGTTATATGGTCCCTTGCCATATAAACCCATTATGAAGAAAAACATCTTGCTAATCTTGCATCATAGACAATGACAAATCTTGTCCCATCTAAAGTAATCTAAAGTGGGTGTTTGAGCACCATTTTGTGAGGGTGTGTATTATTGTTGTTTCTAAAATTTAAGCAAACCCCTTTCAATTGTTGCATGCACAATTGCATCATTTTGCCCTGTTCTTCCACCACCTCCCAACTTCATCAGCTTGCCAGGAAAAGAAATATAGGGGATACCAAAACACAACCAGGACTGGAGGATGTTCTCTCTCTCTCTCTCTCTCTCTTTTTTTTTTTTTCTCTCTCTCTGTCTGATTTCTTTCCCCTTTAATTTTCTCTACCTGTAATTTTCTCTGCCTTCAGAATTCTCAATGGGTCAGACTTCTCTTGGGATAAGTGTAATGTGTAGTCAATGTGTCTCAGAATCTTCTACAGCACACAGAATCATAGTGGCAGGTCTGCAGAGTTGGCAAATATTAAGGTAGGAAGTCATCTTTCACCATTTGAAAACTAAACATGCCAAATATAACACCATTGGAATTGACTTCAAGGCACATAACAACAACAAAACCAGAGATATAGTCATATTAGTCTGTAGAATCAGTATATAGAGAGATCTTGTAGCACCTCTGAGGCTAACTGAAATAAAGAAGTTGGCAGCATGAGCTTTCGTAGACTTTAGTCTACTTTTAAGGTTTATGAAAGCTCATGCTTTACAAACACTCATGCTGCCAAGTTCTTTATTTCAGTTAGTCTCAAAGGTACTACAAGATCTCTCTAACAAAACCAGGGTGAACCTTAGGAGTCCAGTTCAGGGTCCATTTCTTCTTCTGCAGTGTTTAAACAACCCTGATGAGAGATGAGACACACCTTGTTTTCACATACTTCTGAAGAATGTTAGATACTTTGTACCTAAGATGTTTTGCGGCAGTCAAGCTTCAAAACCAATAGAAGCTGGTGGGTGTCAAGGGGTAGAGGCAGTGCACCCACTGTGGGTTTTAGCTGACACTGGAGATGTGGTGCTGGAGAAGAGTACTGAAGATACCATGGATGGCCAAGAAGACAAACATATGGTTCCTAGAACAGATCAAGCCCCAACGACTAAATTGAGACTGTCATACTTCATACTTTGGCTGTATCAGGAGAAGGCATATGAATCACTAGAAAATCCTATGATGCTTGGAAAGGTAGAACGCAGTAGAAAGAGAGAAAGACCACACACCAGATGGGTAGATTCAATTAGGGACATCATGACCTGAGCTTACAGGACCTGAGCAGGGCAGTCGAGGACAGGGGGTCTTGGAGAGGTCTTATCCACAGGGTCTCCATGAGTTGCCATTGACTTGAGGACAGCTAACAACAACAACATTAAAGGAAGAGTGCCATTCAAAGTTCTGAACCCTATCCCCAAAATAGTTCCAGCAATCTGGGTGACTCCTATAAAGTCCCAAATAATATGTAGAGGAGATTAATAAACTACCTGTTACCATCGCTGAAGGCTTCATTCTGGTCCAAGCCAGTAAAAACAAAACAAAAACCATCCTCACTTCTGAAAGGATACCGTCTCGACAAGGTTTTGCCGTCACTCTTTGATCAACAGCCTTGGCAAGCTTGATTTTCACTTACCAGAACGCCAAAGATAACTCTGCCGACCACATTAATGGGGATCCACATCCCCTCCCCTGTTCATGAATGAGAGAGGCTAACCATGCGGTGTTTCAGAACTAAAGTAATTGCATATATTGTCTTTGATTACATCATAAATTGACACCTGGCCAAGAGATAAAAACCTGGGTTTTAGCCCATGGAGGAAGCTGCACTTGAAATGACTCCCTCTAAGTTAACTCACAAGCCATAACAGAGCCATAGATCACATCCATAATCCTGTGGAGTTCATTATCTCCTAATGCTGTTTTCTTTTTTAGATCATTAGAATGAAACTTGACCTGACCTGTGAACTATGTCATTGATTGTTGCCTTTAAATGGTCAACAGCCCATTTTCTAATCGATACAATGGAATAATTTTATACATATTTAAATTATATATTACTTTAATGCTTGTTAAATTTATCTACCACTTTCCTCCCGGAGCTCATTTCACGTCCACTCTTGAGCACGGTCGGAGCATTTGTGCTACTTTGTGGTAGAGGGAGAAGAACAAAGATGAAGAAATAGACAGGAAACCAAAAGGAGAAGCAAGGAAGCAAACTGGAATTTAATTCATCTCTATTAAAGCCAGTTCTAAAGTATGGCTGGGGCAGACAAGCCATGCCAACTTAGATCACTCCACTAGGTTGTAGATTTTTTGACAAGGAAAATAAAACCTAACTAATTGCACCTTACTCTCATCTTTCTATCCAAGGAGATGATAGTTTTTGTCCTTGTTCCAGAATTTTGGAAGAATATAGATTAGAAAAGAAAAGCACCAAACATCAGGACAAATATAGGATGTCAAAGGAAACCATAGGATCAGGGGCTAAGTTCCTACATCTGGGTTGCGTAGTCTCAGAATTAATGCAGATTGACACCACGTTAACTGTTATGACTCTATCCTATGTAATCCTGGGGTTTGTAGTTTATTGTGATACTATAGTTCTCTGACAAAGTCAGCTAAATATCTTAAAAGGTAAGGGTAGTCCCCTGACATCAATGTTTAGTAGTAGCCAACTCTAGGGGTTGGTACTCATCTCTGTTACTAAGCTGAAGAGCCAGAGTTGTCCGAAGATGACTCACAAAACTATAAATCCCAGAATTCCATACCATCAAGCCATGGCAGTTAAAGAGGTGTCAAACAGCATCAGTTCTGTAGTATAGATGCAGCCTATATCTCTGCATGAGAAACAACATGTTGATTATGCAATACAACCCTTGGATTGAAAGATAAATCCGTGCAATTGAATGCAAATCTGTATGTTCAAGTGATGCATAGTGTAACACCCATGTGTATGATTATGCACATGTGAGAGCACATTGGCATCTCTATGTCCAATGGCACTGCACATGGTATGCTGTATCTACAATCTTCAACTGAATGTGGCCATTCTGCACTGGACAAAAATGTCTGAATAATTCTAAAGTGGAACTTATGCACAAATAAGACACCAGCCAATTTTGGTCTCGATCTCTAGGGGCTCTTTCACACTGTACTACTATAATGCTATGATTCCATTATAACTAATAGAGCTAAATCCCCTGCTAGCTTGGGGTCTGTAGTTTGATAAGGTATTGGAGCTGCCTAATTGAGAACTGTAAATCCTGCTCCCCAAGCTGCAAATCCCAGGATTCCACAGAATCAAAGAATTAGAAGAGACCTCAAGGATCATCTAGTATAACCCCCTGCCATGCAGGAATATACATTCAAAGCATAGGATCTTGCCATGACAATTAAAGAGAAATCATAGTGCTATAATTGTATAGTATGAGAGGCTCAAGATATCTCTGCCTGAGATTCTGAGTACCTCTCCCTAAATTGCAAATCCCAGGATTCCACAGGATGGAGCCATGGGAGTTAAAGGGGAATGATTGTGTTATTGCTGTGTAGTGTGAAAGAGCCATAGATTTTTGGCTGGGAGGGGGGAGACCTTTCAGAGCAGGCTTGTCCAGTTTCAGTTGCAGCAGAAGCACTGGGGAGAGTGTTTTAGTGCCCCTTTTTACCATTGTTGTCTCCATTGATGTTGGTGCATTATTTGGCATTAAAGGGGAAATAAGAATTCTGGAATTCTGGGAGCTGCAGTCCAGAAAAGGAACTGTGCATCACAGGGGTGAGTGCATGTGTATGGAGCTTTCTCTTACTATTGCTCCCAAGCAACTGGTATTCAACCTCTTGGGAACTCTCTGTTCATGGTAGGACTGCTTCCCCCCCCCCCCAAAAAAAAAACTTGTAAGAAATTTAGGCACAACATGTGAGAAATTCCACTCTTTTAATATATGGGTGCTCTTATTCATATTGGAGGTTTGATCAATGCAATGGAGCATGCAACGTACTGGTAAATAATTCATCTATTTCCAAAAGAAAGACCACCAGGAGAGATGACAGACCCTTCCCGCTGCTAGTTGCATGGAAGGCTGGATGGAATGAAGCCGCTGTCACACAGGAGGAGGTCTGAGATGCTGAGAATGAAGTGAATCAGGGAATATCTTCCCTTCAAGTAAGACAAATTTGCACTGGGCAAGCACCATGCCTTGCTAGGGAAGCCAATTGGAAAAGAATGATAGCGGCCCCAGTGCTGAAGTTCATCAAAGTCATCTCTTTCAGGTAAGCTCATTTTTCACAAGCCAAAGGGATATTTACCTGAAGTACACCTGTAAGGTATAGCCGACAAGACTGAGCAGAACACTGCTTTATTATATTTCACACCCTGATGATTCAATATGATGGGAGAAGGGGAGAACAAGATAGAAGAGAGTTATTAAAAAAATCATATTGTATTTTCCTCTTTCGGCAGAGCTGAACGCATTGGTTAGGCTGGAATACTGACCAGTGTGCTTTGCAGTGAATTGTGGGTATTCCTATTAAACTTAATCTTACAGTAATGTCAAACAGATCAGGAGAACTTCCATGTCCAAGGATAAAAATGGTATTGTAGGGCACAGTGCCCAGTTTTGGTTATTACTTGTCAACCTCCTGGGCTCTCTAAAACTGTAGAGAGAGCAAGTGAGCTTGCTTCATTGTTGGCTTAGCTTTATGAGTACAATGACAAGGAGGAACCATCCTAACCAAATGGTGGTAGGCAGGACACCATGGACCACCAAAAAATACAAATAAATGGGTCCAAGAGCAAATTAAGCCTGAGCTTTCACTGGAAGCCAAAATGACCAAAATGAGGCTAACATACTTTGGAAATACCATGAGACAACATAACTCATTGGGAAAGACAATAAAGGTTGGTAAAGCAGAAGACTGAGCTGAAGGGAGTAGGGGGGGAGAGTAATTTATCGCACAAGGAAAAAAAATTGGATGTTCAGCCAAATAGTAGTGCCTTTCTATGTGCTTTACCACTTGAAGTTGGTAGAGTGTCAGTTCTCATCCTGCAAGAGATAGTTGTAAAAACTAGTCCTTTTTTTAGCTGGAAAAATCTGTTCCACAGAAGATTCACTTTTACAACCATCTCTCACAGGAAGAGAACTGAGGAACTACGATGCCATGCAGTAAAGCACGTAGAAAAGCACTACAATCTGACTGAAGTTCCACTTTCTTTCCTCGTGCGATAAGCTCCAAAGACTGCATGACAGGTGGGTTGACTCAAGGAAGCCAGAGCTCTGGGTTTGCAGGCCCTGAGCAGGGCTGTTGATGACACAGTGTCTTGCTGAAGTCTCATTCATAGGTTTGCCAGAAATCAAAGCTGATGTGATGCCAAATAACAGCAAATACAAGTAAACAGTCTGTAGAGAATTATTCTGACTCAATAAAGAATGCCATGAGCCTGAGCTTGCAAAACCTGAGCAGAGCTGCTGATGACCAGGGCTCTTGGAGGTCTCTCATTCACTCTCCAGCAGTAAAAGTTGATTTGACAGCAAATTGGTGCTTAATAGAAATCTCCCTCACTCTTTGAACCTGCTTAGATTTGGTGTATATTAGACATTCTGGGGCAGGGGTACAATTCTGACTTTAAGATCTTAGGCTAAGATCTGCAAAGGTTCTTTCCCATTTGAATTCTTCCCCACCAGCCTCTCTCCATATTGTAAATGACCAAATCAAATATTTAATATAAATTTTTCGCTTGTGCACCAGTTTACGACACTGAAGGAGGAAGACCACATTACAGATTGATTGACTCAGTCAAGGAATCCACAGCATGAGTTTAGAAGATCTTTGGATCTTGACCAATTACTTACTTTTCAAAAGTAACTGTCCAAGCTCTACTCAGGATTCTGTTGCTATGCAATTCAAATCAATTCCATAAACTTACAAAAATCTTCTCTCATCCTTAGAATGTTTTCCTTTTCCTTCCTTTCTCTCAACCTCAACTAACTTGTGTTCCAGGGCTACATTTTGCTGGTGTAGTGTAACTTTGCAATCACATACTTACATGGCAGTTTTGGCTACACCACCTTTCTGCTGAATATCAACATTGTGCAACCAATTACATCATCTACAAATATGCTTGCTGTTTCTGCAATCCCAGTGACTCAAGTGATGCTCTGAAGCACTAACCAGTAGTTATGCACCACCCAAGAATGCACAACCTCTCATGAAATGGTTACACTTGTGGAACTCCACTTATGCTACCATGAAGCAAGTGGTTGAGGACAACAGCTATTTTGTGTGGCCATGGTGGAAGAGACAAAATAAGGGGAGCTTGTGTCTTTTGGATTCAGGCTGGGTTTTTTGGCTGAGCTGTTTGGAGGTTTGCTTGTATGTTTTTGTATGTTTGTGGCTGTATGCTCTGTGTGAGCACAAGGTCTAAGGATGTAGGACTACAACTTTGGGCCAGCTTGAGAACATATTCTAAGAGGACCAGGCTTCTGCTGAGAAGAAGTGAGTCACTGATCTGGTTGGTGGCAGACCTAGCAGCCCCTGATTCTCAGTATAGCTCCTCTCTGTCTCTAGAACTTGGCTAAAAGGAAGAGGACAACAGATTTTTTGCATAGGTATTTTGCAGGAGACATGATTGTTTTCTTCTTGGAGGATGTGGGGGGTCTAAACAGAACTTGCAGCACATGCAAGCTGGTTGACTTACTAGAAGAGAAAGTACAGCAACTTGAGATCCAAGCTGAGAATTTGGCTGAAGATAGTGACCTGAAGAGACACGAAGTCACTTCCAGCACTCCCATAGATATCAATGCACCCACCCACCCACAGATGCCAAGCCCTGGGATCAAGGAAGATTGCATACAAAATGGGTCTTTTGGATGAGCTTCATATAAAAATAATTACAAATTTTCCTTTTTCCATGTGTGTGTGTGTGTGTGTGTGTGTGTGTAGCAGATGGATGTAAAAATTGGATGGAACAGATATATGGCTGAATATAAGCACAATTGATATAGACAAGAAATAGATTTGATCCATTTCTGCCTCTATCACCAGTAGCAAGTAGTGGAAAAACCACTGCCCTGAAAGTCTGGTGAGCTGGTTCCCAAACAGAACCAAAAACACTTGGCCAGATAAAGCTTGGAAAAGTTACTTTTTTGAGCTATGCTCTCCAGATGAAGATTAACTTTATGTTCACAGCTACACAGCACCATCACTTTAATGAATTACAACATCAACAATATCTGTACATCTGC
>CM034703.1:12410704-12422964 GCA_020142125.1 Phrynosoma platyrhinos | reverse complement strand
CTAAATATCTCCCAAAACTACAATTCCCAGAATTCCATAGCACTGAGCCATGGTGTTTAAAGCAGCGTCAAAGTGCATTATTTCTACAGTGGAGATGCAGCCCAAGAGTGAATATCAAGAAAAGAAATTCCACCTTAAAAACAGAATAAACTTCTTTAATGTAAGAGCTATTTGAGAGTGGAATGGACTGCTTTGGAGGGTGGTGGACTCTCCTTCTTTGGAGATCTTCAAACAGAGGAAGAGTGGGCATCTTTCAGGAGCAATTAAAGCACTCTTAGAATCATAGAATCATAGAGTTGGAAGAGACCACAAGGGTCATCCAGTCCAACCCCCTGCCATGCAGGAACTCCCAATCAAAGCATCCCCGACCATCCAGCTTCTGTTTAAAGATCTCCAAAGGAGACTCTACCACACTCTGAGGGAGTGTATTCCACTGTCAAACAGCTCTTAAATTACACACATACACACACACACAAAATAGATGGTCCTTGGGGTTCCTTCCCACTCCATGATTCTTCAGGAGACTTCAGGAGACTTCATGTGGGTTTCCACTGCTACAGTAATTCTTCCTAGGACAGCAAGAGGCAAGCTATAGGATATGCAGACAGGAGCTAGGAATTCCTTGCAGCAAGTTCAAAACCTGGCAGGCGAGAGATGCAGGACTTTAAATAATTCAAGAGCATCATTTTGTAATGCGCAGGTCCCCTGAGCATTGCCCATCATTCACTCCGAGGCTCGCCTCTCCCCCTCTATATTCCAGTCTGCCTGGGCCTCCCAGTCCCACCACACATCATTAATGACCTTTTATGAGAATTAACAGAGAGAAAAGCATCAACTACATCTCTCTTGCATTTTTAAAAAGCACCAGCCTACTTTATCTGTTTAAGGGAGAGGGGGGGGTTGCCCACACAAATGAGTTTTGTGAAAACAATTAGAGTGATTTAAACAGTTGGTTGTGGAAATGGCTCTTGAGCTGCATTGGTAACTCTGAGCTCTTCATAGAAAGCATTCCGTTCAGCTAGAAGGAGGATTAAATTTAGAACCGTCTTGGATTCTTCTCCATTTCTAATTGTAGTTTTAAAATGAAAAGTTGAAGATACTTAAAATATGCTGGTGCCAGTGGTGGTGTAGCCAGTTTTGAAGTACAGCTGCTCATTGTGACATTCCCCATAGTCAAATGCCAAAGTTCAAAAATGTAGGCAGCAATGTTGATTCATATCAACTAATCCGATTCCAGCCATTTTCATCTCCATCAGGTGTGGGTCTTTTGCAAAGCCAATAGGTCTTCATTGCCCTTCTGGCCCCTTCCAGCTCCAAGATTCTAATATCAAGACCTAGCCAAACTATTTTGCACAGGAGTAACCCATAACAATATAATATTGCTTGGAAAATGCATCTCCTGCCATCCCATCCTGCCAGCTTCGGTGAGGATTGTAGCTAAGAGCAGAGGGAATGGAGAAGAGGGAGGGAGACAATGTCATTGTCCCTGTTAATCAAAGACTGGCATCCTGTTAGTGGCATACCCATGTATAAATCAAGCTACATATGTAGGGTGACTTATTGGCCATGGCACAACACACATATTATGCTGACGGTAGTGGAAATGGAATTGCGCATACTACCCATTGTATCTTCCTGGGCACTCCATCTCTGACCTCAAAACAGTAGTCCTTGGACAAAAAAAAAAAAAAACTACAAAGGAAGATTGGAAAGAGAAACAGCTGAATTGGAACATATCCACAAGCACTAATCCATGAACCATGGGTTGAACAGAGACAATGACATCCTGGCGCACTATACATATTATAACACTGGTTAACACCCACCTTCATGAGAATGCTCTTTGTCAGTTTATCATATATCCTTTCTGGTTCTCAGCCTGCCCAAACCACATTCCAAAATTCCCTCTGCTATTTCTATGGTCATCCACCCAACCCTGGCCTTAGGCAACATCTTTTCTCCTGTCTTTGTCTCACATCAACCATAGTTAAAAGTGGGCATCCATCACCATACCCACGAGTTTTGCATTTTGATAGCTATTCATACCATCTGATTATAAAGGTCCTTCCTGGCCACTAGTTTGCTCCATGCACCTGCGGGAGTAGATCAAGTCTTCAAAAGCTTATACTACAACTTCTTGCACATAGTTAAATTTCCAAAGTGCTACACAATCCCTTTGCATACTGGCCATTGCAGTTTTGCATTGTGCATCGTGGGTGTGCATTACAGCTGTGCATTGCATGTTTGAAAGTGAAATACATTGCCTCAGAGTGTGGTGGGGTCTCCTTCTTTGGAGTTTTTCAGAGTTTGGATGGCCAGCTGTTGGGAGTGCTTTGGTTGCGTATTCTTGTATGTAGGGGCTTGGACTGGATGGCTCTGGTGGTCTCTTCCAAATCTATGATTCTATGACAATCAATCATTGATATGTGTAGGGCAATGTTGCTGTTCCGTATAATGGATTGCACAATGCTGTTGTGTCTCCACATTCAGGTATTTACACTAGGCTGAGGAGATGTTGGGTTGCAACCAATATGTCACAGCACTCTGACCCTGTGCCCGTCCCATTCATTTCAAAAGCACAACAGATGCCTTATTTTACTTTTATGAGTTGCTTATGGATGGTTGCATTTAACTTTCGGACTTCCAGGTTCATAGACATGGAGACATAAAGGCAATTGCTTCTGCTTCCTTTCATTTGGATTCACAGCACTTTGCCTTCTCTTTATTTATATTGGATTGGGAAGAGTGCAGCCCATGGGCCAAATGTGGCCCAGGGACCCCACTGTTGCTTTAATAATAATAATAATAATAATAATAATAATAATAATAATAATAAACAAGACCTGCCTGCATTTTAAAATTATTTTTGGTGTGACTTTGGATCTGAAAAAAATCACACACAAAAAATCCCCCGGAACATATGAAAACACGCAAAAGTAGCCAAGCCACACAAACCCCTCCAGAACCCTTCCCACCCACTGCCTCCCAATATCTCCATTTTTCCTCTGTAGCCCCTCTCCGCAGGAGGCCAAGAAATGTATTAAATGCCTGGAGGAAGAAGCAGATTGATGATGTGTGCGCATAAATGTTTGGATAATTTGTGTCCTTCCTAAATGCAAACAACCTGCAACTAACCTCACCTATATGATGAGATCTCTAGGTGGCTTACAATAAAATCAGTTTAGAGCATTTAAAATCTGCACAGAGGAGTAGGCACAGGGTCCCTTCGGTCTCCTAATTTTCTAGCATTGCAAGGAACGAGACACTGAAAATGGCTCACACCTAGAACTCTTCTCTTTGCTGTGTTTGCATTCCCTGTGTAAATTTGCCTGCCTTTTTCCTTTGGAGGCCTAAACTCTATTTCTGAAATCTTACGTTTCTGCAATGCTAGAAATTGAAGGAGTGAAAGATAAATCACTTTGCCCATCCCCATCTCTGCACCCCTAAATCTACATCAATAACAATAATGGAAGCAATTGCAAATGAGCCCAAGAAACATGACCAGTTGGCACATTGGATCCCCTTGTATACTTTGGCTGTACAATGGGCCCTAGGTATCCACTGAGGTTTGGTTGCAGGACACACACACACACCCATGGATACCCAAATTTGTGGATGCTTATGTCCCATTAAACACAATGGCATAGTAAAATGGTGCCCCTTAGAGTTCATTTTTTTTAATAAATAATAATAATAATAAATTTTATTTTTAACCCGCCCCTCTGCAAGGCAATCGAGGCGGCGTACAAGTTAAAACAAAGCAAAAGTTACAACAATTCTGTCCCCCCAAATCCCTAACCCACCTACCCCATAAAATATTTTAATATTTTCAAGCTATGCATGGTTGAATCAATGGATCTATAGATACAGAGGGCTGACTGTATTTCCAACTCCCTCAATACTTCTGATAAAATGGATCGTTCTAAAAACTGTCAGAGAAATGATCTCCCTTTCTACAGCATCCAAAAATGTGAGACGCACAGCTCATTGTGACACAGTGACCTGCAAGTCCTTTTAAAAAAAACAACAACTGGGAAATATTTTAAAAGGGGGGGAGAAATGAAACGATAATCAGTTCATTACACATACATGCATGGAGACTCGTACCCCCTCTCAAGCATCTTTTCCTTCCTAAGCTCATTTGCTTTTTTCCCCCTTCTGGGCATTTGTTTGCATTTACAAATGACACAAATTATCCTAACATTTGTGCATACTTCATCAACACATTTCTTCCTCCAGGCGCTTTACAACATTAATTAATGAATTAAGCACTATTAGATAAGTAGGTGGCATGATACAAAGTTTACACTTGGGCAATCCTTGTACTCCTCTCCTCCACCAGGGGGCAGTGGTGGTCAATGGCTTGGGGCAAGAAATCTACTCCAGGTTTTAGGTAGAACTTTAAAGCCAGCATCCAAGGAGCTGAACCTTATTATGAAAACAGACTGAGTCCCTCTGAGAACATACTCTCCAACTGTCCCAGTTTGAGAGGAACAGTCCTGGTCCTACATTTTCAGATGCTTTTAAAATGTCCCAATTTCTCTCTCCTCTTCCCACTCCCCCCTTTGTTCTCAGCTTATTTCAATTGCTGCAAACTGAGTCCAAAGTGCAAAGGTAGTTTGCATTCAAAGAAGAGGAGAAGGGGCAGAGTCTTGCCTTTCCCAGTTTGTTGTTGTTGTGTGCCATGAAGTCATTTCCAACATATGGCGATCCCCAGGTGAACCTATTATGAGGTTTTCTTGACAAGATTTATTCAGAGGAAATTTGCCATTGCCTTCCTCTGAGGCTGGGAGAGTGTGGCTCACTCAAGGTCACCCATTGGGTTTCATGGCCAAACTGGGCATCAAACTTTGGTTTTCAGAGTCATAGTCCAACAACACTGCCTTTTCCAGTAGGCTCAAGCAAAAGAAAATTGCTGCAACTTCTCTTAACTTCTCAGTTCTTCCTCATTTATAACTTTTGCTATCTTCACTGAATGTTATTTGGCCAAACGTGTGCTGAATTTAATCTGTGATGTATTGGAGGGCATGGGAGACATCCTTTAAAGTTCAGGCTACAACCCAAAGTGGATTCAACACTTCCCTGACATGAGAGCCATTAGGGTAGGGGGTAAGCAACTAGAAGCCCTTGGGCCTAAATCTGCCCTCTAAGATTATCTGTTCACATATCCCTCTCACTAGAGTTGCCAGAATAAAACCACTTTAACTGCCATGACTCCCTGCTATGGAGTTTTGCAAGCTATTTAGCCTTCTCTGCCAGAGGAGTACTGGTCCCACAACTAACTAGAAACCCCAGGATTCCATGGCATTGAGCCGTGGTTGTTAAAGTGGTGTCAAATTGCATTATTTATGCAGTACAGTTGCAGCTCTAATTGCTTGTGGGGCATGGAGGGCACTTTTTACCATCTGGCTGCCTTTTTTCAACCGCAGTCTTCCAGGATACGAGATCCAGGGCAGTGAGGAAATGGCAGCTCTTTCTACCTGGTGTTTTGCAACTTACTCCAGGTGGTAAATGGCCCAGGGAGTATGTGCCTGTCCTTTGCAACACTTTTGTGCATTGAGAAGCCATTGAGCAAGTAGCTACTGGATAGATTCTTGCATAATAATTATTAAAGGCCATATGTATAAAATATGTGTCATGTCACCAACAGGATTCAAGGCAAGGGCAGGCTGCTCCAGAGTAAATCTCTGCAGATGGAATCACCCATTGCTTTTGCTTACAACTCTGGTGCTGAATAACAAAGTTGTGCAACTGAATGCCCATATTTGTAAATATGCAACAGCATCCAAATGCATCTCTGCATGCACAATGGCGGTACATGAATAATTTTACTCCCACAACCTTGAACTTAATGCAAACATTCTGCATCAAAAGAAATGTCAAAAAGCTTCTGTTGGGAAAGTTACACGCAAATAAGGCTACATCTGCAGAGTTGAAATAATGCAGTTTGACACTGCTTTAACTGCCATGGCTCAATGCTATGGAATCTGGGATTTGTAATTTTGTTAGATATTTAGCCTTCCCTGTCAGAGAGCTCTGTTGCCACAACAAACTGCAAATCCCAGAATCCCACAGCACTGAGCCATGGCAGTTAAAGTGGTGTCAAATTGCATTATTTCTGCAATGTAGATGCAGCCTAAGATATCACTTCTGCTAGAAAAGTTACTAACAAGTAAGATATCAGCCAGATTCTGGACATTATGTTATTCACAAAAGGAACGTCATTATGCCCTTGAAATCCCCCAAATTAATATGTTGCAGTAAAATTCCTCTTCCAGTTCTGTTACTCTTCAATACAATGCCAGTTGTGCCTCATTGGCCAAGGTAAGAAGACTCTTGTCAAAAGGAGATATATCAGAGACAGAACTGTCATCTGTCATACCAGTGATTTGCCACGTATAAAGAGATGATGCTGAAAAAGCAGTTTGCCCATTTGCCTTTAAAAATTAAAAATCTCAACAAAATATCTAAAGCCTGGGAGATGTTCAAGCCGCAGTTTTCATTCACCAAGATTTAGTCGTCCATATTCATGATCGCTACTGAGTCACAATTGTTGTAATACAATACTATAAAACGTCAGAAAGAAACTCTTCTAGAACATGGCCACACAGCCCGAAAAACCCACAAAAAAACTAATTGTGACACTATTGCCACAATTGTAACTCCCCTCCTCAACTTACTTTGTCGGGCATCAACTGCATGGAAAAAGGAGGTCCATTGTGTGATGATCAGAGATGGACGAATGAGTTTCCGTCAGGTTTGAGGGGACAGTCAGGACAGGAGAAGTTACCTAGTTAAGTAAGCTTAACTAATGGGGGTTGCAGACTGCCAGAAAAAGTGCAAATTCAGTCCACTTTTAGGGTTAGGGTTAGGGTTAGGGAATCATGGGAACTGTAGTTTATTGTGGCACTAGAGCTCTCTGACAAAGAAGGCTCAATGTCTCAGAAAAAAAACAATTCCCATGATTCCCTAGCTCTAACCCTAACCCTAAAAGTGGACTGAATTTGCACTATTTCTGACAGTCTGCAACCCCCCAAAGTTGCTGATGATATTTGCACTGTCCCAGATGCATGTACCTCTTTGTGCACAAAAAATTGTTGTGGAGGGAGAGGCAATTTCTTGTAGAAGCCTCCAGGAACAACATTTTTTTGCATATGTTAAGGTTTCAGAAACCCCTGCAATGAAAACCATCAGAAACTCCCCAAAATCAAAACCAGAAATGAATGTCTGGCCACGTCTTATTTGACTTTTTGGCATTTCTTAGTGTTTCCAGGGCTAGTGTGACAGTGTAACAGGTCCTGGGGGCAGAAATTTGGACCCCAGGCCTGTCAAAAGTTGCTCTGATCTACCTGGTGGTTTGCTTTTCCTGCTAAAACTCCCCAGCTGCAATCCAACAAAACTCATATTATGCCTTTTCCCTATCCCGAAGAAAGCTAAAATCTCACATTTTGGCAACAGCGACAACTGATGTATGTGATTTTTCTCAGTCAAGCCCAATGGCTGGCAAGCTACTGGTGTCTTGCATGGGTGTTAAATTCCCCCATTGAAGTGTAGTTGGACTTTGTTGTCCAATGTGAAATGGCCATATTCAGTTCAAGGTCGCTGAAGCAACATTGTGGGTGTGATGCCATTGTGCATGGATGCATACTGTGCATGGATCTGCATTGTGCATGAAGAAGCACATGCATGTTGGTATTGTCATTTACTAATGTGGCAGCATTGCAAAACTCTGTGGGTGCAAAGTTATGTTCCATCTCCTTGATGTTTGACCTCAGCCAGTGTTAA
The DNA here is from genome assembly GCA_020142125.1 of Phrynosoma platyrhinos. Taxonomy (NCBI): domain Eukaryota; kingdom Metazoa; phylum Chordata; class Lepidosauria; order Squamata; family Phrynosomatidae; genus Phrynosoma; species Phrynosoma platyrhinos. Next base: position 12,415,179 of record CM034703.1, on the reverse strand, counting down.
CTTCTGGCATAAAGACAACTCGATATGTTAAAAAATATTTCCCCATCCAGCTTTAGTTGTAAATGGTTACATTTTTCCACTCAGCAACCATTAAAAAATGTGTTAAGCCTTTTTTTACTAACATTTCTGTTGGAGGCAATGCTCCAGTCAAGCATTCTCTTTATGCTCCTGTCTTCTTGCTATTAGAACAATGGAAGTGTTTGGACAGTATGGGGCTTCCTATTGCCTCTAACCATATTTCACATTGTCTCTCACAGCGTTGTCTTTTCTCAGGGCCTGACCCTGAGTTCATAATAATAATAATAATAGTAATAATAATTTTCTTTTCCACCTCTCCTCAAGGCTTGCGGCAGAGTACATGTTAAAACACAATTTAAAAAACAAACACATAAAACCAACAGTAGTAATACAATACTATAAAACCATTAAAGTGCACTCATAAGAATGCATTCTTTAAAATATACAAATTAAAAAATGATGATTTAAAATTGACTGGACAGGCCTGCCAGAAGAGATGTGTCTTTAATGTTGTTTTAGGATGATCCTGAACTGGCAACCCTAGGGTGCATCTATACTCTAGAAATAATGTAGTTTGGCACCACTTTACCTGCCATGTCTCCATCCTACAGAATCATGGGATTTGTAGTTTTGTGAGGCACCAGCACGCTTTGGCAGAATACAAATCCCAGGATTCCATCAGATGGAGCTACTGCACTTAAAGTTGTGTCGAACTGCATTATTTTTATGGTGTAGATCAGGGGTCCCCACGCTTTTTGAGCCGGGGGCTGGTTCGCTGGCCGCCAGATCTTAGACAGACCGGAGGCGCATGTGCACTACTCGGGCGCCATTTTGTGTTCCAAAATGGCACCCAGAGTCATGCGCATGCGGCCGGCGTCGCGCGCGCATGTGCACAACTCCGGGTGCCATTTTGGAACACAAAATGCTGCCCAAGTAGTGCACACGCATGACGCCATGCACCATTTTGTGTTCCAAAATGGTGCTCAGAGGCGTGCACATGCCGCGCATGTGCACTACTCCGGCGCCGTTTTGTGTTCCAAAATGGCACCCCGCATCGCGCAGGACCGGCGGCAGGACCGGTGGCAGGACCGGCCATGGGCCGGTTCAAAAGCCTCAACGGGCCGGTTTCGGCCCATGGGCTGTAGTTTGGGGACCCCTGATGTAGATGCAGTGTTGATGTCAAACTCAAATTTTCCCATTATGCAGCCATGGATTGTAATGTATGGATACAGATTGTCCATGTAACAAGGCAATCAGTGCCAATGGCTGAATCCACACTGCAGAAATAATCTGGTTTGACACTCTTTTAACTGCTATGGCTCAATGCTATGGGATTCTGGGAATTGTACTTTGTTGAGGCACCAAAGCGGAGCCAAACTACAGTTCCCAGAATTCTTGGCAAGCTACAGTTCCCAGAATTCCATAACAATGAGTCATGGCAGTTAAAGTGGTGTGAAACCAGATTATTTCTGCAGTGTAGATCCAGCCAATGACCACAACAACTCCCAGAAGTCTGTGGTTACATGGAGCCCTCTCCCTCCCATGGTCGCCTTCAAATAAAGACTGTGGTGAATCACAGCCCTACAAAACCTCAGCTCCTCTACCTGAAACTCTCTCCAGTTATTTACAAGTTAGGTACATTTTATATGGGATTCAGAAAGTGAGTGTTGCGCTTGTCACTCATCACTTACCATCTACCCTGTATATTCTTATATAAGTGAAACAAATCAGTCAGAGCAATTAATCAGTTGGTAATTAGGAGCTGACATGAACATTTACTACCATCAGGCATAATTTGTATTATTACAGATGATTAAATAAAATGTAATTGAGTGAAAAGGCAATTTGTTAAGTACATGTAGGTACATGGAGCTCTGCCTCTGCAGGCTCTGCAAACCTTATAAGCTAAGCAAGGTCAGACTAGGTCAGGATCTGGACAAGAAGTCCAGAAAACAGCACTGGAAGACTTTTCTTGAGGGCTTCTTGGATGCATTATTGTCAACAACAACAACAACAACAACAACAACATCCAAACATTTTCCCAGTTTGGGACTCAAGGGCGCTTACAACAGAATTAAAAAAATACAAAAGTTAAAAACTGATTAAACTATCAAAAACAATAAAGACGAATTTAAAACATATACAGGTTGAGTCTCCCTTATCTGAAATGCCTGGGACCAGAAGTGTTTGGATTTTGGAATATTTGCATATACATAATGAGATATTTTAGAGATGGGACCTGAGTCTAAACATGATATTCATTTATGCTTTGTATACACCTTATAGACATAGCCTGAAGTTAATTTTATACCTGATGTTTTCAATAATTTTGTGCATGAAACAAAGTGTGTATACACTGAACCATCAGAAAGCAAAGGTGTCATTATGTCAGCCATCCATGAGGACAATTTTGGATTTTGTAGTATTTCAGATTTCAGAATTCTGCATAAGGGATAGTTCAACTATACCATAAAAACAAAACAGCACAACAAAAATTACAAATAGAAAATCCAGCAGTCCAAAGCCCATCCCATCTAAACACTTAGGTCTGAAAGGCCTGTCAAAACAGAAAGGACTGTGTCTCTTCATGGAAAGAGAGTACGGAGGGTATCAGTCTAACCAAGTGTTTTCCAAACTTTGGTCCTCTAGGTATTTTGGACTTTAATTCCCAGAAGCCTTAGCCCATTTGCCCAATAATCAGGAATTCTGGGAGCTGAAGTCCAAAATATCTGGAGGACCAGCATTTGGGAACCACTGGTTTTACCTAATGTCAGGATCATGGTCCAGGGATGGTCCTGTCATGCTTAATTGCTGTGCTTGGGCATATGCATGTTAAGGTAGAATGATGGGTTATGCTATCCTATTGGTGATGCTGGGAAATGAAAATATTGTGCATTAGAAGGGGCCTGGGATAATGAACAGGTTCGTGGGGATGAGGTATTTGCTGCAAATACCAAGATTGTTGTTGTGGGAAGCTGTCGCTTGGTGGTATGAAAAGAGATGGAAGAGTGAGACCTGGGGAGACAATACGTTTTCAGTGCCTGCAGTTGGAATGAAGGCTTTTGTAACAGGTTAATTTTGAACTCTATACCTTGTAACTGGGAGAAAGAAAAAAACCTTTCAATCCTGACAATATTTATGCATTGTGATCTACTCTGCTTACTGAATGAAGCTTTTTCTGGATCTCCTGAAGGCTTGTGTTCCTAGAATGGAGTTGGCCTTGAGAAAAGAGTTCCAAAAAAAGGGCCCTTGTGCATTCACAAGCATGACCTAGAAAAGCAAAGCAGCCAAAGATGCCTCAACACCATGTAAATTTCAATTTTTAAGATTTAAGATATTTACCCACCAGGGGAATCTGTTTTGTTGGTCATAAACCCAAGATCCTGCTCTGCAGAAGAGCAGAAAGCAGTGGCAACTGGTACCCATAGGAGCTGGTAAAAGAGCAGGGTCATCAGAGGTGGAGTTAAGAGGTTGCTAGATGTGGAATAGTCTTTAGCATTCCCGACATGGATAGTGAAAGTTTTAGCTATAAACGTGCTTTCAGTATTCCAGTCGAGTTCAAAAATTACACTTGGCAATGGAAGTTTTTTTTAATTATTAATACTTTATTGATTAAAATCAAACAATACAGTAACAAACAAACAACATATATAGACTTACTAAATGACATAAAACCACAAAACAACAAAAAAAAGAGAAAAAGACATCAACAAATGCAAGAAACACTAACAAAACTTCCTGGACTAGAACATTGTTCTTAATTCAGATTAAGTTTTACTATCCTAAATATTATCTTGAAGCTATGCTTCCCAAAAGCTTTAACATCAGCTGATTTAGAATACCATAAACTAATTTAAATGCACATTTACAATTCAACATTTTTCAAAACCATAGCTCCATAACCTAATAAAACAAACAGTAGTTCCTTCTTTATTTCATATCAGTCTTATAAACCCTATTCATATAGTCACGAAATGGTTTCCAGATCCTCTTATTAGCCTCCAGATTAAACCCCCTTAGTGGGCAATGGAAGTTTTGAATCCCCACTCACCCCCAGAAACCAGTGGGTTTCAGGAGGTTTCAGAGGCAGAAAGAGTTTGACTTGCCCAAGATTTCCCAGTGGGTTTACATGGATTCGAAACCTGTTCTCCAGAGTCATAGTCCATGCTGGTATGGTGGTCTGAGCATTGGATTATGACCAACTGGTAGATCTCCAACAGATTTGCAGTTGATTAGCAAGGATTAAATCACTCCAGTGTGGTGTAGTGTTATTGCCACTTCTGTAAGTTAATTGTCTCTTTTGTAAGTTTTTTATTGTACTGTGTTTTTAGACTGTAAGCCGCTTTGAGTCCCAATTTCAGGGGGAAAGTGGGGTTCAAATAAATAAATAAATAAATAATAGTGTAGTCCTCGCCAATTGACTGCAAATCACTTGGAGATCTACCAGTTGGTTCAGA
>CM034703.1:12368134-12379388 GCA_020142125.1 Phrynosoma platyrhinos | reverse complement strand
AATAATAATAATAATAATAATAATAATAATAATAATAATAGAAGATCTGGTTTTCTAGTTTTTGGTTTACTGGGGACATCCGGATGCAAAATCATCATCATCATCATCATCATCATCATCATCATCATATTGTATAGTTTTTGGTTTATTGGGGACATCCGGATGCAAGAAAAAAAATCAACAATAATCTGATTTTCTAAGTCCAGTATTCGATCCTTTTCACTTCAAACGACCCAAAATCTGTATTAATTGACTGAAGGGCTAAAGGGGAGAAGGACCGGAGGAAAGAGCTGAGAAGCGGAGAGGACTTTCTTTATATGTCCACGATCCCTTGACATTTCTTGTGTACCTTTCATTAGGATTTAATTAAGTTAATCTAATGTCATTAATGGGGATTCCCATCTGGGCCAACATAGCTAAAAGTGTGGCCTTTAAAAAGAATAAAGAAATAGTGCAAATTGAGTCCACTTTAAGGGTTAGGGAATCATGGGAACTGTATTTTATTGTGGCACCAGAGCTCTCTGACAGAGAAGGCTCAATGTCTCAGAAAAAAAACCAATTCCCATGATTCCCTAGCACTAACCCTAAAAGCGGACTCAATTTGCACTATTTCTGCCAGTCTGCAACCCCCCTGAGCCAAGGCAGTTAAAGCGGCGTCAAACCGGATTATTTCCGCAGCAGGGATGCCGCCCAGTTCCCCTCGTCAGCCTGGATCGTTACTTTCCCCCACCTCCGTGGGCCTCCCCTTCAACGTCTACACGGCAAAAAATAATAATGCAGTTTGATACCACTTTCACTTCCTCCAGAGTCTTGGGTTTTGCAGCTTGGGTCCAAAACACACTGCAGAAATCATCCAGTTTGAGACCGCTTTAAGTGCCCTGGCACAATGCTTGGGATCTGTAATTTTGGGAGACGTTCAGCCTTCCCTGTCAGGGTGCCACCGCAAACTACAACTCCCAGGGCCAGTGTAAAGGGGTCTCAAAGTGGATGGTTTCTGCAGTGGGTTTGGCTAGTTAGTTCTTGGAGACGCAAACGTCGGGGGAAGCAGGCAGTGTGAACAGAGAGCATCAGGCCTGGATGAGAAGCCAAAAGCGGATCCCAGAACCGTCTCGTGTGAACGCTGCTGCGGCCCTTGACCTCCAATCCGAAGTGACAGCTTTTCTGAAGTTGTTTTGTTTTTCCTCCCCATGGGCTGCATCTACACTGCAGAATGAATGCAGCTTGGACACCGTTTTAACTGCAAGGGCTAAATGCCATGGAATCCTGGGATTTATAGTTTTGTGAGATACTTAGCCTTCTCTGTCAGGGAGCTCTGGGCGCCACCACAAACTACACATCCCATAGGATGGAGCCCTGGCAGTTCAAGCTGTGTCAGGCTGCATTCATTCCTGCAGCTGAGGTTCCACAAAAGCGTGTGAGCGAGTGGGCTTCCTACAGAGGAGTCAAGGCACTCCGCATTTGTTGATATTCATTCCTCCTATTTTCACTCCTCCTTCTTCTGGGTCCAAGCAAAATCATGCTCAAAATTCTGCAACATGGACTCCAACTATACATGGAAAGAGAAATCCCAGGGTTCAGGAAAAGAAGAGGCACTAGGGACCACAATGCAAACATTCAATGGCTAATGGAGTGCAAGCTGGGTTCAGGAAAGGAAGAGGCACTAGGGACCACATTGCAAACATAGATGGCTAATGGATTAGTGGGGACTAGTGGTTCCATGCCTGCTCCAGATTTCAGTGCGAACTTTCAAGGACTCTCAGCTATGTGTGGGGCAGGTTTCAGCACCTGGCCAGCTCCTTTAAAGTTGGCATTGGCAACCCAGAGCGGATTCACCTTCTTGAGGTCTTTCTTGCCAAGACTGCCTTGGGCTGGAGACTCCTGCATTAAGAGCAAATTTATCTCAGGATAATACTTTGGTGGTGCCTGGGACCTCACAAAAAAAACAACTCAAAAGTACCTTGTGCCTATTTGGGGAGGACTACCTTTAGACTAAGGTAGGGATGGTATTGTCTGTTGTTGATGATGATGATGGAATTATCCTTGAGAGTCCTTAGAAAGCTCAGGAAAATAGGAGGGATGGATTTAATCTCACCAGCAAAAGTGAACACAGCAGAAAATGCGTGAGCAGGAAAAAGCAAACTAGTCCGCTTTTAATCTCCAGCCCCCATGTGTCTTCCAAAAAAGAACCAAGCCAAAAGTTCTTAGAGTAATATAAAAAGATAAATTTAATTACAAAATGATGTACATATTCATGCGCAGGTAAAGCTTCATGTTGCAAAGAAAATGAGGAGGGAAAATAGTCCACATGCTTGTAGAGAAAGGGCCTTTGCTGACTGCTAGAAATAGTGCAAACTGAGTCCACTTTAAGGGTTAGGGTTAGGGTTAGGGGATCATGGGAACTGTATTTTATTGTGGCACCAGAGCTCTCTGACAGAGAAGGCTCAATGTCTCAGGAAAAAAATACAATTCCCATGATTCCCTAGCACTAACCCTAACCCTTAAAGTGGACTCAATTTGCACTATTTCTGGCAGTCTGCAAAGGCCCAAAGTTGCTTAGCAGAGTGCTAGAAAGTCATGCTGTTCTGGTCAGAGGACAAAAGGAGAAGGAGAAAGTAATGGTGATTCTTCCAGAGACAAAGAAGAAGTGTGCTCTATTAGAGAAGGAGGAAATTGAAGGGGGTCATAAAACAATAAACTATCATAGACAAGTTGAAGAATCTTAAAGAAGGAGGAAATCGAAGGGGGTCATAAAACAATAAACTATCATAGACAAGTTGCAGAATCCCCAACAGTTGTTGTGTACCTCTGAGGTTGAGAGAGTGTGACTTGCCCAAGGTCATCATGTGATTTGAACCCTGGTCTCCTGCAGTGTCTGGGTCCAAGGCTCAAAGCATGAGGTGCAGTATTCAATGTGAAAGTTTGCAAAAAGCAAAAACTGGTACAGAAGCGACCCTCTAGTGACCTGTTCCCAGTGGCTGCATCCGCACTCCAGAAGTCAGCTGCTTTGACCCCACTTTTAACTGCCTGTGGCTCAGTGCTATGGAATTCTGGGAATTGTCATTTGTTGTGGCACCAGAGTGGAGCCAGAGTTCCACAGCATTGAGCCACGGCAGTTAAAGCGGGGTCAAACCAGATGGTTTTTTTGCTATGCTTGCCACTGGACGTTTGAATTTAATCAAAAATATTAGCTGGCATTTAATGATCTCAATACAATTGGCACACAGGAGTCTTCTTCAGCTTGGGTGGTTAAAAATATAAGAAAGAAAGAAGGCGTTATATGGATGCAAGAGTCTGCACACATATATATGGAATCCAGTTTATATAGGTTTCCAATTTAGATATTGTTCTTTCAGGGGAATCATTTTGTTCATCATTAGAAATTTTCCTTGGCAAGCAGTCTCTCTGGAATCCTTGAGAAATGACATTTTGTGTTGCTGGTTAGAAGGGAAAAAAAAGTGGAGCTTTTCTCTGTAATCATTTCCCTGTAAAATATGTATACAGGCTAGTTCAAATGAAAGGTCTGTGTACTACTACATTGGATGCATGCATCTGAAGACATTATTTTATTGGACTTGTGGGTCTTGGTGTTGCCTCTACAGCCCTTCAAGTGTGCTTGTAATTTAGTTGATTTCTCCTTACTGTTTGGTTTACTTAAGTATATTTACTACTTGAAGGTGTGAATGCTCCATTGCAGAACTTCCATGTTGTTTTGCATTCCCCTAAATGTTACCATGCTGCAGAAGGATTGTGAGATAATGTGGATATCCATGACTGCAACTCACAACTGACTGTGGCTGCATCTGCACTGCAGAAATAGTCCAGTCTGACACCACTTTAACCGCCATGACTCATTGATATGGAAACCTGGGAATTGTAGTCGGTTGTGGTGCCAGAGCTCTCTGACATAAAAGGCTAAATGTCTCACAAAACTACAATTCCCAGAATTTCATAGCCCTGAGCCATGACAATTATTTTCTTGCAATTAGCTTGGTGTCAAACTGGATTATTTCTGCAGTGTAGATGCAGTCTAGGTGAACTGTGTTGGGGGCTGCATTTGAGATTATGGGGGGTTGCAGACTGCCAGAAATAGTGCAAATTGAATCCACTTTTAGGGTTAGGGTTAGGCTAAGGGAATCATGGGAACTGTATTTTATTGTGGCACCAGAGCTCTCTGACAGAGAAGACTCAATGTCTCAGAGAAAAAATGAATCCCATGATTCCCTAGCATTAACCCTAACCCTAAAAGTGGACTCAATTTGCACTGTTTCTGGCAGTCTGCAACCCCCCTATGTAAAATGTGACCTAAAGCTGGATCTGTGATGCTTCACACCCAAAAGTCACCTTCTGATGGAGCAGCGATCAAGCAGAGCTTACAAATAAGATTGTACAAATCTATTCCATGTATCTTGGGGGATCCCAACTAACAAGAGCCTCATATATAAAGTGGCCCTGGGATGCTTTCCTTGCATTTAATATCTCCTTCCATGCCAGTGGGATAGTGAGTCCACTCCAAGTTCAACACTGGCCATTCATTAAATGAGGTGTCCAAGGTGCTTAACTCAATGCACAAAACAGGTGCAGAACTTTGGATTTGTTGTTGAGCCTCTTCAAAGGCCTGTACAGACTGCCAGAAATAATCCATTTTGAGACCACTTTAACTGCCCTGGCTCGATGCTAGGGAATCATGGGAATTGTAGGTTTTTTTCTGAGACATTGAGCCTTCTCTGTCAGAGAGCTCTGGTGCCACAATAAACTACAGTTCCCATGATTCCCTAGCACTGAGCCAGGACAGTTAAAGCGGCCTCAAGCTGGATTGTTTCTGGCAGTCTGCATAGGCCCCAAGTCACTTCTGATTTATAGCCACCATAAGGCCACCCTATTACAGGGTTCATTGGCAAGATTTGTTCAGAGTGGGTTTGCCTTTGGCTTCCTTTCAGGCTGAGAGAGTATGGCTTGCCTAAGGTCAGGGCATCAGAGGTTTTCTATGGCTGACAACTCTGGAGACCAGGGTTCGATGCTAGGGAATCATGGGAATTGTAGTTTTTTTCTGAGACATTGAGCCTTCTCTGTCAGAGAGCTCTGGTGCCACAATAAACTACAGTTCCCATGATTCCTTAGCACTGAGCCAGGACAGTTAAAGCAGCCTGGTCTCCAGAGTTGTAATCCAGTGCTCAAATCATTACACCCTGCTGGCTCTCACCGAATTTTACATAGTTTCTTTAAAGACTGGACTAAATCCAAATTGACATGGAAAACACAAGCTGAAGGGAATCCTGTTATTTGTTATATATTCCAGCCTCCATAGGGCCGGTGTCCCTGCCTCCCTGAAAAATAGGTGCTGGGGCTAAAACCTCATGAGTTCCCAGTTTCTGTGAACTGTGAACATCCAGAAGAAGGCAAAAGAAGCATTTTCTTGTTGTTGTTTACCATCAGATTTGACTTCTACTGCCCCTATGGATGGGAGACCTCCAAAAGCCTTGGTCATCAACTGTTCTGCTCAGGTCTTGCAATGGCTTCCTTGATTGAGTCAATCCACCTCTCCTTCCACTTTATCAAGCATTATCATATTTTCCAGTGAGTGATGTTGTCTCGTGAGATGTCCAAAGTATGACAGCCTCAGTTTAGTCATTTTGGCTTCTAGAGAGAGTTTAGGCTCCAAGACCTCTTCACTTGTCTTTTTAACAGTCCTTGGTATCTATAAAACTCTCCTTTAGTAACTTTAAATTATATTTATTTTCTTGCAATTAGCTTTCTTCATTGTCCAGGTTTCACAACCATACGTAGAAATAGGAAAAAACGATATCCTGGATGATTCTGACTTTGATATCCCTTTACACTTCAGGATCTTGGCCTTTCCAAGTCTCTAACACTTTCACCTGATGAAGAAGCCAGTGGAGCTTCGCAAGCTTGCAACATATATAATGTGCATTTTGGTCGGCCCAATCAAGGTATCACTGTTTGGTGGATTTGGGATGATGCTGTACTTTGCTATATAGCCACCCCTGGATATGTTTCCCAAATCTCAGTCATTTTCTGATTTCTTGACTGCGGATCCCATTTCAATTAATGACAGAGCCAAAGTATAGGAAATCTATATTACCTGCTTTAAAGTTAGGTAAACTGTTTGTTCCTACCCAGGCTGAAATGGGCCAGTACACAAGAACTGCCTTCCCTTTGTGCAAAGAAAAACAAACCAGTCAACATGAAATACTAAGACTAAGAAATATGCCTTTGGAGAGAGATACAAGAGAAACTGCTGACCCGGTCTGCAAATGCCGAAAGGATCAATTATTGCAATGAATGACTTGCAGACCTTGGACTCAATAAACTGTCTCCCCTATAACTTTTCCATTTCCAGAACTAAACACATTCCAGTTGGGAAGCAATTCCCAGAGAGGCCTTTCTTTCCTGTTACAGATTTTAAATCAAGAAATTAGATTATTCTTCAATTTTGAAGGCGGTGGACTCTTTTTCAGATGTTTCAAAATAGCGTTTGAATGGCTATCTCTTAAGGGGCTTTAGTTCTGGGTTCCTACACTGGCATGGGGCTTCATGATAAATTTTTCCACACTTCCTGATAATTTTCTTTAACTACTTTATTTTTGAAGCCAACTACTTTAATCCCCTTTAGACCAAAGGTGGGGAGAAGGTAGATTGGATCTACACTGGTGGATTTTTTTTAAATTGATTGACAGCAAGGATTCATGATTCCTAGCACCCTTTCACACTACACAATTCTAGCACTATATTCTACTTTCATTGCCATAATCAACCCCCTATGGAATCCTGGGATTTATAGTTCTCTGGCTGAGAATTCTAAATGTCCTTTGGCAAACTGCAAATCCCATGATTCCACAAGATGTTGCCATGGCAGTTAAAGGGGAATCATAGCACTGTAACCAAGAAGTGTGAAACAGCCCACAATCGCTTAAGAATAGCAACGTCAAGATGGCACTCTTGCCAACATCAAATGAAAGCCTTATTCTTTTGACCTATGGCGACCCTAAGGAACACCTATCCTGGGGTTTTCTTGGCAAGATTTGTTCAGAGGAGGTTTTCCATTGCCTTCCCCTGAGGCTGAGAGAGTGTGACTTGCCTGAGGTCACCGAATGGGTTTCATGACCAAGCTAGAAATCAAATCCTGAGATAACTAAGGGCCTTTGCCAGAAATAGGGCAAATTGAGTCCACTTTAAGGGTTAGGGTTAGTGCTAGGGAATCATGGGTTTTTTTTCCTGAGACATTGAGCCTTCTCTGTCAGAGAGCTCTGGTGCCACAATAAACTAAAGTTCCCATGATTCCCTAGCACTGAGCCAGGGCAGTTAAAGTGGACTTAAGTTGCATTATTTCTAGCAGTCTGCAAAGGCCCTAAGAGTGGAGTTTTGTGTGGAAGAAAGACAGGCTTTGTTCAGTTTTAATTCTAAGAAACATAGATTCTTTAAGTTCCCTTAAATCTGAATTTAACATTCTTTCATGTGGGAGAGGACATTTTCTGTTTAGTACCTATTTTGCAAGATGAAGACTGAATTATTGATCCTATCTAGAATATACACATTCAGTCACTGATATTTCCATAAGTTGTTGTTGTGTGCCTTCAAGTTATTTCTGACCTACGGCGACCCTAAGGCAAACCTATCATGGGTTTTTCTTGGCAAGATTTGTTCAGATGAGGTTTGCCATTGCCTTCCCTTGAGGCTGAGAGAGTGTGACTTGCCTAAGGTCACTGAATGGGTTTCATGACCAAGCTAGAAATCGAACCCTGGTCTCCAGAGTCATAGTCCAGCACTCAAACCATTATGCCCCAATGGCTCTCATTTACATTAGTGTTGCCTCACAATTTAACAACTCTAGTTCAGATTGCAAATAAGTCAAGCCTGTATTGATTGATAGGTAGATCTTGGGATTTTAGTAAAATACACAGATATACAAATAGATTACTGTCCTGTTTTATGTTGGCACACACAAACACACATTGATTCTAATGACTATTCGTTTCTTTGCAGTGATTATAAGAATCCTCTGGAAAATTCAGGAGGTGTCAAAATGCTTGTTGTTAGCTTCGTCCAAATTTAACAGTTGTTGTAGCGGTTGGTATTATCAGTTTATAGTACCTGCTTTGCAAGATGAGATGGATTGTGCTAGTTCAGAATCCGGATGTTTCTGATTCTTCTAAATTATCTTCTAAAATTTATTCTAAATTATCACGGAGAGGAAAAGCTACCCAGAATGCTGAAACCTTGCCAGTCGTGGGACTTTGCTTAAATTAAATGTTTCTCTTGGGGTTTTTAAATGTAGAACAAACAAGGATAACCATCTTTAAATATGCAAAATGGTGTCCTATAGAAGATGGAGTAAGCTTGTTTACTGCTAATTCTGAGACTGGGAAACAAAGCAAATTGCAAGGAAGAAAAAACTAACATTAGGAAATACTTCCAGATGGAAGAGCTGTTTCACTGGTTGGACTGTGGAATGGATGGCCACACATCATGGTGATCTCTCCTTCTTTGGAGGTCTTTAAACAGAGGTTGGATGCTCACCTGTAAGGGATTCCTGCATAGCAGAAGGTTGGACTTTATGGCCATTGAAGTCCCTTCCAAATTTATGATTCCATGATTTGTTTTAAATTATATAGCCTTGGGATTGAGTCACTGGCCTCCGACCCATAGGATCTTCAGTTAGGCCTTTGCTATGTAAGAAAGAATTAAAGCAGTTTAATTGCCAATGCTCAATGCTGTGGAATCCTGGGATCTGTAGTTTTGTGAGATATTTCGTCTTCTCTGTCTGGAGAGCTCTGGTGCCACAACAAATTACAAATCCCAAGATTTCATAGGATGGAGCCACGGCAGTTAAAGTGGTGTCAAACTGCATTAATTCTGCAGTGTGGCAGCAGTGCAGGTGGATCCTGTGGAATATATTGGTGAAGAATCACCACCACAACACATGTTCACTTAAATCATAAGGGCATGAACATCTGGACCAACAGAGATTGATACACTACTCCTCCCATCAAGCCTCACCATTGCCTAGGACAAATGGGAACTGGCGTTTACCAACATTTTGGAGAGTCGTAGGTTCCCCAGTCCAACTTTTGAGGCCTATGTCTCAGCTTACAACAGCAAAAGGCAGTGGTAAAATTCAAGGGAAATTCAGTGGTAAAATTCAGTGCAAGAGCTAGTGTGATGTAGTGGTTTGAGCCTTGGACTATGGGCCTAAGCAGACTGCCAGAAATAGTGCACATTAAATTGAGGCACTGCCCTGGCACAGTGCTAGGGAATCATGGGAACTGTAATTTATTGTGGCACCAGAGCTCTCTGACAGAGAAGGCTCAATGTCACAGAAAAAAATACAATTCCCATGATTCCCTAGCACTGAGCCAGGGCAGTGCCTCAATTTAATGTGCACTATTTCTGGCAGTCTGCTTAGGCCCTATGACTCTGCAGATCAGAGTTCGAATCCTGGCTCAACCATGTAAACCAGGGGTAGGCAACCTTTCCCCTTTAAGGGCCGAGGGACTTCAGCTCCCAGAAGCCTCAGCCATGTTGGCCAATAGTCCTATGTTGGCCAATAGCTCCTGGGATTCTGGGAGCTGAAGTCCCTCGGCCCTTAAAGGGGAAAGGTTGCCTACCCCTGATGTAAACCCTCGGGGTGACTCTAGGCAAGTCACACTCTCTCAACCTCAGAGGATGGCAATAGCAAAAAAATCCCTGAAGAAACTTGCCAAAAAAAACCCTGTGATAGAGTCGCCTTAGGGTCGCCATAAGTCAGAAACGACTCGAATGCACACCACGACAACAACAAAATTCAGGGGATTGCAGTTCTTTACAGGGGGTGGCCCACAAGCTGAAGAAGTAAAATAGAAAAAGCCTCCAGATTCCCAAACATGTCTCCTAGGGAATGTAAAGATCAATTTTCATTGGTTTTTTTAGAGAAGACAGGGCATTTTAGGCCCTGAAAAGGCCTTTTTTTTTAAAACAAGCTGTGACTCAAAGTCTGAGTCCCTTCCTGTTGGGAAAAATAGATATGTCCTGGCACTAAAATAGCCCAGAAGATATGGATAAACTGCCTTCCGTGGCCCCTAGGGAGTAGTGGGTTCATCTGGGGATAATAATTCAAGAGAATTTTGGGGTTACAACCGTTAAAGTTCCCCTAAGCTTGCATGACTTGTTCCTGATCTGCTAGCTTTCTATCTGCAGAAAGGGAATTGCGGTTGTTTTTATTTCAGATATGGAGCAGTCATTACAATTTCCCCACTTGTAGTGGCGTGGTTGATATTACTAACACAGCATTTCGCCATCACATTTTGCAGCGTGTGGAGACATGGTTTGTGGAGACCGAGGGCTTGTAGTGGGAGACGCTCATTTAAGACTGTCAGAGATGCTGGGCTGGATGGATCAGTGGTTTGATAAAGCAGTTTCACATATACACACATACAAAGCTTAGAAAACATACTCAGGAGTAGTTGTGTTGGCCATGCAGCACAATACAACAAAACCCCAAATCCACAAAACAGTGATACCTTTTTTGAACCAACTCAAGAGCACAAAATGCATCAGGCAAGCTTTCGAAGGTTGACTGGCTTCCTCATTAAGCAAAGATTTTAAAAATCATAAATGAGAATAAAAGTGACGCTGTAGGAGCCACAAGCCTACATTTTGTCTCAGACGTTACTCCTTTTGTCAGTTAAGATGGTCTAGAACAGGGGTACCCAACATCTCATCTTCCAGCTATTTTGTATTTCTGTCTATCCTTCCTGCCTTTGTCTTGATATGGGACCCAAGGAAGTGTACAACAAAAAGTTCAAACAAGCTAGAACTAAAATCCAGACGGCAACAACAACAACCCCAGCAATTAAATAAGTTATCGTATTAAAACATCATTCATATAAAAATGGATTTTTTTCTTTTTCATTTTTTTTAAAGATAAAAGTACAGTGCACTCTTCCCATAGAAAGATGTTAACTATCATTAAATGGCAATTTAAAGAAAAACATTGTTACCTGCTGGAGAAAGGAAAACAGTGAGGGAGCCTGCTTAGCAAACCATGGAAGAGAATTCCACACAGATCTCAGCCACAGTGCAGAATTAATGCAGTTTAACACCGCTTTAACTGCCATGGCTCCAACCTATGGAATCCTGGGATTTGTAGTTTGCTGTGGCACCAGAGCTCTTGGACAGAGAAAGCTACATATTTCACAAGACTACAAATCCTAGAATTCCACAACATTGAGCTATGGCAGTTAAAGTGGTGTCAAACTGC
>CM034703.1:12336954-12348662 GCA_020142125.1 Phrynosoma platyrhinos | reverse complement strand
TTTTGAATTGTGGTGCCCAGAACAGAAGTACAAAATGTCTAGCAAACCAGATCCACTGATTAAGTTCCTACAGGAAGATAGCCTCAAGAAACATAGGCTATATCTGCACTGCAGAAATAACGCAGTTCTACACCACTTCAGTTGCCATGGCTCAATGCTATTGGACCCTGGAATTTGTAGTTTGTTGTGGCACTAGTGCTCTCTGACAGAGAATGTTAACTATCTCAAAAAACAAACAAACAGATCCCTGAATTCCATAACATTGATCCAATACAGCTAAAGTGGTGTCAAATTATTATTTCTGCAGTGCGGATGCAGCCATAATCACATAGAAATGGCTTCTGTCCACAGTCGAGCACAACAATATTGGGGTGGAGTCTTGATGGGTCTGTGAGTCTGCTCTAAATAGGGCTATCTTGATCCATTCCCTTGAATTCTCTTGGCTAGTCCAAACTAGAGTAGACATATCAGCTGATGACTAGATAAGTCCCATCGGTTCAAGAGCTCTGCTTCAGTCAGGATCTACAAGAGCTTTCAGATGTTTGTCTCCAAGTTGACAAATGTTTGAGCCAAAGTAGGTAGATGCTTATCAAAGGGGCCAAATAGGACATGAAAGCAAGGCAGATTCCTGTGTTTTGTAGCACATATTGTTGAGGTGTGCACTGCACCTGCAGCAGGTATCTCAGTGCTTAGAGGTATCCATTGGTTGGCCATGAGGTCTCCCAACTCAGAAGCTGGAGGGAATCTGTGGCCCTACAGAGGTGGTTGAAGGCCATCTCTGACCATCCCTGATCCTTGGCAATGTTGGTAGAGGCCAGTGAGGGTTACAGCCTAACAATGTTCAGGGATCTAAGGTTCCCTACCCCACAAACCAGCTCTCTGAGAGAGAGAGAGAGAAAGTCTTAACCAATGGTCATTGTCCTCTAAAATGGAAAGGTGGTCTATTCCCACACGAACTGGGATTTCCTCCATAATTAAGGGGACTTCCAGCTTAGGAGTTGTGGCTTGGCCAACTAGCCATGGAGCAGCCATCCTAGACAAGAAGTTTCTCTGAGACCAATGAAGGTAGTAGGGTTGGCATTTCAAAATCATGAATTTCTTTGGTTTAGAAAATCAGTGATTCTTAACCTATGGTTTGCAGACCCCCAGGAGGCTGCAATGTCTTCACAAGGGGTCTGTGAAGGCTTGAAGCCCACCTCCTCCTTGGCCACATGAAAGAAACCAAGGCAAAGGCTGGCTGGCTGGGCTGTGCATTACCATTTCAATCCACTCCAGCTGCAAACTGGCAGGAGGAAGGAGAAGAAGAGTCTTGACTCTTGACTCCCCCTCTGGCACCTTTGAGGGAAGATTTAATAGATGATGTAAGCACCAGTGTGGCATAGTGGTTTGAGTGTTGGACTAGGACTCTGGAGACCAGGGTGCAAATCCTGGCTGAGCCACAAAAAACCACTGGATGACGTTGGGCATGTCACACTCTCTCAGCCTCAAAGGATGGCAATGGCACACACACTCCTGGAGAAACATGCCAAGAAAAACCTATGGTAGGGTCATCTTTGGGTTGCCATAAGTAGGAAACAACTTGAAGGCACTCAACAGATACACACAATTGTTAATGGTTCTGTGTTCAGATGATGATGATGATGATGATGATGATGATGATGATTTCAATCTTGAGTTAAGTCTTGGGTAGGGTCTGTGGCAACAAAATATATTTAACAGGGGTGCCTGGTAAAGAAAAGGTTATGGTCTAGATTTTATATTGCAATCCTAAATGCGGCCCCTCCAGAAAGAGATGGGAAGGCCTTCCCCAATTAAAGCCTAGGGACCCCCTTGCATCCCCTTTATTCCTGTTCTCTTCCTGCTTCTGTTCTATATTTCCCTCTCGTTCCTGTTAATAGCTCATTGACTGAAGTGGGGTTTTGCTGTTTTAATTCATGTCTGTTCATTTGTTTTCATTCTGGCAGATTCAGAAAAGCAAGGAAGGGAACCAAGTTGTCGTATCCCTGAAGGAAAATAATTTCTCAGGCAAGACACGAAGGCATCTCTCTTTCTCTCTCAATCTCTCTTTCAACTAAGAACGTGGCTGAAATTGACTAATGCTAATTGTGGGTGGTTTTGTCCTTGGATGTTGCTAATGGAACTGCTGCTGTTGAATGTGACTGCAAAACCTCCAATGTTTAAGCATACAACATGCATGTATGGTTGGGAGTGGGAGAAATACAGACATTCGTACACCTACTCGAATATAATAGGTCATACTAATATTAGACAATTATAGGTCAGTCTAATACGTGGGTAATGTACAAGTTGCATATGACACTCAAAGCTGTTTTTCAAGACCCAAGATGTTCTTGTGCCAACTCCATTCCCGACAAAAAAAATTAAATGAGAATTTATTTTAAAATGCTACTATTTAACAGACTTAACAGGGTCATCCCTCTGGAAATTATATAAGTACATATCAGTTTCCATATTATACCTATTGCATTTGCTTTCAATAATATTATCTAATTGTATAGGAAGATACCAATACCTGTACTATAAGTATAAAAGCCAGCATCTGATTGATGTTTTATACAAACACAAATTCCCTTACACATGCAGCTGTATGTTTTTGGGGCATAGTGCAATGTCTGTATTCAGTCTGCAGTTGTGTAGGCACAATTTTGTACATATAACCATTCCATGTGCAGTTGAACATGCCTGGGCAGTGCGTAATTGTTCATGAGCACCTTCAATGTGACTTGAGTCACTGGCATTGTGAAAATAACTGGCACGTTGGCAGATATACACTTGGTTGTGTCATGTTGGTATTCAGTAGAAAGGTGGTGTAACACAACCAGCACTTACGTACATGAGTGTAGATTTACACTATTCCAGTACAATGAAGGATCCTGGCTAATATCAATATAGAGCAGCCTTTCTCAGATGGGTTTTTTCTTTTTTAAATCCTGGAAGAACCCTTTTTAAATAATTTGCAGGTTTCAGGGAAGCCCTGCATAAAAATTACTTAATCAATAGTTCGGGTTTTCTAAATAAATAAATAAATAAATAAATCATGATCTCTCGTGAAATGCTTTGCAACCTCTCAAGGAACCCTAGACTTGAAAAACCTTAAACTAAAGTATTATATATAATACAATTAAGTACAGTGGACCCTTTGTATCTGTTGGGGTTTCATTTCAGGACCCTTCATGGATACTAAACTCTGGGGATGCTCAAGTCCCATAATATACAATGGTGTAGTAAAAAGGTGTCCCTTATATAAAATGGCAAAAATCCAGGTTTGCTTTTTGGACTTTATATATATACATATGAATATTTCCAAGCTGTGGATGTTTGAATCCGTGAATAAAGAATCCATGAATATGGATGGCTGATTGTACATATGCCCATAAGGTTCTAAGTATATTGATAGATACAAATCTATCATAAAGATCTAGTTATATTGATAGATCAATGATATATTGATACACAAATATTACAATCTAGGCACTGATATGGAGCTGTATATTTTCCGGAGGATGACCCTATTAGACTTTCACAGCAAAAACAGAATCCTGTTAACTAGCAGATTTATGACATAGATTTTTAAACTGTGGTATATTAATATCTGATGATGTGTGCAGCAGTCAATACAAGCTTTATGTAATAATAAATGTGTTAGCTTTAAGATTCCACAAGTCTCTTAGTTGTTTAATTAATCAATGAAGTCGACTGTGTCCGTAAAAGCTTGTTAGAAATGTCTTCTTACCGGTTAGCCTCAAAGGTGCTACTGGATTCCTTTATCTCTTGGTTTGTTTTGTTAAAAGAGACTTAACACAGCTGTCTCTTTGTATACTATCTTAATGTGTAAAAGCCAAACATTGAATCAATTGACTTTAAGTAAATGTGGGCTTGGCAAAGTTCGCATTGATTCCAATTCCTTCTAGTCTGTGCTAATAATTGAGATTTAGGCCTGATGCTTAAGCAGTACAGTATTAGTACACATTTTTCCCTTTGTACGTTTGTGTCTTTGCATGCTGAATTTTGTCTTCTCAGCCGTATTGATGCTATGTGTATGTGAGAGAGAGAGATTTCAGATATATTGTAAGATTTCAATTTTTTTTTTCGTTTGTTCCTTTTGTTTCCAGATAAAAACAAGGAGCACAGTTTTTTCATCACCGAATCCGAACACCCGGCAGGAGACTTCTGGAGAAATATAGCTGGTAGGCTCAGAAATGGGGCTATGGAAGAGATCAATATATATTTCTGCAACCCAATCCAATGCATGTTTACACAGAAGGAAACCCCACTGAGTTCAATGGACCTTGCTCCCAAATTGGTGCACGCAGGATTGCCGCCTTCAAATTCTCTAATCAAATGACTGAATATTTTGTAGAAGAAGGGGAAAAAATAAATTAAGACGCCATAGATATTATAACTAAAGGAAAATGCAAATAGGGAGGAGCAGGGAGGCATTAATAGCAATAAGATTATTAATTGCTGGGCATATTTCAGGAGGAAATTTCAGAAATATATCAGGTTACACAATGGAGCAAGCAGGCTGGTGGGGGGAAGCAAACATAAAATGACAATAATTGAAATGTTCTCTTTGAAACCTTCCATTAAAAAGGATCACAGCTTATTGCTTTTAATATCTGTCAGAGAGACATTAAAGGTGTTTTATGAGATCTATGGCAACATTTATATTATCTCCGTGATAATGATCTCTACACAAAATGTATAATACATTGACAAAAATTACATTATACAAATTAAATGGAACCACCTTTTACTGATTGCTAAATGTCTCCAAGGGGTTTGGGAAGGGGAGGGAAAGACGTGATTAGAAGTTTTGATACCAAGTTGTCTATTGCCAGGGTGGGTTTATAAGGAAAGCGGGTTTTGTTTCTTGGGAGAGAGAGAGAGAAAAGGGAATCTAATTTTCCATTTATGTAATGCAAACTGTCTTGGCTTTGACTATTCACGGTTAATTGACTGTCAAACGAGGTTGTTATCCTGAGGCTATGTCTGCAAATTTGCCTGTCAAATGAGACAGAGAGAGCAAGCCTGAGAGAGGCAAGGAGGGGGAAAAGAGAAAGAGAGGCAAGGAGGGTGGGCTGGAAAATGAGATCCTAAAGAAAACCTGCTACAATAGTGGCTAACACATTTTAGAACCTAATTTTTTAAAAAAACCAAAAAAATTGATCCAGCCGGGTTCTTCTACCTTTGTTGTACAGCAAGGGCCAACTTCCTTCCGAAAAGACCAAGTCGCATGAATACAAGTCCCATGTTGAAAGAGAGAGGTGGAAGAGGAAGACAAAGGAATAGGCTTTTAAATAAAGCAAACATGATAAAAATTGAAAACTGATCTGGGAAGGGAGGGAGGGAGGAATAATGTGGCTCTGTTATTTCCAGCCTCATCCGGGAGCCAGAGATCAACAGGAAAAATGTTCTGGAGTAAATTATGGAAAAGGCTTTGGATATTTCTTGGCTCCTTGAGTTGTACCAGATTTTACTAAACTTGAGATGTGGGTACAGATGGAAAAGGCTATTCCATATCCGTGAGTGTCTTCCTATATTATACACTTATAAGTCTTCCCATATATATGTAAGAGGGAAATTCATGGATTCATAAACAGCCCAGATGCACTTGCCTCCAAGAGTCCTGTGGCATCTAAAAGACTAACACATTTATTATGTCATAAGGCTTTCATGGTCTGGAGCTCATTTCGTCCATTGCAACCAATGAATTGGGTTGACTCCATTCTACAAAAGCTTGTGATATAATACAGTCTTTAGTCTTTTAGATGCAACAAGACTCTGTGTTGTTTTTTTCTTATTTTTGTTGCATCAGACTATACCACTGGCTGTAATACATGATTTCCTGTTATGTATTAATTTTGATTATTTTCTGGATCCAAAAGCACTAACAAGAACAGCTATTAGCCATTTCTGCATAGGTAGCTAAGTGTGCATCTACATTGTAGAAATAATGCAGTTTGACACCCCTTTGATTGCCATGGCTCCATCCTTCAGAACCTGGGATTTTGAAGTTTTGTGAGACACCAGCACTCTTTGGCAGAGAAGGCTAAAGATCTTGTAAAATTGCAAATCCCTGGATTCCATAGGATGGGGCTACAGCATTTAAGGTGATGTTAAACTGCATTATCTCGACAGTAGATGCACCCTATGTTCTCTTGCAACAAAGAATTTGGTATCACCTTAAAAACCTGCAAATATATTAGAACGTAAGCCTTCATGAACTAGGAGTGAGGCATCTTTGCCCCACCAGTGGTTTTTCTGCTACATATCCCCAACCCTGTTTCCAATAGCCATGTCAGGTAGGGCTGATGGAACTGGGAGTTGTAGGTTGAAAC
The DNA here is from genome assembly GCA_020142125.1 of Phrynosoma platyrhinos. Lineage (NCBI taxonomy): Eukaryota > Metazoa > Chordata > Lepidosauria > Squamata > Phrynosomatidae > Phrynosoma > Phrynosoma platyrhinos. The sequence goes on along the minus strand of CM034703.1, from coordinate 12,342,300 downwards.
ATCTCAAAGAGCAACATTTCTCTTAATACCAGAAGTTGGGGACTTAGAATGAGGTCAAGATTTTACCTGCCTCCCTACTTGTGGGACTCATAGAAACATCTTCCAGGCTTGATGTGTCCTTGATCAACACAGATCCTCTTGTGGTTGTAGCGCAAGTGTCGTATTGTTACCTTGATTCATTAGTTGTCACATCCCTGTCCCCTTATCTCTCTCCAATGCTGTGCTGCTCAAATTACTCACTTCTTTGGTCACTCTTGAAGCTGGAATCCTGTTGGTGTATTATGCATGTGTACATCCCTCTGTAGCAGTGTTTTGAGCAGGTTTGTCTAGGGATTGCCTGGTTTTCCCAAAGGAGAGTTAAAATTTTTGGCTTGAAGGGTTGACAACTGGGGAAACAGTGATGGTAAAGCTGACAAGTCTTTCAGATGAATGGGACTGTTTGAAATAAAGGTTGGAGGGAATTTTGGAATATGGTGTGTGTTGGCTGGGAACCTAGAAAGGAGATGCGATAAACAGTGTTCTTGTGAGGCTGGGATGTTAACCAGTGTTATCATATATGTAGTGTGCCAGAAAACCATTGTCTTTGAACTCTTAGCTGTATTGGTTGATTCCACCAGAATGCATCTGAGGAAGTAGACTGAAGTCTACGAAAGCTCATGCTGCCAATTTCTTTCTTTCAGTTAGTCTCAAAGGTGCTACAAGATCTCTCTACGTACAGGTTGAGTCCAGTAGAAGTTGTAGTCACAAATATTCAGTTGCCCACCTCTGACATACAGTGGATCCTTGGTATCCATTGGTGTTTGGTTCCAGGACCCCAAAATCTGTAGATGATCAAGTCTCATTAAATACCATGGTATAGTAAAATGGTGTCCTTGCTTGTATAAAATGGCAAAACTAAGGCATACTTTTTGGAATTTATTTTTACAAAATATTTTCAAGCCATGGATGGATGAATCCGTGGATAAAGAATCCATGGATATGGAAGACCAAATATTTAGACTAGTAATAAAGTAGACATAAATACACATCCACCCCCTATTTATTAATTCCTGTCTCCACTTCATTACTTAATCTCTATTGCTCCATTTCTGTCCTAAATTTTATACATACCTCAGGGCAGGGACCTCCCCTCTTGAACTATGTAAAGCACTGTGCACCTATGGGTGACATTATGTAGTCATAGTGCACCAACATATTGTCATGGTTTTATTGTTGGACTAGGACTCCAAGAGACCAGGATTTGAATCTTGGCTTAATTGTGGAAACCCACTAGATGATCTTGGGCAAGTCACAACTTTTTCAGCCTTAGAGGAGGGTAATGGTAAACCTCCCTGAATCAATCTTGCTGAGAAAACCCCCTGGTAGATTCACCTTAAATTCAAAATGACTTGAAAGCACACAACAATAATGAGTAACTGTATAATCCTAAAGTGTTTGAACAGCTCAGTTGTGTATAACAAAGTACCTTTTGATGTTCCCCAGGTTTTCAGTTCTGGTTCATAATGCCACAGGTGTGTGTAGGCATGATCTTCAGGGTATATGAATCCATCTACCCCTGTAAAATTCACAGAGCACCTGCAGAAGACCCCCTTTTGTCCTTGGCATCTCTAAGGAAGAAAATGGATTAATAATAGGTGGTGTGATGCAGTTCTGGAGATCCCAGAGGGGTGCTACCAATCCAACTAGACTAGCATACCTTGCATGCATTCGACAGGCCGCCTGGAGCCTCCAATATCCCCTTTTGCTGCTATCAGTGAATAATATTGTCAGGAGAACTGCGTGGCTGAAAATAGGCAGCCATGTCAGTGACACACACCTGTAGGCATATACATATAACAAGGATATCAACAATGTATGTTAGATGTTCAATTGACATTAAAAACAAAGGTATGTCATGCAAACTTTGTCTTACATAAAGAACCTAAAATGCACACTTTAAGGATACAACTACAGTGTGCTTTAAAAATAATAATCATTTTTTTTTGTAATTATACAGGTCTTGAGAGGACAAAGCCCATGCCAAAGGCTTGATAGTCCTGAATAAGTACTCCAATATATCTCTCCACAGAAGTTCTGTGAATTCAGTCTCAAATGATCCACCAGCCAGACGCTTCGACCTGTGGTCTTCTTCAGTGGCTAGGGTAAATGCATCTGGCTGGTGATCATTTGAGACTGAATTCACAGAACTTTTGCTGAGATATATATTGGAGTACATATCCAGGACTATGGGCTTTGTCCTCTCAAGACTTGTATAATTGCAAAAATTGATTATTATTTTTAAGGCACACTGTAGTTGCATCCTTAAAGTGTGCATTTTAGGTTCTTTATGTAAGACAGTTTGCATGATATACTTTTGTTTTTAATGTATATTGAACATCTAACATACATTGTTGATGTCCTTGTTATAGAATACATTACTTTTACCATTACCTAATGTCTTTCTTTTTTCTGTTTTCTTGTTTTTTTTTTTGGAAACAAACAAACCAACCTGGAACACACAGTTATACCAAAGCCTGCCATGTGGCTGGGGATCATGAGAAATATAGTCCAACACAAGTGGAGGCTACTGGTTTGGGGAAGGCTGGTGTAGTGGTTGGTAGTTCGTTGTCTCTTTCCAGAATTGCCTTTCTCCATACTGTCACTGTCACTGTAGCAGGAGTTGTTGCATGGTGCTTTCCAACTTGTGAAGACTGTTTCCATTTGAAAGAGCTGTCTAATGGGCCATAAGTTACAGAAAAGATAAGGGGTGGCGCGCACATTGTTCATTTTTTGTCTTCAAATAGTTTCCACATGGAGAGTATAATATCTCAAAATCAGTCTTCAGGATTCATTGGAAGATTGTTCCACATCTTTCACTGAAATATTAGCTGTCAACATACTCAGTAAGTTTACTTGATTAAGCATCTTCCTCTCAATTAATCGATCAATTAAATTTAAATACATCTTACCAAAACCATATAAGTACCACTTTGTGTATTGAAGAAAGATTATGATTTTAGAATTTAATAAACAAAACCCATCATCCTATTGTGAGAAGAGATGGAAATCTTTTAATATTTTATCCTTCGTTCTCATGTATAATAATCCATGAGAAACAAAATTAGTTTCTTAATGTAAAATCACTGAGTTCTCACACCAAAGCTCTGGGAACTAAAATTGGCCTTTCTCAGTTTTTCAGTTCAAACATTTGTTGATTGATCTACAACCTTAACTAGTTAAACATTTGATCCCTGACCTTAGCATAGAGTTACATATCCGCTATGATAATCTACAACTGTTAATAGCCAATTGGAAATTTTCCATTGATTGTGTGGTTCTCTTGGCTTCCATGGTTTGTATCTAGCCATATGTACGAAATATTTACAGGGGTCTTGTATGCATATTTTCTCATGTGCAGAATAGGCCTCAGCATTGTTATAAAAGGTTTATACAATGCATATTTTTATACTATAACTGCATTGGTGTATGAGTGGTGTTAGTTCCTGTCTTCTTTCCTACACTTGAAATACAATACCATTTACACCACCCTGTTTGCTCCACCTCCTGTCTCATGATTGGTGGGCTGCTTTTTAAAAGGACCCTTTAATTACACAACTATGCAATTGTGCAATTTCATCATTGTGCAGTTTTGGTTAATAATGCAGTTATGGAACCACCCCCACTACTCATCCATATTGGAAAGATGAACACACACTGGTCTAGTTCCATCATTTTTTTCCCTATGCTTTTCCCCAATGAACCAACATTTGCCTGGTTCTGCTTTTGTATGTTACTCTTTGGGGTTATTCAGATGGTGAAAATAATCTGGGTTGAATCTTTGTTGTTCAGATGCATTTTGAATGCATCTGATTAAGTTTCGGTCATCTTTATTTGAGTGCTGGCATGTGAGGGCATCCAAACTTTCAGAGATGCAAATAGATGTGGTTCCATAGTATGACTAACAAACCTGGAATATGTGATTGAGATTATCCACATTGTTGCACTAAAAAAACCAGACATCTGAATGACCCCTTAAAATATTTGTATATTTACTCTTTAAACTTTTTCTGAACCATGTGATTTCTCCAGGCATTAATATTTAATAGAATTCCATTGTAATTGTGCAGTACAGTCCAACCCTTGCATCTATGGGATTAGAAACCATGTTTTCACTTACTTGCGTCTAGCAAAAAGGCTCCTTCTAGATATTTCAATGTCCTCCAGCATGGTCAACCTCTGGTAGAAATATAGCATTCGCCATTATCTGTGGGTTTCGTGGATAAGTTTGAGAATGTATCCCTGAAGATATGAGGGGCGGACTGTACTCCCCTTATTTTTAAGTATGATTTAAAATAATGTTTAAAAATGCAGAGAATGAAGAACGAATGTACCATAATTCTCTCGGTAATCCCACTGTCCTCCCAACCCAGCCACTGGAAGTAGTCTGGGGCTTCCCTGCTGCAACTCCACAGGGAGCACCCAGTAAAATCACATTGTGTCCATTATGTTCTCAATATAGGCATACCACAATTAATGAAGTAGTTGTGTTCCCAGATATTATTCCTTTAACAGAAAAGTTGGTGCTAGAGGTAGGTATAACATGGGAAGAATAGGAATAGTTTCCTGCACCACAAAAAAGAAAAGGCATGCACAAGTTTCAGCAAAAATGTTAAGCAACACTAACAAATAATATGGACATGTGAAATGAAACAACCAATGAGAACGGCAAATTGGGAACGTGTGACAGAGAATATTCTCATCAGTAGATTGCAAAAGCTGACATGTAGCTAAGCCCCAGGTCAGATAGGCTTTACATAAGTAAACAAAAACATTCTCAAACTTCTAGAGACCACTTGAAAGCTTCTTCCAACATGCACCCAGGGATTTATTTTATTTTATTTTACCATCTTCCACATTTCTTATAATCTCCATTTTGAGGGCCACACTTATAGACCTGTGCTTTGTTTTTTAAAATGCTGAGGCTAGCTGGTATAGTAGACTTGTCAGTTCTTTCTCTGTTTTTCCATTCACTTATGCTCAGTAAAGATTCTGGATGGAGCAGCTGGTGTTTTTATCTTGTTGTAGGCAAGCATATAACAGCTCCAGTAATAATAATAATAATAATAATAATAATAATAATAATAATAATAATAATAAGTTTTATTTATAACCCGCCCCTTTGCTCAGCAATTGGGGCGGCGTACAGCAGATTAAAAATACAACAAATAAAAACATTCCATCCTCCCCTCCCTGACCGCCCACCCCTTAAAACAAGATTGAACTATTAGAGAATTAAAATCAGAATTCTTAAATTAAAACAAAAAACAGTACTGTCCCATTGGCCTGCTGATGAAGATAACGGGAGGG
>CM034703.1:12320318-12335838 GCA_020142125.1 Phrynosoma platyrhinos | reverse complement strand
TATATATATATATATTTGAAGGAATGTCATCTTGAGGATGAAGGAAACTTGTTTTCTCCAGAGACTAGATATTCCTCTTCAACATTAGGAAGAACTTCCTCACAATAACAACTGTTCAACAGTGGAATATGCTGCCTTGGAAAGTAATGGAGTTTCCTTCTTTGGAAGTTTTTAAACAGATGCTGGATTGCCATCTGTTGGGGGTGTTTTGATTGTATATTCCTGCATGGCCCTTGTGGTCTCTTCCAACTCCATGATTCTGATTCTACAAATCCCAAAATTCCATAGGATGGAGCCATGACAGTTAAAGCAATGTCAAACTGCATTAATTTTGCAGTGTGGCAGTAGCCAAAGTTGTGTAATAAGCTCCTAAGGGAAGAACATATCCTATCACTCTTCATGGCTGCTGGATTACACCAAACATATAGAGAAGAAATTTGTCAGTATTGATTTATACCTACCCACTGAACCAACATTTTTTTTAAATAAAGCTGAAGCTTTGTTAACAAGGCATATGTGTCTGCTCAAAAATAAATCCCATTACATTTAAAGTTTCATTCCTAGCACCAAGCAAAAGGGGTATCAGTGGACTGGAAAAAGGATCTGACCTGCTTTTGTGTCCCTTATGGCACTTTTAGCTGCAGAAATCAACAGGCTGAAGCTTTTCACTTCACAAAGCTAAAACCTTTGTCCTTGCTAATGTCAGCATATCAATCTGCTATCAGAAAGACCGGCCCTACCATGAGGCAATATGAGGCAGCTGCTTTACATAGCAGATGCTGAACGGCAAGGAAGGGACAGAAAGGAAACTGTATGTACCATGTGAACTGCTTTGTCCTGCTCCCACCGTGAAACTCCCAGATGCTTTGGAAGATGACTCTTGTCACCAGTGCTAGAATAAAATGCAACTGCCAGTTTGGTTAGCTTTTGTACATAGAGCGGAGGAGATGCCATCTTGCATTTTGCCTAGGCAGCAGAGTGTTTTGGACCAGCCCTGATTGTCAGACAATGGGCATGTCTACATGGACCAAGAGAGCCAGCATGGCATAGTGGTTTGAGTGTCGGTCTGCACTCTGGAGACCAGGGTTCAATTCCCAGCCATGAAACACACTGGGTGATTTTGGGAAATCACATGCTCTCAGCCTCAGGGGAAGGCAATGCCAAACCTCCTCTGAACAAACCTTGCCAAGAAAACCCCATGATAGGATTGCCTTAGGATCGCTTAGGAAACAACCTTAAGGCACACAACAACATCAATATGAGCCAAATGAAGTGCATATACATAATAAAATGCTGTTCAAGACTCACAAAATAAACTGCTGTTCAAGACAGGCAAAATCATGACCTATCTCCACCATTCCTCCCCAGTTAGGTAGTTCATTCCTAGCCTCTCTTATTGGATCTCTGGATCATGGGGCTGTTTGAGGCAAGAATAACAGAGTTTGATGAAATCAAGGTCTATCTGGTCTAGCATTTTTCTTCCAACAGTTCACTCTGAGACTCTCACATACAGATAGTGAATATGACAGCCTGGCCTTTATTGTTTACCCCCTCACAATCAGAGGTACAGTGTCTCAGAATATGGAGGTTCCATTTATTTACTATTGATAATATATCCTGAGAGAGTAGTAGTTCTTCTATAGTGCCTCACCAAACTACAAATGTCAGGATTGCATAGGATGTTACAATGGCTAATGAAGTGCTATAATGTCATTGTATGAAAGGGCCCCTAGTCTGATCAGGTATAAGGGACCCCTTTATAAGCATGTGGTGGTTGTTTGACAGCAGCCATTAAATTATAATTGCAAGCTGATTGTTACATTATTGATTATATTAATTGGTTGCTACAGCAGTCAATGAATTGGTTGGTTGTAGTTCAGGTACATCCCTTACGGCGGGTGGAGGAGGAGATGGGGCAGGTCAGATCTTGTTGGAATACACCCCCCCCCTGCATCAGCCCTTGACAGAATGGCCAAGGGTGAGGGATGATGGGAGTTGCTGTCCAAGAACAAATGGAAGGCCTCCTATACCTTCTCCATGCCTTCTCATTTGCACCCACAAATGAGAAGATTTGCATGGACTCCAAACACAGTTGGTGAGTCTCATGCAAGTGGACAGTTAAGCCATTTAGGGAACTATCCAAGGTCCTGAACTTACTTAGCATTTAGAATTCAGCACCTACTAACACTGACTCCAACCCAATACTTAACCCATTGTGGGCTGTTATTTCCCCTCCCTTTCTCCCAGTGCATTCCAATTCTAAGTTGTAAGAGTTTTAGAAATCAGTTTCCTAGGACAGACGATGAACCTTTATATGGTGCCCAGTGCAGAACAGACAAGTACATCAGTTTTGCTGGGTGAAAATCTTTTAACCTTGGAATGAACAGAACTATCCTATTTGAAATATGAACAAAAACAAAGATTCCTATGAGACCACTATTAAAGCACTTATTAAAACACCTGATGGAGAAATGAATACTTAGGCACACATTTATGTCTAATTTCTCCACTGGGTCTGTAATAATTTCATCCTCATGTGGACTAAGTGAGCTCCATACATTTCCAATTAGTACTGTACTGAAATCCTTAAATTCCTTTGTGGGAGAAAAAAGCTTCTTGGGAAGAAAATGCATTCTTATTTAGTTATTATTTACTTTTACACTCCACCTTTCCTTCACTTATGATAGTATGCATGGCTCTCTTCTTCCACACTTTATCCTCAAAACACCCCTGAAAAGTGGACCAAACTGAAAGATCATAATAATGGCTCATGGTCACCCAATGAATTGCAAGGCTCTTTGGGGTCTCAAAGGTGATTTCCCCAAATCCCAGTCCAACACTCTTAAGCACATTTTTATTTTACATCAAATGAACACATTTCAAAATCAAATTTGTAACACATTTCACTCTCTAACCCCCCCCCCCAGTTCATACCATCTGTCTTATGGTTTAATAAATCAGGTTGTAGATGATTTCTCACTGTAATTTTGCAAGGTAACTAAAATTAAACACACCTTAATATGTCCATACAAACACATCTCAGTGCATATTCACCTCAGCTTTGGTAAAACCTAAAACATTCTTGTATTTGTAGAACTATATGCTTTTACTGGCCCCGGGCTAGTTGGCTGGATGTTTCACTGAGGCGAAAAATGTTTTGTAAAGTGGAGAATAAAATTATCTGAAAGATTTTACAGGTATAATTAAGACCCTAAATATAAATAGGGCCTAAATATCCTAAAGACACCAGATCTTGGAAGCTAAGCAGGGCCAGCCCTGGTTAATCCTTGGATGGGATACCACCAATGAATACCGGTGCTCAAGGCTATATTTCAGAGGAAGGAGCTGGTAAAACCACCTTTCAGTATTCCTTGCCTAAGAGAACCCTATGAAATTCATAGGGTTGCCATAAGTCGACAGGTGACTTGGAGGCACATGAACACACAAACACAACCACCCTGGATTCAATAATGTGACTCCTGTATTATTTTTAAAATTTAGGTGAGAAAAAAATCAGATAATTATAACTTCGATGGCTTCCTTATTCAATTTACCCCGATGGAACTATTCTTGAGTAATGGGTTTAAGTCTTGTGCCATAAACCTTGTAATTTCCCAATCCTGAAGGACAATACAAGCAACAGTTTTGCACAAATCGAAGATACCTAGATTTCGGGTAAAGAACCCAGTGAGTCACGTAGAATCTGTTGGCTCTTTGGCAACATTGCTCATTTAATTAATAATTCCCTTAATTAATATCTTGATTATGGAAGAACATTCCTGCTGAAATTCCAACTTACGTCAATCAGTTGAGTTTAAAAATACATTTAATTAAGTTTCCCATTTTCATTAGCAAATTTCCAACTTAATTCCTAATTTAATTGATTTTCATTCGTTCAGAGTCATTAGATCAGAGTCAGATGTCCTCTCAAGCTGCAGAATGAATGCAGTTTGACACTGCTTCAACTGTCATGGCTCAATGCCATGGAATTCTGGGGTGTGTAATTTTGTGAGAGATTTAGCCCTCTCTGTCAGAGAGCTTTGGTGCCACGACAAACTACAAATCCCAGGATACCATAGGATGGAGCTATGACAGTTAAAGTGGTGTCAAACTGTATTAATTCTGTAGTATGGCAGCAGCCTACTTCAAGGACTACTACCATTACCAGAGCATGAAGGGGCTACCGTTTTGGACTACAGCTTCCAAGGACCAGTCCAGCCAGCTAGGGGATTTGGGGAGTTACAGTCCAAAAACAAAACCTTTCCAAGCTAATAAATTGGTTAGCCTTAAAGGTGGTGTGCTGTGTGCCTTCAAATTGGTTCCAACATATGGCAATCCTAAGGCAAACCTATCATGTGGTTTCTTTGGCAAGATTTGTTCAGAGGCCGTTGCCATTGCCATCCTTTGAGGCTGAGAGCATGTGACAGGCCCAAGGTCACCCAGTGGGTTTCCTGGCCAAACTGGGAATCGAACCCTGGCCTCCAGAGTCCAGCACTCAAACCATTTCACCATATTGTACTAGACTCATTCCCCCCTTCTGCTTTTTTCTCCTCACCATGTCCCATTTTTCCCAATTGAGACTACTCTGTGTTTCACAATCAATCTTTATAATTCAGAAAATATTGTTCAAGTGGGTGAGCATTTCCCCCTGTTTGGATCTCTCACCCCATTCCTAAGCCTCTCTGTAAAACTCTTCAATTACAAACTACCTTTCAATATATCTAGGGGCTAATAAACACTGTTCACCTAGGGCAAAATGGACTAGAGACTTTGCAGATACTTGAGCAATATAGAAAACCATTACAAAATGAATGGTTTGATTTATATCACAAAGCTGAGAGTCAAGACAGGCCACAACAATGATAAACAACAAGTATGTTTTTTTAAAGTAATAAACAATGCTAAAACATAATTCTGAAAATGATAACACAAAAATCTCACTATTAACATGGAAACATAACTGTTGAAATAAAAAGGAGTTTTAAAAAACATATGGATTGAAAAGTTGCAGTATCCACCCCTGACAGTTTTTGTAACACACAGAGAGAGATACAGAGATCACCTTCTCTTTCTTTCACGTTTCCTTGTAAATAGCGTTTGATGATGATGATGATGATGATGATATTATCCCTTTTATAGACAGTACACATAAATGTAAAAAAAAAATTACAAGGAGTAGGATAAGGGTTAGAGTTAGGAAGTCCAGAAAATTTTTAAGTGTACTATGACTCTGGAGATTAGGGTTTGATTCCCTGCTCAGCCATGGAAAGCCACTGGGTGACCTTTGGCAGAGTCACACACTCTCAGCCCCAGAAACCCCTGTGATGATAGGGTTACTTTTCATCAAAAGTCGGAAACAACTTGAAGACACACAGTCAAAACAACAAATGTATGCACTGAATCTTCTGTACCAAAAACAACATAACCTAGCATAAAACCACTTCAGTATCCTTGCGCATTAACCATGCTGACTGTGGCTGATGGGAATTGGTGTCTGTGCAGGAATATATATCTGAGAGGCTACATGTTCTTCATGTGTTAGAGTCAGTTTTTTCATTATTGATGCTGTCGACCATGCAAAAGAAAAATTAGAGGGGTATGGAGCACTATTCATTTCATTTACATCTCGCCTCCAAATAATATACACTTATTAAAAACTGATTCTAGTTGCTTTTATAAGTCTATGTCCTTTTTCAAAGGATGACTGGTTCTATTATTTATGGATTTATTTTCTGATAAAACAATTGCTCAGGACAGTGACCTTGGGGTCTTTAAGCAACATCCTGGAATGAATTCTTGCAGCTGCGTTTCTGAGCATAATGGGTATGCTGGCACTAATGTAGCTACATCTGGTTATACAAGCTCAATTGCATTAATACAATAAAGATCGGGAAAAGAGAGCACAAATATCCCTATTGAATATGCTTCACTTGCAATAATGCGATTGCTGCAGAGACAGGGTATAAGCATGCATTGATCAGTGGGAAACCAGGAATAAATAAACCCATCACTGCAAATATGATTAAAATCTACAAATCTAAAGTTTGTTTCATAGCCATGTCTCATCATGATAAATGACGGAATGATATTTTGCTGATTTATGTCTTACTCTTCCTCCAAAGAGTTCGTCTTTCCATTTTAGCTTTACAGCAGTACTATGAGATCTGTTAGGCTTAGTATTAGTGAATAAATTAAGGTCAGCTGCTGAGATCAGAGTTTGGAAAAGTTACTTTTTTCTACTACAACTTCCAGAATAGCCAAGTAGGTTGTCCACTGGTCCAGCTGGCTGTGTGGTTCTGGGAATTATAATTCAAAAAAGGAACATTTATAGATGAGCTACATGGCTAATCAATGATTTGGAGCCAAGAATGAGAAACTTGTGGCCCTCCAAATATCTGTTGTTGTTGCTGTTGTTGTTGTGTACCTTCAAGCTGTTTCTGACTTATGGCGACCTTAAGGTAAACCTATCATGGGATTTTCTTGGCAAGATTTGTTCAGAGGTGGTTTGCCATTGCTTTCCAATAATTTGAAGTCCAATAATTTGAATAGGTTGGATCCAGACTTACCATGAGTGGTGATGACTCTAAAGTCACTGAGGCTGTGAATCTGTTCTAGGTTTTAGTTTTTCGGTTTTTGAAGCAACCTCTTGCCTCCTGGGTTTCATCCAGTTATGATTTGTAGAGTTGGCTTGCTGTGTCTGTTTGGCTATTTCTTGTGCAAAAGCTGTTTTGTACCCACATGACTCAAGACAGGGATGGAGAATTTCTTTTTGAACAGAGATCCAAAAGGTAAAGTGGCTAAAAGGCATGTGATGGAGCTAATGGGAACCATGTATTATTCTGTTTGGGATATTTTCCAACCAACCATACAAAGCAGTGTTGAATTCTATGCATGTCTGCTCAGAAGTAAACCTCAGTACATTAGCTTTCAGGCATGCCCAGATACCTCAGTTGTGTATAGGCATTCCTGCTTAAAGTAAATCTCAGTGCAACAGTTTCCCAGGAAGCAAAGCACAGTACAATTCTGTACTGCAAATCTCTAGTCTGCAAAGCACAGTTCAGTTCTTGGCAAGAGCTATCTGGGCTGCAAAGCACAGTTATTGTATTTCCTACAGCAGCTTCCTGAGGAACAAAGCAGACCTCAGTTGTGGGCATGAGTTCCATCTTAAAATACTTTCACGTCTCTTGTCTCTAGTTCAAACCACACTACAGAAATAATCCAGTTTGAGACCGCTTTAACTGCCCTGGTTCAATGCTATGGAATTATGGAAACGGTAGTTTTATGAGATATTTAGCCTTCTCTGTCAGAGAGCACTGGTGCCACAATAAACTACAATTCCCAGAATTCCACTGCATTGAGCCATGGCGGTTAAAGCAGTCTCAAACTGGATTATTTCTGCACTGTGTTTTGGACCTCTGATGCTAAATCAGAGGTCTAATCTGCACTGCAGAAATAATGCAGTTTGACCCCGTTTTAACTGCCATGGCTCAATGCAATGGAATACTGAAAACTGTAATTTTGTGAGATATTTAACCTTCTCTGTCAGAGAGCTCTAGTGCCACAACAAACTACAGATCCCAGAATTCCACAGCATTGAGCCATGGTACTTAAAGTGATGTCAAACTGCATTATTTCTGCAGTGCAGATTAACCCAGAGGTAACAATAAAAAGCATTTGCAGACCAGATAGGTATGGACCAAATTTGGCCCCTGTACTGGAGGATCCCTGACTGATAAGAACAGGGGAAGCTGACTCATTATTTCGTTGGTTATGTCTTCTAATGGAAAAGTGACATTTTAGTTCATTGACACTGAATGCTCCTTTCATAAATGAGAGCCACGATGGAGTCTGAATAAACAAAGGCAGGAGGGTTTGGCTGTCACACATTAAAATGCTATTCACCGTATTTCTCACCACACCCTTCTTCTGGATGAGGATGCAAAATGAAACATGATATCTGATAAGAAGCAGCCTAGGCATAAATCAATAACTCTGTATTTCTCTCTTCATTAAGGTGAACCCATACAGGAAACTAATCCACCTCACTCTCTGAAAAAGGATGTAGAAAACATGGGGAAAGGTAAAGCAGGGAAATTATATATAGATAGATTGATATAGATACCTTTGTTTCAGTAGCATACAAAGACAATTGAGGGTAATATGTTTTTTTAATTCCCCACCATATTTTAAGCTTGACAGGTAACATATGAATAATATATGGACCTTTTGTGTGGCTATAATTGAGATTAATGCATATGTATCAATCAATACACGACACTGTACTATAATACTTTGAAATAATATATTGCATTGATTTATATTCATAGATTTCTGCACAAAATCTATCCTTGGCCTGTGGAAATCGTCATGCCACTACCACCCTTAAAGGGCCAAAAATATTTTGCTTTTTTAAAATAATGAGTTCTCTGGATAAGTGGGCTTTTGAGATTTCTTTCAGTTGATGAGTAGAAAGGCTCTTTATTTTTCTCCTCTTGGTCTAGAAGAACTTCAGAAGGTCTTGTTTGAACAGATTGACTTGCGGAGAAGGCTAGAACAGGAATTCCAAGTCCTAAAAGGAACCGCTTCTTTCCCAGTATTCAGTAAGGAAAACAACACTATTATTATTATTATTATTTCTGCTGCTGCTGTTGCATTCTTCTTGGTCTAAATTGTGGTTTCATGTATGATCTGAATATGTGAACAATTTTGGTGATATGCAGTTCAGGGCTAGTTTACATGTAATTAGTGTTTTGAGAATTGTTGCAGATTTTTGCACATGCGCATCGACACTTAATTGTCTTCACTTTTTTGCTGTGCAAATTCACATCTATTTGCATTTGCTCTGCCGAAAATGTGCAGCCATGTGAATCCATGTGAGGCAGACAGACAGCCACTCATCATGCCCATCCCTGCAGATACTAGCAGATGCATGTGTGTGTTGTGTGCCTTCAAGTCATTTCTGACTTACGGCGATCCTAAAGCAAACTTACCATGGTGTTTTCTTAGCAAGATTTGTCCAGAGGAGGTTCGCCAATGCCTTCCTCTGAGGCTGAGACCATGTGACGTACCCAAGATCACACAGTGGGTTTCATAGCCAAGCTGGGAATGGAACCATGATCTCCAGAGTCCAAGTACAACATTCAAACCACTATGCCATGCTGGCTCAACTCAACTGGCAGATACTCTGGTGAAAACCATTAATCCTACTGGGTGACCTTAGGCAAATCACACATTCCCAGCCTTAGGGGAAGGCAATGGCAAACCTCCTCTAAATGCCATGATAGCTTCATCTTAGGATCGCCGTAAGTCGGAAACAACTTGAAGGCACACAACACACTCACACACCATTATAGGTAACAAATCATTACAACCATCCCTCCACATTTGTGGCTCTGACTTTTCCAGATTTGATTATTTGTGGATTTGATTAATATGTTCTCTCTAGATATCTTTAGGTCTTCCTGTGCAACTCTGCTGGATGTTGACCATAAAGTTGCACTGGAGAACCTAGAGATTCCTAGAGAAAACACTTCTCTAGGATTTGTAGGTGCTCAAGTATGATTCTATGGTCAACGTCTGGCAGATGTTGACTATAGGGTTGCACTGGAGGACCTAAAGAGTCCTAGAGAGGTAAAAAAAAAATAGTGGCAATTTATTTACGGTTTTTCTACTCTCATGGGGCGCCTGTGCCCCAAACACAGTGAATGTGAAGGGTTTACTGTAATTTCATAAATTATTATTAGACTTTAGCCTCCATAAGAGTGATACCATTTAGAAACTCTGTCTCGGGGATCTCAGTGTCTCAGGCTGTATCTGCATATCACAGTATTTTTTTAAATAAAAGAATTCCTGTATATTTCAATTTCAAACTATTGCACTGATCCTCCTGAATTAAAACAGAAATCTAAAATTGTAAGGGCACATCTCTAAAAAGATATCCAAATCATCCCAAACAAGTGAACTTAAATTGCTAGGAAAGAGGTTGGTTTGCAAACCTCACCGTACGTTAGTTACCTGCCAGGTGATGTCAGTACGGTGGCTTGGAATTTTGCCATCCACATTTCCCCCTGTATCCTTTTGCACCACAGTAAAATTTAAGACTTGCCTCCCCATCATGTAAATACAGCCTGCAATGAAACCACACAAAATTCAACGCAAATGGAAACAGATAGTTGTGCACTGCTGACCAAGGAAGTGGTGGCAGAGGCGTTTGCCAGCGTGAAAAATGTGTGGTCTTCTCTTCATCTACCACAAAGCAGTGGTCAATTTTGCTCTAGATTAAAATAGAAAGCAAATACCATACTATAAACAATTGTGAAGAATGCTGGAGACTGATCATAGAAGCATGTTCTCAAAACCTGATCCCAGACCTGAATGGCATCCAGCCTGATGTAAGCATGCCTAGGATTACAGGTAAGCAATGCACTGTGCATTTGCTCAGAAGTAAAAAATACTGAGATCAGGGTGCAATTCTACATATCTTCAAATAAAACCCATTAAATTATATAGGACTTACACCTAAAGTGTTGTTGTTGTTGTGTGCTTCAAGTCATTTCTGATTTATGGCAACCCTAAAGTGAATTTGTCATGGGGTTTTCTTGGCACGATTTATTCAGAAGAGGTTTGCCATTGCCTTCCTCTGAGGCTGAGAGCAAGTGACTTGGCCAAGGTCACCCAGTGGGTTTCATGGTCAAGCGGGGGATTGAAGCCTGGTCTCCACAGTCATAATCCAACACTCAAACCACTATGCCAAGCTATGTATCAGATTGTAGTTGTGCACACCCAGCAGTGATGCAAGATGACCCCTTGCTGAGATGGGAGAACATGGGCCTCCCTATCCACCATCATGACTCTATCATTGTTCATTCTCCCCAGTAGCAGCACCCAAAAGGCTTGTTCTGGGGAAGGTGGGAACTTGTGGTTGAAGTAATCACAGAGACTACCTGTGCTTCTCTGGTGCAAGTGATCTCCAGGGTCATTTCAGCTACAGTTCCTTACTCAGAGTAAGTCTTGAGAGGTAGCAGAGATGATTTTTTTTTAGTTTTGCTGGATCATAAAATCATAGAGTTGGAAGGGACCTCAAGATCCCGTAGTCAGCCCCTGACAATGCAGGAATCCACAGCTGAAGCACCCCTGAGAGATGGGAATCCAGTCTTTGTTTAAATATCTCCACCAAAAAAAGGAGAGCCCATCAGTCCTCTCTGAGGCAGTCTGTTCCACAGCTGAACAGCTCAAACCATCACACAGTTCTTCCTAATATCTAGTTGGAATATCTAGTTTTGTAGTTTGAAACCATTGATCAAGGTCCTAGTCTCTGGAGCAGCTTCTTCCATTTTCATAGAATCATAGAGTTGGAAGAGACCCCAAGGGCCATCCAGTCCAACCCCATTCTGCCATGCAGGAACTCACAATCAATGCATCCCTGACAGATGGCCATCCAGCCTCTGTTTAAAGATCTCCAAAGAAGGAGACTCCACCAAACTCCAAGGGAGTGTGTTCCACTATCGAACAGCTCTTACTGTCAGGAAAATCCTCCTAATGTTTAGGTGGAATCTCTTTCCCTGTAGCTTCTCTACATGACATTTTCAACATGACATTACTTCAGATATTTAAAGATGGTTGTCATGTCACCTCTCATTCTTCTCTTCACCAAGCTAAACATGCTTAAGCCATTCCTCCTAGGGTTTGGTTTCCACACTTTAGTTTGTACCATCTTGGTTGCCCTGGTCTTTACACATCTTTACACCAGAGTCCTTATTGAACTCTATCTCCTGAACTGGACACAATATTCCAAGTGATGTGTGATCAAAGCAGATTAGAGTGATACTATTATTTCCCTCAACCTTAATACTATAGTCCAGGGCTGAATCTGCATTGCAGAATTATTGGTTCTCCCAATTGGCTCCTCTCAATTTGAGTTGTACTTACTCCTGACTTGCATCTCCCAATATACTACCATTAAGGTGAGAGGCCTTTGGGAGCAAAAACAAACTTAAGGCATCGAAGTCCACTTTTTCTCTTTACCTCCAATGCTAGAAGAGTACCCACTGTCATCTAGGGCTTATGGAAATGGGTTTAAGCTGCATCTACACTGCAGAATTAATGCAGTCTGACATCACTTTAACTGCCATGGTGCAATGCTATGAAATTCTGAAGTTTATAGTTTTTTGAGATATTTAGCCTTCTCTGTTAGAGAGCTCTGGTGCCACAGCAAACTACAAATCTCAGAATTCCATAGCTTTGAGCCCCGGCAGTTAAAGTGGTATCAAACTGCATTATTTCTGCAGTGCAGATGCATGCTGAAAGGAGAAACTGCTTCTCTTTTAAATTTCTCTCTTAGCTTTGCTGCTGAGTCTTATGACCAATGTTTATGATTTTACTTCCCTCATTTTTCTTTGAAAGCTTTTAAAACTGTTGCTCAGAAAATCTTTTAAAATACTTTGTAGATTTTTCAGATCTTTCCCCAGAAAACCATCCAAGGATCCTGTACTTTCCTTTGGGGTCACAGATGCGTATTTCTCTCATGCCTGGGGTTTTAAAGTGCTTACATAACTTTTAGTTCAACTGGATCAGTGTTTAATATTTAATACAATTTTTCTTATTAGCTCATTGTCATCTATTATGCATTCATTAATTAATGCACTTAGCTTTATTATTACATTTATTATTGTATCATTGCCTATTATGTTAGTCACATTATAACTGCTTTAGTGCTTTTACATCAATCATAATTATTACCATTATTTTAACAAAATATATTGTTCATTTTCAGAGTTTTTATGCTTCCCATCATTTTGCCATTTATTTCATTACATATTAAATTAATCCTAGTTTTGGTATGGTTCTGACTTAATGGTGACTCTGTATGCTCAAGGGAGAAAAATAAAAGAGTGGACATAAATGATCCTTCAGCTGACTCTGAAACATCTCAGAAAATCGTATTATATGTATTACTTGGGTCACCTTCTCTATGTACCCCCATGAGTAGATGGTTTCTTGCTTTTTATCATGAAGGCCTGCTTATTTTTATTCACCAGGGGCTTGTTCACATTACAGAATTACAGCACTATGATTCCACTTTGACTGCCATGGCAACATCCTATAGAGTCCTGGGATTTGCAGTTTAGAGAGAGGCATTTAGGCAGAAAGTTCTAGTGCTTCACCACAAACCCAGGGATTCCATAGGATGGAACCATGACAGTCAAAGGGGAATCATAGTGCTATAATTGTAGCATAGAAGGGCCCCAGGTATTAAAGCGTATAAACTATCAGCAATGCAGTAAGACCAAACTAAGCGTGCATCTGCACTAGTTAATTGTAGGAGACTAATACAGAACATGTGCTTTGATTTTGAGGGATGCTTTGATTTTGAGTTCCTGCATGGCAGGGGGTTGGACTGGATGGCCCTTGGGGTCTCTTCCAACTCTATGATTCTATGTCTGGTCTGCATCTGGTTATGGGGATATAGCTAGATAGTTCTCCGACCCCCACACCACCCTCTACCAGCAATTCACGGGGAGCTATTACACTATAATCCATCATGTAGGATTCTGATGGAGATTTGGAGTGCAGGGAGGACTGTTGTCCTACAGCTGGAAGTAATTCTTTTTTAAAACTGTACAGGAAATTTCCTATACTGTACATTAGCCTTCCCCAAGCCTTCTATACAGCTCCCAACATCCTCTGTCATAGAATCATAGAGTTGAAAGAGTCCCCCAAGGTTCATCCAATCCAACCCCCTGACATGCAGGAAGACACAATCAAAGCACCCTCAACAGATGGCCATCCAGCTTCTATTTAAAAACCTCCAAAGAAAGAAAGATGGTTTTCTTAGTAACTCTTACAGGAACCCCATAAGTTAGGTAAGTCTTATTGCTCCCATGAAAAGACTGAGCTTGAGAAAGAGGCACTTTCTGACAATAGTGTCAGCTGGTGGTTTCCTATCAGTAAGCCACTGAATCTTCTCTGGCTTTTCGTGAGAACTTTAAAAGAATCATAGAATCCATGAATTGGAAGAGACTCCCAAGGGCCATCCAATCCAACCCCGTTCTGCCATGCAGGAAGACACAATCAAAGCACCCTCAACAGATGGCCATCCAGCTTCAGTTTAAAAACCTCCAAAGAAGGAGACTCCACCACTCTCCAAGGCAGCAGCTTCCACTGTTGAACAGCACTTACAATCAGGAATTTCTTCCTAATATTGAGGTGGAATCTCTTTTCCTGTACCGTAGTTTGCATCCACTGCTCCATGTCCTGGTCTCTGGAGCAGCAGAAGACAAGCTTGCTCCATCCTCAATGTGACAATATGACAGGGCTGGCTATACTGCTCTCTGGAGACAGTAGTGTGTTCTGTATAATACACCGGTCACAAAATTGGAGAAATCTGCTATACATACATACTGGAGAGTAACCCCTCCACCTAATTGGGTGTTACTTCTGAGATACACATATAGAGTTGCACTGCTCATGGGTTTTCCCATATCTTACTGGTAGGTTCAAATTGGCATCTTAAAATTTTTGCTTTGTGCAGCATGACTGCTTATGATCTTGTCACTGTGCATGTTTAATTTCCTAGCTGTTGCTGTTTTTGGTTACAAAGATTCAGTTTCTCCACCAATGCAAGGCAGATATTTTTCAGAATTAACCATCTGCATGGTTTGGCTGCTTATTTATTGGTTTTTAATTGAATTTCCATCACTTGTATACAATACTTGTTTAAAAAAAATTCTTGATTGACCTTTTCTTTCTTCTTTCCCACACAGATAATTTTCAAGATCAGATGAAGCGTGAATTGGCCTATAGAGAAGAAATGGTTCAGCAATTACAAATTGTAAGACATCTTCCTTTACTAAAAATATTAAGATTAAAGTTCCCAAGATTTTCAACATGTCTTGAAAAAAGGTGGTGGGCAGTACAAAAATGCACCCATGGATCCCAGATCAGAGCTGTTTTAAGTCTCCCAAAAGACCAAGCCCCCCTTCCCCAAAATGATCTGGCAAAATTGGACCTATGGGCTGAGCTTTCTGAGGAATTATCACATCAGAAGTGTACTAAATGGTCAAACACACACACACAAATAAAAATCAGGTAGCAAGAGCTTTCTTAGACTTAGCCTGCTTGCAATCTATCCTTTGCAGACTTACCTAGGTATAAATTACACTGAATGCATGAGAAGCCCTTCTAGGTAGCTATTGTGCTTGTAAGACTTCATATTTAAGGATAATTCAGTGATAATGGATAAGAAAAGTAATTTGCCCTCATCATTCAAGTACCTGCAAGTAAGCAAAAATAATAGCAACTAAAAGTTGCCTGCTAGTATTGGGCCCCCATAACCTTAAAATCACTTCCAGGGTCTTTGAATGCACCACCTGTATGGTATTAGGATTAGACACAAGTGTCTTCTACTGACTGCTTTCACAGATCTGCCAACAGAGCAATCTGCCATTAAACCTGCTTTACTGGCATAGCTCTGCTGACAGAAGAGACCAAACTGGGTTAAGAAACAGTGAAGCAAGGGAGA
>CM034703.1:12304875-12317101 GCA_020142125.1 Phrynosoma platyrhinos | reverse complement strand
CGGAGGAGCGCAGCGGTGCGGAGGCTGAGCTCCGCTGGCGCTCCGACCTGCGGCGACCCGGAAGCAGTCGTCTGCTTCCCCCCATAGTCACTGTATTTAATGGGACTTTAGCATCCACAGATGTTGGTGTTCACGGGGGCCCTGGAACCAAATCCCAATGAATACCAAGGGCCCACTGCATACGGTCTTGCTCTTTTTCTATTGCCTTCAACTTTATCTAGTGTGAATCCTTTCTTCTCATGATTTCACCAAAATACAACAACCTCAGTTTAGTCCTCTTTGCTCCTCGGGAGAATTGAGTCCTGATTTAAAAAGGCTGTCAAGACGGATCTCTTCTGGCAGGCCTTTCCAGACTAGTATACTAGATCAGTCCTTCCAGCCTTAGATTAATAGTTATCCAAGAGACGATCCTCACGTGGCCCCATCGTGATGGGAGGATCGTTGTGCCAGGCTTATGGAGTCATTGGGTTGGATGGTTTTTATATTTTAACTTCAACTGTTGTTTTTACATTGTTTTGATTTAATTCTGTTTTAAGGGGGGGAGGGTTTGCTTATATTGTATGTTTTATTCTGTATTGTATGTTTTAATTGTAAGCCGCCCGGATTGGATTACCAATGGGCGGGATATAAATTATTTATTTATTTATTTATTTATTATTTTATTGATTTGCTCTAGGACCTTACTGGTCTTTTTATCAGTCCACAATATTCACAGAACTCTTCTCCAGCACCACATCTCAAATGAGTTGATTTTCCTCCTATCAGCTTTCTTCACTGTCCAGCTCTTATAACCATACATAGAAATGGGCAATATGATGCATACAAAAGCTTATACAGCTGTGCATATAAGGGAATTTTACACATACGTGCGACACCAACTTGATTCCAGCATCTATGTTTTTCCTAGTTTGCTGGAAACTCAGTTTGCTGGTGCTGCACTGTGGGTGCTTATTAGCCTCCAATCCTAAATGTGCTTTCTAGGAAGCAAGTCCCATTGAACACAACAGGATTTCTGAGCAGCTTTGCAGAGAATTGTGGTGCACACTAGCTGGAGGAAGAAATTTGACAGTTGAGCATTTTTAGACACGAGAGAAAAGACCCTTAGGATAAACCGGTATGCTGTGAATGATCAACCTTCTTTCGGTCCCATAGTGCTGAAACTATATGTGAGTGTGGGTGTACATAGGTTCTTTGTTGGCCTTTTGGGGAATGTCTCATTCACAGAGCTTGGGAATATTACTGGTTTTGGATGACAGTTCCCCAAATCACCCAGTTAGCATGGCCAATGGCCATGTAGTCCAAAAAAGTAATGTTACCCAATCTTCTTACTCAATATTTTGTAATTGTGATTTGCTGGATTGCCATTCTTCAGGGTACAAGAGGAGCCCTTCTGGTCAGTTTTCTAGATATCAAAGCATTGAGTAGAGACGTGTATCTTAACTCCAGCATTCATGTTCACAGCAGCAGTTTGCAGGGATCACACTCAGTAGGTACTGAGGTATGTTTTGAATTGTTGCAGGGACATCCCCAGACATTTTGCTGCCTATAGCAGAACAGCACATAGCATCCCTCAAGCACTCAAAGTGCATAATCCCTAAAACTATCCAAGTTATTATGATATAGGAGGCAAGAAAACCTTCAAGCACCTCTCCCCATTCCTGGTAGTAAAAGTACCATAAATTTGCACACAAATACACCCCTGCATGCATAGACGTGCATCCAAAATTGTTCACATTTTCTGTATTTGCAAACTATTTGCAAACACTATTTTCACAATGATGGGTTTATTGTTTTAAAAAAGAAAGAAAGGTAAAACAGTGCTGGGAACCAGTGTGGTGTATTGGTTTGACTGTTGGACTGTGACTCTGAAGACCAGGGTTTGAATCCTGGCTCAGCCATATAAACCCACTGGGATACCTTGGGCAAGTCACACTCTCTCAGCTTTAGAACTTGGCAATGGCAAAACCTCCCTGAAGAAATTTGCCAAGAAAACCCTAAAATAGGCTCACCGTAGGGTTGCTTTAAGTCAGAAACTTGCCAAGAAAACTCTATGATAGGGTTGTCTTACGGTCACCATAAGTCGGAAATGACTTGAAGGCACACAACAACTGAATGCGGGATTAGTGTGCGAGGCATTGTCTTCTTTGTCTCAGACTGCAATATGTCTTAGGCTAGACCTGACACTTGGAATGTAGCTACACTGCAGAATTAAAGCAGTTTGTCACCACTTTAACTCTATCCTATAGGATTCTGAGATTTGTAGTTTGGTGAGGTATTCAGCCAGAGAGCTCTGGTGCCTCACCACACCATAAATCTCTGGATTCTGTTGGATAGAGTCATGGCTGTCAAAGTGGTGTCGAACTGTTTTAATTTTGCACTGCCAATACGCCTCTGAATGTCATTTAGGCTTCATTCCTTTACCCACATATCTAGGAGGAAGCCCTGTTGAACCCTCTGGGACTTACGCATAAGATCTCACTATTAGACCATGGTCACTTGTAGCTCCCATGTCAGTGGGGCAGTAGATCTTTTCCAGGTTTGAGTCTAAACTTTAAGGGAGCTATGCAAGGTGTTGAACCTCTTTGGAGGGAACAGTTCAGTACCCTTAATAACTCCTTTACAATAAAAGAGATTCCACTTCAACATTAGAGAAAACCTCCTGACAGAGGTAAGAGCTGGTCAACAGTGGAAGACACTGCCTCGAAGTGTGATAGATTTTCCTTTTTCAGAGGTTTTTAAACAGAGATTGGATGGCCATTTGCTCGGAGTTCTTTGATTGTGTATTCCTGCATGGCAGAACAGGGTTGGATTGGATGGCCCTTGGGATCTCTTCCAACACATGGATTCTATTATTCTTTTAAAGTTCTCATGAAAATCCAGAGAGGATTCAGTGGCTTATTGACAGGAACCCACCAGCTCAGACTCTTTCTCCAGCTCAGTCTTTTCATGGGAGCAATAAGACTTGCCTAACTTATAGGGTTCCTGTAAGAGTTACTAAGAAAACCTTCCACCTTTCCTCTATTAATGGTTCGCTCTTTGATATCACACCTTTAGCTGATGGCTTTCTCTGTACCCTTGCAGATTCCCTATGCAGCAAGCTTGATCAGGAAAGAAAAACTCGGAGCACATCTCAGCAAAAGCTAAAAGGTGAGCTGGTATGAGTGGACAAGACGGTCAGCTGTCATTGCTGCTTGATGTGCAATGGGTGTTAAATTCACAAAATGAATTTAGAAGAACCTAAAGTCACCTAAATCTACACTGTGAATCTACACTATAGAATTAATGCAGTTATACACAACTTTAAGTGCCATGGATCCATTCTACTGAATCCTGGGATTTCTAGTTTCGTGAAGCACCAGCATCCTTTGGCAGGGGAGGTTAAAGACCTTGTAAAACTACAAATCCCTGGATTCTATAGGATGGAGCTACAGGACTTGAATTGGTATAAAACTGCATTATTTCTGCTGTGTAGATGCACCCTCCATGAAGGATAACCTGAACATTTGCTATGTAACGAATCTTGTAGCGCCTTTGAGACTAACGGAAATAAATGCTGAGGAAGTAGAGTTAAATCTACGAAAGTTCATGCTGTCAACTTCTTTCTTTCAGTTAGTCTCAAAGAGGCTACAAGATCTCTTTACATACTAATTTTACAGACTAATACGGCTTTATCTTTGAATTCTGAACATTTGCTGAATTTTTGACAAATAAAAGTAGATAATCCAGGAATTCTGTACGTGTCTAAATAATGTAATGTAAAGTGCTAACCCAAAAGCACAGTTGAATGTTCACTGCATGATTACTTGTTTACTTAAGACAAGCATCCACGGGGGGGGGGGGGGGGGGGGGAGAAAAAGTTTGGAAAAGTTGGTTTTTAGTCTACTACACCTCCCAGAATACAACACTCAGACCCTGGAAAGTGATGTGTGCTCTTTTTAATATAAAAAATACACATTATTCAAAACTATACACAGACTGGCATCTTGTTAGTTAGTCACAATTAAAGTAAACCCATTCAGTCAATTGTTGGGTGGTGAGTCAACATGTACCGTACATAGATCCTAGTAATTCAACTGGTCTGCTCTCATCAGGACTAATAATAGGATTTAATAATGGACTTCTAGCCACTTCTATGGCTTTTTGGAGGGGGTGCTTTTGGACGCTTTTATCAGGCCTCTAAAGGGTCTCTGGGGCAGTCAGTTGGCCCCCAGAATTTCCATAATTGCCCTATCCTAAAAGAACAGAAGGCCCCAGCATCCACAAGCCTCCTTGAGCCCCATTCTGGGAGAAAGGTACAATATTAAAATAATAATAATAAACAAATGAGCCAAATATGCAAGTTGAAGAAAAGAACCTGGTGCTTAGACATGTCGAGAGAGATAGAACAGCACTGGGGACACATTTCTTATGCTGTGTCTTTTGTCTTGTCATGTCTTCCCTTCCCGCAATGGAGATTTTTCCCCATAAAGCAAACTGCAGCGCTATTCTGAGATTAGTGTTCACTTAAATGATTAACCAAAGTAACTAAGCAGAGAAACACATAGATATTTATTTTTTTAGCTGTAGTTTTTAGAAGCAGTTTCCGGTTCACTGTAAGCCCCAGCCAAAAAGACAAAGCAGCTTTGAAGGCTGATGTGGCCAGACTCTTCTGTGAGCCACAAATCAGTAAAGCTGGGATTCTTGGCTTTATAGATATTGCTGCAAGGGCCAGCCCTACCGTAAGCAGAGCATGGTGTCCGTGATTCACATATGTAGGTTCTTCTGTACCTGTGCAAAGCCATTCAGAAACTCCTAGAGCTAAGCAGAAAGTGTTGGTGGGAGCCCTGCGCACTCCCCTCCACATTTATCTGGAGAAATCCCACTCTTTTCCTTAGTTTCTTTCCATCAACTGCAGTGCAGCAATAAATTGGGGGACTTCTAGTGTTAGAATACTGAGGTCAAGTCCATTGTGGGAAATGTCCAACCAATTCTGGACAGCCACTCTGACAAAGAGCAGTTCTGTGCTTCTTACTCAGAAGGTGCAATCCTGAACTCTTCCCTCCATTTCTGTTCAGCCCGAGCCAGAACACCTTCCAGTTATAAGAGGGGAATGCAGATTACAAGAAGGTTATAAGAGGGAAAATGAATTTCTAGAAGAAATCCTAGAGTTGGAAGAGACCACAAGGGCCATCCAGTCCAATCCCCTGCCATGCAGGAATACACAATCAAAACACTCTCAACAGATGATTCTACTTAGGGTCCTTGACCAGGTCAAATGGGTCCTTGACCAGACCAAGCCTGAACTCTCCCTGGAAGCAAAGATGACAAAATGGAGGTTGTTGTATTTTGGCCACATCATGAGAAGGCATGACTCATTAGAAAAGACGATAATGCTAGGAAAGATAGAAGGCAGCAGAAAGAGGGGAAGACCACGTGCCAGATAGATAGACTCAATCAGGGAAGCCACAGGCCTGAACTTGTAGGATATAAGCAGAGCAGTGGAGGACAGGGGGTCTTGTCCACAGGGTCACCATGAGTCGGTGCTGACTCAAGGGCAGTTAACAACAACAGTAACAAACACCTACCCACACCTGCCCAACCTACTCACCAGAGTCCCATTTTGTTCTCCTTGCCCCTCAGTATAGGTTATGATGGATGCTGCGACAGGGGAGGAACAGGAAGGCCCTTTGGACAACCTGGTCTTCGGTGGGCTTTGCATGCCAAAGGGCATCCAGCTCTAGACACAAACATGCCAGAATGCTAGCATTAATGAAGGTGTGCCATAGATTCAGATGCTCTCTGTAGAATCAAGTGGGTCTTCTATTGACAGACAGTGGCCAGAGGGGTATGAGATCAACACTCCTTATCATTCAAGTGATGCAGCTCTGGGACTGGTGAATCAAATGGTGTCTTCACCCAGTGACCATACATCTTTCCAGAATGAGCAACAACATAGTGAACTGCCTGACCCACAAAATGACATTTCCCCATGACTGAAGTTTTTTTGCACCATGGGACAGGCCCTTCACAGACCTATTGCCACTCCAGAAAACACACTGCAAAAGGTTCTGCTTTGGGGAAAGAGAGCATGTCACTCTCTAGGATAATTCCTCCATTGTTGGACAGGACCATAGTTGTACATGTTTCTATCACTTCCTTTTTTCATGATAGTTCTAACCCAATCAGGTGTGATATCTCAACAGAGAGGAGCTGTCCAACTTCCAGACCTTCACCTTGTGATAACAGCATGGGGAATAACTTTTCCTCTGTATCAGTGGTTCTTAAACTTTGGTCTTCCATATGCTTTGGACTTCAGCTCCCCAAATTCCTGACTGTTGGCCAAGCTGGCTGGGGCTTCTGAGAGTTGAAGTCTGGAGGACCAAAGTTTAGAAAACACTGCTCTGTATTCTCAGGGCATGTAGAAGCCGTCATTGCAGCAGCAAGAAAACCAACTATGCACAGGTTTTATCTCAGTAAATGGAGACATTTCTTTTCTGTCCTAGACACTTGGACACTTGTTCATACAAGTAGCCCATGTTTTGGAATTTGTAACCTATCTCTCTCAAAACAACAAATGTTTGGCCTCCATTAAGGTTTATTTGATGCCAATTATGCCACACGCCTCACATTCAGAGGCCACCATTTGGTCCACCTACAGCTAGTGCTGACTGAACTCATGGGCAAACCCTTTGAACCTTTGACAACATGTGTCATCCATCTTCTCTCCTGGAAAACAATATTCTTGGTAACTATAACATCTGTATAGTGAGCTGGCAGCCCTACAGTCAGATCCGCCTTTCCTCCAGTTCAGTAAAAACAAAGTTATTCACCATCCAGATTTCTCCTTTCTATCAAAGATCATTACATTCTTTCACATATTCCAAGATACTGCATTGCCAGTGTTCTTTTCATGACCACCAAGAGATGAACACATGTGGCACACACTGGATATGCAGAGGGTCTTAGCTTTTTATTTGGGCAAGACTAAACCCTTTCAGTACTCACTCCACCTGTTTGTGTGTTATGGGGATCTACAGAAAGGTCTTCCATTTTCTTCTCCATGGGTTGTGATACTATCTTATTATCTAGAGAAAAAGATCCTGCCACAACTATTCGGGAAGCATTCAGCTAGATCGCTCTCAGAGTCTACTGTCTTTCCCCACAATATGTCTGTGGCATTTGCAAAGCAGCAAATTGGGCAGAACCACTGACATCTGTCAAGCACTGTTTTGTAAATGTAAGAGCAAGACAGGATGCTTCCTGTGGTACTGCTGTTCTTTCTTCTGTTTGCAACTGACATTGTTCCTCCTCTGATAAATCAGCATGCTAGACACCCATTTGTGTCAGTCACAGAGACCACTAAGAAGAAGAACAGGCTGTTTACCTGTAACTGTGACTCTTCGAATGGTCATCTATGAACTCACACAATGTGCTCTCCCCCCCTTGGCAGATATTCCCTTTATGTTTATCTTTGCTGCAATGTACAGGAATGGGGACAGTGGGAGGAATTATTCCACATATGTGCAGTGGGAAGGGATGACGCTCCTGTCAAAACACTCAGCTTAGTTCTAGAAGTTTCCAAATGGCTCTGCACAAGTGCAGAATAATTCATCTGTGTAAGTTCACAGATGACCATTCAAAGTATCTTCATTTTCTTTTAAAAGGAATTAGTTAATTTACTAAATTGTCTTATCCCTTAACTGGTCATTGGCTACTGCAGTACAGAAAGATAACTCAACAGGTCACTTGTTACTAACAAGTTACCATTGCTGTTGCTCTTGTGTAATTGGAAAATACAGGGAAGTGATTTCTCATTCCCCCCCCAAGTGGCCAATTCACATATTGCACCTTGGAAATTCTGAGAAAAATGCAAAAGAAATTACAAATAAAAATCTTTCCTGGCTGTAGTACTAGGCAATCTCTCATTTGATCCTTCCTTTCCCTTTCTGAGTGAGAGGTCAATAACATGTTCCAGTTCAATTGAAAAGTAGTGGATTACAGCTGTGGCCTTGACTGAAGAAAACTAACCCTATTAAAGCTCATTGCTGCAAAAAGTAACTAGTTGCCAGAGTAACTCTTTACAAAAGTCCTCTCTCTGACCATAAGGTAGAGCTGAGGCAGCCACCCCAGGTGATAGATGCTGGAAGCAGGCAGTGATGATGCTGGGATGTTGGGGACATTGCTGTGGGTTCAAGTAGTCTTCCCTAAACTACTCCACTTCTCTCAGGAGCAGTAAAGGAAGCTGCCCTTGTTGGAAATGAAGTGCAGCCACATCTACACTAAGGACTATGACAAGGCTGGGAATTGCATAGCCTTCCAGATGTTATTGGACTGGAACTCCCAGCAGCTCTAGCTGGTGGTGAAGAATACTGGGACATGCAGTCCCATATGGATGCAATCACATTTGAGTTGAATGGCTTCAGTGTTAGACTGCAGCGGAAGTGTCTTCTAATATAATATAATTTAATTTATTTGCTAAGATATATAGCCTAATCCAACTAGTGGGCTCAGAGTTTGGTAATGTTTTCTTTTCTTTCTCCTTATACCAGGTGCATCAGAACATCTTGTAAGATACCATGCATCACTCTGAATTCAGACTTACCTAAAGACTGAAGATGGAAGGGCTTTGGGTATTAAAACAAACAAACAAAAAAGGAACAAACAAATAAATCAGGTTCCACTAAATCTAAGGACAAGTGACCTCAAAGCTTCATGGAGAACCCGTGTAAATTAGAATGTAGCAGCCATTTATTAATTTTTTAAAAAATACAAAAAAGGGGCAAATGGAACCAATTCAAGAATGCTTGTCTTGGATCTTTTTGGTGGTACCAAAGTTTGGTTTGGTATTTTTAGAAGGACTCCTGAACTTGACAGAAACTGTGAAAAGGCTTTTGACCTGGTTGTGTGGATACGCCCATGCAAAGAACTCCCTGGCACTTCCCAGCCCTATGACATGAAAAGCATTTTATAGTTATGCTGTTCTGCATTTGAAGAGTGATTCATTTCTGGAGAGGAATGTGATTCAGAAAAGAAAAAAAAAACATGGGCGAGCATTACATCAAGATTTACTGATGGAAGAGCATTAGCCATATCCAGGGCTTTCTAAAAGCAAACTGGAAACTTCAAGGATTCCCATATGCGCACTCCTCCCCACATCAACCCCAGCTCCTCACCCTTTCCCAGACTCTGCCTATTCTTCTCCTGGTATTCTGCCTGCTGTATGAACGAAGATTGTACTCTTCTGGAAATATTTTACAATTTATTATTGAGTGTAATTAAAAAAAAATATAACCACTGAGATTTAAAAAAAGGTATTTAACTCTGTTGTAGTTTCTTTAACATTCATGTGGATAAAAAGAAGTCTATAATAAAAACAGAAAACTATATGATGCAATAGTTGGTGCTTTCCTGCCATTCAGTTGTTGCGTGCATTTGCTTAACCTGTCTCCTTGGCTGGGGGGAAGCTGTGTTGATCTGTCTGAAATATAGAGTGGCCAAAGAGAAACCAGGAGACTATCGCTTGGCATTTTAAATCAAATTAAGCCTCCTGGGCTGCAGCCGGGAGGCGGGATGGAGTTGGAGATTATCGCATGTTAAATCACTGGCTGCCATCCGCCCAGGTCCTAGCCAGGCTCAGCCGATGCTTTTTAGAAATTGGAACACTTTCTGGCTTCTAAAAGGCACCGGCTGAGCCCGGCTGGGACCCGGGCTGATGGCGGCTGGCAATTTGGCGGCAATTTAGCATATGATAATCCCCGCCTCCCAGCTGCAGCCAGGATGCTTAAATTGATTTAAAATGCCAAGCGATAAGCTCCTAAGGCAATCCACAGATCGGTTTCTCCAAATAAACATGTCCTAGGCAGTGGTGCCTTTAGTGCAATTCTGGAAGACTGCAGTCAGACACACAGTGGCTATGGAACATGGCCCTTAAAAGTCATTGTATTTACAAATATGTATTGCTATGTTCCAGCTACGTGGGCTCCTGGAAGAGTTGTGGTGGACCTTTTACCGGTACTTTTGGTTAGGAATTCTGAAAGTCTTTAGGTGAAACCCAGTGAGTCATTTAATAGCTATCCAAGGCAATGAAATCATCAAGTCCAATTTTACGTCTGCTTATATAAAAAAAAATCTTGATGAGTATGACATATCTTATCTTATCTTTCTACCAAGGATTTAATGCCAAGAGGAGTAAATGATGAAATCTGGGAAACTGGGAGTTTCCTTCAAATATAGTCAATGGGAAGAAAGGGCAAGTCTCAATGAATCCCCCACTTTTTCCTTTTTGGTGACAAGGTGCATAGCAGCTATGGGGTTTTTGTACATTTATTAACCACCACACTCCATCGCCGCTTATCTTTTGAGGAAGATAGTACCGGCGTGTTTCAGTCTCCTTCTTTAAAAGTAAGGGTTCATATCCACAATAGTGTGAAGTTCCAAATGATGGGAAATGGAAGAAAAAAAGCTGCTGGAGACATAAAATTATGATATGTAGACATCTCTGCTTCTAAATACTGCTGTAGCAGCAACTAGTACTAGAAGTGGGTACATGCAGAATTAAGCCTGCAAGGTGGATTTTGTTGCTTATAATACAAAGCATGGTACAAGAAACTTGAGCTGCAAACAAGGAGAACAATCAAAAAGGCTAAGGGGCTTTCTTCATAAAGATCAAGAGCAAAAGAAAGTGACATCCCTAAAACCCCGTGATATGGAAAATTAGCATGACTATACCATGGACAAGTTCCTCTTCCATTCAGAGACTCCCACAGAGGAGCCCATGGAAAGATACTCTACAGTCACAAGGTAAGTCTGTGGTTTTGTTTTCCAAACCCAGTCTAGAAGCCAGATCTGGCCAATTGAACATGGTTGAATTCAACATGGTTACTGGGGCCATAGAGTTGCAGATTCTGAACCTTTTAAGAAGGTTCTGCTAGTGGTTCTTAGCAATCAAAGTAACTCAGGTAAGCTGAGCAAAGGGAGGAAAGTGGGACGAAGAGAGAGAAACTAGGACTTTTTAAAGCAGCTGAAAAAGTGGGATGACAGACAATCAATCATTACAGTCCCTACCAAATTGGAAAAGTTGGAGGACATGTATTAGGGCTATAGGAGTTACAGCAGGGGTAGGCAACCTAAGGCCTGGGGGCTGCATGCGATTTCATTGCCTTGGATAGCTTGGACTGCCCCGCATCGCCGCCGCCGCCCGCTATGATGATATTGATTGTTGTTGTTATTACTTGTTCTTGGGGTTTTCTTGGCAAAATCTCCACAGGGGGTTTGCCATGGCTTTTCTGGGGCTGAGAGAGTGTGCATGCATATTTTTTTTTATTTTTATTTATTTATTTATTTTGGTGCTTCGGCTCCCCAATTGTCTGAGGGACAGCAACCCGGCCCCAGGCTCAAAAAGGTTGCCTACCCCTGAGTTACAGAGTGATCCCTGCCTGGCTTATTCTCACCAGGGTGCATCTACATTGTAGAAATAATGCCATTTGACGCCACTTTAACTGACATGACTCCATCCTACAGGATCCTAGGATTTGTAGTTTTGTGAAGCACCAGCACTCTTTGACAGAGAAGGCTAAAGACCTTGTAAAACTAGAAATCCCAGGACTCCATAGGATGGAGCTACAGCACTTAAAGTGGTGTCAAACTGCATTATTTCTACAGTCTAGATGCAGCCTGAAGTGTACATAGTACAGGATTAATCCTGATCTAGTTTAGTAAGTCTTTAGCTGATTCAATTGGAATTGGTTTAACCAGGAAAGTTGATTCAATGGAGCAGCAAGCTAAGAGCACACTTTTTTGTTTCAAGAGGCTATTTTGGTCTGCATTCATTACTGTCACAGAGAATGAAAAATAATATCTTAAAAGCTGGTTGGTCTTTCTAATACAGATCTGCATATACATGCAAATGATTTCAATATAGTTTTGCATGCACAAGAATTCATTTCAGAGCTCTGAAGGATGGTGGGTAATAATTCACATTATTAGGTAGGCTAGGATGGATCGAAAAGGAGAAATGCTGTTCATTTCTAAAGGGTTTTCTAGTCTGGCTAGAAATTAAAAGCATCACATGGCAACAGTTTAAAAAATTATCCTGTATATAGCAGATATTAAATCCACTGGCAAGAAACATCAAATATCAGCACATCAAAAAGCCCTGGGCCAGGCAGTTTTTTAATTTAAAAAATCGAAAATACCGTAAATACTATCACTTTTTACACTAGAAGCTTTTAACACCATTTGAAAATTT
>CM034703.1:12293662-12304775 GCA_020142125.1 Phrynosoma platyrhinos | reverse complement strand
GCATTAACCTCCACTAGTGCCACTGGTGAGCTAGCAAACGTGTCACCCAACATTCAAATGTGGGCAGGATCTCTACCCACGTATCAGACATCGTTCCCGGTTTTCAGAATTTGGGGAATTTGCTATTTGAACTACAGCTCCTAGTACCCCACAGTTCCCTTAGGAGGATTACAAACCCCAGAATCTTCCCAGATTTCCCTGTCTAGTTGTTCCTTAACTCTGGTCCTCCAGGTGTTTTGGACTTCAGCTTCCAAAATCCCTGATCAGTGGACAAGGTAGCTGAGGCTTCTGGGGGCTGATGTCCAAAATACCTGGGGGTCCGGAATTTGGACACCATTGCCCTAGTCACAAACCATGCTGGGTTAGAGTTTATGGGAGTTGTAGTCCATAAAGCCCGTATTTTCCCAAGCTCTGTCCATTTTACTTGGTTATGGAAAAATGCACACACGTGCAGGCACCCTCCTGCAGTCTCTGCTCTCTTTTCTTCTTCCTATACGTAACTTATGGCTAATGGATTCGCACACATACACACCACTACCAATAAATCCATTTTAACTTAAGCTTGTCACTGGAAAGAGAATAGAATTTAAAGTGCCCCATCCATAACGGGAGGCACAAACTCTCCAGTCTCTAGCCGGGGGACATGCTGGAGACAGTTGATTAACATATTTATTAAAGGTGTGTGCTATCAGGATATGCGTCCTGTAATTCCACACCTCATTTATAATCTGGAATAAGGGGCAACCGGGGTCAGTGCATAAATGCCACGAGGAAGCCACTATATTAACGTGCAAGTGACAAACGGAAAATGCCTTGGGATGAATTTATGAGGAAGGAAGGCCTTTAAATCCCAGGGCTTTGGAGGAGGCTCAGAATTCAACCAGGCTCTGAAATTATTTGCTATAATGTTTAACGGGAGTTTTGTGGTCACATATATATCTATATCTATATTCCTGATAAGTAAACACATTCATTTTATATTGTGGGCTTTTCCATCAGAAAAAGATAATGGTATTGTAAAGCAAGGTGGTGCCTTCGCTGTCGCAAGGGGATGCCCCTTGGCCAAAGCCTGGACTGAATGGGAATAAGAGCATTATAAAAAAGAAAAGAAAAGAAGTGTACTTAGAACCTGAGAAAGTTGTTTTTTGACCATAGCTGCAATAACCCACTCACCAGTATGGCCAGTAGCCATAATAGCTGGGGGATTCTGGGAGTCCCAAAAAGTAACTTTCCAACTGTCGGGCCCAGAGTTTGGGAAATCTATCTTTTCCCCCAGAATCTCACAGTCAGTTGCTATGCTAGTTCTACAAAAGTGTTCGCCGTAATAAATTGTGTTACTGTTTATGGCACTCTGTGTCCCTCATTCCCACCAATATTTCACAGATTACAACTGGGGTATGTGTCCAAGCAACTTCAGAGTGTGGCTAAGGTGGCAAAATTTTTTAATGAGGAAGAACACCCAAGCTAGGGAAGACTACAGCAGTTTGCTTTTGCCTGAGCCTACTGGGAAGCACCTTTCCTCTCCTGCTCTGATGCACTAATGGCATGCACACTGCTTTTGCAAACTCTGTTTGCAGCAAATGAAGTAAGTTGAGGAGCAAGGTAGTATGTGGCAGGATGAGAAGGAAACTGGGACTATTTAAAAGCAGTTGAAAAAGTGGGATGACATGGGATTAATTGGGATTGTCCTGACCAAATCAGGACAGTTGAAAGGCATGACCTCTTTATTGTCTTCAGAACTTAGGTCACTGATAATGGATCCTACCAATGTCTTTTATATTTTTTAAATGGATTATGTTCATTTTTTTTTTTCCAGCATGCCAACCCCTACAGAGAATGAACATCGCAGATCACTTTCACCCAAAAATTCAGGTATTTTGCTCTGCCAAACTGTGACAGTGAGTTTTATAGTAAGCATTATTGTTAGTGGTTGGTCAAACCCACTCATGAAAAGCACTTGGGAGACTTGTCATTGGAGCCTCTTTCCTTATCTGGGTCTATGTAAAAAAAAATGCATTAAAATCTTTTAAATAGTTTAAAATAAATATAAAAGTACAGCATCCTGCATCATAAGATCCTTCTGTCACACCTGCTTAAGACTGAAGGTTCATTTTTGCCTTCAGTTAAAAAGAGAGCAAAGAGGGGACCAAACAAGTCTCTCTATGGGAAGGACTTCCACATTTCAGGAGCAGCCACCAAGAAGTCTTTCTCTCATATCCTCACCAGTTGAACCCATGACAGTAGTGGGATAGAGAGAAAGTCTTACTCCAAAGATCTTAAACCAGTCTCTATGAACTCCAAATATTTGAATCAATAGTATTAGTATTAAACTTTTACGTGATACACTTTCCATGTCTGGATCAAAATTTCTAGGGGAAGGTTTTTTGAAGGGGAAAAAAATTACTCCAGCTTTCTACTATTTTCTATAGTTTTGCTTTGTGGGTTGCATGGTCCTTCCTGCAAAGACCAAGGGCTCTTTCACACTACATAATTATAGGCTTATGATTCCATGTTAACAGCCATGGCTGTATCCCATGGAATGCTAGTGTTTGTAATTTGCCATATCATGGGGGATTTGGGGGGCAAAAAGTATTGATATTTCAAGTATTGATACTTACAATAGCCCATGACCATCAGATGTTAATGTACGATTCCCCTCTAGTTGGGAGTGCTAAATATCACATCAGAGATTTCAGTGTCCCTAGCCTCCATACCTATAGAGGATGGAGCTTAGGGGAGATGATACCCCAGAACCATCTGTGGGTTGGAAATACATTCATCCCTCCACATTCACTTGGGTTAGTGGCACAGGAACCCCCGTGAATGTGGAAAAACCACAAATAACAAAAACACTATATGTTTTAACCTGAGAGAACACCTCTCTAGGAATCTCTAGGTCTTCCAGTGCAACTCTGTGGTCAACATCTGCCAGATATTGACCATGGAATTGCGCTGGAGGAGCTACAAATGCCTAGTGGAGAGTTCTCTCTAGGAACCTCTAGGTCCTTCAGTGCGACTTTTGATTAAAGTTGACCATAGAGTTGCATTGGAGGACCTAGATATTCCTAGAGATAATATAGTAATAAAATCCATGAATAATCAAATCTGCAAAAATCAAAGCCGCAAATGTGGAGGGACGGGCGCATAGGTATGTTACACCTATATGTCAAAGATATGGTGCTGCTGTTATCAATACTTTCTCACATCTCTCTCTCTTCTTAGGCCCTTCCTGCCAAACCTATGATATTGTCATGCTCTCTCTCTGTGGAAGCATCATTTTGGTGACCATGATGATCATTGCCCTACAAAGAACTCGAAATAAGCGAATATTCCATTTTCAGAGGTAAAGTCTTTCTGCAGAATCTGGGATTGGAGCTCTGCATTCACTAGGGTTAGCATCACCCGGTGCAGTTACTTATGGTGTCATCCTCTCCACTGACCTCCTCCCGTGCCACACCATACAGAATCCTTAGTAATGTTTTTTGTACTAATGTTAATCCCCATCCATCACTGAGTGTAATGGCAATAGTTGTGGCATACATAACTAGCAAAATTAAAATTATACCTTTAAATTGTAAGATCATACACACAACCCAAATGTAGTTACCTCTACATAGTTTTGTGTGATTAAAGTGAAAATTTGGTAAGATGTGATGTTTTTAAAGAAATTTTTTAAAAGAATATTTTAAAAAATATTTTGCATTTTTTTTAAAAAAGAATCTAAGCCTTCTTCTTTCTCTTCCAACTGAGCCTCACTCTACACACGTCATCTCTTCCTCTAAAGGGTCTTACAAATGGCCCCTAAGGGGCGGTTTTGTGCCTCCCCTGGGAGTGCCAGATCGGGGCTGCGGCAACCACATGCCGCAGCCCCGATCAGGCTTTTTGCCGCTCCAAAAAGAGCTGGCAAATGCCACTCCTTTTTGGAGCAGCAGAAAGCCACCCTTAGCACTGTCTGCTTTTTTCTGCCCCTTTGGCACAGCGTGTCTACACACTGCGCCAACAAGGCGCCCTGATGTCGCACGCGATGTGGTGGGGCATGCGGCGTGATGCCGTCGTCGGGGCAGCCGGCATGCAGTCGCCCCCCCAACTCCACCCCAAGGCCAGCCTTTTTGGCCGGTCTGCACGGTCCCTAAGCTCCAACATTTTAAAGATATGCAGGCGAATGCTACAACCAGCTTCTTCCAAAAGGCAGATGTTTGGGGAGCAGTAGTGTCACCTCCGCTTAGGGTGTCACCTGGTGTGGCTTGAACCTCCTGCACTCCCCTCATGATGCCACTGCCTGCATTCATTCTCCCATAGAACCAACAAGTTCTACAACTAATATGTCTCCAGTTCCAGAGCTTGGAAAAGTTACTGTTTTGGAATGCAGCTCCCAGAACCTCTTGGCCAGCAGATTCTGGCAAGAGAAACTCTCCCAAGATCTCCTGTCTTACACAGTGACAGCACTTTGATGCTGCTTCAAATGTCACAGCTCCATCCTATTTGTAACTTGCTGTGATACTTAGAATTCTCTGCAAGAGAGATCTAGTACTGTAGTTGGGGGCAAGGATGACAGAGCTCTCAAGCAGAAAAATTTTAGGAGCTTAACAAATTTCAAATCCTGAGATTCTGTAGGATGGCGTTATGGCTCTTAAAGTGTTAGCAAACTGATGTAACTGGGTAGTACAGTAACACTCTGAGGCTGCATCTGCACTGCAGAATGAATGCAGTTTGATACCACTTTAACTGCCATGGCTCAATGCTGTGGAATTCTGGGAACTGTAGTTTTGTGAGATATTTAGCCTTCTCTGTCAGAGAGCTCTGGTGCCACAACAAACTACAAACTCCAGGATTCCATAGGATGGAGCCATTACAGTTAAAGCAGTATCAAACTGCATCAATTCTGCAGTGTGGCAGCAGCTAGAATCTAACACTAGAGCAATAACTGTTTTAATCTGGGGTTTGGGAATTATGTTTAATTAATATCATTGTGATATTTTATGATTGTTATCCGCCTCAATCCTTTGGGGAGAGATGGGCTATAAATAAATAAATTATTTTTATTATTTTGATGAGGATGATGATTATGATGATGATGATGATGTCTGGCCCAGATGTCAGCCTGTTCGTTTTGTAATGTTTTCATCTTCTGTTGTTCTTGTTTCAGCCAGGGCAAACCAATCACTTCCACTACAGCTCATCCTGCAGAGGAAACAGTAGCAGCAAATATCACCACAAATCACAACGAAGAAAGAACAATCTTTACGGTCCAGGTTATGGGCCCAGCATGTGTAACATATGCATCAGAGAAAGAACAGTCGCCCTTTACCATTCTCAAAGCAGAAGGGAAGCCCAACAGCAATATGATGCTTCCTTTTTCACTGACATCTTGCATGACACCATCTCCAGAACAATGCTGGTTCCAAGACTTCTTCAAACCCTATCAATATCAATAGTCATTTAAAAAGACAAGGAGCAAGATTTGACACTGGGGTTGCATACTGCAAATCACAGTAAGCAGGGTTACATATTGACATACCCTCCAACTCCAGAATTCCAAAAATCCAGAATTGTCCACATGGCTGAGATAGTGACACCTTTGCTTTCTGATCATTCAGTGTACATAAACCTTTGTTTCATGCATAAAATTATTTAAAATGTTATATATAAAATTACTTTCAGGTGATGTATATAAGGTGTATAGAAAATATAAATGAATTTCATGTTTAGACTTGGGTCCCATCTCCAAGATGTATATGTAATGTATCTGCATTATAATGTATATGCATTATGTACATGCAAATATTCCAAAAGTTTAAAAACTCTGAAATCCAAAACACCTCTGGTCCCAAGCATGATGGATAAGGGAGACTCAACCTAAATGTTGCATGCCATAACTTGACTTGAAATGACTTGAAGGCACCCAACTACAACCACAAACAAATTCATGAAGGTATGTTGAAATGAATGCAAGTTAGCCATGGAGCTTCGAATTTGTTAAAATAAATAAATAAACACGTTGCAAATCCAAGAGAGAATCAATTCATTAGCACAAAGGTTCTTAAAATCTAGAACACAAGTTACTCACAGTTCAGCTGTTCACACAATAAATGATGATTTTGTTCACCAAAGCAATTTGTGACCCTTCAAAGGTCTGTGGACTGCAACTCCCATCACCCTTCAGCAGCATAGCTAATGGCAAGGAGAACAGAGGAGTTGGAGTGCAACAGCATCTAGAGAGCCACATGTTCCTCGCACCTGTCAGAGGCTTTCACATTTTTATTTTTGTTTTACATGTTGCTGTTTTATGCAACGTAAACTTTTTTTAATGTTTTAGTGCTTTATTTGTTAGTTTATTATACATTGGCAATTATATTGTTGGCTTATTGAAGGTTGTGCAAAGCACTTTAGATGTGTTTATAAATATATATAAAAAAATAATAAATATTTCAAATAAAAAGAAGGCATCTGATACATTGAATCTACGGACCTTTGCAGACTGCCAGAAATAGTGCAAATTGAGTCCACTTTAAGGGATAAGGTTAGTGCTAGGGAATCATGGGAATTGTTGTGGTTTTTTTCCTGAGACATTGAGCCTTCTCTGTCAAAGAGCTCTGGTGCCACAATAAAATAATAGTTCCCACGATTCCCTAACCCTAACCCTAACCCTTAAAGTGGACTCAATTTGCACTATTTCTGGCAGTCTGCAAAGGCCCTACAATAGTAATCTCAGCCAAGTCTGAATGAAGGCATACATTAATTGGGCTGCAACCCAAGAAACCACAGTCTTGGGATGAGAGTTTGTAAAAGTAACATCTTTGCACTACAACATCCAGAATCCCCTACCATCATAAGCAGTGAATGGGATTCTGGATGGAGGTACTGGGAGTTGCAGTCCTAATTAACATTTCCAAACTTTGCTCAGGAGCCAGGTCTCATTGGTGTTTGTCTACCTTTAAAATGATGTGTATAAGTTTCCATTTTTACAGCACAGTATTTTGTTTCTGCCAGTTCATCAAAATTCTCTTCCTTCTCTGCATTTACATCTCATATGCATAAAAAGCCAGTTTGGTTTGAGTGCTGGATTTGGGCTGCATCTGCGCTGCAGAAATAATCGAGGCTGACACCACTTTAATTATCATGGCTCAATGACATGGCATTCTGGGAATTGCAGTTTTGTAAGACATTTAGCCTTCTCTGTCAGAGAGCCCTGGCACCAGAACAAACTACAGTTCTCCAAAGTCCATAGCACTGAACGATAGTAGTTAAAGTGGTGTCAACCTGAATCATTTCTGCAGTGCAGATGCAGCCTAGGGCTCCAGGAGACCAGGGTTCAAATCCCCATTCATCTGTGTAAAGAAAACCCAATGGGTGACCTTGGGCAA
Source organism: Phrynosoma platyrhinos (assembly GCA_020142125.1). Lineage (NCBI taxonomy): Eukaryota > Metazoa > Chordata > Lepidosauria > Squamata > Phrynosomatidae > Phrynosoma > Phrynosoma platyrhinos. Next base: position 12,297,411 of record CM034703.1, on the reverse strand, counting down.
ACCAGCTTCTCTCACAGCTCTTCCACACTGCAGAAATAAAGCAGTTTAACACCACTTTAACTATCATGGCTCCATCCTGTGGAATCCTGGGTTTTCTAGTTTGGTGAGGTATTCAGCCTGGTCTATCAGAGAGCTCTGGTGCCTTGCTAAACTACAAATCCCATTATTCTGTAGGGTAGAGTCATGGCAGTTAAAGTGGTGTCAAACTGCTTTATTTCTGCACTGTGGATATATCTTCATCCTTAGAGGAAAGCAATGGCAAACCTCCTCTGAATAAATCTTGCCCCTAACCCCTTGGCAGGGGTCACCATAAGATAGGGATAGGGTTGCCTTAAAATGCCCTTGACTGGAAGGCATATAACAACAAGTATATAAATGGCTTAGGTGTTGTTGTTTTTTAAATGATCTGTAACAGCAATAAATATTATAATGTGCATAACCATGTTATAACATTGTAGTGCTTTGGCTGTTTTAGTCTGGGTCTGTTTTTAATCTGCATTTGTTCTAAGCTTGTGAACAGTGTTTAGTCCCAGTTCTGGAGTAGAGGCAGGCTATAAATCAAATAAATAAACAAGTTATTGATATAGGAATTTCCTCCCAAGTTGAAGCATCAGAGAAGTTCTTCAAACAGGAGGAAGCCAGAAGAGGAAGCCAGAAACCATTGTGCAACATGGGTTATTGCAGCATGGGTTACTTCCATAACTGCAAACTGTTTTCTCAGATAACTCGAGGAGAGAGAAAGTTTTGCCCTTCCCAGAAGGCTCAGGTAGAAGCAAACTGCTGCAGCCTCACCTAGTTTGTGTACACTTCCTCATTAATGATTTTTGCATTTTGATCACATTTTGATGTCATGAGCCCACATATGTCTTGCTTTTCACCTGGGAAATGTTGGAGAGCATGCTTTTGGTGGGTTTTTAACATGCAAATAATCGAGAGGCGAGCATGAGCTCAGCTCAAAGCATACGTTGCTTTCAGAGTTCACATGAACTGGGAGAAAAAAGAGCAATTTGATAGCTTAAAAAGTCCTCTTGTGAATACCATCCGTTGCTTCCTGACCCGACTTTGCAGACCAGCTTTAAAATCTACTGTATAATCATTTGGCTTCTTTGTACTTAAGCTTCTCAGTTAATCTTTAAACAGAGCATCATAATCTTCAATATATATGTGAACTATGATCCAATGATACACACATGACTAACAGGCAAATTAATAGATACGATGCTTTGAGTGTGACATCACCCTCTTAAGAAATACTTAAAACTATAGTTCCTAACTGATGGGGCAAAGGGGCATCCCAGGACACATGTGCAAACTTCAAGGAGGAATAAGGACCCAGCAGTCAAAAGTGAGTGTAGTTACACTAGAAAATTATAGCAGATTCATGCTACTTTAGCAGTCATGTTTCTGTCCTATGGAGCCCTGGGAATTCTAGTTTGGAGATGTGGTTAGAATTTCCTGTTGGAGACTTCTAGTGCTATAGCTCAGGAAGGTGTGACAGAGCACTAGCTCTAAATAACCTGTCAAACTACAAATCCCAGAATTTCGCTGTATGAAAGTTAAAGGGGCATGAAGATTAAGGGCCTTTGCAGACATAGAATCATAGAATCATAGAAGAGTTGGAAGAGACCACAAGGGCCATCCAGTCCAACCCCCCTGCCATGCAGGAACTCCCAATCAAAGCATCCCCGACAGATGGCCATCCAACCTCTGCTTAAAGATCTCCAAGGAAGGAGACTCCACTACTCTCCGAGGGAGTGTGCTCCACCAAATAGCGCAAATTGAATCCACTTTATGGGTTAGGATTAGGGTTAGGGAATCATGGGAACTGTATTTTATTGTGGCACCAGAGCTCTCTGACAGAGAAGGGTCAATGTCTCAGAAAAAACAATTCCCATGATTCCCTAGCACTAACCCTAACCCTTAAAGTGGACTCAATTTGCACTATTTCTGGCAGTCTGCAAAGGCCCTAAGTCACTCAGCTGCTGTAACGGTGTACAATAGACACACATAGTACTATAGATCTCAGGCTATACGTTGCCCCAGCCAAGATATAATTCCAATTGAGCTAAATTCCTATTATTATTGTTATTATTATTATTACCCTAATTAAATATTGATTTAATTCACAGGACCCCAACTTTTTAGGTAACAAGTCCCTGCAGCCAGACTCAGAATGATGACATTATCCACTGAAATCTGCAGGGGTAGCAACAGATGGTGTAATAATTTTGCACCTGGTTATAAGGACATACTCAGACACTTCTCTGATCTCTACATGCCCCCTTCCATTCGCTACCAGGCATAGAATGGTGATAGAAGGGGCTTAAACAGTCCTACTGGCAGTTCAGGAGGTCACTGCAGAGGGAGGACCAAAAAAAAGCATGCATAAGGTGGACTAATAGGATGCCAGCTGACTTAAAAGATCAACACACAGGCCATTGTGCATGGAGATACATGTGCATTTGTTTGCACACTTGGTGTCTTGGGTCATTTATGCAGCAATGCCATTCAGCACAAGTGTTGCGTCTCACAATGAATGTGTAACTCCTCATGTGGCGATTTACACTCCTCAATCCCAGTATAATTTAGGACGTTATCACACGTGGGCCAGAAAGCGATAATAAAGTGGAAATGAGGCATTCCAAAAATAAACCTTGATTCCGCAAATGGCTTTCACACATAATTACCTTAATTGCGAAATTACAGTAAGCGCATTTAACGTTCACACACGAGTGAGAAAAGCCCGTAAATGAACTAGAAATGATCTTCTTGCACATGCGCAGATAGAGGAATGCTCGCTCAGACCATGGGAAAAGCAGGAAATGCTCCCAAATGCACATTTGCTTTTCACATTATGGTAAATGCGAAATTACTGTAATTTCGCAAATGCATTTCCTCAAAACTACTGAATTTCAAAAGATCTCGGATAACACCAGTTTCTGTCCAGTTTCTGTGCGACGTTGTGTGAAATCGTGAGGCACAAATCCAGTTTCTGTTTGGGATTTGTGTGGATTAACCAGCAGATTTCCCCCGTGTGATAACGTCCTAAGATCTCAGCCAAGATATTGTTGAGAACTGTGGGGAATGGAAATTCTTATTTCGTGCCTATTAATTCTGGACTATGGTGGCATTACTAACACATTGCTTTACAATATAAAACAAGGCTTTTCCCCTTTTCAACAAGAACACTTATTTGAGAGATCTTTGCAAAATGGAAATTCTTAATTAATGCCTATTAATTCTGAACTTTGGCAGCATCACTAACACATTGCTTTACAATATAAAACAACACTTTTCCCCTTTACGACAAGAGAGGACTTTGCAAAATGTCCGGTGTAACCAAAACATATTAGTAGACTAATATGCTCTATCTCAATAAGAGTGTTAAAGGTGTTAAAAGCATAAAATTACTGTATTTTTCTTCTAAAAGCAGGCATCATATTACAATGCTGTATATTTCAGATGAATCAGATACCTGTCCACCCTTTCTTGTGAGTCTATCTCACCCTCAATACATACACATTTATATCCCATTTACACTAATGGGATTCACACATGTGTATCGAGGGGAGCAAATATAACTTAGTGCTGTCATCCTTTATGGCACTCAGACTGAATGTCTTAAAGTAGGGTCTCCTTGCGCTGATGATCCTATGAAAGACAAAGAAGGGGGCTTTCATGAAATAAACCCTTCCCTCTCCACTTCCCCCCCCCCGAAAATTTCCATCTTCCCAAACAATCTCCTCCCT
>CM034703.1:12240679-12253561 GCA_020142125.1 Phrynosoma platyrhinos | reverse complement strand
TTGTTGAGAGAGCCAGAACCCGAAGACACTTCTGATAATTCAGTTAATAGTTCAGTTAATAATTCGGTTAATGTGGATTAGTACTTTAATAGTACTGATCCTTAGCATCAATTCCACACGGTTAGTTAGACTTTAAACAATGGCGATTAATCCAGTTGGATCTTACAGTTTTCGTCAGCTTGACCAGACTTAAAGACTTCAGTATATTCAATGAATCAAATCAGCTCAACACTAAGTTAAAAAAAGGCAGCAACGAAAAAGAAAAAAAAAATAGAAACAATAGAAAAAAAATAAAGACAAACGAAAGTCCAAAAATAGAAAGATAGGAAATAAAAAATAGAAAAATAAAAGAATCCAAAAATACTAATCCCAATACATATACTATCTACAATATTCAAACATTCAAAAAAAATTATAGAAGAAAAAGAGAAAAATAATTTCAAAATACTGTCAAAAAATATTCAAAAATAGCGACTAACAAAAATAACAGAATTAGCCAGTCCGAGTATACAGATAAGGTTCAAAAATGCAACTCAAAACACTCTCCTTGCGACAGTGATATTATACTAATTATAGCAAAAACACAAACACAAATATAACAAAGAATATATATATATATATATATATATATATATATATATATGTATATATATATATATATGTCTCACTGAGAAGCCATCAAAAACACATTCCAGATCCGATTATTCAACAATAAAGAAAAAAAAAAGAAAAAGAAAAACAAACAAAAAAAAACAGAAACAAAAAGCAAAGCAAGGCAAAGAAAAAAAACAATGAAAAAGGGATATAACTCCGAGAAACAGATTTAGAATCCCTCGCTCCAAAAAACTCAGAGGAAGACCCCTTGTCTGGAGATGAGAAGGATCCCGATTATATTATCTGGTCCGGATGGTGTACACTTGTCTCCAGTCATCCAACAGCTTCTTTATATCTGCTCCAACGATATCCAGTAAGAACTCAAATTTTAGTATCACAATTAATAAAAATTGGCAGCGCCCCTGACGATCAAAGATCGCTCCAGCCCGGGAACGTGGATTGCTCTTCGGTCCCTCCAGCACAGTCGTGGCTCGAAAAGGAAAATACCTTCTAAACGCCGCACGGCTGGTTTTCGGAACCTCCGACGAGCCCCCTCTGATCCCTCAATACAAGAGGGCAATTTCAGACCCAAACTAAAAATCTGGAGTCTGATTATCCCGGGTTGTAGGAGAAACTCTCCAGAGCTATTTTAGGAGAGCGTCCTATCGGGGAGCCATTGCCAACCGGAAGTCCCTACATATATTGATAACAAAAGCATTGCTGGACATAATTTTACTTCTAGATTGATTGGTAATCAATGAAATTTGTTCAAGTACCAATTGCCAAAAAGTGCTGCTCTGAGGGGCAGTCTAGCCACATGTGTAGAAATGTGACATTATCTTTACTACCACACTGGCATTTGGAGGAAACATTTTTAACCATTCTGGCTAGCTTCACTGGAGTCAAATACGACTTGTGTATAATTTTCAAGGTGTTTTCTCTAATCACTACTGATCTGGATTTAAAAGGGGTGGAAGACCAAACTGTAGTCCATTCTGAAATGGGAATTGAAAGATTCATATCCCTTTCCCAGGTTAGTTCTATGCCACGGATGTTTTGGTAAGAGTGCTCAATCAAACATTTGTAGATTAAAGATGTTACTCCTTTGGTGCTTTGGGAGGGGAGAACACATCATGCCTCAAATAAGATAAGGTGGTCCTCCTATTTCCTTAATTTGTGTGTAAAAGCAATTATCTGATGGAAATGAAACCAACTAGCCTTTAATGGCTCTAACTCTAAAGTTAGTTCGTCAATTGTTTTTGGTCTGCCATTATGAACAAGGTCTTGGACAAAATATGCACCTTGTTGTTCCCATCCCTGTGGAATTTATTGAATTTATCAAGAGAATAGAAAGATTTGGGGACAAGGAAGGGGCAAATAGGAGAGGGATCTGATGCTAGAACTTGCTTCCATCTTGACCATATCTTTACTGATGTTTGTAGCCATGGGTTTTTAATGTTTTTAATTACTTGCGGGGTGGGTTTGTTAAAGAACAAAGCAAGATCGATTGATGGTGGGCCATTCATTTCCATGTTAACTCAGTGTATGCTCTGATCTCTTTTAATTAAATGAGGGATTTGACTAAGTTGGAATGCTGCAAATATAGTTCAAGATCAGGCATTGGTAACCCCCCTTTTTTGGAAGAGAGGTGTCATGTGGATTTCTTGAATCTGGGTCTCTTATGGTTAAAAGCAAATGTATTGATGAGATTTTTCCAAAGTTTGAGTTTTGTCTGAGGTGGTTGAAGTGGGATAGTTTGAAATAGAAAGGATAGGTGAGGGACAAAAAATATTTTAATAAGTGCTAATCTGCCTAGAATAGAGAGTTTCAGTCTCTTCAATTTGAGTGTTTTAGAGATTAACCATTTAGTTACTTTGTTGTAGTTTCTGGGGATTATCTGATTGAAATCTTTTGTAATGGTGATTCCTAGGTAAGTAAATCCTGAGAGTTTTAACTGGAGATTGGTAGCTTTTTGAATGTCTACTTGACACAGCAATTTAGATTTCAAATAGTTAATTCAGAAACCTGTAAAGGTATCAAAGGAGTTTAATATGGTGGGTAAGGTAGGGAAGGATTGTTTGGGTTGTTTTAGGAAGATGATCACACCATCTGCAAAGAGTTGAAAGATACTTTTAAAAATTACTTCTTTCAAGGCATTTTTGGGTGTGTTTTTTTTTTGTTTTTTTTTTTTTTTTTTTTGAGAAGTAAATGAAAAAGTAATAAGTGACGCAGTGAGGTATTCTTAGTTATCCTGATGAGTAATAAAAGGGAATAGCTTCCTAAATGCTGTAAGGAGTACGGGATGTAAAAGGAATTGATGCAAGAACTGTGAAGATGGAGCCATAATAAAAGAACATAGTGGCTTCAAAAATGTCAGCATGTTAGCCCCTAAAAATACACAAGCTGTGAATCAAGTCATTGCATCGTTTATTGCCGAGTCAAGTTCAAGTCAAGTCACTGAAGCGACTTGAGTCTGAATCAATCAGCTTGAGTCTACATCACTGTTTATAGCCAGTGGTTCTAGCCCTGTGCTCTGGAGCAATGGAGAATTATAGGCTGGCATCCTGTTCAGTATTTAGGATATTGTAAGCTGGACTTGCAATGTCATAAATGTCTGAATTCACTTTTATGAGCATTGCACCAGTACAATGGCCAAGAGTGTTCCCCAAAACCCACCTTAGAAGCCATGCAGTGAAACCAGCACAGGGATTTCCAAAGCATTGGGGAGTGGAGTGGGGAGTGAAAAAATTTCCACCCCTTTTCTGGCAATAAGGCACTTTGTGACAAGCCTTGGAACTACATTTCCTGATGCAGAATCTAAGCCATGTTTTATAGCATCGGAACAAAGCAACAACCAGAATCCTGTTGGTATCTTTCCCATAAGTGAGCTCCCTTACAGAAGCAGACCAAGATTTTTGTCTGAGGCAGAATATCTGTATTCAGTTTAAGGTTATAGAATGGTAGTTGCACATGCGGTAACACTTCACACACATGTGCAGATGTATGTTGCACATGCAGATATATGTGCATATTCAATTGCATGGTGTTGCAATTCACTATGAGGCACATTATACAACCACTACATTACTCAGTGTGTACAAAGCTGCGCTCTGTCTCCTCAATGGAGGATCTCAGTCACTGTGTACCAGCAAAACAGAATGGGGAGGGAGAATGGTAGAGAAATAGCAATAAGTTAACAAGGGGCAGACAGTCATTAAGCTGTGTCAGGGCCTCATCATGTGCTAAGAGTTTGTTGTGTGCCAGCATCATGGGTTATGCATAGTTGTCCAGTTATGGTAATGCTGACCTAGTTTTTAAAAGTAGCATTTTCCCCTCCTTTCTTGTAGGGAAATACAGAGAAGCCGATGAAGGGAAAATTAATCCACCTCCATACCTAACCTGTGAGAGTTTTCCCCAAGCTGTAGACCACATTCTCCAGCATCTGTTATAAAGAAAACCCAGAGGATTTGAGCATCACCTTTCATCGCTAAAAACTAAAACAGCCAATAGCATTCTTCATAAGGATGGATATGTCCAATTTTCTTTGTTGCTACTCTTGGATGCACTGCACTTCAAGGTGGGAAGATTGTGTTCAAATGCTTTCTCTCCCAAAATTAAGAAAACCTTTAACCCTTCCCCCTTTTAGAAAACTGGCATGTCAGAGGAGTGAAAGTGTAACTTTCCCTTCTAGGGTGCTAGTTTTTTAGGCACAAAGAGAAGGAAAAGGAATTCATACAATCCTAATGCATACCTCCATTTGCAATTTGTAGTCCCTTGTGTAGAAGTAAGTCACATGCCTTGCAGATTGTATAGCTCAGTTTTTACTGTGATCCTATACTAGTAGAGAGTGTGTCGTCCGTTCTCCCCCATGGTTGGACTACAGCTTCCAAGCAACAAGGTGGAATCTTTCACTGGTCATCAGAATTGTTTGTGTAATATTGGGACTGTTGCATTTCTGTGCTCCTTCCACTTACAATACCTGACAACCTTCCTAAATGGATTCCTTTAATGAGTAAGGAAGATGCCTCATAATAAGTTTCAAGGACTAATGTGGATAAGGATAAAAACACAATAAAAAGGCTGAGAGGTTCTAATTTGTGGAATCAAAGCCCACCTCTGTTCCAGAGGAAACTTGCAAAGAAACTTGGTATTGAATTCTTAGTAGTACCCAGGAGCCTTCCTTTTACAAATCAAATGACTTTTACAAATCAAATGACTGATCAACATTTGCAAACATGATTTTGGACTCTCTCCCAGGTGCTCGGGGATCATGGGAATTGTAATCCAAAGGAGTTAACTTTTCAAAGCCCTGCCCTTGATCAATCTAACCTCCTACTTACTATGACTGGCAGCAGCTTGATAAGGTCCTTTACACTAGAGATGCCAGGCACTGAACCTAGGCCTCTCTCTGTGTACAACAGGTGCTTGACCCTTCCAGTCTAAGCACTAAAAATGTTCCTCATTGTCCCTTTTTATTCAGGAGGGCTGAAAAGACCAAGGCTCTTCTAAATCCTAGGCAAAAATAGCAGAAACATCTGAGAAGGTGGGCACAGTTACTTAGATTTTCTCCCAGTTCTTTTACTGTATGTCCTGTATGACTATTACATATTAGATAGCACTGTAACTAAGCAGTGCTTAACTAGTAAGCAGTCCCTGGGATCAGTGGGGGGGGGGGTCTGTTCCCATTGATTGAGAAGCAGCTGACTAATATTCCTACCGGTTCCTGTGAGCATTGTCCTGCACAACAAGCAAAAAAAGGATCCCTGATGCAAATGCCTCTTATGCCAGAGGTTGCTCATGGGAGGGGGTGCTTCAGGCAACTGCTTCTCATTTAACAGGGAAAAGGACCTCCATTGATCCCAGCAGCCGCTTACCAGTATGTGGGGTTTAGGGGACTTTCACAATCCTTATGTAGGCCGTAAACTAGGGGCAAGGGAGCGATTGTGAATATGTAACAGTTACAAATGCATAACTAAGTTATTTATTTGTAACTGCCCAACAGGATTTTGGCCCTTATCTCTAGTTTTTGGCTTAACCCAAAGCAACCACTAGTACATATGTATTACTACAGGTATGCCTCAGTTGACAAACCAGATGTCTGCCTGGCATTACTTCTTTAATACAAAATTAAGTACCAGATGTAGAAATACAGAAAAAACAGAAAAGACTCCTATACCATGAAGAAGAAAAGCCGTTCAACATGTAGGCAAAGGTTTTACTCAAAATTTACATATGCACATGTGAAATGAAACTGTGAGACAGCCAGTTCAGGTAAATCTTGCATAAGAAATCAAAAACATTTTGAGCCTTTTAGAAATGTATACATCTATTTTCTTTTCATTCTTTCTTTTTTTAACATATTGGGGGTAACTGGCAAAGCTTCTCTTCTCTCTCATTTTCATTTGGCTTTGCTCAGTAACTGATTCTGGAGGCAGATGATGTTTACCTTGCCTGCTGTAGGCAAGCACCCATGGCTATAATAGGATCCACTAAAGAGAATCACATTCTTTCTGAGCTTAAGCTTCATTGGATGTTTACTGCAGACACACTACCACAACCTTCTTCAGCCTTCACTCACCATCTTCCCGATACTGATGCTGATCAAAGCTTCTAGCTAGACAGAAGATGAGGAAAGTGGGGGTGGCTGGATGTAAAAGGCTTTCCACCACCAGAGGTTTTGTTAACATGCATGTCGTCTTCTTCTACTACTGTTATTTCGTATTCTCTAAATTGCTGCCTATTCACACAGTTGTTCTGCAAGGCTATCTAAATAAATAAGACCTTAAAACGAGTTCCTGTCCAGTCTAATCTCTTGGCCATGTATCTTCCTCAAAGTAGACCTGATGTGAATGTGATGCCATTAACCAAGGTAGTGATGGTGCTAACATCACCAGGTTTGTGGGGTTACCAGTACTAGGTTTGTAGCAAAAACTACTAGACTCCCTGCCTACTTGAACCAAAAACATCCTGATTTCCAGGGAACCCAAATTTTAATAACTACATTTTACAGTAACAAATAGTTGTTGTTTTTTAAAGCCTCATAGCAAACAGAACTAGGAAGCACTCTTCATTCTGACCAGGCAAAAATCAAAGGATTAATTTTCCAGTTATTCACCATTGGTAGCCTCTTTCCTTCACTTGATCCAGTTTAAGTACAAAGAGTTGCAACTTAAGCAGCTGTTCTTAATTTAAAGCTGCCTTATCATACCCAGCTGAAGTTCTGCCACCCCATTCATAGGGGCCAGGGTTATTTTTCAGATTTTATGTAAAAATTAAAACTATCAGGGTTTTACAGATGCTTTAATTAGGTAGTGTTATTAACAGAAATAGCTTGGAAAGAAAGACTTGGTGCAGAATGGTGTATAGACTATGAATGTCTGCAGTTAGGCTGCACCAGGGTCCTATTATCTTGGCAAGGTTTCATTGTATTGTGGGGTCCTTATCCCTTCCTGAACAAATACTGGGGGGGGGGGGTTCTTTGGGAAACCAGAGGGACGCATTCCCCAGTTTTATAGGGTCTAGTACAGCTGTAAGGAGAAATTTCAGTTTAAACCAAATGCTGTCATTCCTGAATGTGTTAAATGCGCCCAAATGAACTTTTATAATGACTGTAAAATGGCTTTTCTGGTCCATTTGCAAAATTGTAAGAATGGAAATCCATTATGATTACTTTATCATGCTCTTGAATGTTTAACTATTAGGCTATAATTGCAGTGTTGGCTTTACTGAAGGAAGAGGTTTATGAATATGAATGAATACACTCTTTTTGGAAGAAAAATACCCTCAGGCTTTCTGTATGGAAGACTCCTCCAAAACTGGTGTCCTCCGCAATGTTGGAATGCAGCTCCCACCATCCCCAGCCAATTCTACACATCAGGTTGGCAAAGATTCCTGTATATTATAGTCCACTGAAACAGAATTAGGAATGATGCTCAGAAAGTATCGTACAAAACAAAAATAGCCATTTACCACAAATTAATAATTTAATTCTCACTAATTTCAAAAGGAAGAAACCTTTCCTGTTGAAATTAAGAGAAAACAAAGAAGAGAGTAAAGAGATTCTCAAGAAATGCCTAGCTTTATGCTAGCCTGACCTGTTTGGGGAAGATTATTCCTTATTATAAGAAAAATTTACCATGAAATATGCAAACATACAGTAGCATTTCATACCAATATGACATAATAGATCTTAACTTCAACAAGATTCCACCCAACTATTTTTTGAAATGTTAAATGTAATCCTTAATCCTTGTAAACCGCCACGAGAGTCTCTTACGATCAAAAGTACAAAATATAAGCATGATAAAATAAGGTATACTTTTTTGGGGGGAGGGGGAGAAACTTTACACATAATACAACAAAAGTTAATCATGACAATTCCATTGAAAAAGCCTTTTCTTTAATTAACTGCCAATGACAGGTTTCACTGCTTTCAACTATCTGTGCAACCAAATTTTATGTATTCAGAAGTATTATGTATTCAGACATCAGTATTACAGAGACCATTCCAAATCTACTCTGGATAACTACAACCTAGGGTACAACTACAGGAAGCTTGCTTCAAATTGCTGTTATTTGCCATCAAGTTGGCTTCGACTTACAGTAACTCTGTGAATGAAGGACCTCCAAGATACTCTGGCTGGCATCTACGTAGTTAAGGGTCTGTAATCTAGAATTATGGATCAATAACTGCTCTGTATTCAGTACATAAATGCCACCCCAGCCCACCGTCAGAGCCACAAGCCAACATTAGGCAATAGACCTATTCAGCTGCCAAACAGGGCACAAGGAGGTTGGTTTTAACAACCCTGTCCCAACAGTGACCAAGACTGCAACAATCAGAAGCAAGACTACCATCACAAATCCTTGTCACATGCATTTCATTTCATTCAACTCCATTGTCCCCTAAGAAAAATTGTCTCTTAGGTTACCAATGTATCAACCTTCCATTTTTCCTCATTTCGTTTCTCTTAGGGGACAGTGGAGTTGAATAAGATGAAATGAATGTGGATGTAATTTTTAATTTATATGTTTTTGTATGCTGTTGTGTACTGTAGTTATTTTGTTTGTATAATGTCTATAGTTAATAAAAATGTAATAAAAAACAAAACAAATCCTTGTCATATGGAAATATTCTCCTCTTTGCTCTGATTGTCAGCTGAACAGACCTTCTTAACCCAATCCAGCTGCTGGCTCTTAAGGTGGGCTGGAGTGGTATTTACATAATCTTACATTATGAGTTTTGGACTATGACTTTGAGATCAGGGTTCGATTCCCTGTTTGAGCATAAAAACCCACTGGGTTACCTTGGGCAAGTCACACGTTCTCAGCCTCGGAGGATGGCAATGGCAAACCCCCTCTGAGGAAACCTGCCAAGAAAACCCTATGATAAGTTTGTCTTAGGGTTGTCATCAGTAAAAAATGACTTGAAGGTACACAACCACAATACACATTACACACTGGAATAACAAAGATTCTAAGAAACATTCAAAGCTGGGACAAGACGAGCCAAATAACTTAAAATGAAGCATGGCAAGAATGCTAGTAAGGACATACTCTCAGGCCAACTTGAGACGTCGTAGAGGACTCTGGGAGAAGCTCCAGTGTTGTTGGAGTTGTTTTAATACATCTGTTGCTAACATCAAACTTCTGAAATGACATTGCAAGTAGCCCCAAAAAGCAATACAAGCCAAAATGTGTTGGGCCTTTTTTAAACCGATAAAACACCCATCATTTGACCCCCTTGAAATGTGTCTTCAGTTTCTGCTGCAGATTTTATTGTTTTGTTCCCCAGTTTTTGTTTCCTCAAATGAATTAAAAAATAAACTTCAAATGAACTAACCAGGCAAGGCAAGTGCTAGACCAGAGGTGAGCCAAGAACAGCTCTCTACCTTTCTGGATTCCCCAGACCTACCCTTTTTCTGACTCCCAACAGGGTTAATGCTTCCTCCTGGAAGCCTCCAAGAGTGGCCTAAGACTCTTGCAATTTCACGAATCAAAGAAGGTAATACTGGGAAAGTATATGCTAAATTCTCAAATACTCAGGAAAGGGAAATGAGATACTGTATTTGTGCCTTTGCCTTGCAGAAGTAAATAAGACTCCAAAATACATCCTTAGAGGGGATCAGTGAGTTTATTCTCCATGGTTGTTAGCCCCACTTATGTCTTAACTGATTAATACAAGTTTCCCTGAGAAGAGCAGGTAAAGCACTTGTCAGTTTGTTCTTCTAAAAAAAGAAAATCCCAGTAGAAAAATATTAGTATGATCAATCTGTGACAGATGGGTCCTAGACGACAGCTGGATGACGTAGAAATATAAAAGTTACCAATTGGTTTTAGATATAGAATAAAGTGCAAAACTGTTTTCCTTGCATATTAAGAAAAGGTGAACATCTGAGAAGAGAGGCGGGGGAAAGATGCAAAAAAACAAGTGCCAGTTCCCTCTCAGTCATCAAATGTCCTAGTCTGTTCTTCCTGTTCTGTTTCAAAAGAAAAATAAAAGTTTTAATACAAGTGTTGAGCCTCTTGCTTGTAGAAATTGGCTGTGGCTGCCTTGTTCTGGAGGGTTGAAATTTTGGCTTAATGTTTCAGAACCTACGTCTGACTCAGACAGACTCAAATTCTCTTTGCCAGTCAGTGTATTTCTGGCTTAAATTCTTAGCAGAGGGCTTGGTATGCGTGATCACATCCAGGAAATCTTCCGTGGTGACAGTGTCCAGCTGGATTACAGGGAGGTTCCCAGTGTCTAAAAGGAAAAAGGACATTGGCCTGAAATTCACGTTGCAAAGATGGTCAAGGGAACAAAAATGGGGGAGGAAATTATTCAAATCTCCCTTTGAATGGTGTGAGGCCAAAACAGTGATAGGATGTGTACCAAAGATACCCATACCACCACATCTAGGGCTGAAATTTGCTACTCATCCAGATTACCGCATTCAGCAGCACCCTTTCCCACTTAACAAGTGATAAAGCTGCTAAAGAGAAGAATCTTTCTAAGACTGCATTCACACTGCAAAAATAATCCAGTTTCATACCATTTTAAGTGCCAGGGCTCAGTGCTATGGAATTCTGGGAACTGTAGTTTGTTGTGGCACCAGAGCTCTGACAGAGAAGGCCAAATGCCTCACAAAATGACAAGTTTCCAGAATTCCATACAATTGACCCATACCAGTTACAGTGGGGTCAGACTGGATTATTTCTGCAGCACAGATGCAACCTAAAACAGGACTGAAGAATACGGAATTTGCCTTTCCAGATGTTTTGAATGCCAATTTTCATAATCCTACTTACAGGTAGGACTAGGAAAGCACCCTACCTGAAACCCTGGACAGGGATTGCTGTTGGTCAGAGTTGACAATAGATGGACCATTTTGATGTCGTATGAGGCAGTTGTTCCTATGTCGTTCACCACACATTGGCCAAAATTCTGCATGACTCTGTATAGCATAGCAGCTAAGTACTATCTCCATGCTTAGTGAACAGCCTCTATACGCCTCCCGCCTCATGGCTATGTCCCGTTTTGTGGAGAGTGGGCAGGATTGCAGAAATGTCTGGCTATGTCTCCATAGCCAGGCACAAAATGAGGATCAGCCAAGGTCTTCCACAGTTCTCAGCACTGCTGTAATCCCTCTGTCCCCCTAGCCAGATGTTTCTGTGACCCTGCCTTCTACCACAAAACAGACCAAATGGGGTGGGTGGGTTCAGAGGCTGTTTACTTGTTTTTTTTGGCAGGGGGTGGCTTTGGATGCTGAAGAAAGGTAATGCTAAAGGTAAAGGTATTCTCCGTTGCCAAGGTTGTCAAGTCATGACCGACCATAGAGGACGATGATCATCTCCGTTGAAGACCCAGCGTTGTCAGAGTCTACTCTGTGATCATGTGGCCAGCATGAATGCACAGAATGCTGTTACTTTTCCACTGAAGTGGTACCTATTTATCTACTTGCCTTTGTATGCTTTCGAACTGCTAGGTTGGCAGAAGCTGGGACTAGTGATGAGAGCTCACCCCATCATGCAGCACCCAGGCCTCGAATGGCCAACCTGCCGATCTTGCAATCAACAGAATCAACGTCTTAACCACTTGAGCCACTGCATCCCACACTGCATCCCATCCCCTCCAGCACCCCAAAAAAGGGCATACAGTAGAGGAAACTGATGTGTGCATATGTCCCCAACAGGATGCCAAGCACTGTTAAAAGGAAAGCTTATTTCTACAAACCAAACCCAAAGAACTGTGTTAGGAAATCTTTTGATCTGCTAGATCCCCCCATTCCTGCAACACCAGAAAGAGAGAAAATGTATGAATGCTTTGTAGCTAACATGCTTATTTTCCTTCCAACTGAAAACAACAGGAGGGAGAAATGCAAAGAAGGAAAAATGGTGGAAAGAAGAGAAAGAAGCAACTCCCCTGTCCCTTTTCACCCTAGCCAACGTAAGCTTAGAACGTAGTGGTGCCTCTACTGCAGGCTCTTCTTTCCTGGTCCTAGCAGATGATTGTGTCCATATTTTTGTTTGGTGGCTAAACGTCTGAGCTGTGGTCTGAGAAGCCTGAATTCATGTCAACGTTAGCTAACTTTAGCTAAGCTTTAGCTCCTCTTCAACCCAGTCTCCCTTCCCACTCTATCTGCAATAATCTGACTTGGGTCTGCCTTCAGGGCTAGTGTAAGGATTAGTAACATATATGTGAAGTACTTAGGACATTTATGGGACCTGGATAAGCATCATTATTATATACACAATGAACGTTTGCAGGGGAGGGAGGGAGATCTATACCAGAAGGGCAAATCTCAAGAAGATCACTGTGTCAGGTCTTGAAAGCAAAATAATCCTGTGGCACATTTTTAATAATTCTTTTGTGGGACAAGAAGAGCAAGGAGGTAAAATATTTTTTGTTATTTAAAATCTGTTTTTGGGGTTACCATACATTCCAGACATGTCTTCTTTTTAAGGGCTGAATTTTTTTCTAGGTGGATTTTTAAAAGATCCAGGTTTTCTTACAAGATCTAGACTGGCAGAAGTGGGTGATCAGGCAATACAAACTTTGAGGGGAAGGAGAAGCAGCATGCCAGGTTACAGCAGGGCAAGGAAAGCCCCTAAAGCAGCCAGCCTAAACCCTGTAGAGGTTACCAAGTGATTCACCAGCTTCCAGCTGAGGCAAATGTCAAAAAAGGCAGGGAAGGGAGTAAGGGAAGGCTTTGGTTTACCCAAGCCTATGTTCAGCCTTCAGTGAGAGCTTTGACCAACCTGAGGAGTTTTGTGACCATTTGAGCACACTTCGTTGTACAATTACAG
>CM034703.1:12176573-12197536 GCA_020142125.1 Phrynosoma platyrhinos | reverse complement strand
TGATCTATTGTGTCAAAAGCTGCTGAGAGGTCCAAGAGCACCAACAGGATCATACTACCCCTGTCAATGCCCAGGCGGTCATCAGCCAGAGCAACTATGGCAGTCTCAACTCCATATCCTGTCCTAAAGCCAGTTTGAAATGGATCTAGATAATCGGTTTCTTCCAAGACAGCTTGGAGTTGAGTAACTGCCCTCTCTATCACTTTGCTTAAAAAAGGTACGGTCGTAGAGAGACTGGCCTATAGTTATTCCTATCTAGGGGGTCCAGGGAAGGTTTTTTCAGAAGCAGCCTAACCGCCACTTACTTTAGGCAAGATGGAACAAAACCTTCCCTAAGGGATGCATTGACAATACATCTTGCCAATAAAACCCCGTAATAGGATTGCCCTAAATAGTGACTTGAAGGCACACAACAACAACAGTCCATCAACCTTGACATGGTGTATGTGTGTGTGTCCTCTGCCCTCATATCCCAATCTGCATTCTCCATCAAGAGCTTCATCTGACCTCCTCTCCAGTTTCCTCACTGTCGTATTTTCTCCAGGCTTTACTCAACATGCCCAGCAATACTGGTGTCCCCTAAAGGTCTGCCTTCTGAACAATGAAATTTCTCCCCTCTCCACAGTCCTTTTGAGCAGCTTGTCTTGATGATGTTAGTTCTGTCCCCATCTCCAGTCTGTTCATCCTTTCCCCTGCAAATCTTGTTTTGTGGAAAAGCTGTTTGGTTTTCACATGGAGCTTCCATTTTGTCAACCATGGATTAGATTTGACTATTACAGTGGTGATCCTTTTTCTGAAGGATGTAAAAATCAGTTAAAATCAGGCAAGTTCATAACCGATGGGTTTTTGAGCTGCCAATGAAGTTAAAACGTGGTGGAAAGTAATGTTACTTAGCATGTATTACTTAGCAAAATTGGTAAATCAAAAAGTCAAATCAAGTTTTCTTCCCCCTTATTTCTAGATTGGATAGCATCTTAAAAGTGATCAGATACATTTTCTCTATGCCTAATATACTCTCTTTGCTCTCCTTTCATCTTGTCAAATATTTGTTTTTCTTTCTCATGCCATCTTCTGAGCTTGTTCCACTTTTTGCCCCACTTGTTTCACTTTTTGCCTTTCCCAAAGTTATTTCTTGGAGATTGTGCCCCAGGACGTGCGTAAGTTTTAGCTCAGAATCCTGTACACAGATTTGGAAGTGATAGACTCCATCTGTTCTTTGAGGCTTACTTCTGAGAAAACATGCATAGGATTAGGCCATTAATGTATACCTACATGTGTGTCACCCAGATGTGAAATTACTTTCCCCATGAAATCTGAGGGCCTTCATAGGTAACCTGCATTTGAATTCATAATTGTGTGTTTGGAGTTGGAGGGAGAAGATATTGCACCTAGATTGTGACTGTGAAATTAATGAAATATTAAGATGCTTTGCCGATTTGTTTTTTCACACCCTTTTTTTGGGACATAATTTGACTGAATTAATTATATTTGAATCTGTGTTCTTGTGCTTGGATAGGTTAGATTAGGAGGAGTTGAGTAGGTTCTAAAGTTTGCAAAAATTAACCAGATAGAACAGGAGGATTTGCAGCACAGTTGTTATAACATTTATGCTTAGGTTAACCTAAGAAAGAAGGTAAAGGTTACAGGTTATGATTGTGCTTGCTTATTCCATCCCCTTTCATTAGTTGCCTGTAAGAATGCTATCAAATGATTCTTTTCCCTTCATATGTAAAGCTTAAAATGTAAAAAAAATAAAATTCAAAATATCGTAGCTATTTCTATCACAGCTACTTCTCTTGACTGTTTTTTAAATATGACACCACCAGTTTATTTGTATATAATACAGTGGTCCTTTGGTATTCATTAGGGTTTGCTTCCAGGACACTCCCCCCCCCCCCCCCCCCCCCATGGATACCAAAATCCATGGATGCTCAAGTCCCATTAAATACAGTGGCATAGTAAAATGGTGTCCCTTATATCAAGGTTTGCTTTTTGGAATTTATATTGTTTTTGAATATTTTCAAGCTCTGGATGCTTGAATCCATGGGTATGGAGAGCTGACTGTACATAAGAAATGTGTGGGGTGGGGGATCTGCTACTTCATCCTTTGAGCTCTTTCTGATTATTTATTACTAGCATTCTGCATTTTGGTTTCTTTGTGTGGAAAGTTAGCGTTTTTTTGAATCTCCTCTTCTATTATTGGAATTTTCTTTCTTTAGGAATTAAACTGATCTGTAGTGGTGTTCTCCTGGTTTATATTAACTGTCGATGGACCATAATACAATACCAGCTTTCCTCAATATGGTAACTTTAAAATGTTTTGAACTGCAGAGCCTATATGGCCGTTCTGGATCGTAGCAGCTGTAGTTCAAAACATCTGAAATGCACCAAGATTAGGGGAAGGCTGCTGCATACTTCAGCAGATTTTTCTTTGGGTTAGGAGGGGGTTGTACTGTGTTGTGAAGCTTTTGAGCTTGCACAAATACATGGATATTTATTAGGTTCTCCACTCACCATCCACGTTACTTCTTACAATTGTATATTCTGTATGTAACCAGTACATATCCATATCTTAAAAAACATGCGTAAAGCTAATGATTGCATATCAGATTCCAGAATTATGGGCCAATACCTTCTGGTTCTTTGTTTTAGTGTAAAGTTGGCTGCTTTATGGCATAGAACTGCACAGGGAAAATGCTGTTTATGCCCTATATGACTTGGAATCAGACTCTCTGAAAGACCACATTCACCCTTATGAGTCTTTTTAAGTTTTAAGGACCTTACAGAAGTACTTCTCTCAGTCCTACCACATTAGGATGTATATTTGGTGACTGCTCTTAGGCTCTGGAATGGCCTGCCAAGGGAGACTGGGAAGCCACCATCTCTGTTGTGCTTCTGCTGACAGTCAAATATCATTTTTTTCTTTTTAGACAGTCTTTTAACTTCTAAGCTGGGATGTTGCTGAAAGAGGTTTTTCTGACTGATTTTGTCTCTTGGTCTGTTTTTGAAATCTGTTGCATTTTAATAGTACCGTATCTGCTTTCATTTGGAATTTATTAAATATTTTTTGTTCACATTGAGTGCCATTTTGGGACAGGAAAGCAGGTTCTAAATTTAGCCGATGCCTTGATTTTCTAAAATGTTTAATTTAATTTATCTTTGTCAGAAATCCTTGTTTATCTGATTTAGAATTTGGTCCAGAAGCTTATGTAGCAGGCTGTATGCAGGAAAAGCAATATGATGCAGTACACACTCAGTTGGTACTACCTGTACTTTGCAGTGTTTTTATCTAGTTACACACTACAGGTTGCCCTGAGTAAGCATCTATGTTCCTACACTTTTTAAATGAAATTGTGGATAATAGTGAACCACCATAGAATACCATAGAATAGCAGTGGAGGACCTAGAAAATAACTGAAGATTACACCTCTCTAGGCACATGAAGGATCTCCAAATACCTAAAGAGATCCTCCAGATGCCTAGAGAGACCATTTTTCCCCCTCTCACATTTAAGTGAAACCATGGTTACTGATACGGTGAAAATGGTGGGAGGACCTGTATTTCTTACCTTATTACATGAATCTATGCATATACTGACATTATCAACACAAGAAGAAGATCTGTATAATACTCTGCTGCACTAATGCACCTACAATAGTTATTTGTAATATAATATGAGGGAGCAGTAAATGTCAAAATGTTTTTTTTTGTTCAGGACAGAAAAAAATATTTGTAGTAGAGATATATCTACTATATACAGTTCTTTGTTTGCCAAACCATCTGATCAAACTGTGTGTCACTTTCTGAGTAAGCATGTTTTGTTTTTGTTTTTTTTTAAAAATCCATTTTGAGATTTTCAGATCATCCTTGGTATCCTACAGGAATTTGCATCAGTGTACTATGTCTTTGTATGAAGATGAAGTGGACATTTCTTGATAGTCTCAAGGAATTTAACCTTTGTTCTGGGAACACAGAAAGCAGCCAGTGCTATTATACTGAAGCAAGCCATTGGCCCAGTTCAGTATATCTGGACAGTGACCTTCTGGGGTTTCAGACAGTAGTCTTAGCCTTAGCTGGAAATTTTACGAATCAGATGCCAGACTGTTTAGATGCAGAGTATTTGAGATGCAACTCTTTTTGAACAGTGGCTTGGTGGGTTCACTGCTTAAAGACAGAAAGCTGCAACTCAAGTCTTCCTTTTTTCCCCTTTTCTTTTTGGTTGAACATATTCCTTGCTTTATGTTGTGGTGTTCGTGGTTTTGAGCTAATAAGCTATGGGTTAAGAAGGGAAACCAGAGTGGAATTGCCAAGAGTGCCAAGAGTAGCGGAAGGCTTGAGTTCCAGGTTGTTTAGAAAAAGAAAATGACTGGATTTTATTTTAAATTAGGTTTCCCATTCATACTTGCAAGTTACTAAAACAGAGTAATCCATCTTGAAGTATATAGAATATCTAAATACCCTAAAGCAGGCTTGTACAACATATGGCCCAGGGGATTTTAGGTGGCCCATGAGGATGTGACACAACCTCAAGGCTCCTCTGCCTCTAGTCCTCATCCAGAGGAGAGGGCCATGTGGAGGAGGAGAAGGAAGGGTAAATGCTTGCCCTGCAAGGCTTCTACACCACCTGGCTTTCTCCTGAAGATAAGGCTGGCCAGAGGAGGAAGAGAAGGGTAGGTGAACACTCGCCCTGCAAGGCTCCTCCTCTGCTCAGCTTTCTCCTGAGGAGAAGGCTGGGTGGAGAAGGAGGAAGAGGGGCAAATGCTTGACTCTCATGGCTTCTCCACTGCCTGGCTTTCTCCCAAGGAAGACGGAGGAGGAGGATGAGCAAACACTCACTCTGCAAGGCTCCTCCACTACTTGGCTTTCTCCAGAGGAGAAGGCCAGGTGGTGGAGGAGGACAAGCAAACACCTGCCCTGCAAGGCTGCCCAGATGAGGAAGAGGGGCAAATGCTTGCCCCACAAGGCTCCTGTCTTATCATATGTTAATTGCAGAAATAACATCCTTCGCATTTGTTTTGTATCTCATTTGTTGGAGTCCGTATGTTACCGATATATAATTGTGGCTAAAGTTCCCCACTGGTTTCTGAAATACGTTGATACTGGTTTCCAGTCATTAAGACCATCCTCTATACTTTTGTTTCTCATATAATTTGTTAGTGAATCCATTTCAATTGCCTCATAAAGCTTAAGTAGTCATTCTTTTATACTTGTTTTTTTTCCTGATTTCCATTTTTGTACTAGTGAATTTGTGCTGTGGTGATTAGATAAAAAAGGATTTTGCCCACCTCCTTATCTATTTCATTGTCCCACATATTTAATAAATATATTTCAGGGCAATTTTTTTTATTTCTTTCTGTAAAATCTGATTTATGATTTCCTGGACTTTAATCCAATATTTTCTGACCACTTTGCAAGCCTGTATGTAATGGTATAGCTTGCCTGGGTGAAGCGATTTCTTGAGGTGCTAGGATGCTGTTCCTACCCCCAACCTTGGTACAGCCCCAACTGCTCCCTCTCCTCTCCCCCAGAGAGCTGCCAGCAATGACCATCTTCTTTGTTGTCCCAGAAAGAGGAGGATGCAATGGCACCTGCCCCTAAATGTTATTGTGTCCTGAGGAGGATGTGATGGCAGTGCATTCCAGATGGTTGGAGCAGCCACCAAGAAGACTCTTTCTCATGTCCTCACCAAGCGAGCCTGTGATGGTGGCGGGACAGAGAGAAAGATTTCCCCTGAAGATCTTAGCATTCTGGCAGTTTCATATGGGAAGATATTCTTTGAATAATGTGGACCTAAGCAGTATAGGGATTTATAGGTCATAACCAGCACTTTGAATTGTGCCTGGAAATGAGCCAGTAGCTGGTGAAGCTGTTCCAACACGGGAAACTTCTTTCAACTTCTTATCTCAGGCAAAAGAAAAGCTTGAGCTGCCCTGGTGGTTGATAACAATCGTGATTGGGTAGTTATGCTATATTGAATTGGCAAACTATAAACTTCTTTTCTTTAAAGAAAAATTAAATGCTTTTCTTCCTCATGATTTCCTTAGTTGCTTTTCAATTGAATGGAATTAACAAAGTTGACAGTGATTGCTATGTGTTCTCTTTTACCGTAAAACACTGATATTGTACTCCTTTACTGTAAAACACTAAGTGCATGTGTGCACACTGTTTTCCTCGCACATCACTTCTGATTGATCTTTCTCTTTCTCACTGTACTTAAGTCCCAACATCTTCAAGTTTATTTGAAGCCACGCTTAATCTGAGCACTCTCTAAAGGCTCTCTTTTTTATGATAAGAGCTCTACAGATGTTAGGTATAAAACTTAAATTGTATTATTTTGAAATATTTATGAAAGCATTGTAGCCTAGTCTTCAGCAAAAGCAATTAAAGGTAATAATAAGCAGAAAAACCATCCTAAAGGTTTACCAACAGAAAGAGGAGGGAAGAGAAAAACATGTAAACTCCAGCACTAGTTTTTAAAGTCACACATTTCCCCAAATGACCAATTTAAATAGAAATAGTGCAGGATTGGGAGAAGCTGAACTAATACTTGTCTTTCATCCTGAGCCTTAAACTGTTCTACAGCTTTATGTTGTTTTCCAGCAAATCCAACAGATGATAATGTACTTCTGTGCTTCCAATCCGTGCACACAGAATCTGTTCAGTTCCTGTATTTAAGGTTGTGAAGCTGATGTGTGAATTATCCACATACTCTTAGGGCCTAAGCAGACTGCCAGAAATAGTGCACATTAAATTGAGGCACTGCCCTGGCTCAGTGCTAGGGAATCTTGGGAACTGTAATTTATTGTGGCACCAGAGCTCTCTGACAGAGAAGGCCCAATGTCTCAGAAAAAATACAGTTCTCATGATTCCCTAGTACTGAGCCAGGGCCGTGCCTCAATTTAATGTACATTATTTCTGGCAGTCTGCTTAGGCCAGGGGTAGGCAACCTTTTTGAGCTGGGGGCCAGGTTGCTGTCCCTCAGACAATTGGCGGGCCGAAGCCAAATAATAAAATAATAAAAATAATAAAAATAAAATAAAATTTAAAAATATGCATGCACACTCTCTCAGCCCCAGAAAAGCCGTGATGGCAAAACCCCTGTGGAGATTTTGCCAAGAAAACCCCAAGAACAAGTAATAACAACAATAATCAATATCATCATGGCGGGGGGGCAGGACCAGCCTGGGGCCGGTTCAAAGGCCTCATGGGGCCGCATCCGGCCCCCGGGCCGCAGGTTGCCTACCCCTGGCTTAGGCCTTTAGTTGGCCTTCTTAACATTCTTCAAGAATCCACAAAACCAGAATTATATGAGTAGGGGTCCCCTAACTGTTTGGGACAGATTTAGAGGGTGCTGCAAGACACTTCATGAGGAAACAGTTCCATTGGTGTGAGAAGATACAATCCAGAGACTTTGACTCTATTTGCAGGAATTGGAGAAGTGCAAAAAAACAAAAGCAAAACAAACCTCTGTAGTGCAGGGATTCCCAAACTTTGGTCCTCCACGAGTTGTTGACTTCTGCTCCCAGAAGCCCCAGACAGCTTAATGGACAGTCAAGAATTCTGGGAGCTAAAGTCCAAAACATCTAGAAGATCAAAGTTTGGGATTCACTGCTGTAGTGCAAAAGTAACATGTGAATGGGATAGCTTGCCATTCCCCAGCTCCAATTATTCTGTAGTCTATTTTGTAAAACTTGAGACTTTGGTGACATACTGGTGTACTTTGGTGCCACTATATGCTGTACTGGGGATGTCTTAGGAGGAGGTATTCTGTATCTCCTTGCACAGTGCCTACCCTATGCAAGGCAGCTTTCACTTCTGAAGCATCCCCCCATAAGCAATTGGTAGTAAAGGGAGAATGGAGTTGCTGAGCCAGTGGCCAGCTGAAATTCCTGAGCTAGAATAACAGAACAGATGTCAGGCCATTTGATCGCCAGATGTCATTCTCTGGATCCTAAAAACATTCTGATATGCTCACTGGGGAGCTGAGACAACAATACAAGTTCTCTACAGAATTACAACCCAGCATCACACAGGTACCCCCCTGCTCTCACCTGCATGCTAACTGGTTGCAGGTGTGTGTTTTGGTGATGGGATGTTGCCTTGCAGAGCAGGTGGAGTGGGTAGCCCAGTGCATCTGTGCTTGCAGAGCTTTTTGTTCCTCCAGTATGACAGGGGTCCTCAGCCCCAAAATGCTGATAGAAAATCCAACTCTGATTCTTCCAAATTTGAACAGAGGATGCCTTGAGATGTTGTACACAGATGGACAGTTCGGTTTAATGTTTAGGTTATAGGATAAAAACTCAGGGAAGAGCAGCCTAGCTTTCAATATTTACCTTGATAATGCTTTTACATTAAAAAGTTGTAGTCATTCCTGTTCATTATGGTGTACAAAATGGCTCTTTCCCAGTAGTAGGTGTATGCTAATCCAATACGATAGGTATTTTCACTTCCTGAAGACGAACTACCTATAGTTAGTTATGGATGAATTTTTGACCACTGCAGGACAATATAAAACCTACCAGGATCTCCTTTTAAAATCTAGTTGGATAGCCAGCTCTCCTCAGAATTCATCCTGGGGGAATTTTGCCTTCTTGTTTTAACCCTTTAATTCTATATTACCAAAGTACTTGGTAATCATGTTGTTACTGCTACACAGTAGTCCTCAGTTCATCCACATCTGTAGCTGTTCTCCATGCTACTATGTTTCCCTGCTATTTTTTTGTTTTCCAGACACAAACATGGTGACCCTTTTAAGGAAACGTTGCCTACTAAGACAAGCAAGAAACATAGCTAAGAAACAACAACCGAAATCTACCTCACCAGCTTCTAAGCTACAAGTAAGATCATGCCCAGATTGTAATAAATGCACAGCATTTTTCTGAAAGCAAAATTACAAGCATTTCCAAACCTTTAAAAGTAATTATCTCCACAAAGCTTACAGTATGTGAGCTGAACAACTAATCAAACAAAACCGAAAACTACCCTCCAATTCAGAAGGGTATGTTTTGGAAGACCATTGCCATCTTAAATGTACATTCTTAAACTAACGGTAAAGTTTCTCCTTGAAATTAAAAATCCCTTGATCCTTTGTATATGAAATAACTATTTGCAACAAAAAAGATTAAAAAATTGACTAGCTCAAAAATGAGAATTGTAAATAGAGGTACAGTTGGCCCTCCAGATTTGTGGATTTAAATTTTGTGAGCCTGCTTACCATTTATAAGGATTTGCCAATGGCCTGACTGAGTAGTCACATGCAGCTGGAGAGGTGGTGGCAAGACCTGACTGCCAGGCACGCATTCTTTGTGTCTCCCACCCCATGGTCCCCACCTGCTTGCTTCTACCTTTCAAAAGAACAAAGGTGAAAAGATAGAAGTGAGTGGATAGTGGACTCCCCGAAGGTGGGCATACATGAAGAATGTATACCTGGTGATCAGGGTTTGCTGCCACTGCCCTACACCATATATTGTGTCTAAAGTGGTAGTTGTGGGAGGACAAACATGAAGAATGCACACTTGGCAGCTGGGGCTTACAGCTGCCTCTGATGCTGCCTTGGGACTGCTTCTTGCCCTGGTTGGACTTTTATTTATTTAATCTTCTTTTTTCCACTTTCACAGAGATCCTGCGTCCCTAACCCCCACAAATGTGGAGGGCTGACTATATATTAAATATTAAAGGGAAGAGAGATTCATGTTAGCTGCATGGAAAAGAGATGAAGGGTAATTAAAATCACTGATAACTTGATAACTTCTACTTCCACAGCATGAAATTGTTACAGGCTGAGTCTCCCTTATCCAGAAGTTCAAAATCCAAAATTGTCCACATGAGTGACTGAGATAGTGACACCTTTGCTTTCTAATACACAAACTTTTTATGCACAAAATTATTTAAAAATATTATGTATAAAATTGCCTTCAGGCTATGGGTAATAAGTGCATACAAAACATAAATGAATTTCATTTTTAGACTTAGGTCCCACCTCCAACATTATGTATAGGCAAATATTCCAAAATCCAAAAAAATCTGATATCCAACACACTCCTGGTCCGAAGCATTCAGATAAGGGGACTCAAGCTGTATCTTGAAAAGTGCTCTATATATTTCAGTAGGTCCCAACAAATCATGTATAATACTATGGGATGTGCAGCTGCTGTAGTGAAATACAGGTATATTTTAGTTAACACATTCTCTGAAAAGAAGCTCCTTTTTAGAAAGTCTCTATGTGTACCCAGCCCTCCTTTTGCTCTTTGTTCTCTGTCTAACTATAGGCTTTTTAGCAGCATTCCAACAAGGAAGATTGCAAATGAAGGCTGGGAAACCACAGACTTTTGATGTTGGGTTGCAGCAGTGCATTCACAGTAAACAAAGCAATAAAAGCTTGATCTGGGAAAGAATGGGATTTTGCTCTAGCTAGTCATACCGTAGGTGTGTGTCCTTGCTTACAGCAGGCAAGGTAAACAGCTGCCTCCAGAATCCCATACTGAGCATGGGTCAATAGCAAAGTAGAGAGAAAATGGGAAAGCAGATAAATATCTGCCATACTAGTTACCCCAAGCAAGTTAAAGAAATTTGCCCACCAAAATGGGAATCACAAGAAAAGTGAAAGCTGGTGAAAGAAAAAATAATAATTCCTGGATACTTTTTGGAAGCAGTTTTCAAGTGGACTCTAGAAGGTTCAGAAAGTTTTGTTTACTTATGCAAGCCTTACCTGACCTGGTTGTTTCATTTCACATTGTTAGTTTTGGATGAAAAGTCTACTGAAACATGTTGAATTGCTCTTTATTTTTTTGTGGTACAGAAACTTATTCCCTTTTTTTGCTACATTATTTCTGCCTCTGACACCAAATTTTCTTTTAAAGAAGCAATGTTTAGGAACATTTATTTTGTCACCAGAGTTTTAACTGTACATAACACTGATAACAAAGTTTTACGCTTATTGTGTGTAAACAAACACAAGAGTGTTTTTAAGTGTATAATGAAACAATCTTGTAATAATTATGCATTTTTTCCTAAAAATAAATGTGCCTAGTCTTGCCCACCAAAGGGTGATAGATAACCAAAATATAAGACCTCTGTCAGTTTCAAATATCTTTTTGGCAATTTGAGTATTCTAAAGTAGATAGAATTAATAATAATAATAATAATAATAAAATTTATTTATATACCGCCCTCTGGTTTCCCAATTTGGACAGGTATGTGTCCTGTGTTCCTTTGCTATTCCCTTATCTATAGTTGGGAGTAAGGGTACCTAAGACTATTTGCTTCTTGTGTAAGCTTGCTTGCAGTAGGTAAACACCAGGCACAGGCTTCATTTCGTTTGGTCTTTGATGAGTAGGTGTGGGTACAAATGAAGCTTATACATATATTTTTAAAAGAGGCATAGCATGCTTCATTTGCATCTTCTGCCCATGTTTTTGAAGCAGTGCAGTCATGCCAGCTGATGCATATTGTGACACCTATGTTACACCAGATGCCACCAACTCTGACCTTGCTGTTAGGACTTCCAAACATTCTGAGATGGTCAGTTATCTGGGGCCAGTTTAGCGTTAATTTGGTCCACTTGATTTAATATTAGCTGCATCCACACTTCAGAAATAATCCAGTTCAGCACCACTTTAACTGCCATGGCTCAGTGCTATGAATTTCTGGAATTTGTAGCTTTGTGAGACATTCTGTCAGAGCGCTTTGTTGCCACAACAAACTACAATTCCCAGAATTACATAGCATTCACCCGTAGTTGTTAAAGGAGTGTTGAACTGGTTTATTCTTGCAGTGTGGATGAAGCCATTGCTTTATAATGATTGCAGAATTTATGTTAGTTGTATTGTATTTGAAACAACTTACTGGATAACTTGTGAAACCATGTCTAAATAAACAAATAATCATCACAGACTAAAATATAAATTAAATGTGTTGCATGTTTTATTTTGAGATCATTGCAGAAGCTCACAGATAGTATGATGATAGTATGCTCTCACTAAAATGGAGGTAACTGAGATAGCTAATTGGACCACTAGCATTATGATTTAAAAAATATGTCTCTTTTGCCACACTCTTCTGTACTCAAGTTTCACAAACTAAAAACATGTTAGATAATTTGGCTTCTGTTTTACTCCTTCCCAAACATTAATTGAATGTAAAAAAACCCTGAGTGTAGCTAATTTTTATAGGGGTGTGAAATAATTAAATAATGATAACAACAACAACAACTTATTTCTTACCTGCCTCTTCCCAAGGTTCGAGGCAGAGTACAACATGCATTAAAACATAGAAAACTATAAATTATGTGTAAAGGTTAATTAAGGCTTTTTAAAAAAAAATACAAAAAATTAGAGTTGAGGTAAACTTAAGAGATTAGCTGAATAAGTGTCCAAATTAGAAGAGTTAGTTTTGTATGAGTCATTTAAAAAAAATTAATCCTGAATCCAAATCTTAGATCTAAACTTTATTCTTATTCTTTAAATTTAAATTGTTAAGGTAATTAAATGACTAAGAAAATCTACTTCCAATATATTTCTACCTTCAAAAAAGAATTCTGCGTGCCATTTTAATCTAATTTGGTCTTTTTTGAATTTGAGACTTTGGGAAAATGCTGTCTTCACAAAAATGGATAAAGTTAGTTAACAAAAGAGATAAAATGCCTAAATGTCAAAGAGAGACATTGTCACTAAGTCTTATGATTTAGTTAAAATCAGAGGAGAAGCTGAAGCTACAGAAAAGAAAACCAACAGAGAGAGAACCCTCACTCACTGAGCAAAAAATTTATACCTTATTTTCCTGCGTATAAGACTACTTTTTTACCTGCAAAATCTGTGGCTAAAGTGGGGGGTCGTCTTATACGCCGGATATAAGGATAATGAGGATAGAGGTGCTAAAACTATATTTTGACTGGAAAAATGGGGTGGTCGCCTTATACGCGGGTTGCCTTATACGCCGGAAAATACGGTACTCTTGTGGGCATAAGTGAGGAATACAATGGTGGTGGGGATATTATCCATCAATCAGTGGTATCCTGCTTTCCCCCCTATTCTCACCTTCTATCTTCACATGTTTGGAAATGCCTCCTGGCATCGCCTCTCTTGGGATTCTTTGAAACTTCCATAATTTCTCTTGGTGAGATCCTTTGATATTCCTCTTAGATTACCTTATCTGCACATTTTTCCTTAACACAGTACGGCTCATTAAGATCAAGGAAATTTTAGACACTCTTCCAATCATTGTCCATAGTTCTGTTGTGACTTCCTGACTAATAACTTGTCAAGTAAGGACATTTTCAGTCTCCTTTTGCAGAGACTGGCCATGACTTACATATTAATGTCTGAACACATGCTGTGAGTTCTTCTTTAATCTTATCAACATCTCCAAACATCACACCAAAATTTTATTGTGCTGTCTGTAGCCTTGTAGAAAGCAAAAGTATATCAGACTGTATTGTTCTTCTTCAATCTTGGCCTCTTGCCCATCTTTGCATACTTTCATTTATTCAGAAATGTTATGAGTCATAACATAACATTACAATTGAGATGTTCTTGCACATGCATGTGGGTTCTGAAATAAAAATCTTGGGTCTTCCTAAGTATGAGTCTGGAGCAATCTCTTGAGTGTTCATGTAAGCCTATTCAAGAACCCACTTATTTGTTAGGCCATCTGCTCATTTCATTAGCAGTATGCAGCTAGTTCAAAATGCAGTTCATAATATTTACCAGATGGATATAATTTTAAATATTACTACAAATTGTTATCGTGTTCAGAATCTTCTCTTTTCACAGCATTATATAGGCTTACCATATTCGTAGGGACTCCACAAAGTATGAAATTTCACCACTTCTTTTGGTTGTCATTGTCATCAACATGTCTAATGCATTGTTAAATTTATTTTTCTTCAGCTGTTACACTTTTGCTTAATTTTACAGTATAGTCATGCAGGTTTTTTTAAAAACCATCAACCCATTCCGAAAACATCCATGGCAAGTATCTGGCTTTGCACCTTTAAGCGTTTTGAAAGTAAAGGTCTGTAGAATTAGAATTTGTGAGTACAATACAATGCACATACATGGAACTTAACCCATTTTTACCCACACATGCTAAATTAGACAATTGGGATGGGTAAATCTGCCCTAAATGTCACAATTATTTATAAAGTGTATATAGTTCTTCATGCTGTTTGTTAGTTCTACTGAGGAGTATAAAAGCAGTTTTTAAAAGTGGATTGTACGTGTGGGAAAACACAGTCCAAGAAGTGAGATAACCTTTTCTTTACTCAAAGTTATAAAGCTGATACAGCATTGTTGCTTAGAGATCGAATTACAAATTTAGAAGTCCGTACCTTGAACTTAACTTCTGCCATGACTTCTCTAGCTATCCATAGGCAAGAGATACACATTTCAATCTTCCCCATTTGCAATGGGGCTAGGAGCGGATAAATAATGCTGATTTAGTTTACATGAAGTGCTTTGGACACTTGAAAGTGTGTTGTCCTCATTGGTCTCTGTTGCTTGCTTTGTATGCATCATGGCCTTGCTCATAAGTGGAGCATTGTTCTAAAGCAGGGCCATATGCTATTGATTGGATGAGGTCAGGAGATGTCCCCCGATACTCTCAACATGATTGGACTACTTTGCTTGTGCACAGATTTATGGACCAATTGTCCCATATGTCTATATAGAGAAAAGAACTGTGCTACTGTTTACATGGTTCCTAATGGTTATGATGGAACAAAGGAGATAAGTTCTGTTGTGGTAACTAGTTCAGTTGAATTGTTGTGTTAAAAAGCTTATGATCTGCCTTATTTTTCCTCAACATTCTGGAAATTTAGCCCTGTATCTGAAAGGTGTTAAATGTGAAAAAGGACAATGAGAAGCTAAGCATGTCCAAAGGAGGGCAGGATGGTGAAGAGTTTGAAAACAAAGGCCAGTGGGAACAAGCTAAATAGTTTGGTATGTTCAGTCACAACACAATTTTTGAGGGCAGGATTATATCTAATAGGTGGAACTTACAAGCAAGTGGATTTGAGTAAGCTTTAAATTTGGAGTAACTTCCCAATAGTCCAAACTCTTTGACTGTGGAAGAAACTGGCTGAGGAGGAGATGAGCTCTTTCTTGGTAGAGGTGTTCAAGCAAAGTCTGTTCAGCTGCCTCTCAAGGATGCTGTAGTCCCAAGGATCACAAATCAAAGATACTATAGTTAATGCAGCTTAAAGAAGGGGATTGGCTTAATCTTTCAGTATACTCCTATTCTTTAAAAAACCAACCCATTATGCTGTTGCTATTTTAGCTGTTATCCCAAATAACCATTCTTACCCCAAATAACCACTATTTCACGTGTAGTATCTACATACATTTGCTTGATTATGAAACAAGGGAGACACTTGCTCAGAAGTTGCATTTGGAGTTCACAGCATCAGTATCTGTTTCATTTCAGTTGGTGTTTCTGTTTTACCATCTGAGTTCCTAATGATGTTTGGGATTCATTGATTTAGCTAAATAACGCTATAAAAATGAGGGAGATTATGAATAGGTGAAAGAGTCAGAATATTTTCGAGTCTACTTGCTGGGCTGGGTTCGGGTGGTTTCCCTTATTTTTGTTTTTGTTCCTGGATAGGCATTTGAAATATTTTACTGTATGATGTAGATAAAATGATGGTGAGGGGGAGAATGAGAGTTTCTAAGAAAACCTTGTGATGTCTTTACATTTTCAGACATGTGATGTCTAGTATCAGATCAAAATATTGTACTTGCTTTTTTCTGTACCATGTTTTCTCTTAGAATATGGTATCAAGTTTTCGGGTCTCTGAATTACAAGTGCTGTTGGGCTTTGCTGGACGTAATAAAAGTGGCCGCAAACATGACCTCCTGATGAGGGCATTGCACTTGCTGAAGAGTGGCTGTAGCCCAGCAGTTCAGATAAAGATTCGAGAACTGTACAGGCGCAGGTATCCCAGGACAATAGAAGGTCTTTCTGACTTGTCTGCTATAAAAACTTCAGTCTTCAGCTTGGACAGTAGCTCATCTCCTGTGGAACCTGATTTAGCTATTGCTGGACTTCATCCAATACCATCTACTTCAGTCACTCCACAGTCCCCTTCTTCACCTCTTAGTTCAGTCTTACTTCAAGATACAAAGCCACGCTTTGAGATGCAGCAACCATCACCTGCAGTCCCACCGGTGCATCCTGACGTTCAGTTGAAAACCCTGCCATTTTATGATGTGCTTGATGTTCTCATCAAACCCACAAGCCTAGGTAAGTGTTAAAATGACATAACCTGACAGTTGATTGTAGCCTTACCGTTGCTGAAATTCTGTTGTGGAGATAGCATTTAAAGTTCTTTACCATGTGCACAGCCCAATATAATTTGGAAGAAGCACCATAAATGTACATGCTGCTTGTGGTGGGAAACTTTTGAATATGCACTCTTGTTTACAAACAAAACTAAAGTCTTGCATGTACAGTGAGTAATACCTAAATCTGTCTAACGCAGTTGTGCACAAAATAGGTGCCAGGACTTAAGAGGACAAAATTTCAGAAGCAAAGTTTGATTATAAGCACTAGAATAACCTTTATTCATAGTGGACAGCATCTGGAAGGACTGAAGGTAAGTGAAAAAAAACTTAAGATGTAGAAAAAACACTGAATCCATTTGTTAATTGTAACTAGAATAAACCTATTAAATCAGTAAGTCAACACTTACATAAATTTCATTGATTTAATAGGTGTGATTTAGTTTGGAACTAATAGATTTGGCTGGTGTGTAAAAGAGATGATTGAAAGAAGGCTACACACGAAGCAACCACACAGAAAAAGCCCTAACTTGCATCACTCTGTTCATGCCTAGTTGTCATTTTGTAATTTAAGCTTCATAGGGGCAGAATTGTTCCACAGAGATTTAGATCCACTTGAGGATTATCAGTTCTACATGTGTAGAATGTGAAATGAAAAACACCATACTGTAACCTAGGACAGTTGGACTTATGAATCTGTTAAAATGTATTTTTGTCTGCCATGGTGACTAAACTTAGTGACTAAATTTGAATGTCATGCAAACTATGTTTTTTCTCAGTAATAATTTAGAAGTCTCCCAAATAATTTGAGGTTCCAATTATGAGGCCCATTGCATCCATTATGTGTCTGTTACATGTGAATGAATGGAGCTGTCTGTCCCTTTGAAGAGGATTGGTACCTGAGGGTCTCCCGAACAAGGGGTGTGTGGTTTATCAGTTAACTAAAACAGGGGTAGACAACATATTGTTCCTTATGCTTCCTGTTGCTCTGAATTTGCCAAAGCAGCAGTGGCAAAATTTCTGCCTTCTCTTTAAATTTGTTCCTGCATTGCTCAATGTCAGTGGCATGACAAGATGCAATCCCTGGTAGGTTCAGGAGGTGCCAGTTACAGATGCCCCTCAAAGTGTCCTGCCATTTGAACATGTATAAAGCTAAAATTGCTGGTGGAGATTTGAATAAGCATTTAGGTTCTGTCCCATGTCTCTCAAGCACTGAAAGTTAGAACTCCTGTTGAATGTGAAGGTCTGAATAAAGTTCTGTAACCACATTTGGCTGAATGTACTTACAGAACTCTTGTAAGCAGAAGGTCTAACTTACTTCTGGGTGCTTTGGGGAGTAGAAAGGGCAGGGGTTATGTGTCCCCATCTCTATTTTTAGGGCTTAGCAGTGTCCAGGCAAACATCAGAGCAGGTATGTGCAGTTATAAATTTGAAGGAGTGTAAATGGTCAGGGTACCTGTGGACATGCACGTGTAATGTATAGATTCACTTTGAAATTAATGCAGTCCAAGTATGCTGACATAACTAGTTTTTTGCAAGCATGGTTTTCATTAGGTGCATATTATCATGTCTACATCCTGTATTCTTGTGTTTGTCAGAATCTGCAAATTCAGCTGCTTTGTGCATCAAAAAAGGTCAGATGCTTGAAACAGAACAAAACTTTATTAAAGTCACAAAGACAGAAATTCACCATTCAACATTTAAGTTAGAACTGCCCCATAAAGCTTGAACAATAGATTAAAACCTCAAAGCCACAACTCCCCCCCCCCCTACTTTCTGGCATGAACTACAGATCTCCATCCACTATTCCCACAGACTAAGCACTCTCACCATCTAACCCTCCCTTTTCCCGTACTAACCCAAGCACAGCCTCCTATCTCACATCTCCTCCTGGTCCCACATTCCAAGCTTCTTACACTATCAGCAGCCCGACACCTTGATCCAAGGCCAAACTAACAAAAGCAATCTACTAAACTGCACACTACCCCCATCCCCCACCCTAAGCAACTAAATGACTATCTCACTTAACAGTTTCCCCAATAACTGAAATAAACTAACAGAACCACTGTAACATAGCAGAGTTCTGACAGTGTTGGATTAAATACATATACAACCAGGGTACCAGTGCCTGCTGGTTTGGATGTCTGGATAAAGAGATTACAAACAGAAGGTTCTGTTTTACTAGTTGCATTCAGATGTCACGACAAGCCTGAATTCTAAAGAAATCTGACTTCTTTTGGATGAACCAGTATGGTAGTGCACATGACCCAGTTGCTCCCACATGCTGTAGGTGTGACCCATTGAACCTTCTGTTTGTAATCTCTTTATCCAGACATCCAAACCAGCAGACATTGACACTCTGGTTTATCTCTCTTCCAACAAGACAGAGAAATAACCTATGGTTTGCTATAGAGCAGGGCTGGCCCAAGACATTTAGTTGATTGGAGCAAACTGGATTGGAGCAAACTGGATTCAGCACTGGCAGTGGGACAGCTCTCTTAAACCAGAGAAGAGGTGTGGCCAGTGGTTGGGAAGCTGTGACTGTCCCCTAGGACCAGCCTTCCAAAGCAGTTATCTCATTCAACCTAATGGCAGGTCTGCCTCTCTCCTGTGGCTTGTTGAGAAAGAGACAAGCTGCCATGTTTGGAATTATTATTATTATTATTATTATTATTATTATTATTATTATTATTATTATTTCTTACACAGCTTTCCCCATGAATCAAGGCAGGGGACCACAACAATTAAACAAACAAACAACATTAGTTAAAGCAGGTCAATTAAAACACACATCAATTTAAAAGCACAAATAAGATGCATACATATTAAAACAAACTATATTTAAAATTAATCAAAATAAGCAAGTATATGGGAAATCAGTGCTTGTTTAGATGCTCCCATTGCAAGCAGAAGCTATCAGGGAGCATATATGCTTGTCCTAACAGTCAGAGTTCTCACGATGTTGAAACATGTAGAGTTTTTGTGACCTGTGCAGTTCAATTTTTACTTGTAGTTAGGGTCCACCTTCATCAGTTAATACTAATTATTGTGGGTTAGCTAAGAAGACACCTCAGCTGTCTTCAGTTGTGATGATAAAGCTATTCACTTGCAGCTATGAAACTATGCAAAATACTGAACTACAATGTTAGATGAATTTCTAAAGGCATATGAATATAGTATGAAATGTACACTTTTAATCTTTGAGACCATTACATTTGTATCTTTGTTACTTTAAGGCTATTTGTGTTTGAAATCAAGAATGCTGTAGATGTTTGCCATTTTATTATTATTAATAATAATAATAATAATGATAATAATAATAATTTTTATTTATATTTCCCGCCTCTCCTTATGGATCGAGGCAGGATCACACAATAAAATGAATACAATGTGCAAAATACAAACAATAAAATAGTAAAATCAAACAACAATAATAAATTATAAGAGAATAAAATACAATATAATAAAATAAATAAAAATAAAATAAAATAAAATCTAGAATCTAGAAGATCAGATGGATAGGCCCGCCGGAAGACCTCCATCTTAAGTGCCTTCTTAAAGGCATCTAGCATAGTAATAAGACGGATTTCTTCCGGTAGGCCATTCGATAACATGGGGGCTGAGGCAGTGTATGATCTTTGGGAAGTCATGCTGAGTCTGGTTCTATGGTGTTCTAATAAGTTCTTCCCAGATGTTCTGAGAGTGTGGAGCGGATTATGTGGGGAGAGGCGTTCCTTCAAGTAACTCGGGCTCAATCCATCTAGGGCTTTAAAGGTAATAACCAACACTTTGTACTGTGCCCGGAAGCTAATCGGCAGCCAATGAAGAGATTTTAATATAGGTGTTATATGATCTGATCTAGATGTTCCAGTGACCAATCTGTCTGCTGCATTTTGAACTAATTGAAGCTTCCGAATGTGGTACAGAGGTAGCCCCATGTAGAGCGCATTACAATGATCCAAATTATTGCCTTCTCCAGTCTGTGGACTTTGTCAGTGGTCTATTGCAGCTAAAATATTTTTTTTCCTTATGTGTCTTTTTAGTACAGAGCAGTATTCAGAGATTTCAAGAGAAGTTCTTTATCTTTGCTTTAACACCACAACAAGTCAGAGAAATCTGCATTTCCAGGTAATAGCAGAATGTTTGGCCTGAACTTTCTAATGTCCACCTTAGCTAACTTTTTTTTTTACTGATTTATTAGGGAGTGGAAATTTGGGGGAAACTACTTTGAGCATCCTATTTCCAATGTGAAATAGCAAATACTTGCTTGGGATTTTGCATCCTGAAAACTGCATCTAGGGAAAACAATTCCCTATTTTACTGTTAACAGTCTTGAAGCATGAATCTACTTACTGGGCTAGATTAAGAGATTGCAATTTGTTCAGAACTGAGAGTCATACTTTTCAAACTTTGAAACTACTAACTTGTAATTTATCCTTTATAAAAGTATTGTGAGTGACAGTCCATGATGCATAGATACATTGTGCTTAAGCAGCAATCTGCCATTGCAACAGATAAAACAAATGGATTTAGCAGCTAGTTCTCTGGGAAGTACTACTCAATTCGTTTTTTCTTTCTTAGATATATCATTTGTCAGAGCATATTGGTCAGCTGGCCTGCAGGTTTATCTGCAACTGTGAACGTCCTGGAAGACAAAAGGACTGGAGAAAATAGTCAAACTGTCAT
>CM034703.1:12132711-12176473 GCA_020142125.1 Phrynosoma platyrhinos | reverse complement strand
TGGCCCTTGTGGTCTTTTCCAACTCTATGATTCTATGATTCTATGTAGAAATAGCTTTCACCAGCTGCTGTTTGTGGGTAATGGTTAGATGCAGTGTCTTGTCTGGAATAGGCAGCTGTACATAGTGGGGGCAGATCATAGTGTAGTTATAGATACCTACAAATGTCACAAATTAAAAACTAGAAGATCATCTTAAATTTTCCTCCCTTTGTTGCAACAGGGACTTCTTGCCAGGAGGCCGAAGAGATTATACTGTTCAAGTTCAGCTAAGGTGACTTCAGCTTCTTTGCATTAGTGTATTAAAACATGGCTCTTTTAATTGGAGTATGTTTCAACTTAAGTTCATGTTTCCATTTCTTTTCTACAAACAGATTATGTCTGGCAGAAACAAGCTGCCCTCAGGAAGATAACTACCCTAGTAGTTTGTGCATAAAAGTAAATGGAAAACTCTTTCCTTTGCCGGTAAGATGTTGAAACTTTTCAATAGTGCTTCTGTTTGAAATTAAATTTCTTGTAATCCTCACTTGTAGCACAATGGAATGCAGTACACAACTTTGCATCTAAATGCCCCTGTGATTATGGTAATGGAATTGGATCACTTGAACATTAAAAAGATCTTAGAATTGGATCACTGTAATGTTTGGGTCGGTGAATTCTGTGTATATGTTACAGTAGCTAGGTGATACTGCATCATTTTGTATTTCATAGGTTGGAATTTCTTGTTCCATTTTTTCCTTCTCTGCTTTACAGGAAAGCAATTTGCAGGACTTGTTGTGTGCTCACATCTCCAAGCTTGCCTTTTGCAACAGTAATTTCCAACCGTAGAGGAAAGTAGTCTAGAATAGATTAGCTCTTGCTTCTTCTCCAGAGAGAGAAGAGAGTAAAATGCCACTCAATAGATGCCTCTTCCAGTGAATACAAGTTAACCACTCCTGGCAGTTTTCTTGTCTTGCTTGCTCTGGAATCATACAGTTACTTTTTTGGCTCTAGTTAGGCAATCAAGGTTTTGTACCCTAATGTGGATGGATTTGGTTATGAATGTATTAGAGCATAGCAGAGAATAATCCAATCTTGTCTCTGGACACTGCTGATTTTCTTCTCACTAGGAGCACCATTGTTAGGGGAATGTCCTTGTTTGCCCCAGGAGGCCCTAGAGAACAATCCTGTCTAAATAGGCTGGGTTGATCCTCCAGGAAATTTGGACCATTAAAAGGTTGCTCAGTGCAGGCTGATGTGGCCCTTTATGACTTCCCAGAGCTGTTAAGTAATTAAAGTTGTAGTCTTGTGCATAGTTACACGAGAATAAGTCTCAGAGAATCTTTTGGGACCTTCTTATCAGTGGGTATGTATAGGAGTGCACTGTAAGGTGAACTTTTATATTCATACTGAGAAGCAAGCCCCAGTGAACATAATCAGTTGACTTTAGAGTAAAAAGGGAAGGTAACAGCGTTCTGTGCAGCCATGCTGGCCACATAACTACCAGACTGTTCACACAATGCTGGCTCTTCAGCTTAGTAACAGAGAGGAGCACTGCCCCACAGTTGTTTTTGACTAGACATTCATGTCAAGGGGAAACCTTTATCTTTTTATTTAGAGTAAATTAAACTTTAAGCTCATTGAAAACAGATTTTAAGTATTAGATCATTTGTTTCAGTAAGAAGAATTGAGTATATACCAATTGCTTTAGTTCACGAAGGGGGTGAAATAATGTTTCTGTGTTTTTCAGGGATATGCTCCACCACCCAAAAATGGGATTGAGCAAAAGAGACCTGGACGTCCCTTGAATATTACATCTTTAGTCAGACTATCCTCTGCAGTGCCAAACCAGATTTCTATTTCCTGGGCATCTGAAATTGGAAAGGTAAATTCTTTGTATGATACCAAATATCTTCATTAAATGAATTCCGAATTGCAACAGGCAAAATGAAGAAGGAACTGCTAAAAGGAAAGAAGGAACTTATTTTGCTGGTAGGTTAGAGCTGTGGTGCTGCTTCTGCTTTCTTTTGTCAGATGGGGTAAGAGAAGAGGTAACAGAAGAAACAATGTTTGAAGCTGTGCGGGGAAATTGCATCTCTTGGGAAAGAGTGGGGAGGAGTATCTGGGTCAATTCATCCCAAAATTCATTTGCTTCTCTCAGATTGCGAGTCCTTCCTCATTGGAAAACTGGCTGCTCCCCTCTTTGCCTGAGTGAAGGATTGAGAGTCCTTCTTCACCAGGGAGAAGTTTCTCCCTTTGCACCATCACCTTGGGAACAGCAACAGAGCAGCCAGTTGAGCAGTGCAGAGAAACCTCTCTCCTGAGCTTCCCAGCTTGCTGCTCAGCCAGCTTTGCTGCAAGGCCAGCATGAGCAAGAAGCTTCTTGATCACTGCTCAACTGGCTGCTCCCAAGGTGACTGGCTGCAAAGGGAACAATGACTGAGATTGTTTTGAATTTGCAATATAACAGTAGACCTAATATCAAGAAATGGGGTGCACCAGGGTTGTCGTCCAAAAGGAAAGGGGCCTGAAAAAGTTTGGGGACCACTGATTTTAGATGATGGGGTAGAGGGAGTCTTTGTCAAATTTACAGATGATATAGAATTGGAAGGGGTAGCTTAAATATTGGAAGATAGGAACAGAATTCCCAAAAGACCTTGAGAAAATGGCTGAAATTAATAAAAGAAAAATTCAGTAGACACAAATGTAAAAGTACATTTAGCCCCTAAAAACCAAATGCACAGATACAGGATGGGGGATAATTGGCCTGCATACTTGTGACAAGGACCTTGAGGCTTTTGTTGATTATAAGTTGAACATGAACCCCAGCAAAGAATTCAAATGCTATCTTAGTGTGTATTAATAGAAGAATCGTTTCCAAGTTGTGGGAAGTAATAGTCCCCCAATATTCTGTGCTAGTCAGACCTCATCTGGAGTTCTGTGTTCAGTTCTGGGGGCATTATTTTAAGAAGGCTATAGAGAAGTTGGAACAAGTTCATAGAAGAGCAAGCTGGATGATAAGAAGTGTGGAAAACAAAAAAATACAGGAAAGGTTGAAGGATCTTGGCAGATTCATCTTGATGAAGAGGAGATTGAGGGAGGACATAATTGCCATCTTTAAATACCTCAAGGGCTACCATACCATAGGTGGATGCTGGTTTGTTCTCAGGTCTGGGACCAGGTCTAATGTTTTTAAGTTACAGGGCAGTAGATTTCAGTTGAACATTAGAAGGAACATCTTGACAGTGAGAGTAGTTTGGCAGTGTAACCAATTGCCTAGATAGGTGATGGGGTTTCCTTCTCAGGATGTCTTCAGAAAGAGGTTGGACAGCTACCTATTGGGAGTGCTCTTGTTGGGGATGGTTCATTAAGCAAGGGTTTGAACCTGGTAACCCATAGTGCGTCTTCCAATTCTATGATTCTGTGATTATTTACATATTTATGAAATAGTTTCTAGTATTTTCTCTTTTGCAACTGCTGACTGACAATCTCTTTTGCGACTGTTTTTGATTTTCAGTGACATTGGATTTTTTTTCATGATTTCTCTCCCCATTCTCCCTCCATAGAATTACTCCATGTCTGTGTACCTTGTACGCCAGCTTACTTCAGCAATGTTGTTGCAAAGGCTAAAAATGAAAGGTATTCGCAATCCTGATCATTCCCGGGCACTAAGTGAGTAGAGTGATTCTTGCATTTTTCCTTTTTCTGTAACCTGTTTGTGATGGGATTCAGCTTTTTCTAACGTGTACTCCAGTAAAAGCAATTGATCCTCATAAGTATAGTTTCTGTATTCCTGTATAACTAATCTTCAGAGAAGTAAAATATTGCCAGAGCTTGAGGAATAATAGTTTTAAAAACTGAGTTAGGGCCTGAACAGACTGCCAGAAATAATCCAGGTTAAGACCACTTTAACTGCCTTGGCTCAATGCTAGGGAATCATGGAAATTGTAGTTTTTTTCTGAGACATTGAGCCTTCTCTGACAGAGAGCTGTGGTGCCACAATAAAACTATAGTTCTCATGATTCCCTAAGACTGAGCCAAAGTAGTTAAAATGGCCGTAAACTGGATTATTTCTGGCAGTCTGTTCAGGCCCTTAATGTCCTTGATTAAACATGGGGTTACTATAAAATATAGTGTTTTAAATTAGTGATGTTTTTATTGTGTCAGCAAGTTTTTAGTTGTATTTTTGTTTTAACCATTGCTGTAAGCTGTCTTGGGTCTCATGTAGGGAAAAAGGTGGGATATAAAATAAATTAATAAATACTTCAAAATCTATTTGGCTGCAAAAGCGTTGTCTTGGCTTATTGAAACATATTGCAATATTTGATTGTGCACATATATACTATCATATGTAATGATTAGAATATTACATAAGGAGGTTCAAATCCTTATTCAGCCACAAAGCTCATGATGTGCCATTGGGCCAGTCTCTCTCAGCCTAACCTACCTATGAGGTTTATTAGTCAAGGTAAAATAATGCTGTAGAAACCTATATGCCACTTCAAGCTTCTTGCAGAAAAAATGGAGTATACATTTTTCCAGTTCATCTTCCTTTGCCACAGTGGCAACATCTAATAGCAGAACTG
Source organism: Phrynosoma platyrhinos (assembly GCA_020142125.1). Classification (NCBI taxonomy): domain Eukaryota; kingdom Metazoa; phylum Chordata; class Lepidosauria; order Squamata; family Phrynosomatidae; genus Phrynosoma; species Phrynosoma platyrhinos. The sequence goes on along the minus strand of CM034703.1, from coordinate 12,171,911 downwards.
TTTAGATTAGACTTATTTTTTCATCCTCTTGTTATTGTCAGCCTCAGCCATATCCACCATTTCTGCTCCAAAGTCTGTGGCTTCTCAGAATCTCTTCAAAAATTGTGTTGATTGCAAAAAGAATGTCTCACGCTCCAGTTGACACAGTAAGAGCTTATTGTGCTTAGAGGAGACTCAAATACTTGGTTTCATGACAGAAAGGGAACTGTGAAGAATCAACCTACTTTGCCAAAGTTGCAATCTAATTGCAGACCCATGTGGCTGCAAGTTGGATAGGACTTTCATCAGCCTGAAGTATGATACAGAGATTATCGGTGTCATGACCCCTCTCATTCTCTGCAGGTTTCTGTTGATGGCTGCTGCACAGCTCTTTTGAGTCAAATATTCTCAGTTTCAATGCTGTGATTCACACCATAGACATTCATTTCACCTCTCTCTACTCCATAGATTGTAGATGGTGATATCATGATTTTCAGGACTCTTGTTTGTGGTGCCATCATTTCTGTTGTCCATCCTTTTCTTTTTACCATGTTCACCACCATTACATGTATGGGAACTGTAGAAAGTGCTCACTGAGCAAATTCTGTTACAGACAGTTACCTCAAGGATACTACCCCACATATTACATTACTATTTTTGATCCCACTTCCCACAAGATGACATGCTTCAATGTCAGTGTCAGCTACATCAGCTGCAGGGGGGCAGTCGGGGTGTTGCCTTCTTTCTCACTGATATTCTTGGCCATTAGCGATATATAATTCCACTATTGGCAACACTGATCCCATTTCAGACCATAACAGTTCATTCCATGTCTCAGATACCAGTATCCTCCCAATACTAATATTGTTGATAGCTGCCTAGATACTGGTGTGCAAGCTAGTAGACTGTACTGACATCTCTGTTTCAAATACTTGAGACTGCCATTACAGTTGCAACTGCCCTATCCATGGTACCTGTGCCAGCTACTTTTGACACCTCACCCAGGTCTTTGCATACTACTGTCTGCACCTGACAGTTGCGGCACAGCCTACCTTACAGCCCTAACTGCACTGGAAGGTTTCAGAGAATACTTGCTAACATAGTTGTGTTTGCTAATACTATCAGTATGGATTTCTTCTTCTTCTTCTTCTGACATATTTTTGAAGAAGTTTGAATCTCCTTCTCCTGCTAATCTTATTTGAATGGCCAAATGTCTTCAGATTATGCATAGGTAAGAGATATCCACACCAGATAACCCATTATGCTCTGTTTTTATTTAAATTTCTTTTTGCCAAGGCAGCAAATGTTGCTAGGGCACAGATCAACATGGCCAAACATGCCACAGGGTGTACTTGTGAGATGCTTGTGGGAGCTGCCTCTTTATGTAGACATTCCTGGCTTTGTTATATAGCTCTTAATCATGGTGCCCATAACAGAATAGAGGACATAGCCTTGGTGTCCTTGAAATTTTCAAAACCAATGAGAAAGTGGACTCTGACCAAAATGATCAAATTTGAAGCAGAAATATTATTCTAAGAAGTGTTCTAGTGATACTAATGTCTTTGACAATATGAGACTAGACAGTTGCAGTTCATGTCTTCACTTCCATAGCTTGGAGACTGTAAAAATACTCTACACTTGAAAATCTATAACTACATATTAGTAGGTGCTCTTGACCATCCATTAGGGGTACTTGATGGAATTTGACATCATCACTTCAGATGTTTTTTTCAGATTAGAAGAACCTCTCTCTGCTAGAGGAGATTTGTTATTAAAAGGGGGCATCAAGATTCTGTAGCATCTGACTAAAAGAGTCAGATTTTAATCTCAGTACCCCATAGTTCTACAAGGAGGCAGAGTTTTCTGTCCAGTTCTGGACCTAAGGGATGTCAATGCCCACAACATCACAAAACATTTTTATATGGCCACATTAGCCAATATTGTCTCCTAAAGAAAGGAGATTGAGCCAAAGCATTGGAAAGACTTGTCAAAAAGATAATTACTAGTTTATTACTAGCTTGCTGTTCTTTGGTTCATGTTATATACTGAACTCCATGTGTTCACAAAAGTTATGTGTTCACAAAAATTATGGCTATTCCAACAGCAGAACTTGTCCAGAGAGGCTTCCTTCCTTCCCCCCCATATAGGCATTGGGTTGTTTGTTATGCAAACAATGCAGAAATTTTTTTGAGTCAACCACATGACTGTGGCTCTTGATTCAGCTTGGTCTATATGCCAACAAGGACAGATCCCACTTTTGTCCAGCTCAGAGAATAGAGTTCATAGATTGGATTCAAAGGCAGCCTTTGCTACTCTTGTCAAAAAGGACCATTCTTGTCAAAAAGGCCCTTTGTCTGTCTGCCCTAATAAAGGTCGCTCAAGTGGTTAAGACTCTGTTGATTGCAAGATCGGCAAGTTGGCAGTTCGAGGCCCAGGTGTTGCATGATGGGGTGAGCTCCCATCACTAGGATCATAGAATCATAGAGTTGGAAGAGGCCACACAAGGGCCATCCAGTCCAACCCCCTGCCATGCAGGAACTCCCAATCAAAGCATCCCTGACAGATGGCCATCCAGCCTCTGCTTAAAGACCTCCAAGGAAGGAGACTCCACTACTCTCCGAGGGAGTGTATTCCACTGTCGAACCGCCCTTACTGTCAGGAAGTTCCTCCTAATGTTGAGGTGGAATCTCTTTTCTTGCAGCTTGCACCCATTGTTTCGGGTCCTAGTCTCTGGAGCAGCAGAAAACAAGCTTGTTCCCTCCTCAGTATGACATCCCTTCAAATATTTAAACACGGCTATCATATCACCTATTAACCTTCTCTCCTCCAGGCTAAACATTCCCAACTCCCTAAGTTGTTCCTCATAGGGCTTAGTTTCCAGACCCTTCACCATTTTAGTTGCCCTCCTTTGGACACGCTCCAGTTTCTCCACTAGTTCCAGCTTCTGCCAACCTAGCAGTTCAGAAGCATAGAAATGCAAGTACATTAATAGGTACCACTTCGGTGGAAAGATGAACAGCGTTCTGTGCAATCACGCTGTCAACATGATCACAGAGTAGACTCTGACAACGCTGGCTGTTCGGATTATTAACGGAGATGAATACCGCCCCATGTGGTCGGACACGACTTGACAACATTGTCAGTGGGGAATATCTTTACCTTTACCTTTTAGGTTTGCTATTAGAATTATAGAATCATGGAGTTGGAAGAGTTCACAAGGGCCATCCAGTCCAACCCCCTGCCATGTAGGAACACATAAAGCACTTTTTTGGGGGAATATATCACATATTCTTTCTCATATGTATCATGAACAGTGACTGTAATGTAGAAATACTATTTACAGTACTTAACTATAATTGTTATTTTTTGAATGGCCATTTTTGCATTCATACAACCCATCCTTCTTGGTGGCAGATTTAAGACTCATTGTTTCTGTCATGGTGTCAGCTGAGTTTTAGAACTGTGCAGATAGTGTCTCAGACAGGCACCTAATGTGGAGGAACAGCCCACAAAATTTAAGCTACGTAGGAGGTTTTGAGAAGCTGCTCCACACAGAGGCAGATATCATATGTGTAATGATCAAGTGACTTCTCAAAGAACTTCAGTTACAAGTAAACAACCTGTATTTGTGTATGAACAGTTACAAATGATTCTGGATTTGCTCTAAAGGTAAAGGTATTGCCCTTTGACAAGGTTGTCAAGTCGCCCAACAAAGTTAGTAAACTATCTGCCATAGTTGAACTGTCTCAGAACTAGCTGACTGCCATTCGGAATTCATATGCATTCTCTCACATTCCTCTCTTCTTTTCCTTCTGAATAGGAGAGAAGCAGCAGCTAAACTTGTCAGTATAATGTTGTATAGATGTTTGGTTATTTACCTCTTTTAATCCTCTGGTCTACATGTAGTAATCTTTCATATCTGATGTGGTAAATGTATTCTTGCTGGGAAACCAGAAATAGACTTGCTGGGTTGGACTCAAATGTGTTTTAACCTGAAACTCCATAGCGTGTCTAATTTCTTGTTTATTTTGTGTTTATAAATTAGTAGAATAAGTAGACCATGAAATGACACTGTTGTACAATAACAGTAATTCTGTCTCATAATATTTTTCTTTTTTTAAAAAAAAATAGTTAAAGAAAAACTCACAGCAGACCCAGACAGTGAAATTGCTACTACCAGTCTGCGAGTATCACTGATGTGTCCTGTAAGTGAAGCTGAAAAAAGATCATGAATTATTCTTTACCAGAAAATGCTTTGTTTTGATTAAGCTTATTTATGGGGTGGCTTCAATAAATGAACCCCATAAATAAGTATATAATTATATATGCAAGATGCTATAGTTGACAGTTATGTGGAATGTGTACCTTTGCATAGAATTCAGACTTGTCTAAAAAGTTAAAAGGAGGTTGATAAGACATTCAGTAATAAGAAATCTAGAGGCGCATGTGATATATACAGGTTGAGTCCCTCTTATCTGGAATTCTGAAATCCAAAATACTCCAAAATCCATAACTTGTTTCGTGGGTAGCAGGGACGGTGCCACCTTTACTCTCTGATAATTAAATTTACACAAACTTTGTTTCATGCACAAAATTATTAAAAATATAGTATAATATTATCTTTAGGCTGTGTGTAAAAGGTGTATATGAAACATAAATTAATTTATTGTTTAGACTTAGGTCCCATCTCCATGATATTTCATTATGTAAATATATGAAAATACAGGTATTCCAAAATCCCAAACACTTCTGGTCCCAAGCATTTCAGATAAGGGATAGTCAACCTATATAGTAATAAATTTCTCTAACAATTCCAGATAGATACCACAGCCCACTGACAGATATGTTCTATATGTGGGACTGGGTAGACAACTTCAGAAGAATTGTGTAGGGAGGCACCTTTTTTTCCAGACAGGAAGTAACTAGATACCACTTCCAGTTCTTTCTTTCTTTCTTTTTTCCTCCTCCTCCTCCTCCTCCTCTTCTTCTTTAAAAAATGCTTCTGTACCCGAAAAAAAACCTTGTGGGCTGCCAGTAGTACTCTCTAGAGATTTCTGTGGACTAAGAATGGTCAATGTCTTGGCTGTAATAAAGGATGGGGAACCTTCAGGATTCCAGAGGGAGAGTTAGTAGAGTCCTCCCACTCCTGAAATCTGAATGCCCATTCCCTAAGAGTATGCATGCCCCGTTCTGCATGATCTCTCCTTCTTTTACAAGGCTATTGATACTGCTGTGGCACTTCATAACAGTACTCCTTTGGATGGGAAAGTTTTATGGCAAAGATTTTTACTCTGAGTTTCATGGAGAGCAATCTGTTTGTCGGGCAAGGAATCCTATAACTTGGGAGGAAATGGATCAAGAAGGAGTTTCCACTTTTTCTAGGAGACCTGCCCATCCACCCTCCAGATAACTCACTATATGATAATTTCTTGAGTCTTTCACAAACAAGGCCTTGTCTTGTCCTTTAAAAATAATTATAACTGAATGTATCTTACTCTATTCTCTATCAATAATTCCTCCCTCTTTCTTCTTTCATCCTGTCCTCCCCTTACCTGCTTACCAGCTGGGAAAAATGAGGCTGACAATTCCCTGCCGTGCAGGTACTTGTACCCATCTGCAGTGCTTTGATGCAGCTCTCTACTTACAAATGAATGAAAAGAAGCCCACCTGGATATGTCCTGTGTGTGACAAGAAAGCTGCATATGAGAGTCTCATCTTAGATGGGTAAGAAAAGGCGGCTTTTCTTTTGGAGAGTAACTATTCTCACAGAACTGAATAGGCAGTTGTTATATTTAACAAATTAATAAATATAATTTCATGTGAAAGCTAGCATTATGTATTGCCAAAATCCTTTTGCAGATCTAAAACTACAAAGAGCTTGTGCAGGCCCAGAGCAGAAGCTTGTTAAGTAGTTTGAAATTGGTCCCTTGCATCCCATTACTACCCATCAACCATCATTGTAATACTCTAAGCCTAAAGCTGTAGACATAGCTTGAATCTTTGTTCCATGCTGAAGTCAGTAGTTGATTTTATGTGATTGAGAGATGACATGCAGTTAATTTATGGGGTTGTTGTTGTTCTTGTTGTTGTGTGCTTTCAAGTCATTTATGACTTATGGTGAACCTAAGGCAACCCTATAATAGGTTTTCTTGGCAAGATTTGTTCAGATGAGGTTTGCCATTGCCTTCCCTTGAGGCTGAGAGCATGTGATTTGCCCAGTGTCACCCAGTGGATTTTATGGCCAAGCAGGGAATCAAACCCTAGTCTCCAGAGTTGTAGTCTAACACTCAAACCACTATACCACACTGGCTCATTATTTATGGGTATAGTACCACATAAACCTTAATGCTAAGTATTGCCACATGATCCGAATTTGTGTTGAATCTTGTAGAACCTAGTGTATCGAATTGTGTAATAAGATGTTTATAGAAACAAGTGTGGTAGCATTAACTTCATTTCCCAATAATATTCATAATGGTTTATGAAGTCCAAATAGAAAACAGCAAAAAGTTCTACAGGTTGAATATCCCTTATCCCGAATTCTGAAATCCAAAATATTCCACAATCCAAAATTGTCCACATGGGTGTCTTAAGATAGTGACACCTTTGCTTCCTGATAGTTCAGTGCACATAAACTTTGTTTTTTGCACAAAACTATTTAAATTATAGCATATAAAATTGCCTTCAGGTTATGTTTATAAAGTGTATACAAAACATAAATAAATTTCATGCTTAGTCTTAATCCCATCTCCAAGATATATCGTTATGTATATGCAGATATTCTAAAATCCAAAAAAGTCCAAAATCCCAAACACTTCTGGTCTCAAGCATTTGGGGTAAGGGATAATCAACCTTTAGAAGACAACTTTTATTTTTAAAAAGTATTTACAAAAGAATCTCTCTGGCAGTATCCATAATGGAGAAACAATGCAGTTTGACACCACTTTAATTGTCATGGCTCAGTGCTGTGGAATTCTGGGAACTGTAGTTTTGTGAGCTATTTAGTCTTCTCTGTTAGAGAGCTCTGGTCCTACAACAAACTACAAATCCCAGGATACTCTAACATTGAGCCATGGCAGTTAAAGCAGTGTCAAACTGGATTATCTCTGTAGTGTGGGTGCAACTTCTGTGTGGTACTTTTCCCTCCAGAAAGCAAATATGAGGTTTTCACGCTGGTAAAAATATCCTTTCTCCAGCCCCAGAATACCTGCTGGTAGGATGTACTATGGGCTGGTAAGCAATAAACTACTAAGCAAGAGAAGCCAGCATGGTGTAGTGGTTTAAGCCTTGGACTATGACTCTGTAAGCCAGGGTTGGATTTGTTTTTGGCCATGGAAACCAACTGGGTGGCCTTGGGCAAGTCACACACTCTAAGTCTCAGAAAATCCAGTGATAGGGTTGCCTTATTGTCACCCTAAGTCAAAAACTAATTGAAGGCACACAACAAGAACAACAGAAGCAATAATTAACAGTGGTAATAGCCAGTACAACAAAAAGAGGATGTCCATTTCACTATGGAGTAAAGGCAGTATCGGAACTGTTGATGGAAACAAACTGGTAAAGTTTAATGTTGTTTTTCAGACTCTTTATGGAAATTCTGAATGAATGTTCAGATGTTGACGAGATCAAATTCCAGGAAGATGGTTCCTGGTGTCCAATGAGGCCAAAGAAGGAGCCTTTGAAGGTCGTTGGCCCACAGTGCAGCAAAATAGAAAGTAAGTGACATGAGTTTTAGCATACTTTTATGTGTTAGTATGAGTGAGTGTCTAGATTACCTTACACTTCTCCTCATTCAAGAGGAAGGACCTTTCTGATACTTTGGCTTCCCTGAAAGCAGCCTTCACCAGTTTGTTCTGTATCTTTCTCAGGGGGCAATCACAAATATTTGCTCGCTTCCCACAGAAATATCCCTCTGACCTATTTACTTCAGATCTCCTTTCATCTATTTTTTTTTTATTTCTTCACTTTATTTTCAGTGCCCTTAGTATTGCCTTCTAATTTTGTTCTCCCTTTTAAAAAATACTCAGAATTTCTCCTCATTTGGCTTCTCATAGCATCAACAGAGACACATTTCCCAATGAAGTCTGGACACATAAGACTTCTGCACCCAAGCATCAGTCCTTCCATGCTGCAGACTAAGTCCTGGGATTTACAAGCCCCTAATAACCCAGAAAAAATGAAGCTAAAAAGAGATGTGAGCTGTTTCTTAGCTTGCCTCAGCTGCCAGCTTTGTCATTCGAGAGCAGCACTAATGGATAGCCCTCCTCACAAAAAAAAAGTTTAGGCTTCCCAAATGGAAATGAGGAATACCCTTAGCAGCAAGCAGGATCTGCTGCTCGGTTTTTATTATCTGATTTGAAAGAAAACCATGTGAAGTGCATTCCCCTTCTAAGCTACCAGATGGCAACAGAGAGTGGTCTATCTGATCTCAACTAGTTTCCATATATCAGCAGAGAATTTGTTGGAAAGTAGCTCCACAACCTTCCAACCATCTGTCTCTCATTAGGTAAAGGCAACAACTTAGATCTTCCAAATGAAGCACCTGTTTGTTCCCAGGCTATCCTCTGTTCATCCAGACAGTTAAGACTGTAATGAATGAAATTATTGACCAATTCCATGAAAACAGAAGGAAAATGCATACTTTTAAAGCAGAGGAATAAAGTATACCCATTAAAATGACAGGCATTCCTCCTATTCTTTTTTTTTTTAAATCTTGTGTCTTTCCATTTCAAGATTAAAACAGTTTAGCATTAGCAGCCCAGCATCAACAACCTCATAAGGTCTCCATGATCCCTTGCACACAGATGAGTCCAGCAATGAATTTTCTCATCATCGTGCTATGGTGTCAGACAAAACTCTCTTAACAAGTATACAAGATTGTAGGATGTCATCAGTTCATTCCACTACTGGACACTTTGATAAAACGATGAAGCCCAACACAATAAAAATGATTTGGAATCCCTCTTTCCCTGCATGGGGAAGAAAGATGGCCAGTAGAGGACCTGGTCTTATATACCTTTCCGTATGAACAAGGCTGCTGTGGAAAGAAAAAAAAACTTAATTCTCAAAGTTGTAACAATTGGCAAAACACTTCAAACATCATAAAAATCAGTATAGCTTACTTGTGAACATATCATTACTGGAAGTACACATTACTCTTCCCCATAACATAATTGGTTTATCCTATACTTGACTGTGCTCCTTCCAGGTTCCAGTGTAGTCAGCAAGCCATGCGCCACGCCCATCAGTGAGGTCAGCAAAAAGAAAGTTGATGTCATTGACCTAACTGTTGAGAGCTCATCTGATGACGAGGAAGATGCACCTTCCAAGAGGAAATGTATATATATGTCTGACACACAAGCAAGTCCAACCAAAGGGTAGGCTAATTGTCCAATGTATAATGTTTTTTGTCTTGGCAACCTTTGATTCCTTGGATTGGGTTTTCAGAATAGCTCCAGGTGAGAAGGAAGTGAGGGGAAATAATTTGGTCTATATTAAATGCAGCAGTATTCTGAGTGCAGCTTTGGCAGAAGAAGCAAAATGTGTCAGGCTGCTTCAGCATCTCATTCACATTTGTGGGTGTGTGAGCACTGCATTTTCCTTCTTCCTTTAGTAGGTAAGGGTATCTTGATCTGGGTTATTTCAATCCTGGGTTGAGTTACTGTAGCAACATGGGCAGGCACCTGCGTACATTGTCTGTTTTGCCTGACTGAAAAAACTGGGTGTTGTATGGTCCTACTGTATGAGCAGGGGCTTACTCTTTCTTGCAATTAAGACCAACTTCTTCCCTCATTTAGGCTTGTGAAGGGGGGTATGGATATTGAGAACAGTCCATTGTCAGTTTCATCTGAAGCCAGGAACCATCTCCAGATTGGGACACTAGGAAGTACTTGCATGTGCTATAATTCTTTTCAATTATGTGACCTCTCTCTCTCTTAGAATATGCAGGCCTTTGGCTGCAACTGCTAGAGCATCTAAGAAGTGCCAGGAAAAGGGAGAGGGTGTCTGCCTCACAACACTCTGTGGCGCCAGTTAGCAAATCAGTAATCACTTCTGGGCACCCTGAGTCTCTCTCCTCCTATTTTATAAGAGGATGGGACATTATTTCAAGGGGAGGAGGTTGCCCATAAGCCTGTGGAGTGTGGCTTTTCATGACTGATGATTTTGGCCCCATTTTAAAGAAGGCTGTTACAATTACTGGTCTTTCAACCAGAGGACAACATAGAACAAGCGTCAGATACATGTCAAAGTACCTAAAAAACTCCCAACTGAATGTAGATCCTGCCACAGTTTTGTTTCCCCGCCCCCCAAGAAACTATGAATGATTTTGGTACATCCCAGATCAGGATACTGTCCTCTACAGCAGAAAGACTGAGTTGACTAATTGAAATTGAATGGGTTATCCCCCTCCCCAAGGTAGAGTTTGGTGTCAATTCATATAGACCCTACCCATTGCTTGGTGGAAGGAGATAATCTAGATCAAGATAGGCTTGTCTGCAGCAAAAAAGGGAGCTTCATTGCAAGTACAGACTTTCCATTTTATACCTTCTCTGTCAGACTCTGCTTTCTCATGTTTTAGTTACTTCTCAGAAGTCCAAGCCAGAATAGCTACATAGTAAATGAATTTTGAAATCCAAAATCTCTGAAGGACCAAAGGTTAAGGACTACTGAGTAGAGTATATATTTTGCATGCAGAAGGTCCTGGGTACAGTTCTCCAACTTATTTCATGAGAATATCATAACAGTTCTGCTAGATGAGAAGTCAGTAGGGAGAAGCCCAGTAGAAGGCGTGATTGCCTTGACTGATAGCATTTGATGGCTGGTAAAAGAATTCACCCATTTGTGTGAATTCGCAGATGACCACTCGAAGAAATAGTTACAGGTGAGCAACCTATCCTCCTCTATCAAGATGACACTAACATGATCATTGGCTTTCTCTTAGTGAACTAAAGCAAAGTCGAGCATACTTTTTCTGTTCTATTGTCATAATATTTTCATACTGGTTCCTCTTACTGGTTTTGCATATTGCTTTGGTATTTGCTCTCAGTATGCCTTATCAGGATCCATTACAGAAATATGAGAAAGGCAACGTATATAAATGACATGTTCCAAAACTTTCAAGAGGAAAGGCAACAGTGAAACAGGATGATAATTAAAAAGAGTAGATGGATCAAGTGAAGGTTCTTAAGAATTGGAAACAGTAGCATGTTCACATTCAGAAAGAAATGAACCAGTAAAAAATGACATTAATAATATGGAGAAGAGAAGGGAGAATGGCAGGGGCAATATTAATCAAGAAGTGAGGAGGAACAAGATCCAAGAGAGCAGATGGAAAGATTCAAAAAACATCAGCATTTTGGATAGTTCATCTAACAAGACTGGAGGAAAAGTTGAAAATGTAGAAGAAACAGATATGATGTTGGTAATGAAGAAGGTTCAAGAGCATAAAGATCTGAATGGATAGTTACACTTTTAGTTTTAAAGCAAGTTGCAAAATCAGTAAAGAATGATTGAGGAAGAGGTGGAGGGGAGGGCTTTAAAAGAAAAAGATAGAAAAGATTTGTTCTAAAAACATACTAGATTTCAAAGAGTACTTCGGGTTTTGTTTGTTTTTGAGAAGCAAACCAGCAGAATTTCTCCAAATTTCAACTGGATTCTGAAGTGAATAGCATTGTTCTTGCAGAATTCTGGTCAGCCTGCTTTCTCATAATCTCTGTCATGTATGAATTGTGTTGTTCAGAGGTCTTTATATTCCCACCCCAGCCTAGCAATCTTGTTTTTCTGGAGTGGTGGTGGTTTGTTTTGCTTTCCTTTGCTTTCTGTTTTTCCTACTGCTGCTGGTGGATCCTCCTGTAGTGCTAGAAAACAAGGACTTCCTGACCCCCTCTCTTTATTGGGAGCCCATTTTGTATTATTCTTGCTTGCTAAATATACCTAAACACAGATGTAGGTGCATTGAGGCAAACAAAGAATTATCCTGCAGGCACATAAAATCTCACCATGGGTATAGGATTTAGGAAATGAAAATTTTAAGCTGTTTCTGTGTAATTGTTTCCTTCTGTAAGTTACACTTTTTAACGTGTCAAAATGATGACTGTAAAGTAGGTGTTTAGTAAGTCGTCTGCCTCTGCAGTCACTATACCTTGCATTTGGTTTTGGACAATGTAATGGACAGAGCATGGAGAATGGTCAAAACAGTCGGGTTGCTGGATTAGAGGCTGGAATATGTAAGGCAGGGGTAGGCAACCTTTCCCCTTTAAGGGCTGAGGGACTTCAGCTCCCAGAATCCCAGGAGCTATTGGCAAACATGGGACTATTGGCCAACATGGCTGAGGCTTCTGGGAGCTGAAGTCCCTCGGCCCTTAAAGGGGAAAGGTTGCCTACCCCTGATGTAAGGTGTTTTTGAGAAACATAGAAAACAGTAAGAACTAAGCTGAAACACTATACTGTAACCACATATGTTTTAATAAGAGGTAATTATGAACAGTTTTATTTTCCTCTGTTTAATAAGTTATTTTGTTTATGTATACAACTACACAAGCATTATCGTGTCACTACACTGACATTAGGTTATTGATAAGGTCAAATGCAATGGTGGCTGTGGTGGTAACATCTTAGATCAGGGGTAGGCAACCTAAGGCCCTGAGGCCTTTGGACTGGCCCCAGGCCGGTTCTGCCGCCGCCGCCCCCCACCATGATGATTTGATTATTGTTGTTGTTACTTGTTCTTGGGGTTTTCTTGGCAAAATCTCCACAGGGGTTTTGCCATGGCTTTTCTGGGGCTGAGAGAGTGTGCATACATATTTTAATATATTTTTTATTTATTTATTTATATTTATTTTTGGTGCTTCGGCCCCCCAATTGTCTGAGGGACAGCAACCCGGCCCCCGGCTCAAAAAGGTTGCCTACCCCTGCCTTAGCTAATCAGAAGAGGATTATCATGAGTGGCAATGGTGGTGAGAGGGCCCCAAAGGGAATTATTTGGAGATACAGGTTATTACACCGTGAAATGTTACTCTGTCTTTTCTATGGGGAGATCTTTGGATATGGCATATTGGGAAACACAGTTCTGGTTTTGTCATTAAAGTAAATCCAAAGTTGTTGTCCCGTTGACTCTTCAGATGTTGCTGTACTCCAGCTTTCGTTAGCTCCAGCCAGCGTGGTTGATTGTCAGGAATGATGAGAATTGGATTAATTTTGACTTCATCTGTTCTTTCAAACAGAGTGCTCATGTATCAGCCTTCTACTGTACGAGTTCCTGCGGTGAGCACAGTGGATCCTACTGCTATTCCACCATCATTAACAGATTACCCTGTACCATTCCATCACCCACCAATATCAAGTATTTCATCAGACTTGCCTGGTAGGTAAACAGTCCCCCCCCCCCCACCCTCTTGAAATGTAAATAGTACATGGGCCCTTGACATTCACTGCAGTTTGTTTCCAGGACCCTCCATGGATACCAAAATCTGTGGATGCTCAAGTCCCATTTAATAAAAATGGTAAAATGGTGTCCTTTATATAAATTGGCAAAATCAAGGTTAGCTTTTTGGAATTTATATCTTTTTGAAATATTTTCAAGCTGTGGATGGTTGAATCCATGTATAAAGAATCTGTGGATATGGATGGTCAACTGTAATTGAGGCAAAAGTAAAAGAAACCAAGTGAGACTAAGTGAGAGAATTTTTGGAAGACTCACTTACCCCCACAAAATAATTTTCAGCATGTACAAATTGTGCTTGTGGTTTATCTTACATTTCCACAGTTCTTGAATGTCCATTGACAAAATACTTTGGTTTGACAATGAGGCACCTTCTGCAAAATTCAATTCCCTGGTTCTATTTCAGAATGCAAACCACTCTGTATTTTGACTGTATTTTCAAGACAAGTAATTATCCCTTGGCTTAATTTGATTCTTGTTCATACACAAAACTTCCCATACTTCCATTGTTTATGATTTTTTTTCTTTCTATTCTTTATAACTTTTCCTACAGTCCATGAGTAATTACATGTAATTCACCAATGTTATACAGTGGCTTCTTGTTATCTGCTGGGATTTGGTTCCAGGACCCTCTGTGGATAACAAAATCCATGGATGCTCAGGTTCCATTAAAGACAATGACATAGCAAAATGGTGTCCCTTATATAAAGTGGAAAATCAAGCTTTACTATTTAGAATTTAGATATATATTTTTTAATATTTGCAAGCCGTGGATAAAAAATCCGTGGATAAGGAGGGCTGACTGTAGTAAAAAATGTTGCTGTCAGTGTTACCAACCAGGATCGACCTTGAACTATCTATCCTTTTAAAGGAAAGTGGTTTGTGTCTCTGGCATGCATGCTTAGGATACCAGTCCATGGAATCTGAGGAAGCTGCTCAAACTTAACTGAGTTAAGTTGTATCTCAGTCGAAGCACTGGAGTTCACCAAGCTGCACTTCTTGAATTGATATACGCTTCCTAAGCTTTGTCCTGTATTAATTAGGATATCCAGCCAATAGTTCATGGTTCTTAAACATATTTGTACCCTCACCTTTATAACATTTTCTTAAACTGCCTCATGTCCTTTTCACAGCATCTTTATATAGAACTCAGTTATTTTTTTTTCTTTTGCCACAAGGCAAGTCCTGTAAGTGGTGCTTCAGCTGGAATTATGTTCAGGAGAAATTGCATGTCAGTGGTGGAATTTGAAAGCTTTGCAGTGTGGAATGCTTCTGTTTAGGGTCTCAGGTGTTCCATTCTTTCCTTATTTTCTCCATCGACAGGCCATGCCCATTGAGCATGATTAGTTGACATGGAAATGTATCTGATGGTTGTTCTGGATGGTGTGGTCACTTGTGCTAGTTCCAGCTGCACAAAATACTGGGTGTGCTTAACTAAGTAACTTCTCCTGGCATGAGCCCACCCAAACCTGACAGAAACATCATTAACCCATTAGTGGCAGAATAGACCTCCTCCCTTTGCAGCTGATGCCCAGTAAAATAGGTTGGTGAGGGAGTTTTGATCATGGCAATAATGCCACAGTTATGATTAAATAGTGATTGTAAATACACTTTGACTGTCCTGTAGTCATGATCGCTACCTAGTCATAATTGTGGCACTGTTGGCAAGATCGTAACCCTGCCCTCCCAAACTACTTTCCTGGGCATTGGTTGCATAGGGAGGTCCATTCTCCAGCAATTGTCAATGATGTACCTGTCAGGTTTTGGGAAGAGGTTGGACCAGGAGAGGTTACTTAGGGCCTTTACAGAACTGCCAGAAATAATGCAACTTGAGTGCACTTTAACTGCCCTGGCTCAGTGCTAGAGAATCATGGGAACTGTAGCTTATTGTGGCACCAGAGCTCTCTGACAAAGAAGGCTTAGTGTCAGGAAAAACTACAATTCCCATGATTCCCTAGCACTGAGCCAGGGCAGTTAAAGTGCACTCAAGTTGCATTATTCCTGGCAGTCTATAAAAGCCCTTAGTTAAGTATTAATAGTCCTTTTAGGCTGCACCTGCACTGCAGAAATAATGGTTTGCCACTGCTTTAACTGTCATACTCAATACTATGGAATCCTAGGATTTGGAGTTGTGGCACCACAGCTGTCTGGCAGAATCTTAGAATCCCATAGCATTGAGTCTTGGCAGTTAAAGTGATGCCAAACTGCATTATTTCTGCAGTGCAGGTCCAGCCTTTGGTTTTGTCTATCCATTTTATATCTCCATGTCTCTCTGGCTTACTGGCCTGTGGTTTGTGACTGAGCGGGGATTTGAACCTGTCTCTTGCACCATAGACACAGATCCTGTAATGCACTGGATCTGATGATATAAAATCTGCATCTATTCTCAAAAATCAATTTATTTGTGTGTTCTTCCTAGGCTTGGATTTTCTTTCGTTAATCCCAGTTGATCCACAGGTAAGTGTCTTGACTATATATGATCCATAATAAATAATAATAATAAATTTTTATTTATAACCCGCCCCTCTGCTCAGCAGTTGGAGCGGCGTACAACAAATTAAAAGACAGCAGTTTAAAACATTCCATCCTCCCACCCCTTAAAACAGGATTAAACTAAGATAAAGTTAAAATCAAATTCACAAATAGAATACCTTATTTTCCTGCGTATAAGACTACTTTTTTGCCTGCAAAATCTGTGGCTAAAGTGGGGGGGTCGTCTTATATGCCGGATATAAGGATAATGAGGATAGAGGTGCTAAAACTATATTTTGACTGGAAAAATGGGGGGGTCATCTTATACGCGGGTCGTCTTATACGCCGGAAAATACGGTACTATAAAACCAAATCTGGCATACATCCAAGATCTTTTAGAGATATGAGTTAAACTGGAATAATTTGAAAATGAAAGAAGAAAATCTAAGAACTGGATGGCTTTTGTGCAAGATTCAAATGATCTTGATTGCCTTCCCATTATATCACTCCAGCATTCTCATGTTTAACTTGTAGCAAAAACATTTTAATGCCCATGTTCTGCAGGAGTGCTCTAAAGCTGAAACACAGAATGCTTAATTTCATTTATATCCTCCCATCCCCAAACTTGCAAGGTAGCACATTGAGAGTTCACATTTAGGTAGCCAGTAAACATACCTCTGCTTCAGTCAGTCCAATATCACTCTTTCTGAGCCATTCATTTGTGGTTTACACAGCCATATTGCTAGGGCTTGGAAAAGTTTTAATTATTGCTCTCAAAGTGTGACTCCAAAAAAGCAACTTCTCCAAGCTCTCCCTTTTGCCCATATTTTAGTCGTTTGGCGTGGTTTCCATACTCCCGATACCGCTGATGCTGTGCTTTTTACCCCTTGTGCACCTAGTCTCTCTTCCTTATCTGCATCATTGTTTGTTTCAAGCAGTACTGTGCTCCTATGTTTTTGGATAGTCTCACCTCGACATTGCCAACAAGCACCACCCCCGGCAGCATCATCACCTCTACCAGCCACCACGAGAGCAGCACTCGCGTTAGTTCCTCAGGCCGGAGCGAGACGGCAGTCATCACCAGCAGTGGAAGCAGCATTCCTGACATCATCTCCCTGGACTAAAAAACTAGCACAATCAGCTAGTCTGGAATGGCACAGAGCTGCTCTTTTTGCATGCGTTAATCCACGGACCATCCGTTGCTTAGACTTACATTTTTGAATATTTATTGAAGGAAAAAAAACCACCCAGCTTTGAATTCTGTTACCGTCTAATGTAGATCAATGAGCCCCACCAGAAGAAAACTGACTGGAAGGATGGTGTATATATTTTTGTCATCTTGAGGGTTTTTCTTCTCTTTACTTGGGAAAAATATGATTTAATCTTGAATCAGGTTGGCCCTTCAAGCTTGCAGTGAAGAAAACTGACACGGCTTTTGCTATGTGGATTCCAGGATGGATTCCATATATGAATTTTAATTTTGTTACATTTAGCAATAATGTAAAAACATTTTTAATAAACAAATAAAAGCACTTAATCTGGAATGACAGAAGCCTTTGTTTATCCCAGATGTAAGGACAGAGGAGGAAGGAATCGTTTATATTTGAATTTTTGACCTTTTGCTAAGGCCTGGAATAAACCTCTGGTGGAGAGGTTGGAGCTTCGTGAAATAGCAATTGCATAATTATGTGCTTGCCTTGTCCCCTATCACATCACCATCCTTTTCACAGATGTGGACTTTTCTGGATTTTGAAGTTCATGCTGCTTTGAGACTGTTCAATTTCAAATGCGAAAAAAAAATATGAGAATTTGGGGGTTGTGGGGAAGAAGAATGCTATGCAAACTCATCCATGCAGCTATGTTTATAAAAATGTGAATGCAAAACCTAGCAGGACAAACATTGCCCTTTCTCCTTGGATGAAGGAAAACTCCTGCAAAATGCCCAGAAAATCAGATCTGAGTTTCATCTTAATGCTTCTGCTGAGTTACCTTGTATTTGTGCCACATTTTGTCTCCAAAACAATTACAGACATTATGAGGGTGGAAACTGTTTTCACAACTGCACAATTAATGTCACTTGAATAAGATGCTGCTAGGAAAATTGATCTTTTTCTCCTAGGTTACATGTGAGAAATGCATACTTGACTATATAGATGAGGCAGAATCTCTCAATACATTCTTTAATCTTCAATTTGTGTGTGGGGGGACACAATTGAAGAGGCAGATGAATGGCTCGATCACTGAATAATAATAAGTTGATCACTGAGTTCTCTATATGCTGATCCAGTCACAGTTCAGCTGAGGCTTGCAGAGGGGGTTGTTGGAGAAGCCACTTTACTTCCTCATCAGTGAATGTGATTCCTAAGTATCCTGGAAAAGGGCACTCTGGAGTGCAATTTCATCTACAGTTTCTTTGCTACTCGCTGGGAATCCTATATAACCAAGAGAAATGTTTGTGAATGCATCCTTTTTAAAACTTTTTTTCACAGCCATACCTGAGAAGTATCAAGTACAAACTTGTATACCTGGTGCACTGTTAAAACCTTCAGTGTGGAAGGTTTGATACAAAGCAGAAGAGTGCTATCTGGGCTTGTATGTTCTCTGGGAGGAACTCACAATGTACACAATTAAATGCTGCATACACAGCCATACCGGCAGTTGGGATGGAACCCTATTAGAGGGTCCCTGGTCCTTCAAATATAAAGACATTTCAGAAGTTACATAAAACATTTTACTAGTGAAGCAAGGATTGTAAAAGCTGGATACCCTATAGTCCTCCTTATAACTTGGTAAAAGATAAACATGAGCCATAATGTGGAAAGGCTATCCTTGCTGTTTCTTATAGCAAGCTCGTCTCTCCTTAATCCTTCCATTTTGAAAATTTCAGTAACTTATTTTTACTGTTTGCATTTATGTCCCTATGTAATTGAAATTTCATTGCAGTATTGATCTTTAGCTAAGGCAAGTTTTATGCTTATGCTTGCCCTATACGTAAGATAACTAAATGACTGCCGGTATGGTTTTCCTTTTTTTCATACAACCACCATCCCAAGCCAGTAGATTAGCTCCTGTGATGGGTTTTGCATTGCTTCCTGTTTCCATGTGTGCAGATTTTGTACCAATTAAAATAATCTGGTATCTTTGAGCTTTCTTAAAGCCATATGTTTTGATAGCTGGTTTCAGTTTCGTTATCTGTCCCCTATCCTGTAACTCACTGTGTAACCAGGGAATTTGTGTTGCAGTTCTGCAGATGCCAAGAAGTGACAGAGATTTTCTGTATAGGGGATCTAATCTTCCCATATCTGAAATGTACTTTTTGGAAACAATATACAGAACCATATTATAACCATATTCTTATGCTAGACAATTTTTGTAAGAATATTTTGCAGATGTGTTAAACAAGTGGCAGTATATATTGGAGAAATTAACATGCTAGAGGCCATTAGGTTTCCATAAATGGAACCTGATTTCATATATTGGATGGCACTTATTATCAAGTGAAGCCACCTGCTTAAAAAGTAGACAGAATACCACCAGATAAGCCGTTCAACAACACATACTTTTTATTTTTCACTAGGTGAACATGACATAATTGCTAGATGCTGGTTTGTGTTTTTGTTCAACTTTGTATGTTCTGTTTTCCCACTTCTTTTCTGGCTTTGTGAAGCAATCCAATTCCATGATAAAGTTGGGGTGCTGTAATAGATACCCTCACCTCAATGAGGCTGCAGTTACAATTTGTCTAGGAAGTTGTCCAGAGGTGGAATACCTTCCTTCAAGCCTTTACGTTTGCGTGTTTCAGCCACAACTTGGAAAGGACGTGAATTGGCATCGTAAGGGTCTCCAGGCAAAATCTGCCAGTGATCAAAAACGCATTGTGGGAAAGCCTGACCGCCTGTATTGGATCTCAAATCAGCAGTAAAACCTAGTGCCAGAAAAGAAAACAATTATGGAAGTTGTAGTACTACATGTAGTTATGACAAATGAGGCCTTTGTTCAAGTAGGTTGTCACTCAGCCATGTTTACCGTAACAGTAATAACTCTTACTGTTAAACTCTTTCAAGGCAGTGAAATTCCACTTTGCCATCAGCCTAATATAATTTCTTAGATTCCTTGCACACATCTCCTTGCTTGCAGTTTTTAAAATTTAATGCAGCTACATTCTTCATTGGTCTCTACTGCTTAGCACTGTTTCTAGAACCAGCCACTTCTATGGTACCTCTAATCCCAAACTTTCTATCCTTAGGACCCCTTTTACATCTACATCTACAGGATGTTACATCCCCACCTGACATAGTATATGAATAAACATATTTTCTTTATTTAGTGTGTGTACTTTCGTTTGCACAATAATGTATATTCATATTTTAACATTTTATGACAGGGGTAGGCAACCTAAGGCCCGGGGCCACCCCGAGGCCTTTGGACCGGCCTCAGGCTGGTCCTGCTGCCGCCGCCCCCCACCATGATTATATTGATTATTGTAGTTATTACTTGTTCTTGGGGTTTTCTTGGCAAAATCTCCACAGGGGTTTTGCCATGGGCTGAGAGAGTGTGCATGCATATTTTTTTTAAAAATTTTTTTATTTTTTTGTATATTTATTTATTTATGGTGCTTCCCCCCCCCCCCCCACATTGTCTGAGGGACAGCAACCCGGTCCCTGGCTCAAAAAGATTGCCTACCCCTGTTTTATGAGGAAATAACGTTCAAATTAGAACAGTTTTATGGAAGTAAATTTTACACACAAAAAGGTTTGGGAAGAGGAGGGATGAGACCCTCCAAGTCTTGTGTCCCCTCACTGGGGGAAGGGGATCCTGCCCCACTGTTTGAGAACCACTGCTCTAGTCCCATTGCTTTATTTGCTTGCCTCTCATAATTCTAATTTTATTACTGTAATAGTGCTATTAACTTCTCACTTTCAGCTCTTCTTTCTCACATTCTCCTCCTCGGGATGAGCATTAATTATTAGACTGAGACATCCTACCACTTTGTTTTTAAAGCTGTTAACTATAGAGTTTTCACAGGCATGGGTAAAACAATTTACCTTTTCATAGATGGCAAACAGGTTTCATTTATAAACTTGTAAAGGAGTATACTCTTTTTCTTCTCAAGTCTTAACTACAGACTAGATCACTTTTAAGACAGGTAGAATCTGAGCTAATTCCCTCATAACAGAACAGAGGTAAGGAACTTTTGGCTCTCAAGATGATTTTGTACTATAACCACCATAATCCTGTCTACTGAAAATTGAAGTCCAAAGCATCTGAAGGGCCAAAGCTTCACCATTCCAATACTGTCATGTTGAAAGGCAGGAACCAGCCAAGGGCTATTTTGTACATCTGATAATCCGCTAAATTTATCACTACCTTAAACCCTACTGTTCTTTCATTGGAAGAGGAAGGGAAGAAAGAGTGTAAGTGTGAACCACCACTAGCCAAATGTCTCTGACAAAAGATAACCTTGCTATGAAAAGCTTTAAAGTTGTAATAAAACAAGCATGCAGTCCCTATTGCTACATTAGTTTGCCCCAGAATGATTGCTAGATTGTAGCCAGTGAACTGACATATCCTCTCTTAAAGAAAAAATTGAGAATTAACATTCAGATTAGAGAGAGAAGTCCTATCAAATCAATCCAAAATACTTACCAAAAGACTCATTAACAGGCAGATATGCTTTGACCACAAACATTGGCGTTCCAGCTACTTGGGACTCTTCAAAAACATGACCACGTTTTCGATTCAATACACCATAAATGCCTCCAACCACTTGTTCTGGACACTGGAGAAGGGGGAAAAAAACTGCTTACGTTTTTTGGAGTAGGTCCACCATAGTTCACTTTATCGTCCAACCAACTCTAATACAGACATCTGTTCTCATGTGGTTATGTTTCTGAATGTGGTGGTGCCACATTATTTGGGAACAAAGATCACTGTTACTAACGTACAGTGGCTAGAATCTTGATGGTGGACTATCTTAGTTGCTGGCCTTTTTACAGGGTCACACAGATATGGGAAGGCTCCAATACATGATATCCTTCACAGCCACCATGGATGAGCATGGCCTATTTCTTCCAGCTGCCAATGGCACAGTGACCCATTACATATCCAGTAATACTATCTCCCCCCCCCCCCCCCCCCCCCCCCCCCCGCAAGATTGGCAGTTTGAGGCCTGGGTGCTGCATGATGGGGTGAGCTCCATCACTAGTCCCAGCTTCTGCCCATCTAGGAGTTCAAAAGCATGCAAATGCAAGCAGATGAATAGGTACCACTTCGTTGGGAAGGTAAACAGCGTTCTGTGCAATCATGCTGGCCATATGATCACAAAGTAGTCTCTGACAGCGCTGGGTCTTCAGCTTAGTAACAGATGAGCACCGGCCCCTACGGTCGGACATAACTTGACAACCTTGTCAATGGGGAATACCTCTACCTTTTAATACTATCTAAAAAAAAATAAATTTTTTTTTGAGTCTCTGGAACAGTTGCGAGTGAAATATGTATCAAATGTAGCACACATCCCATCTTGCACTGCAGAGGCCTTGCCAAAATCGGTGATGGGTTTGTGATGGTGAAGAAAGTATCTCAATGTTTAAAAACTAGAAGTGATGGGTAAGGCAGTCACTTGGCAATTCCAAAACTCTAAAGCTCACACAGCCAAGGCAGGAAGTGGGAAGTAGACGATAGTGTGGCAGTTTTTTCTTCCCCTAAAGATCACCCCAACCACACTAGGTATGCCAGCTCCAGGCTGGCATATCTGATAGGCCTGATCCTGGTGGGGGGTTCAAAGTAACCCAGTGGAACAGAAGGCATCTCTTTAACACATTTCACATCTTAATACTAGAGCTCCCCATGAAAGTAACAGGCATCCAGGCTGGAAATGCTCCTGCAATGCCCAGGAGGTGGGGGTGCTCCCAGCTAGCAGATCCGAGAGTCGGAATTGTTAAGAAAGTACCTAAAAGAGTTTGAGAAAGGTGGTAATTCTAAGAAGATACATAAAGCATTCTTGGCAGACATGGCCATTTTAACCCAGGTGTTCTAAACATAATGCACTACCACACAAGGTAGACAACAAACAATGCCACCTTTTTCTTACATGACATGTTGTAGGGTTTTTCCATACTTGTGACAGGAGGTACATGTAGGACTGTCAAAATAAACACAATAGTTTTGGGAGCCAGTTTCTCCCCTCACAGAAAATCACCATAGCCTTAATGAAACCCAATTTTCTGAGAGCAAGTTGTTTCAAGGCTGATTAAGTGTTTCCTTGAGACCCATTAATACTATTGTTCTAATCCCACTGGACAGCAATGGACCCGAGTTCACTGTGATGATGAAATCCAAGAACAGTGAAGAATGTTCCTCCTCACTCTGCCCTTAAATTCCAAAATGTACCTGCTTACTTTTGAAGCTGATGCCAGAAGCATACCTGAATCTCCACCAGATAGATGGGTTCCATCAGTCGGGGCTGGGCAGTCAAGGCAGAGGCATACAAGACCCGCCTGGCAGTTGGGATTATTTGCCCTCCACCTCGATGGATGGCATCTGCATGAAGAGTAACATCATGGATGTCGAAGCGAACCCCCCGCATGTTCTCCTCGCACAAGACACCCTGCAAAAAACCAAAACAGAGCAGGTGGAAAAGCAAACTACATTTCAGGCACTATATAACACTGCAACCTTTGAAAGCTACCAAAGTTAACCTGACAAGAAAATTTAATTGTGCTGCTAGGTTTAAATTACTACTTATGTGGAAAAAGAACTGACAGAAAGAAAAAAGGCATTATATATAACCATCGAGAGGTGATATTCCTGCTACTACATAGACTTCATAAGTGGCAATGAAAAACTAAAGTGAAATACCTACAAGCAACAAAATTAAAGTGACTTGCAGATGGAGCTCCACAGGGTAACATTTAATTCATGTGTCAGTACCTAACTTTTTAAAAAAAGGGAAAATAAGTGTTCATAGAATCATAGAGTTGGAAGAGACCACAAGGGCCATCCAGTCCAACCCCCTTCAAGCTATTTCCGATTTACTACAACTCTAAGGTGAATCTATCATGGGGTTTTCAGAGAGAATTTGCTTTAGCATTCCTCTGAGGCTGAGTTTATGTGACTTGCCCAAGATCATCCAGTGAGTTTCCACGACTGAGTGGGGATTCAAACCCTGGTCTCCGGAGTCCAGCACTTAAACCACTACACCACACTGACTCTCTGCAGATGAATGTTACTGATGGGAAAAATACAAAACCAAGCATGGCCCTCCAAATACTGGACTGCAGCAGCCATCAGCCTTTGAAGGGAGGAGGGCCACATGCTATCCACCCCTTTGCTAAATCAAGAAACTGCCTTATGCCAAGCCCAATATTAGCTGTTTAGAACATCCAGTTCTGCTACTTTTTAAAAAGTGAGTAACAGAGTTATGAATTTGCACAAATTGCAGAACATTTCCCAATTTGTGTTACAGGCAGTTTTGTAGACCTACCTCTTTGGTTGCCCACTGGAATCCAGCCACCACACTGTCTTTGATTTCATTGAGATACTGGACACCTTTGGTGATGTCAACCAAAATATTGGGACCTGTCCCATCAGGTCCAAAGCACCAGATCTTTCTTGCTTCAGAGACATCCCACTCATATTTCTCAGCCAGGTATCGAGCACGCTGCTTTAGCTCTTGGCGGGAGCTGACATCACCTTTGTCTATATCTTCTGCCAAGCCTTCAGGGAAGGGACGGGCTTTCAGGTACAGGCGGTTGTGTTTGTTGGGGGACTTGGACAAGCACATTTGATTAGACTCTTCACAGACTGTCTCCCGATAAGATACTACTGGATCGGATTTCTGCAAAATACAAACACAGAAAAAAATACCCAGTCTAGTTTGTATAAATGACTTGCGCTGTATAATGAGGCCAAATTATTCTGTTTCAGTTCTGAAAGTCAGATGGGAACATACCTCATTCATTCTACACATCCCTATTACATAAATGTTTTTAAGAAAATCAAAACGCTTCTAAATAGCAGACCTTCCTGGTATGCACATATGGCCCTTTTGAGAGTAAGCACTTAATACATCAGCATGCATGTAACTGCCAGACATTCCCAGCATTATTGAAGCTGTTAGGTTTAATGTGTTGCAGGTTTAATTTCTAGCAGAGGGGTGGCAACTATGCCCCTTGAGTTTTTTGGACTGCAGGTTTTGTAGTTCCTCACTACTGGCTATGCCAGTTATAGATGATGGGAACTGCAGACCAAAAACATTTTGGTTGCCCACTTCTGCTATCCCTTGCAAACAACAAACACAAACAGTAACCAATTTTTCTCCATCTATATTCTGAAAGCAGATTTAATTATATGCATGGATCATGTAAAGGTGATCAGTTTTCATAATTTATTCCTTTAGAGTATTTCATTACTTGGCACACAAACAGACCCAGGCACATTGTAATTTTTGAAAATTCAGTATACATGCTCCAAACCTGCCCCCACAGCAATCCCTTTTGTGTACCTTGATTGGAATACAAGCATGGTCCTCTTCCAGATCTTTGAGGCAAATCTCCAGATGCAGCTCACCAGCTCCAGCAATTATGTGCTCTCCAGATTCCTCAATGATGCACTAAAGAACAGAAAAAGCTGGTTATACAGTTGTTCCCATTTTATCAAATAACACTGCAAAATACAGTAGCATTTGCATGATGTGCAGCATAAGACGTTACTCCTAAGGAAGAGGCGGGGGGAAGCCCCTAAGGCCTTTTTTAAATGGTTGCACTGAAATCACCTTTTTTGGCTATGATGTGCCTTTTATTCACAAATGCCCAGCAATACCTACTTGTGAACTGCAGAGTACTCTGATGTGAAATTACAGTTCTAACAATTATGTCATATTCCATGGTTTATGTATTAAAAACTAAAGCTGCAGTTCTAAGATAGTCATCACAAACCAGAATAAAGCAGCATATTAATCCTTAACGTTGAAAACAAAAGCATTTTTTTTTCAAACTCTAAGAAAAGGGATTGTACCGAAACAGGAAAAAATTCCTGACAAGAGCTATTTGACACTAGAACACACTTCCTCAGAGAGTGGTGGAGTCTCCTTTGGAGGTTCTGAAGCAGAGGCTGGATGGCCATCTGTCAGGAGTGCTTTCATTGTGTCTTCCTGCATAGCAGAAGGCCCTTGTGGTCTCTTCCAACTCTAGGATTCTAATTTACTCAATCCAAGAGTGGGGCTTAAAATTAAGACCTGGATAAGTGCTTGGGAGAGGTAACAAGACATTTCACCTAGGAAAAAATGTTTTTAAGGGAAAAAAAAGTCCCATTTTGAGATTTACAATTCTAAGTAACAACTTTACAATTCTGTAGGAACAACTTTCAAGTGGATAAGGAGTACAGCTGTTTGTACAGCTCCTACATGGTAGAATTAACATACTTAGAAATCACAACAAACTATGGTTGCTGCAATTAGAATAGCACTGTAGCAAGCCTTTTTTTTGTGTATGAGAGAAGGACACTCTGGTTAGTACAGACCATCTTAGGGCCTTTGCAGACTGCTAGAAATAGTGCAAATTGAGTCCACTTTAACTGCCCTGGTTCAGTGCTAGGGAATCATGGGAACTGTAGTTTATTGTGGCACCAGAGCGCTCTGACAGAAAAGGCTCAATGCCTCAGAAAAAAAATATAGTTCCCATGATTCCCTAGCACTGAGTCAGAGCAGTTAAAGTTGACTCAATTTGCACTATTTCTGGCAGTCTGCAGAGGCCCTAGTTTGATATTCTAGCATTAAATGTAAAAGCCATTTTATATTATCCCATTTTGGATAAAACAAACAAATATAGCATATTGCAAACCATGTCCAGAAGCTTTACTTTTTCGCTACATTCCTATAATGTTAAGCTGGGGTGTCCAACTCTTGTAGGCATATAACTCCCAGTAGCTCTAGCCAGCACAGATTACCAAACTTTCCCCTTAAGGTTTTTGAAACATTGCTTTTAAGGGAAAGTAAATTAAATTACGAAAATTATGCTGACTGCTTCCAGTACCTTCCAACTTCAAGATAGCTGCCTTCTTTATAGTCAGCAAACCTGATGTGAAAATTGGGGGGGGGGGTTGCAACTAAGTAATTTTTGAATATGTTTATTCTTCACAAAGCAAGAGAAGATAATTTGCAAAATTGTTTACACCATTTATATCCCCTCATCCTGCCTTGCCAGAACTCAAGCTAATATGTAAGAAGTTCCCAGGTGGTTTCCTGTTCAGGGACAGACCAGGCCGAGACTTGCTTAGCTTTGACAGGATCACTGCATCTTTCCTCTTCAGACTTTACTGTGAAAAAATCAGTATGGCAATAAATCTTTCCTGTTCTCCTTCACTGTTGCATCATTCAGCTGAGTGGTACAATCTTCACTACAGTTGCAGTACTTCTTCATGTCACCCATATATCACATCCCCTCTTGCCCTACTTCAGTCAATTAATAAATATGTAGTGTGGATTAGGGTTAAGTGTTACAGCTGGCATTTGGTTGGTGTTTTGCACACATTTAAGTCCCCTTACACGTGGTATTATTTTTAGAAGAATGGCATAACATCCATATCCAGTTCACAATTGTGTGAATGGAGTTCTGCAAGTGTAACTATTACATATGAGGTTATGCATTCTAAGATAAGGCACAATGACTCATAAGTGCCTTCAATGTTCCATTTGATTCAATGGGACAGTGAAAAGTACATTTGCAGATATGCTTGGCTGGACAAAGCCCAACTACAACTTAATTACATGAATGCAAATTTACACTAGGCAAGCATGATGTAAATTCTCAGAATGTATTTTTCTCTCCACTTCCATTTTTACGAGGAGGCATTGATTCAGTTTTCGGCTGGATGGAACCGAGTGGCCCAGTTAATAATACAGACTGACTACAAATTTCAAGGGCTAAATTGTTTGGGGTTTTTTGGAGATTCCTAGCCAAGTTCTGAACAAGCATACAGTTGCTTCAGTTGAGTGGCATATCTGCAAATAATCTTAGGGAAAAAACAGATAAACTTTCACTTTCAACAAAGTTCCACTGCAAACCAATCATTCTAGGTCACAAACGTATAACACTCACCTGGACCATAGGGTCAGACTTGGCGAGACGCTTTAGACCTTCCACTAGTTTGGGTAGGTCGGCAGGGTTTTTTGCTTCAACAGCAACACGCACCACTGGGCTAACACTAAATTTCATCACTCTCATGTTGTGGGCATGTTCAAAGGTGGTAATAGTGCCCGTCTTCACCAAAAACTGGTCAACACCAACTAGACCAACAATGTTGCCACAAGGGACATCCTCAATGGGCTCAACATAACGACCCATCATCAAGATGGTTCTACAAAGACAGAGGATGATGGATAACAATCCTTGAATATCTATTTTATCATTGAAACTTTGTTCAAAATCAACCGTTTCACTATCATTACCTTTAACGGACAATCACAACTTTGAGTTACTAAATTTCTACTTGATATTCTCCCACATTAAAAAAAAGAGGCAGAGGAGAAAAGTCTCCTAAAAATGAAAAACAGCGCCTCCTATAATCAGGTCTCTCCCCATCCCTCATAAAGCAAAAGGTGTTTAATAACTTTGTATGTTGCGTGCATTTTCAAAAGGAGAAAAGCTATCACCGTCCCTACCTCTGAATAGGCTTCAGGTAGAGATCTTCCTTTTTTCCTGGGGTATAGTTTGGTCCCATTATTCGCACTTTCTGGCCCGTAGAAACAATGCCAGAGAAGACCCGTCCAAAGGCATAGAAACGTCCTTTGTCAGATGTGGGGACCATTTTGGAGATGTACATCATCAGAGGGCCCTTTGGATCACAGTTCTTAACCCCTGCAACAAATCAAAGCATAAAGCTTAGGTAGTTCTTGAAATTCAACAGCACACTGGAATTTAATTAAAAAATAATTTATGGGGGGGGGGAATTCCTTTTATCAATTAGCAACAGAAGATTATCTGACAGCATCTGTCTAAACGGGGAAATGAAATGAAATGTTTGCATATTTGCCTATGGTGGAGTAA
Organism: Phrynosoma platyrhinos; assembly: GCA_020142125.1. Lineage (NCBI taxonomy): Eukaryota > Metazoa > Chordata > Lepidosauria > Squamata > Phrynosomatidae > Phrynosoma > Phrynosoma platyrhinos. The sequence continues at coordinate 12,142,976 of CM034703.1, read as the reverse complement.
CAGCTGGGGATCTCTTTGCATGTCCTTTTTAAAGCTATGGATACCGTCAGATCTCCTTTCCTGAGATTCCCTTTTGTCTGTAGTCTGTAATACTACTGTCTGTAGTATTTCCATTTTGAATCTCATATACCTCATGTATTTGTTGATGTATTTGAGATTCAATAGTGGACGGTAAGTGCCATTGTTTTTGGACAAAGTTTAAAAAAACTATCTGTTGTTCAGTCTTTTGTCAAATAAAATATTACCTGAAGTTACTACCTGAAGCACTCACTAAGACGTTCTTATAGTTGTCCACAACTGACCGAACCTTCCTCCTACAGGTGGAATTCTTTCTTCAATACTCAGTTCGACTCCTTTGTGGTAGAACGTCCTTTGATTCTGCCTTAAATTTGCTGTTGTAGAGTTATCATAACCTGTTTTTCTCTTTGTTTTCTATTGATATTTTGTCTAAAGCCTTTTCCATAAATAATAATTCTCCTCTAAATTGAACAAATGCTAAATTATTTCTTGATTTTGGTCCACTTCTCAGTGGTGTAACCATTGAAAACTTCTCACAATCAGTTATGCATTTATGCTCCATGCTGTAAATGTTGAAGAATCATGTCCAGCATGTGCCACATACTGTATTACTTGGCAGACCCTTTCTAGTGCTTTATTTAACAGTTACACTCAAATCATTTGCATTTTCTATTTCTGGAGTCTATAGTACAGTTGTCCATGCAAACAATGATGTGGCTATGGAAGCTCGTATAGCCGTGGCTAATGCCTAATGAGCATTTCTAAGTGCTGAATCAGCCCTTCATTCATTTTCTTCCTTCAATGTTGTGTTGCCCTCACGTGAAACTATAGTTCCCAAAGCAGAGCTGCTATTGACCACTTGACCAGTCAAACTCTTAGAAGTTCCTTATCATTTTGCTGAAATGAATGCAATTTCTGAGAGTACCCTACATAATTGTTTGTAGTAATGTTTTCCATTCTAACTCAATCAATTCTGTGAATATATCTGGCATTTATATAACTTCACATTGAGACATTTGTTTCTGTATAACTGATGCTATTTTTTTTATACTTTGCTCCCTTAATGGTTGTAATACACTTTTTAGTAAGCAATTTAGAATTTCTCATTCTGAAATAACCTTCATTATCTTCCTCCAGCTCTGAAGAGTTGTAGGTATCCATTTCTTCTTGTTCTAAAACATCATTTCCTAACTCCCCATGTTTAGATTCATAATCATCCTTCTCTGTGATCCAAAAATCACTGCAGAAATAATTCCAGTTTGAGACCACTTTAACTGCCCTGGCTCAATGCTAGGGAATTTTGGGAACTGTAGTTTTGTGAGACATTTAGCTTTCTGTCAGAGAGCTCTGATACCACAATAAACTACAGTTCCTAGGATTTGCTAGCACTGAGCCGGGGTAGTTAAAGTGGTCTCAGACTGGAATTATTTCTGCAGTGTGTTTTGGCCCAAAGTGTCTGGTTTTCCTTGCACACACACTACCTTGGCTGTATGTCTTTCATGTGTTCAGTATATTCATTCATTTTTTAAAAGATTACTCCCTGTCAATTGTGTTCCACTGACAGTTGGTATTTGTGAAAACATTTCATGCAAGTAAGTAAAAAATTCCAGTGTTTTGTGCACTTCAGGCACATACCCAGTCTCATGCTGTCCCAGTGCTATCTCACCCTGTATTGCTTCAATAATCTTATCTTAATTTATTGAGTTTGTCTGAGCTCTTTTATGTTGCTTTTCCACTCTCTCTCTCCCAGCCACAGATGGTAATAGTAGAGATATGCCTGTTTCCACCGTTAACTCTGCCCCCCTCGACAGATTCTACCTGGTCAAAATGGCGAACGGGGCTTCTACTCGCCTGCTCTTCAAAATGGTTATATTCTGAATCTGGAGAAACTGCCAGTATTGACATGTTTTTCTCTGACCCACTAAGGTATTTTGACTCACACTGCGAGGCAGTCTCATCTGCCTGCTTTTCTTTGTTGATTTTTTTTAGGGGGGCGGGGTACATTTTTCTTGGGTTTGGGGCCATGCGTCCTCCCAGTCTTTTACCTGGCATTGTTTTATATTTTTCTGCCCTCATTTTCATTTTAACTAGAGGTTTCTTGTACATTTTCCTTAGGTTTTGAGCAGTGCATCTGCCCAGTCTCTTTCCTAGCATTGCTCTGCATTTTTCTGTCTTCTTTTTGTCACTTTTGCCATACATGTGAATGGGGGTTGAGCGAGGTGTCCACCCGGATTCTTTACTCCTTTCGCTTTCTATTATTCTGTCCTCAGAGCTAGGCATCCACCCAGACACTTTACCTCTTTTGTTTCCCATTATACTGTCCTCATTTTCAATTTCACAGGAGGACATAAATATTTTCTTCAATTTGTCCTTGTGCTCCTCCCCAGAGACTGACTGGGCAGCAGTCATCTGAGTTGTTTCTATCATTTCCCAGCTTTCTTTGTCACTTCTATTACCAGGTTTGTGTCTCCCCTTATTATTCCCATCTGCTTCCCCATTTTCATCCATTTATTTTACTGCCTGCAGTTCATTTGCCAGAGAAGGGGTTGCCTCAGTCTGGTCGGCAGGGCAGGGAAAATAAAACTAACTGAAGGGGAGAGGAGTCTAAACGGCATAAACAGAAAATGTTGTGTCCTGCCTCGTGGTTGGTGCATGGGGTAAAACCCAAAGGTAATGGACCACTCCCCCTGCCATTCCAAAAATTCCTCGTCAATCAGTGACAGAAGATTATTTGACAACATCAGTCCAAACGGAAAAATGAAATGTTTGCGTGTTTGCTCATAATGGATTAACAGCTGGGGAACACCGTGCATCTCATGTCTTAACATTATCAAGATTATATTCCAATCTTGATCTTTATGTTCTCAACAGTGAGGACACCAGTATCTGTCAAAGGAACACAGCATGACTAAGGAAAATAAGTGAAATGTCTCCAGATGTAAATTAGGAAGACTGAAATTCTCTAAACCACCTTTTTTGCCTTGAAAGGCTGAACATTTGTGGCTTACCCATAGCTGCTTCATCATCAGGTGGTCCCTCATAAAGAAGTTCACAGCGATACTTCTGTGCAGTGACAGGAGAAGGCAGATGGATGGTAATCATCTGAAGCAAGGCATCTCCAGCAGGCAACCAGCGACGCATCACAGCCTAGAAAGGATACAGTGAACACTGTTCAAAAATCCTGACTGGGCTAGTAAGCTTTAGCTTCCTTGTTCATTTACTTCAAAAGGATGGCATTGCATTCATCAGAAGGCAGTGTTAATATTCCAATACCAATCTTGGATGAACATACTCAAGCTAGTCATGACTCCAGTTGATTGATCATAGAACTTTCTGTATGCAAAACAGGTGCTCTTAACCAGGTTGTTTTAAAAAGAAACCTCACTCTCTCTCTTTGTAAGTACCTTGAGTAATGGCTTCCCTTCCTTTTCTCGATCTTCAGCATCTAGTTTGATGTCCAGTTTATCTATCAACTTTGATGCCTCTTCCTTCTTAAAATTCATAATGGCATCAAAGACCTGCATGATACAAACAAATTAAAGAGATGTTATCTGCCCAGATATCAAAATCAAAAAACAAAGTTGAAGAATGTAATCATCCAGCTGCCAAGAACTGAGTGAAGGTCAAATGAGTCAACTCTGCACTCACTTACCTGGTAGTAAGACCTTGAATTCAACAGGACTGAATTCTGAGTGTATATGTACAGGATTCCACTGAAAGAACCAGTTTTTTTTATTTGTCAGTTCACTTGAACAGTTATTTTATGAGGGAAACGTGATTTGTATCCAAACGCTACATGTCAGCAGTCTCTTTATCTTACAACTGTTCATATCCTTTTATCAGGTATGCTCACTGCCAGTGATGCCTACGCATTTTTGCACTCGTCTAAGCCTTTCTAGTACATGATACTGTGGCCATAACATTTTGTCAAAATGGTGCTCATCATGGCTGGTCATAAAGGTCTGTGTTATGGCACATTAGAATCTAATCAGGACTACAAATTACCTTGAATCCAAGTGCTCTGATTTGAGCTACATAACTTGAAGCATTTATTTGAGTACTTAAGCAAAACCTAAGAAGCCTATTAGTGGATAATAACTGATTTGATTTTTTCAGTGTGTGTTTGTGCCTTCAAGTCCCTGCCAACTTATAGTGACCCTGTGAATTTTGTAGGTGGTTTTGCCTGTTCCTTGCTCTGAAATATAAGCTACAGCACCTGGTATTCACTGGCAGTCTCTCATTCAAGTACTTGAGTTGACCCTGCTGAGCTTCCAAGATCAGACAGGATCTCAGGCCTTTAGGATATTTAGGCCCCTTATGATAAAAATTATGAAAACCAAATTATGACTTGGTGGCTACTCCCACCCTCTGGAACTCCCTTCCATGGGAATCTAGGTTGCCCCACTCCCTGCTGGCCTTTTCATAGAATCATAGAGTTGAAAGAGACCACAAGGGCCATCCAGTCCAACCCCCTGCTATGCAGGAACTCAAAATCAAACCATCCCTGACAGATAGCCATCCAGCCTCTGTTTAAAGACCTCCAAAGAAGGAGACTCCACCACTTTCCAAGGGAGTGTGTTCCACTGTCAAACAGCTCTCACTGTCTGGAAGTTCCTCCTAATATTGAGGTGGAATCTCTTTTCTTTGCAGGCAAGTACAAACGTTTTCATTGAGGTAAGCATTTCAAAATCATGACAGGGTAGCTTTTATATGGGGTAGGTGTTTTAGATTATGTGTTTTAACTGTTGTATGTTTTTTAATCTTAATTTTATATAGTTTTAACTGGGTTGTTTTAATTGTTTTTCAATATTAGCAATAGTAGCTTCATTTATATACCACTTCATATGGCCTAAGCAGTCTCTAAGCAGTTTACAACTGTAAGCTAATTACTCCCAACAAACTGGGTACTCATTTTAGCTACCTCGGAAGGATGCAGGCCTGAGTCACGCTTAAGCCCTGGCTGGTATTGAACTTGCAATTTTATGGTTTGTGAGTGAGTGGCTGCAGTACAGGGATTTAACCACTGCACCACCAGGGCTCCTGCCCTTTAAACCACTCAGTTTGTGGAAGTACATATTTGGCCCAGTTCTCTTGACAGAAGAAGAAACAATTAACACAGAAGATTTACATCAGGGGTAGGCAACCTTTCCGCTTTAAGGACCGAGGGACATCAGCTCCCAGAAGCCTCAGCCATGTTGGCCAATAGTCCCATGTTGGCCAATAGCTCCTTGGATTCTGGGAGCTGAAATCCCTCGGCCCTTAAAGGGGAAAGGTTGCCTACCCCTGATTTATATGGTAATACTGGTTTGGTCAGTTTTACCTTAAAAATGGGGTCCAGGATGAGTTGGCAGAATGTCCGTGGCAATTTCTTTCCATCAGCATTAGTTGCTGTTTTGCTGAATTTTCCATTTGCTGGGTCAAAGTATCTAAATAAAAAAAATGAGGGGTGTTTTATATACTAAAACATGCAAAGGAAATGGACAGAAAAGTCCTTGAAGCTAACTTATTTATTTGGCATTGAACTGTTCATGTCTCAACAGCAGCAAACCCACACCACATCCCACTAACTGTTCTCACTGTCTTTCCAATTTACAGAACAGGAAGGAAACTGAATTTACACTAATAGTTGTCATATCTACAGAGACATCTTTCTAGCACTTAACCATTTTCTTACCATTACAGATATGTAACTCTAGAGGCATTACCAAAACCCATACAGGTAAGTATATTAAATATTCAAATACAAATCAGTTTGTTATAAATACCTTGGTTACACCACACATAAGTAGAAATATACATGCACCCCTACTCACTTATCTCCCCACAGTTTCTTCATCATGTCTTCTACCTTCCTGGCCCGGTCAGCTGCTGCAAGCTGTGCCTTTTCCCCTTTGGCAGCAAATTTGGCTACATACATCTCAGCAAACTGTTTAAGAGTAAATGCCCAACCATGCAGGCCAGAGCCAAAGCCAACGGTGCCAATGACTGGGTCAATCTACAAAGAGAATAAGCACTGATTTATTGTAAGGAGCATTATATGCAATCTTAAGCATATTTATTTGACAATATATTATGTGAAAACTGTGAGGCTTATATCAAAATAACTGAGTGGTCACTATGTATTTTCTTCAGTGGCTATCAAGCAGAACAACAAGGTAGATAATACATAAATAAAATAAAGCCTGTGTCCCATCCCATCCACCGCATTCAACTGCTGAAATGGCAAGGCAAGTTTGAATACCGTATATACTCGGCTATAAGCCAACCTCATGTCTAAGTCGAGGGCAAATTTTGGGGCCAAAATTATGAATTTTGAGATGACACATGGATAAGTCAAGGGTAAAACTTAGCAGCATGTAACAAAAGGATGTAAAGGGAGAAGCAAAGAAAAATAATAACAAAGAACTTACAAAATGCCAGCAGGCAAAACTGTGCTTACCCTAAAGGCTGTATGGATGAGAGAATAGAGCAGGGTCAGTGCTTCCAGGAGAGATTACACTCCTGCATTTCACCAGGGGATGGCTCCCTTTTTTATAAGAGTTAAAGTATAGTACCTACATTGAACCCATGGATATGTCAATCCAGGTTTTTGGGGGGTCAATTTTTGACTAGTTTCTAGACCTATACATGCGTATATACAATATATTCAAAAATATGTTATAGCTTCAAAGCACTTTGCCAGTGACCAAACACATTCTTCTAATTAGCAACTGAAGCAGGGCAGTACCTTGCTGTGGCTTTACCTCTTACCTATAGATTTGTAGAACAGTGAGTTGGTCTGCAGACTAACCATGCCCTTGAAAACCATTTATAAGATCCATGTCAGAGAATTAAAAAGCACCTAAGCTAGATGTACACTGCAGAATTTTAATATAGCTTCTTCATGGAGATATATATAGGAACTTTACAGACTGCCAGAAATAACGCAGCTTGAGACCACTTTAACTGCCCTGGCTCAGTGCTAGGGAATCATGGGAACTGTAGTTTATTGTGGCACCAGAGCTCCTTGACAGAGAAGGCTCAATGTCTCAGAAAAAAATACAATTCCTATGATTCCTTAGCATTGGGCCCAGGCAGTTAAAGTGGTCTCAAGCTGCATTATTTCTGGCAGTCTGTAAAGGCCCATCGATGCCAATACCAATATCAGCTGTTCAAACACTGTTTAAATTACCAATACAGGTTGAGCATCCCTTATAAAGCATTCCAAAATACTCCAAAATCCAACACTGTCCGCATGGGTGGCTGAGATAGTGACACCTTTACTTTCTGATGGTTCAGTATACAATCTGCTCTCCATATCAACACATTCTACCATCCAAGGTTTGAAAATATTAAAAAATGAAGCATGCAAACCTTGATCTTACCATTTTATATAAGGAACATCATTTTACTATATCTTTGTATATAACGATCCTAAAACCAAAACCCAGCAGATACCAAGGACCCACTGTATACAAACTTTGTTTCATGCACAAAATTATTTAAAATACTGTGTACAAAATTACTTTCAGGCTATGCATATAAAGTGTATGTGAAACATAAATGAATTTTATTTTATTTTTTAATTTAATTTGTATGTCGCATTTCTCCCAGAAAGGACCCAAGGCAGCTGGCTGAGTTTCATGTTTAGTTTTTGGGCCCATCTCCAAGATATCTGGATATGTATATGCAAATATTCCAAATTCCAGAAAAATCCAAAGCATTTCTGGTCCCAAGCATTTCAGAAACGGGATGCTCAACATGTATAATCTCTGATGGCTTTGTTTGCACAAGTACCAGTTCATGCAAACAGCATCATTCAACTCTGCCTTATCTTCAGTAAGACCACTGGTCTGTCTGGCCCAGTGCCATTGATTATGATCAGCAGTAGGTTTCATGTAGAGAAATGACTTTCCCAGCCTTGCTAAGACTCTTCTTTCAAAATGCAGATACTGGAAGCTGATCTTGGGAACTCTTGTATGTGTTATGCCAGTGAGCTATGGCCCATCCCTCATGGAAAAGTATTATTCATTTATTAATATTTACACACTCCTTTTATAAAAAGGCCAAAAATAAAAACACTGCTGGAAGAGTTGCTCCGAGAAGATAGCAGCTGTCTGATGAAACAGGCACACACGCATGCACACACTCACACCCTATCAAAATAATGTTCAGACCCATTCCAATTGGGATGTAAGTTCTCTTTACCATAATATTACCCATGGGTCCAGTTTCACCCTCTCCGTAAGTAGAAATTATAACATTGACATTTTCCACAATGCGCTGGAAAGTCTGGTAAAGCTCTTCTGGGTCTAACTGCAATTCCAACAGAGCACGGTCCATTTTGTTCATCATCAATACTGGCTTGATACGCTCAGCAATTGCCTGGCGAAGTACAGTCTCAGTCTGAACACAAACCCCTAAACGAAAAAGTTGGCAGTCAATGTTTTCGAGAAAATAACATTGAAGCAAAACTGATCAGGGAAATGTACTTTTTGTACTAAATTGTTAATGTCAAACAGAAGGTAAACAAGATATCCTGCTACCTCACAGGCTAGGTATGTGTTTTAGGTCTGTGTACATATAACAGGTAATGGTTGATTATTTCATAGGTTTGCTCTAAGTTGGAGCTAATGTGATGACAAAGAACAAGAACTATAAACCTATAAACTGCTCCTAAGGCAGTTTGCAAAAATCAAGACTGTTAAGGACTACTGCAGCATCAGCTCTTTCATGCCACACTCTTGAGGCTTTTGGCAGGGAAGTACATATGCAGCTGAATATCTGTGTTCTGTGTATGTGTTTTAAGTCTGTGTGCATATAATTGTTTCACATTCATTCTAAAGCCCTGACTACAGGAATTTCTGTTTAAAAACCACCCACACATTCTGAAGCCTATCACTGTACTACATGAACTACAAACTTGTTAACATTTCCTCCAAAGACCCTGTGAACTTAGGGGTTTCTACATGCATTATCAACCATAGATTTGATACATCATCACATTTTAAATTTCTGAAATACCTGCAGGTGGTACAGATCTAAACTATACAACCATTCAAGTTTAGTTCATTGTTGTTGTTCTTAACTGCCCTTGAGTCAATCGTGACTCATGGCAGTCCTATAGATGAGATATTTCCAAGACCCTGTGTCCTCTACTGCTCTGCTTAATTCCTGCAACCTCATACCCATGACCTCCTTAGTAGAGTCCATGCATCTAGCTTGTGGCCTTCCTCTGTTCCTACTTCCTTCCACCTTTCTCAGCATTATTGTTTTTTTCAAAGAATCCCCTCTTCTCATGATGTGTCCAAAGTACGACAGCCTCAGTTTGGTCATCTTGGTTTCCAGGGAGGTTTCCGGTTTGATCTGCCCTAGGACCCACCTGTTTGTCCTTTTGGCTGTCCATGGGATCCTCACAACTCTTCTCCAGCACCAAATTCTCTCAAATGCATTGATTTTCTTCCTAACATCTTTCTTAACTATCCAGCTCTCATATCCATATATGGTAATAGGGAATACAATGCCTTGTATGATTCTAACTTTTGTGCTGAGTTATATATCTTGGCATTTTAGAATCTTTTCTAGTTCTTTCATAGCCACCCTCCCCATTCTTAATATTCTTCTGATTTCTTGACTGCAGTTCCCATTACTATCAATGTTTGATCCCAGGTATGGGAATTCTTTTGCTATTTCTATTTCTTCATTGTCTAGGTTGAATTTGTGAAGGTCCTCGGTGGTCATTATTTTTGTTTTCTTGATGTTCAACATTAAGCCTGCCTTAGCACTTTCTTTTTTGATCTTCCTTAGTAGGTGTTCCAGATATGTGAGATTTTCTGTTATTGCTATGGTGTCATCTGCATATCTTAGATTGTTGATATTCCTTCCTCCTATTTTCATTCCTCCTTTTTCTGTGTCCAAGCCTGCTTTTCTTATAATATATTCTGCATACAAGTTGTACAGACAGGGTGAAAGGATGCAGCCTTGTCTGACTCTTTTGCCAGTTGAGAACCATTCTGTTTTCCGTGTTTTGTTGTGACAGTAGCCTCTTGTCCTGAATATAGATTCCTCATCAGGACTATCAGATGTGTTGGCACTCCCATGTCTTTAAGGGCATTCCCTAGCCTTTCATGATCTATGCAGTCTATAGTCTATAAAACATGTGCTGATTTTCTTTTGGAATTCCTTGGTGCGCTCCATTAGCCATCATATGTTTCCAATGTGTTCCCTCATGCCTCTTCCTTTCCTGAACCCCACTTGGACCTCTGGGA
>CM034703.1:12021571-12039612 GCA_020142125.1 Phrynosoma platyrhinos | reverse complement strand
TATTAAAACTCTACTCAGGCCTTGCAATCTCAGGGCTATGGCTTCTTTGATTGACTCAATCCACCTTTAGTCTAGTGTTCCCCTTTTCCTACTCAGTTACAACAAATGGGAGAAAGAGCCTGGGAAAGTTACATTTGAACTAAAATCCTAAAATCCCCAGCACCATTTTAGAGAAAGGCAGGGTATAAATCCCACAAACAAACAAACAAATAAATAAATAAATAAATAAAATGAGGATTATAATTTTTTCCAATGAGTCATGTCATCACATGATGTGACTTAACTATGAAAACCTCTGTTTAGACATTTGGGCTTCTAGTAAGAACTCAGGCTTGATTGCACTTGGTCCCATTTATTTGTCTTCTTGGTGGTTCTTGGTATACTTAAAACTCTCCTCCAGTACCACACTTCAAATGAGTTAATTTTACCCTTCAGCCTTCTTCTCTGTCCAGATTTGATATCCATGCATTACAATTATCTGTTCCATAACTGTTCTGATCAGGCCTTTGAACAGTTTCTTTGCCATCACTTTCCTGCATAGCAGGTGGCAGGCAATCTAACTTATATTTAGCCTAATGCATCATAGAAATATCCTAGCCATGTGGGAAATGGCTGGACAACAGCCTTAATCTCTAGAAGGACTGCATGAGTACTGCTTGGCTTCTGCTGTTCAGTTAAGAAAATAGGACAGTGCCTGATGATCACAATGTGCTGCCAAAAATGTATTAACAATAATAAAGTGTTCCATTGTATCAATGGATAGTCTGTGAATTCCAGTTATGGTAGCATTGCTGAAGGAGAGCTGGGTGTGTGAGAGATGGCTTAGTTCTGCTGTGTCAGTGAGCTGGTAAGACTATTGGGGTTTCAGTCTGAACTTATAGACTCATAGAGTTGGAAGAGAAGGCATCCAGTTCAACCCCCCTTCCATGCAGAAACTCACAATCAAAGCACTCTCGACAGATGGCTATCCAGCCTCTGTTTAAAAACCCCCAAAAACCTCCAAAGGAGGTTTAAAAGGAGCTATCCAAGGTACTGAGGCTGTTTGGGGAATAGAGATAGTACTAAAACCCAGAACAGATTCACAGCTGTACTGACATGGAGTCCACCAGCCACCACTTGGGAAGTGTATTTGGGAAGCGGTCTGGAGGGGAGGGGAGCCAGTGTAGCATAGCGGTTTGAACATTGGATTATGATTATGGAGACCAGGGTTTGAATCCCATTTCGGCTGTGTAATCAATCCCACTGGGTGACCTTGGGCAAGTCATATTATTTCAGCCTGAGAAGATGGCAATGGCAAACCCCCTCTGAAGAAGCTTGTGGACAAAACCCTGTAAATGACTTTACAGTACACAGCAACAACTGCAACTGGAGGAGAAGTCATATAGCAGCATGATCAGATAGCTTGGGAATGTTGTTATTTTGCATCCTCTACCTACTATAGTGAGTATGTATGGGGAGGGTTTGGGAGATGCAATCATAAAAGTAATGCTTCTAAACTCCAGCTATACTGCAGAGCTAGGGCAGCTTCCCAGATATGCTGAGAGCTAGGAAAATGTCACTTGGAAAACTTACAGTGGCCATGCCAGGGATTCTGGGAGTTGTAGTCCACAAATGTAACTTTCCCAAGCTCTAAACAGGATTTTGGAAAGAAGGAAAATGTGCCACCTATTTACACACATATTTATTGGATATTTAACCTGTCTTAACCCAAGAATCATACTGATGGCATTTAACAGTGATAAATTCAAATAAAGCAAATAGAGTTAAAAGATAAAGCAAATTCAAAATGTGATTAAAACACATCACAAAAAGAACATCACTCAAAAGAGTCTTTTCCTGTTGTATAAAGCTAGCCCCTCTCATCAGACCAGTGAACATGTTCCTCATGGGCTACATGCAGACTTTGAGCCCTTGACCCACCAAACCCCTCCAGTATAATTATTTTCTGGGCTATTTCTGCCTGAAAAAAATGGCCCTATATACACCAAAACACTCCCAGTGAAGCAATTTAATTCACCCATGACTCCTAACACTCATCTCATGCCCAAAAAAGAATGGAAATCATCCAGAAATGGCATCCAGAAATGACAGTGTGTTAGGTTCTGGTACACTTGGAAAGTGGGAGAGGGGCTTTGTAGGGGTCAGAAACCCCTCTGGTGGACCTGCTTTACAACTGGGTATGTGGCCAAGTGGTTGTCAGTCCCTTTGCCACTCACATATGTGGTTTACTCAGGGGACAGCAAGCCAAATATATTTTCCCCAAGTCCCAAGAAATGATGAAACATTGAATATGTGTGTAGTACATATGCCAGCTCCTGTCCTTATGCGGATGGCCTTTCATCTAGTTGTTCCAAAATCAGACTGAACAGACTGTTTATTAGCTGCTTCAGGCTTCCTGCCTTTATGAGCACTGATGTGCAATGCGTCCTATAAATAAACATTTTTAAAAATCCATTTCACATCACTGTTTCCTTTGGGTGTATTTTTGTTTTTCAGTTGTAAAGTTGCTCATAAACTATGCATGCACTAATAGCTGCGTTTGCATGCTTATATAAGCAAGTCTTTCCATTGCCAGCTGTTTAAGGAGCTACTGGCTCAGACCATTCATCCATTTCAATCCAATGCTGTCAGCAGCTCACCAAGGTCTCAGGCAGAGGACTTTCCCAGCTCTGCAACACTAGATATTCTGGAGATTAAACCTTGAGACCTGATATTTGCAAAGCATGTGCTTTACTGCTGAACTCTGTCCCTTTGCAGTAGGAGCTGCTCCAAATAATTTTTTCTTTGTTTATTAAATGATTCAGAAACTACCTTTTAGGGCACAATTGCCTGGCATTAAATAACTATTCAGTACAAATCACAATGCAGCAATTAATTTGTCAGAGCAATTCTGAAAATGCAGATTGAAATAGAACGTTTAAGATTTCTTGTAAAAATAATTAACAACAATTTCCTAGGGAAATTAATACACATCATTTGTGGGGAAGAGTGAATTTCAGAGATGTGGGGCTACCAATGAAAAGCCCTTGTCCATGGTACTTTTCATTCTAACACTTACATTCCCAAACTATGTATGATAGATGCAGACTTGTATCATCAAATGCCTGGGTCTGCCCCATCACATCCAAAATATGTGTATATGTGTGAGTGCAATTTAAATATACAAGTGTAAATGGGTCACCAAGATTTAACAAAAGCATCAAAGTAGCACTTTATAGACTTAACACATTTTATTTAGCATAAAATTTTGTGGACTATAAGATCTGACAACAGTTTGGTCTGTTCTCACTGCTGGTAATATTTGTACATTCCTATTTCCTCTGGTCCGTCTGGTTTCGATTCCCACCAACTATGTAAATCTGTAGGCTAAATGTTATTTTCTTATACTTGGTTTGGGCAAATTTTATTTATTTAATTTTTATCCCACCTTTTCTCCAAGGTGGGACCTAAGGCAGCTTACTGTGTAGGTTAGAAGAGAATACAGTTAAAAAGCAACATATCGTACAAAGGTTTAAAAGCCATTAAAAATACCCAGTCATAATGCAATATTTTAAAATAGTTTAAAATAACTTTTAAGACATAAAATAAAAGTTCAACACACCTCATCAAAACACCATTCTGCCACACCTAATCAAAGGCCAAGGGTCTTTTTAAAAAGGGAAGGTCTTTCTCTGCTGACAAGAAAATACCTGTGGGAATGAGTTCTGCATTGTGGGAGCAGCCACTGAGAAGGCTCTCTTCCATGTCCTCACCAATTGTACCTGAGATGGTGGTGGGACAGAGCGAAAGCCTTCCTTTGAACACCTTAAAAATTTTCAAAGTCCTCTCTTGACTCACAAAATAGGTTCATCTGTACATGTTTATTTAGAAATACTTGCCACCTATCCGTGATTGCTGGATGTTTATTAACTTACCCTATTGAGATCACAAACAAATGGGTCCTTGAATAAATCAAGCCTGAAATGTCCCTGGAAGTCAAGATGATCAAACTGAGGCTCTCGTACTTTGGGCACAACATGAGAAGACATGACTCATTAAAAAAGACAATAATGCTAGGAAAGGTGAAGGGTGATAGAAAGAGAGGAAGACCGCACACTAGTTGGATAGACTCAATCAAAGAAGTTATGGGGCTGAGCCTGCAGGTCCTAAGCACAGCAGTGGAGGGCAGGGGGTCTTGGAGATGTCTCATCCACAGGGTCACCATGAGTCAGGGTTGACTCAAGGACAGTTAACAACAACAATTGAGATCACTACCATGTTATCATATTTTGCATTTCTGTCACACTGAACATCTCCCCATCCTAAACACTTCATTAAATATAAAGGTCTGCCTTTTGGAGTTTACAGTCTATGCATCTGATGAGGTGGGCTGCAGTCAGTAAAGTTTACACCAAATAAAACATGTTCGTTTTTAAGATATTCTGGTATTTGATGGTTAAAAGCCTCATCTGTCTATCATCATGGAGTCCAAAATAACAGGAAAAGGCATGTTTCTGGTAACTGGAAGTTAACACCAGATAACTATCCTTTTTTAAAAAAATCTTGCTGTTTTGGGGCAGGGGCAACATTTCTGGGCCAAAATACATCTACTAGTGTCTGTTTTGGCCATTAAAAGGGTCAGAGGGGTGTTCAGGAGGCCAGCACCCACCTGCGTTCTTCCAGAGCTGCATATGATTCATGGTCTTTATGATTCTATCCCTGTAGGATAATTATTAGGTATGTCACTACAACCAATGACCTGGCTTGTCCCATTTTGCCCTAGGAGATGCCGTACTCTCGTTCCCAGTTTAAAAAATGTGCCGTGGTTGGAAACGGAGGGATTCTGAAAAACAGCAGATGTGGACGGGAGATTGACAGTGCGGATTTTGTGTTCCGGTAATTGCCTCTGCATGATGCTTTTCTGTGTGCCTAAGTGATAGCCAGGAGTTAGCAATGAGTGTTTCAGCATCCCAGTGATTCACTTCAGCTTTGTGCATGCATTTCTTGGGCTGCATGGGTCAGCTTCCCCATCATTAAAACAAATATGAATAAGACTAGATGGAGGCGGTTGGATGGCATTTTTAATCATATTTTCTCATTTCTGATACTGTTCCAAATGTAGTCTAAAAGCCACATGCACACTGGAAAGAAATAGATGATAAAAATATAATTCTGTTGTAAAAGTTGAATTGCACAAACATAATAGAAAGGACTGAATATTACATTTTTTTTAAAAAAATGATAAAATGTTTTAAAAGAGTGAATTATAAAAATATAACACATTGTTTAAGTTTCCATCCCCTGAAGCATCTGTTATGTTTCTCCTCTCCCCTGGGTTTTTCAATTAGGAAGATCTCCTCTGGATCTTATTAATTAGTACTGACCTGTATCAGATCAATATTAATCAGTACTAGTATCTGATTCATATCTTATGCATGTAGCCTTCTTGTAACAAACATGTATTTGCTTATATATTTGTAGGTCAACAGATAGATTAATATATTGATTGATGAATTAATGTTGTGTGCCTTCAAGGTGTTTTTGATGTATGGCAATCCTAAGGCAAACCTGCCACAGGATTTTTGCAAAATTTGGGGAGGGGGTGAGCCCCATTGTCTTCCTTTGATGCTGAGAGAAAATAATTTGCTCAAGATTACCCAGTAGATTTCCATGGCACAGTGGGGATTTGAACCCTGGTCTCTCAGAATCAGTCCAGCACTCACTTTGAAAAACCAACCAGGGATGGGTTGCTTGCCTCCACTTTAATTTGCTTGAAAGATCAGCCATTTGGCACAGAAACCATTTTGTCCAAGCTAGTATTCTCTCTAAAGGCCAAATTCTATCTTTCAGTGGGTATTACAGTCTCACTTGTTCTGACACCCAAATGTTTGGCTCTTCAGATACTTCAGATGAAGAGTTCAAAGGCTGACAAATTGGGAGCAGTGTTGGTTTTGTTGCATTTGAAGCAAGAACACATTGTTGCTTGGTATGAATGTCTGAGGTTAAGTTGCTACTGTTGATTTCTTTATTCTAGAGAAACTGAATGTGTATTGTGTGTACTGACTGTATATATTTTGGAGGAATTCCAAAATGTTGTCATCACAGATCCAGATACACGGGAGAATCGTTTACACTGAGTTCAGTAGATTTGTGTGTAGACCAGGGACCGGCAACCTACGGCCCAGGGGCCGGTTAAGGCCCAGGTCCCTGGACTTACTGGCCCAGGAGGAAGGTTAACGCTGCCGCCGTGTCCCGCCGCCGCCACTGTGCGTTTTTGCTGCTGTGTGGCCGCGTGCGCCGCGACCACCATTTTGGAAATCAAAATGGCGGCCGCGATGCGTTTGCGCATGCGCAGTACTCCTGCGCATGCACAAAAGAGTCGTGGCTGCCATTTTGGAGTACTGTGCATGCGCAAACGCATCATGACCGCCATTTTGATTTCCAAAATGGCGGCGGCGGTGTGTGCGGAGGCGGCTGCACAGCGGCGGCAGCACGCGGGTGTGTGTGCATGCATCACCATTCCCCCCCCCTCGGCCCAGTGGTGGGAGGGACTTCGCAGGACCGGCCCCAAGCTTAAAAAGGTTGCCTACCCCTGGTGTAGACTGATGATTTTAACAGCATAAAATGTTTATATCAGCAAACATTACTGTTAGAAGAGTAGTGTTCTACTGTTAGAAGTTCTGCTGTTCTACAGTAGAGGCTATGGTTAGAACAGAGTAAGGATGAACAGAATGGTTCCAAGTTGGCAAAGAAGGTTGTGTCCTTTCACCGTTTTTGTTCAACTTGTATGCAGAAAATATTACACAAAGAGCAGGCTTAGGTCCAAAACACACTGCAGAAATAATCCAGTTTAAGACCGTTTTAACTCCCCTGGATCAATGCTAAGGAATTCTGAGAATGGTAGTTTTGTGTGACATTTAGCCTTCTCTGTCAGTGAGCTCTGGTGCCACAATAAACTACAATTCCTAGGATTCCCTAGCACTGAGCCAGGATAGTTATAGTGGATTTTCTGCAGTGTGTTTTGAATTTTAGACTCAGAAAAAGGAGGGATAAAGATAGGAGGAAGGAATATCAACAACCTAAGATATGCAGTTGATAGTATACTACTAGTGGAAAACATCATGGACTTGAAACAGTTACTAAGGAAAGTCAAAGAAGAAAGTGTAAGGAAAGGCTTAATGCTGAACATAAAGGAAGCAAAAATAATGACCACGGAGGACCTACATACATTCCACCTAGACAATGAGAAAATCAAAAATATAAAAGAATTTTATTATCATATCTTGGTTGAAACATTGAACAGGAAGGAGACTGCAGTCAAGAAATCAGAAGAAGACTAGGAATGGGTAGGACAGCTATGCAAGAAGTAGAAAAGATCCTGAAGAGTAAAGATATACAACTGAACACTGAAGTTAGAATTGTGTACAACCATTGTATTCCCCATTACAATGTACAGTTGTGAGAGGTGGACAGTTGAGAAAGTCAATAAGAAGAAAATCAGTTCATTTGAGATGTGGTTCTGGAGAAAAGTATAGTAAAATCAGACAGAGACTGCTGCAATCTGGTATGAACAGTTTAATTGATCCTGATCAACTGCACTGACACATGGCCAATTTGATTGACCCCCTGAATCATACAGGTCTCTTTTAAAGACAGAAAAGGAGGTGGGGGGGAATACAGAATAGTTAATTGTTGCATAGCTGGTTAATCACTTGTGCCTGACCTTTGGATCTGGGTGTAAATAATAGTTAACTTTAGTAAATAACCAGAGGAAGGGACAGATTATGTCTGTCTGGCAGGTAGGGGATTCCTCCGCTTAATCCGTTAGACAAATGGCTCCAACATGTTTGCATGGGGGCGCGAGAATGCCTTTGGTTAATTAGGAAGAATCTCTCCTACAGAAGAGTACTAAGGATACCATGGACAGACAAAAAGACAAACAAATGGGTCCTTGAACAGATCAAACTTGAAATCACGTTGGAAACCAAGACGATTAAATTGAGGCTGTTGTACTTTGGTCACATCATGAGAAGGCATGATACATTAGAAAAGACAATAATTCTAGGAAAGGTGGAGAGAGGCAGAAAGAGAGGAAGACGACACACCAGATGGATGGACTCTATTAAGGAGATCATGAGTATGAATTTACAGGACCTAAGCAGAGCAGTGGAGGACAGGGAGTCTTGGAGATGTTTCATCCACAGGGTTGCCATGAGTCGGAGTTGACCCAAATGTGGTTAACAACAACAACAATGTTTACATAGTGAAACAAATCTAAAGTAGATTATCTAACATCAATTGATCAATCTATCAGTCACTCACAGGGGTGGGCAACTTTGGAGGCAATGGGGCCCATTCCTTTCCTTATGACCCCACACTCCATGGTCTCTTCCAGAAAAACCAGAAAGATCTCATGTCACTTCTGTTCCAGGTTTCGGCCTTGTGTTGCTGCATACCTTAAAGTAGTTTTCGACTTGTGCTGAACATCAGACAAACCTATCATGAGGTTTTCTTGACAAGATTTGTTCAGAGAGGGTTTGTTGTGGCCTTCCTCTGAAGCTGTGAGAATGTGACTTGTCCAAGGTCTTCCAGTGGGTTTCCATGGCTGAGCAGGAATTCAAAGTCTGGTCTCCAGAGTCCTAGTCCAATGCTCAAACCACAAGGCCATCCTGGCTCACCACATTGGCTTAGGAACAGTCAATTTTTGTGGATTATCAGGGAGTGAGCATTTTGTGCATTATCTACCTAACTAGTTTTCCAACTGCATTCTAGGAAATCTGGTGTAGTTCTTCAGAAATAGCACAGTGAGAAGACTCGGGAAGAGGGTCTTCTTGATTGTGGCACCAAACTTGTGGAAAGGCTTTCCCTTGGAGGCCCAATTGTTTTTTGTTTTTGTTTTTCAGCTCCAGGTCAAAACATGGTTTTTTATTAAAGCCTTTGGGGCTGAGTTTATTTTTACACATGTATATGATTTTTATTCTTTTAAACTTTTAAAAACCTGTTTGAATTATACAATAAGTTTTTAACTCATTTAAATAATTTGCTGATTTTAATTTGTAGTTGTTTAAATGGTTTATATTGCCTTATCTCTTTGCCATCCTGAGATGTTGAAGGTGGGATCAAAATATTTCCATAAATAAATAATAAGACCAGAGAGGTGGTAGAGGAGGCCATAGCTCAGTGGCAGAGCATATACTTTGCAAGCATAAGATTTTTAGATCCATTTGGTGACATCTTCAGTTGAAGAACAATCTGGTCATAGGTGATATGAAAGCCTCTTTAAGACCTCAGGGAACCACTGCCACCACTACCCGCAAGAGCAAACCAGTCTCTATCCTGTCAAGTTCAAAATGTTTTGCATTACAGTGCTCATCATGCAAAATATCATGGCCAATGATTGGGGATGGTAAGAACTGACCTGAAAAAAAACCTGGAAGGTGCCAGTTTGGAAAAGCCTGCAGTGGTGGCTGGTGGCTTCCCCATCACCCCCACATTAAGGGAGCTATCCAAAGTCCTGACCCCTATCCTCCCATTGTTTCTTTAAGCATCAGGCTAAAACCTGGAGTGGATTCGCTGCTCCCGCAGTTGCCAGCAAGATACCCATGAAAACCTATGAATAAGATGCAAACACAACAGCAGCTTCCCATGCATCTTCTCCAGCAAATTTATATGTGTTTGTCTAAAAGTGCCATTGTCCCTGGCTACTGGCCATGAGATTAGTGAGAGCTGGTGGGAGATAACACAGAAACCACCTGAAGCGGCCCAGGTTGGAAAAGGCTGATATAGACTAACATGGAAACCACTAGCTGCCATTGGAAGCCTGAGATAGTGCTGCTGCTTGTGGGCTTCCCATAGTCAACTGGTTGGCCATTACATGAACAGAATGCAGGCTTTTGATTTAAGCTGGCAAACCTAAGGAGTCCTTGGAGACTAATGCTAGGTTAGATGGGCAAATAGGCTGATCTGGAATAAAGCAGCTTCCTCAGCAAGGACAGTTTTCTTTGGGAAGCAAGTTGCCCACCTTTACTCACATTCATCTAAACTGCAGCTGCAGGAAAAATGTGGTGTGTGCTTGGTGATCTCAAAGACCCAAACTCTACCTTGCATGGAGTTTCCTAAATTACCCTGAAGGCAGAAAGTTTTGAACTGCTGCTCTGTCAGCTGCTTGGCTCCACCTAGAGTTCAGATGTTAAAAACACAAGAACTCAGCTGGGATGAAATGTGAATTCATGGGGGAATGTCTTGTTCAGTCAAGTCTATTTTGTAATTTTTTTTTAAAAAAAGTGTAATACATTAAAAGAAATCACAAGCAACATTTGTCCCTACTGTTGACACTTAGAAATCATTACCTTTTAAAAATATGTAATTGCTCTCAGGAAGGCTTCTTATTGGAGTGTGTGCTTTATTTTATTTTTTAACTTTTGTATGTTTTAAAAATAATTTTATACTTTTTAAAATGTGACAATTTTAATTGGGCCAGGTTTTAACTGATTTTTTTTCTGTAAGCCACCTTGGTTTCCACTTCAGGAGAAGGATAAATAAAATATACATAGCTCTATCTGTCTAGCCATACTCTCATGACCATAGATCAACTAGGAAGATTTATTTAGGTCAGAGGTGGCTACCATGTGGGCTTCCAGGTATTTTTGCACTACAACTCCCAACATTCCATACCATTGGTTATTCAAGGTAGGGCGGCTGGGAGTTGCAGTCCAGCAAGATCTGAAATGTTACACCATTTCCCATTCTTGATAAAGGAGAAGAAACTTCTGAAAAGGCCCTTAAAAGAGAAGATTTTTCTAAGCTAATCAAATACTAGAAGTGATGTACATGTTACATTTGTCCAGGGATTTCTGCTAAAAATGGATTCTCCATGGTGAGCAAGGAATTTTTAAAAACTGTCTTTACAATGAGGTAGATCACTTGTCCATTTAACCTAGCGTGTCTGTGCTAGCCCTTTCCAACCTGGGTTCCTTCAAGTGTTTTCAGTGTTAGTTCCCACCACCTCTCACTAATTTCATGGCCAGTGACCAGGGACAATGGCACTTTTAGACAAGCACATATAAATTTTCTGGAGAAGACAAGTGGGAATGTGCTGTTGTGTTTATTCATAAGTTTTCATGGCTGACAACTGTGGGAGCAGAACTAGATAGGCCTTTGTTCTGATCCAATACAGCGCTTCTCACATTGTTATGATCTATTTTTTAATGATTTTTTTCCCTAAAATCCCTTATTTTTTTGACTAGGATATACAAGTTGGTATCTTCTATCTGGAATTCCAAAATCCAAAATACTCCAAAATACAAAATCTTTTGTGCTATGTGCCTGTGCTGTATTTGCCAGGCTCAAGAGAGATGTGGTTAGACAGAGATGTGAAAATCTGGCAGCAGGTGTGGATTTGTGCCAAACACTATGCTTGGATTCCTGCCATTTCACAGATCGTCAGTCTCTCTCCAGTCTCCATAATGCATCATTATGTATGTGGAAATACAGGCATTCCAAAATCCAAAGAAAATCCAAAATATGGAACACTTCTGGTCCTAAGCATCTCAGATAAGGGATACTCAACCTGGTAATGTATTTCAAAGGATATAATGCATTTATAACTTATGAAAACATGTATATTATAGATTATTAAAACAAAACCCATTTCTAAATCTCAGTGATTTCATCCTCCTCAACTAATTTCAAGTCTATCTAGCAATTACGCTAGATTGAGACTCTGGGAGTTGTAGTCACCCAAAGGAACTGATCTGGCATGATCTGGAAGGACTGGAACTTGGGACTTTTTGCATACATACCACTGAGCCATGGCTCCTTCTAGCAGAGCTACTCTTGATAGGTTGGGCCATTTATCATCTCAGATGAAGCCTTTAGTCTGTTTTTGCTACTTTTGCTGATCCTTCTATGGACCATTCCCTTGCACAGAAGTGGTCACTGTGCCATACTGCTTAATACATTGGACTTGAACTAGAAGGACTTGGTAAATAAATCCCCATTTAGGTGAATTACAGTTGTATTCTCTGTGTTTTAGTCTTGCAGAATCATTTGGATAAAATGAGGCAAGTTTTAAATCTACCTTAAATCTTCCTTCATGAAAAAAGTGTGGGCAAGAAATAAGAAAAATACTAATAACCTCTTTGATGTTCTGTTCTTTGCCTTAGGTGCAATTTACCTCCCATATCTGAGAAATACATTGTCGACGTTGGCGTAAAGACCGACATCGTGACAGTTAATCCCAGCATAATTACTGAAAGGTCAGTTATTTATCTGGTGCCCACCTTTGCCCACACTTTCCTCCTGTGTCTTTGAGAAACTGACAAACCTCTTGAAAGGAGTGACTGTGCTATATTATTAGTTCTGGTGGTGCGTGCTCTTAATTTGGCAATCTCATAGCAACTGGAAATCAGAATAATTTGAGCTTTCTTAAAAAAGGGGGGAAAAAGGTTCAAAAGAGGCCTGTGGACTTCTACACCATCTTACCACACACTTCCTTCTTTTATCCTTGCCTTTGTTCACAAAGAAATACTCCTAATGGAACTCCACCCATTCTGTCTTAAGGCCTCTACCATATTCTGAACCTCACAATAGCAATGCACTACCCAAACACACAGGCTATCGGTAGCTTTATTAATGGAGTCTATGTATTACCTCTAGTTTCAGAGTCCGTCTGCCTTTAAATACCAGTTGCATGAATGAAAAGATGCTCTTGTGCTCTTGTTTTGCTTGTGAGCAAAACGGATCCACAGTTCTTTTCATGTTCTTGGTCTAAACCCTATGGTTAATCTCAACTAAAGTAGACCCATCAAAGCAATGGAATTTGCTTATGTGTTGACTTACTAGTCAGCCATTGATTCAGCGTGGCTACTGCCACACTACAGAATTAATGCAGTTTGACACTATTTTAACAGTCATGGCCCCATCCTATGGAATCTTGGGATTTGTAGTTTGTTGTGGAATCAGAGCTCTCTGGCAGAGAAGGCTACACAGTATATCTCACAAAACTACAAATCCCAGACTTCCATAGCATTAATTAACTGCATTAATTCTGTGGTGTAGATGCACCCTGAGTCTCCCCTGCTTGGGATTTGCCAACAGGATTTAGGCCCTTAAATTCTTTTAATGTGCATTTTCACAAATCTTGGAATATAATATATTTTATAGGATATAATGCATTTATAGTGTATAAAATCTTTATGGATTTCACATGTGTATGACAGGCTGTCCATACTGAAGTGCTTCTAATTCCTACTTGTTTCATCCTCTTCAACTAAAATCAGAACTTAAATTTGGCAAGGTCTATTTAGAGCTGGCAAGGAGAACATTGGCTAGCAAATGAGTTGCACACTTTGCCGTGCCTCTGGTCATGGCACCCTCCATCCCACCAGCCCCATCGAACACCAAGCAGCAGAAAACATGAAGCTGACCTGGGCTTGTTTACACTGGTGGGAAACCCCATACATACCCCAAAGCAGCTGTGACCTGGGGAACATGACATTTTTCAGGATTTGCAGGCAATGCGGGGCTTTTCTCTGAAAATCCGGACAAAAAATAACTGCCTGTTACCATGCTTTTATCTGGAAAGTCTAAATTGTTGGGGAGGATATGGCAGTGTGGCTGGAAATACTTTGCACTATAGGACACATAATCATCATGGGACCATCCTTTTCTTCCAGGTTATTCCAATCTTGTCATGGTGAGTATGGCATTATCAAAGTTGCTGAAGACTGGGAAACTGTGCTGCGGCTATGGGGTGGCTGCGAGGTTTCTCACCAGTGTAGATATCACACTGGAGAATCAATCACTACACATTAAAATCTGTTCTCCTATAACTGGGGGCTCAGTTACAGGAGAACAGATTTTAATGTGTAGTGATTCTCCTGTCAGCCCAGTTCCTATTTCGAGGCCAGTGCATGCATCTGAAGAAGTTGTGTGTGGTCCATGAGAGCTAATGCCAAATAATACATGTTATTCATTAAAATGCCACAAGATCTTTGTCATTTTTGCTGTGGCAGACTGACCCAACCACTTCTCTGGAAATTTCTCCTCTTCTGTTGTAATTAATTTCTCTTTTGTTATCAGGTTCCACAAACTGGAGAAATGGAGGAAGCCTTTTTTTAATGTCTTGCAAGTTTATGAAAACGCTTCAGTGCTGCTTCCTGCCTTCTACAATACCCGCAACACGGATGTCTCTATCCGGGTCAGGTATGTCCTGGATGACTTTGAATCCCAGCAGCCTGTCTACTTTTTCCATCCACAGTATCTCATCAACCTTTCACGCTACTGGCTGAATCAAGGCGTGCGGGCCAAAC
The DNA here is from genome assembly GCA_020142125.1 of Phrynosoma platyrhinos. Lineage (NCBI taxonomy): Eukaryota > Metazoa > Chordata > Lepidosauria > Squamata > Phrynosomatidae > Phrynosoma > Phrynosoma platyrhinos. The sequence continues at coordinate 12,025,321 of CM034703.1, read as the reverse complement.
GCATCAGCACCGGCTTGATCCTTGTGACAGCGGCTTTGGAATTGTGTGAAGAAGTGCACCTTTTTGGATTCTGGGCCTTCCCCATGAACCCCTCAGGGATATATATAACCCACCATTACTATGACAATGTCAAACCTCGACCAGGATTCCATGCAATGCCTTCAGAAATCTTCAACTTTCTCCATATGCACAGCAAAGGGATTTTGAGGGTTCACACAGATGTCTGCAATTGCTGTTGATGAGATGACGGTTGATTGTTCGTGTGGTATGTAAAGAAGAAGGAAGATGAGAGAGAACATAACAGGACCTCTGAGGCTTTAGAATCAGTCCATGTGGTTGTTTTTGAAGCAGAAGGATCTCCACAGGGTGGTTTTGGCTCCTTCTGATATTTGTGTCTTCTCAATGTGCCTCTGTGGTAAAATAGAAAAGTTACCATGTTCCAGAGTGGAAAAAATAGTCATGACTGTGTGAATTAGCCCAGGGCATTCAAGGCAGCAGTTATAATATGTTGTGATTTATGCAATAGTGGTTGAAAAACATACATTTTTTCAAAGGTTTTGCCATTCTTAAGAGCTGGCATTCCCAACACCTTCCCTCAATAGTCAGCCTTGTCCATCCATTCTTGTGCCCTCAATATATGTTGTTCTACAACCCCCATCATCTTCATCCAGAAAGGCCAGTGATGGGAGTTTTAGACTAACACATCTCAAGGGCACTGGTGATGGGGGAGGTGTTGTAGGGTTTTTAATATTTGGATTAGGCTAATGTTATCTGTTAAAGGAATCCAAACACTGCCCTAGAACCCATAATGAACCAAGAAGCACATTAAACTAGAGGTTATAGAGTAGAGCTAGAACACATTACTGTAGGGATTCATTAATCCAGCTCCAGGGAAGCGCCAAACACGAGCATCCTTGGCCAAGAACAGGACCTAGCCTTGATGTTCTTAGACTGTGGTATTAATGCCCATGTGACTTATGAAGTAATACATCAAACCAATACTGTGAGAGACATTGTTTTTGTATAGCCTGCTAGCAGCTTCACCTGCTTGCATCCTCATTTCCCACAGGTTCCACAGGTCCCATTGTTAATGAAGAATGTGGTCCAGCAGGCCTTGAAGCATCATGCTTCTCTTGTTCTCCTAAACCACTTAAAATGTGAACTATTTACCATTTCACTGTTTAAGGCCTACTTGTCCTTAGTCTCTGCCCTACTCTGAAGGCAGTCCGGAGTATACTGGCCCTGGAATTGCCCCGTTTCTCTGCCATTACAAAGGCCCTCTGTTCGGGTGCCAGCTGGCTGTTGGCATGTGTGTCCTGTTGAACCACCCAGTGGACCATGGGTTGCTTTGCTCTGAGTTCAGAACACGGCACCCAGCACCTTGTTCTGACCTATGCTCATTGAGTAACAGAGTGGAAAACATTTTAAACAGCCACCAGGCATTGGAACAAAGGGCTCCAGGTCTTCATAGAAGATCCAGAGCAAAAGATAATTTATTTAAATGTGTTTTAAGAGGGGTATGTCTCAGGTCTCGTGCTGAATGTGCCAGAACTCATATGGTCTGTTCACATCAGAACCAGGGTTCAGTCTCCCCATGGAGAGAATGGGGAGAGGCTGTTGTCTTTTCCCTTAAGGAGCAGGCCTCGGTTAACAGAGCTGACAAAGAAGCTTATTTTTTAGTCTTTTCATGCCTCCCAATGCCTCCTTTTCCTCCCCATTCTCTCTCTAGCTGGCATTTTATTTAAAAATTGCTAGATGATATGTAGTGAGAGCCAATATGGTGTAATGGTTTGAGTGATGGACTTTGACTCTGGTGACCAGGGTTCAGTTTTCCTTTTGGCCATGAAACCCACTGGGCGACGTTAGGCAAGTCATATGCTCTCAGCTTCACGGGACAGCAATGGCAAATGTCCTTTGAACAAATCTTGCCAAGAAAACCCCAGGGTCGCCATAAGTCAGAAACAAATGTAAGGCACTCAACAACGTGTTAAACCATGCCCCCAGCATATTAAAAAAGCATACATCTATAAATTTGACCACCAGAAAAGGAATCATAAAAATGTGGAGGCTGGTGAAAGAGTAAGTAACCCCTGGATGCATTTTGGAAGAAGCCTTCCAGTGGTTGCTAGAAAGCTTTAAATGTTTTTGTTTACCTAACGCAAGGCTTACCTGACCTGGTTGTTTCATTTTACGTGAGCGTATTGTTAGTTTTGGATTTAAAAAATTGCTGAAACCTGTTGAACAGGTCTTCTGCTTTGTGGTGCAGAAACATATCCGTATTCTTTAGGGTGCATCCAGACTGATTGAAAAGTCCCAGATTTTGTTTCTGTTGTTTCCAATTTTGTACTGGATATGGTCTGAAGCCAGGGACATAATAAAAGAAAAATGCAGACAGACACTTTCAATAAACAAAAAGAAAGAGAAAAAAACATGGATAATAGAAAAAACACTACAACCAATAAAGAAAAGAAGAGAAGAAAAACAAAAGGGAGATAGGAACAAGCTAAGAATTATGAATGCAATAGTACAACAGCTTGTGCAGAAAGATAAAGAAAATTACTACAATGAACAATGTAGAGAAATAGAAGACAACAACAACAACAAAAAGGGACAAACGAGATCTATTTCACAAGATCCAGGAAATCAAAGGAAAATTCAAACCAAGGACTGGGACGATCTATGACAATAAAAATAACATAATTCAAGACCAGGAAGGAATAAAAAGTCATTGGATGCAATACACAGAAGAATTATACAAAAGAGATGACAAAATGAAGGACATATGTAATGAAGAGCCATATGAAGATGAACCCCAAATTCTAAAAAGTGAGGTGGAAACTGCAATAAGAGAAATAGTGAAAAACAAATAACCAGGAACAGATGATATTCCAATTGAACTGCTGCAATCCATATTGACAGAGTCGCCTATAGTGCTAACCAACATATGTCAAAGAAAACAAAACGATGGCCAACAGATTGGAAGCGATCAATATACATCCCCATCCACAAAAAGGGAGACACAAGAGACTGCAGCAACTATAGAACCATAGCACTGATGCTCAAAATTCTGCAACATAGACTCCAACTGTACACGGAGAGAGAAATCTTAGTGGTCCAAGTGGGGATCAGGAAAGGAAGAGGCACTAGAGGCCACATTACAAATATACGATGGCTAATGGAGCGCACCAGGAAATTCCAAAAGAAAATCAGCATGTGCTTTATAGATCATAGCAAAGCCTTTGACTGCATGAAAGGCTATGGAATGCCCTTAAAGACATGGGAGTGCCAACACATCTGATAGTCCTGATGAGAAATCTGTATTCAGGACAAGAGGCTACTGTCAGAACAGAACATGGAGAAACAGAATGGGTCCCAATTGGCAAAGGAGTCAGACAAGGCTGCATCCTTTCACCCTATCTGCTCAACTGGTATGCAGAACATATTATTAGAAAAACAGGCTTGGACACAGAAGAAAGAGGAGTGAAAATAGGAGGAAGGAATATCAACAGTCTAAGATATGCAGATGACACCATAGCAATAGCAGAAAATCTCACATATCTGGAACACTTATTAAGGAAGATCAAAGAAGAAAGTGCTAATGTTGAACATAAAGAAAACAAAAATAATGACCACCAAGGACCTTCACAAGTTCAACCTAGACAATGAAGAAATAGAAATAGTAAAAGAATTCCCGTACCTAGTATCAAACATTGATAGAAATGGGGACTGCAGTCAGGAAAGCAGAAGAAG
>CM034703.1:12010150-12021471 GCA_020142125.1 Phrynosoma platyrhinos | reverse complement strand
CGAGATTGACTGGAGGACAGTTAACAACCAAAAAAACCCTAATCTGGGGAGATAGTATAAAAGTCCCCAGTTGTTCCAAGAGTTGTTTCAAGAAAATTTTCTGTGACAAACAAAACAGATCTCCAAAACAAAATTGGAAAGAACAGGAGCAAAATCTGGGGCTTCAGACCGATTAAAAAGACCAGAAAGTTCCCAGATTTTGTTCCTCTTCTTTCCAATTTTGTTTATCCTATAATATTTTCTGTCAGCTCCCAATATGGGGACTTTTTATAGCAACTCACCAAGTTGGTTTATTTTTACCCAGTATAAAATCAGAAAAACCAACAAAACAGAAACAACATCTGGGACTTTTCAGTCAGTCTCTAGATGCACCTTTTCTGCTCTTTTTCATCAGTCTGCGCCCATTGAGCCAGTGTGATATGATGGTTTGAGTAATGGACTATGACTCTGGAGACCAGGTCTCAGCTATGAAAATCCATTGTATGACCTTGGGCAACTCACACTCTCTCAGCCTCAGATAAAGGCAAGAGCAAATCTTCTCTGAATAAATCTTGCCAAAAAAACCCCCATGATTATGGCCTTAGGGTTGCCATAATTCAGTAATAACTTGCAGGGGCACAACAACAAAAACAACAACAACAACAAATTCCCCTTTCATAAGGCTTTCATAAAGGAAATGTAAAGGAGGAAAGAAAACCCCACAGTGCTGATGAGGCCAGCTTCTTCCTATTTTGAGGATAGGCTTAACCTTTTGGTACTGACACAACTTGAAGTATAAATTTAAAATATTATTTACAATAAATAATACTCTTGGTCCCATTTAGGTACAAGAAGAAGCACTTTACTGATTTGTTGATTTCATTGACTAACCATTTACTGAAATTGTTGACCTTATAGTTTTATTACTTTGATGTATATTTTCTTAACTAGACTGTATGATGTGAAAGAAAGCCTATAAATTGATGTAAGCCATAACTTTAAAAACAGCAATCAGGGTATTTTCATCCTTCACTGTGTCATTGTATTTGGGAGATAATTTAACATATTAACAAATAAACCAGTTCTACCAGTTCCATTTGGGGAAAAAAATATTAAGTTGTAGGATTTTGTATACTTGAGTTGTCATGTTTACATCCCATTGGGTGCAGTGGATTTGTTGTACAAGACAAACAATGGATTTAGCCCTTTCAAAAAATCATGACAGTTTGCATTTGTTTTCAAGTGCCATTGCCCCTGACACTTCCATCATGTATGTAATGTGTTCTTTAATATTCAGCATGCATATTTTCCCAATATAGACTTGTTGAAATATTCCCAACACATACATCTAAGTATTCTCTGATATGGTCATATAATTATGCACTTGTAAACCTGGAAACTACAGAACAAAATTCTGAAAAATGCACATTCTTAGGATTATAGCTTTTTGTGGGTTTTTCAGGCTATGTGGCTGTGTTCTAGAAGAGTTTATTCCTGACGTTTTGCCATCATCTGTGGCTGGCATATTCTTTCTCTGAAGATGCCAGCCACAAATGCTGGCAACAGCTCAGGAATAAATTCTAGGACACGGCCACATAGCCCGAAAAACCCACAAAAAACTATGGATGCCAGAGGTGAAAGCTTTCGACTTCACGTTGTTAGGATTCTTGTATTCTAATAGCCATATAGTTGGGAAAATGGAAATTAGGTCTGTTTGCTTAAAAATACAGGCCAAATAATTCTCCTTGTCCCAAATGATGATGATCCATAAGGACAATATTCTTTTGGTTTTGGTCTAGGACTCGGAAAATCATGGGATGACCTTGGGCAAGTCACAGTGGGCAAGTCACACTCTCTTAGCCTCAGGCAAAGGCAAACCCCCTCTGAACAAATCTTGGTAAGAAAATATTGTGATAGGTTCGCTTTAGGGTCATCATAAGTCAGAATTGACTTGAAGGCACACAGCAACAATCCCATACAGACATTGTAAGGTGTTGGAAAATGGTGTTTTGGATTTTTAAATATTTTTAAAAATAATTTTAAAATTTTCTTTACAAACATCACATCTTACCAAATTTTCACTTTAACAACAAGAAACTATCTACATGTAAATACATGAAGGCTGTGTGTAGGATATGGTAATTCAAAAGGTATAATTTTAGTTTTCCAGTTGTTTATGTCACAACTGTTACCAATACCGTTCAATGATATATGGGAATTTTGATTTATGAGTAAGAAAAGTACAAAAAAACATTACTAAGAATTACTATGGGTTCTGTATGGTGTGGTATGGGAGGAGGTCAGTGGGAGGGGGTGACACCATGAGTTACCGCATTAGGTGACACCAACCCTAGTGACACCACTGGCCCGTACATCTTGAACTCTGCACAGGTGGTAAGGGTGTACTTGCCTTTGCCCCTTATAATCCTCGCCTGTTGCTTTAGAACTGGAGTCCTTCCTCTATGGGACCATACCCATGGTTCTGGGCCACTTGACTGTGCTGGAACTCAGTGGCCTGGACCATGATGCTTACAGAAGCTCCACAGCCCATATCTTCTTAGCAACGAAGATATGTTCCAACGAGGCCTGCCCAACCCTCAACAGTTGCCTGCTCCTGCATCAGAGACAGATCTACCTGGTATGGTCCCATTCATGTGTTCAAGTAGATGGCCTTAATAGCGCCTCAATAGGATTTCAGACTTCAAGGTGCCACGTTGCTTTCACTCTTCCTCATCCTAGTGATGAACGGTGGTTGGTAACTCCCATATCCGTCAAGCTGTGATTCACTTTGGATTTTGAATAATTTTGATGGAGCTATCCAAGGTTATCTGGGATAACTTTAAAATTTAAACTAAAACGTAGAGTAGATTCTCATGCCTAGTGACATGGGAGCTATCAACTACTGCTTCTGGCAATTATACAACTGATACGGGGGGTGGGGAGTGGGAAGCATAAAGAAGCTGTCTGGGTACTCACAGATATTCCACAGAAAAACAGCATTTCTGGATTACTTATTTGCCCTTTCAGGAAGCCTTAAAAATAAAATAGGTTTATTCTGGAGATGCAAGATTGTGATGAAGTCAGGCAGAATTGATACTGATTACAGCCTTTCAATAACACTCCCATTCCCAGGAATTTTCTCTTTGCAGCTGCTGGTGATACAGCTTTCCATTATTGCTGCACAAAAAGAGAGGAATGCAGCAGAGGAAAGAGTCGCTGCATGAAATTGTACCATAAGATGCAATGACATCAACAAAATCAAGCAAGAAAAGAAGGAAGAAAGGACTTATCCACATGGCTCCTGTGATGAGCTGATCTGCAGGCACCTCTTTTGCTGCTGCATTTTTGTAGCAAATTTAGCAGCCCAGCATTGCCCAAACTTGCCCTTTTCCATGTCGTAGACCTTAACAAAGATTAATTCATTCCATGACCTGGAACCTGACTACTTGCTTCAGTGATGTTGCAGTGTTATGATCTGTGGGGCTGTGCAGTACATCACTTCTTGACTTATATGTCTCCAGGACAAGTGGTGTGATAATTGTAAATATCTCCCCACCCCCAAAACGCAAATCCCAGGATTCTGTAGGATGCAGCTAATCCAAAGAGCTGCATCCAGAGTGTTAACTAGGGCAAGTTACAGAGACCATTCTATGCCTCTGTTAAAATAGCTCCACTGGCAGCCAGTTTGTTTCTGGGCACAATTTAAGGTGCTGTTGTGACCTATAAAGCCCTATATGGTTCAAGTCCAGGCTATTTGGCAGACCGTATCTCCCTGTATGAACTGGCCCGGGCTCTGAGATCCTCTGGAGAGGCCCTTGTCTCAGTCCCACCACCATTGCAAGGACGGTTGGTGGGGACACGAGAGAGGGCCTTTCTGGTGGCTGTCCCTAGGCTCTGGAACTCCCTTCCCAGGGAGGCCAGAATGGACCCATCCTTGTCCTACCATTGTTAGACAAAAACCTTTTTATTCAGACAGGCTTTTAAAATAGAAAGTTTTTAAAGAACAGGCTAGGAAATGCTGTATTGTGTTCAAATGAACTGTTTTTAATTACTTTCTATCTTTTTTTAAATGACATTTTAGTCTTTGTTTTAATACTGTGAATAGTTTAATTCTGTTTTAATGCTCACTTTTTGTTCATTTTTAATTGTGGGCCGATGCAGATGGTCCCTAAGGAGCGGCTCTGTGCTGCCCTTGGGAGCGCTGGATCGGGGCTGCAGCAACCACACGCTGCGGCCCCAATCCTCCTTTTTGTCTCTCCAAAAAGAGCTGGCAAATGCCGCTCCTTTTGGGGGTGGCAAAAAGCCACCCTTAGAGCTGTCTTTTGCGCCCCTTTAGCTCAGCGTGGGTTCACGCTGCGCCAACAGGGCACCCTGATGCCACACGCCGTGCAGTCGGGTGCGCAGTATGATGGCAGTGTTGGGGCAGAGTTGGGGCGACCAGCGTGCCCAGACCAGCCCTTTAGGCCGGTCTGCATCAGCCCACAATCTTTTAAATTGTAAATTTATTTTTGAGGAAAATTCAGGATGACGATGATGATGATAATGATGATGATGATAACAGTTAAAGTGGAATCATAGTTCTATAACTGTGTAGCATGACAGAATCCCAGGTGTGGGCATATACAGACTTAGGGGCTCTGCAGATGGCGCAAAGTGCCTTCTTGGCGCCAGGGAAGGGGAGGGGCAGCCGGATGCCGGATGACCTAATCCCTTCCTGAGGACGTCATGAGAGTGCCTGCCTTACACATGACGAGCTCTTTGATGATGTTCTTCCGGCACAGCATTTTTACATGCTGTGCTGGAAGAGGCACAAAAGAGCTGTATGGCAGCTCTTGCTGCACCCTTTCCGTTTTGGCACTCCTTTCCCAGTCACCGAAAGGGTGGATTGGGGCCAAGGCATGGGGCAGCGTCGGCCCCAATCCTCCACTTCTCAGGGTAGCCCATGGCCGCCTGTCTGCAAAGCCCCTTAGTTACGTCATTCACTGTTCCCTCCGATTAAATCCACCTTTGCTCTGCAGTACATGAATGTAAATTTATTTTGCTTTACAGTGTTGCTGCAGTCACCTTGTATCAAATGAGGTCACTGAAACTCAGCCAATTCCCACCACCACTACTGCATCATAGACAGAAACTACACAAACACACACACATACACATTCTTCTAGCCTTTGTTTGAATCTGCTTTTTTCTACAGCTTGTTGCTTTCTTCCTTCGTATGCGTCATGTACTCCTTCCGCACATGCATTGGTTTATTTTCATTCAGTGATTTAGCTCTTGCCTTCTATTCATTTTAGAAGTACTTTTCAGACTGAGAGAATATCTTCTTCCACCCCTTATGCCAGTTTATGTAACAAAAAGAGATATTCAGGCAGTTTAGGAGTAGGGGTACTTGAATAGCATAGGCCCTGCAATTTCAGCATCAAAATGCATTTTCAGCAGCAAGGTAGATCTGATAAATATGAAAAGCTTGGTGGATGCTTCACTGTAGATACATTAATCTACAGTCACATCATTATATGGTGCTTACACTATACCTGCCTCCGGCTGGATTTCAACATTGTGCAGCCAGTTGTCTGTCTGGCAGAGTGCCTGCTTATTGTCCCATTGTGCAATGGAGAATGGAGAATCTGTCTCAGGCCATTACTGCATACAGCTTTTAAACTGTGAGAACACTGGGAAGGAAGCAGCTTTGGCGATACACATTGCATGATGAAACCTACCACCCATACCTTCCCTGTCCCTCATATGTCCCTTTTCATTCATGGGGAAACCTGTGAATGACTTGGCAATCGAGCAAATCCCAAAGTGCAAAATGTCACTCCCAGGGTATTTGCGTGATTGTCTCCCTTGCCCCCATCGCTTCCAGGGCAGTTCCCCCTCACTATTCTGAAGCACCCTAGTTATGTTTTTCCCCCTATTTATTTTCTTTCTTTTTTACTTCCACGGGGCAGAATTGTACAAAACCCCAGAATTGTACAGAAAGAGGGGGAAAACAAAAACAAAAATCCCTAAAGACATGTTGGGTTGGAAAAGGCAGGGAGGCAGGGCTAAAGGGTTAAGGGAGACTTCATATTGGTTAAGGAAGAGTTCAGGAAGAGAGCAAGATGAAGGCAGTGGTCCTGAGATGCAAGGATGGATGGCTGCAAAGTGGTATGTTGCCATTTTATTTTTCTTAGCGTGACTGCTGAGAGAATGGAGCTGGTGCCGTAAAGTCCTTATTGAGTGAAGTGTTGCACTGAAGATACTGATGAACGGTCATACACCATCCAAGCATGTGCAACATTGTGTAACATCATTAGTCTCAAAGGTATTGCAAGATGCCTTTGCAGTCTGATATTCCAGACTATGAGTCTCTGAATTCATCTAAAATGATCAGATTTGTAGAACTCCACTTAGGCAGCTTGACACTACTCTGCAAAGAACAGAAAGCTGAATACCAAAGTTAGAATCATCCAAGCCATCGTATTCCCCATCACCATGTACGGATGGGAGAGCTGGACAGTGAAGAAAGCAGATAAGAAAATCAACTCATTTGAGATATGGTGCTGGAGAAGAGTGCTGAGGATACTGTGGCTGGCCAAAAAGACAAACAAATGGGTCCAAGAACAGGCTGAAATCTCCCTGGAAGCCAGGATGTCCCTGGCTTCCGGGGAGCCCCTAAGTAACCTGAGACTGTCCTACTTCGGCCACATCATGAGAAAAGATGATTCACTAGAAAAGACAATAATGCTAAGAAAGGCGAAGGGCAGTAGAAAGAGAGGAAGACCACATGCCAGATGGATAGATTCTATCAAGGAAGCCAAGACCATGAACCTGCAGGATCTGAAGAGGTTTCTCATTCACAGGGTTACTATGACTTGAGGCCAACTTGAGGGCAGTTAACAACAACAACAAACTATTGACCATTATCATCACATCTTATTGCAGTACCAGTGGGATAGCTATGGGTGCATACACACTGTAGAAATAATGCTCTTACACACCACTTTAAATACTGTTGTTCCATCCTATAGAATCCTGGGTTTTGCCATTTTGTGAGGCAGCAGCACTCTTTGGCACAGAAGGCTAAAGACCTTGTAAAACTACAAATCCCAGGATTCCATAGAATGGAACTACAGCACTTAAAGTGGTGTCAAACTGCATTCTTTTTAGTGTAGATGCACACTCAGTTAGCTGGGAGTTGCAGTAAAACCCAGTAAAGAATCTTGTGGCACTTTACAAATGAACATACTTTTTATAGGATTTTATTAGGCTTTATCATTAGTCTTTATCAAGAGCACTTCTGTGGTGGTTTAAAAGTGGATAAAAGTGTCCATCTGTTTTCACCGAGGGCACAATTCATCTTCATTCTGAATTGGCTTGATGACATATCGTGTAGCCAGATATGATTGGTGATGCAATGTCAGTGTCATAATCCATATGTGATCCTTCAATATCTGGGTTCAGTCTCCCAAACACTACTTTTGTACTGAAAAAAGCTGTAGGAGAGCATATGATGCAGCTTTATTTATATATGGATTAATCAGAAGCATGGCAGAATTTTCAGATCAGGATTCAGAAACACCGGAATCATAATACTCTTTAAAATAAAAAAAGGCCAACAGCTCCACATCTCTTTAACATTCCTCCATATTTTTATAGTATTTTTATGGTGTTGTTGTTATGTGTCTTCAAGTTGACTCCAGCTTATGGTGACCACAACCTAGGGTTATCTCAGCAAGATTTATTCAAAGGAGGTTTGACATTGTCTTTTTCCTAAGGCTGAGGCTGTGTGACTTGCCCAAGGTGGCAAGTGGGTTTCCATAGCTGACCATGAATTGAGATGCTGGCCTCCAGAAGTCCTAGTCCAAATGGTCAAATGTAGTATAATAATAATAATAATAATAATAATAATAATAATAATAATAATAATAATAACAACAACAACAACAACAAAAGTTTATTTTTGTATCTCGCCTTTTGCCTTTAGGCAATCAATGAAGTCTACACCGTGGTGACTCTTTTTTACATTTTATATGCGTGCATTTTGTTGGGTAGAACTGTTTGTTGTAAAAAGACACCAAGCTGTTCCTGGCAAAACATGCTCTGTGTCCTAGCATCCTCAACTGGCAGGAATTCTTTTATTGTCTAAACATATAGACATCCCTTGCTCATCCAAGGGTGATGTTGCCCTATACCAATAACTACACGAATAACCTGAGTGGAAGAAACATGTCCAAAACTGTACTGATTACGGCTGAAATAGGGTTGGCAAAATGGGTATGGTTCCAGGCATCGACCACTGATGTTGATCAATGAATCCAACTATGGCAGTTGCCAGACCAATGGGATGACAGGGAAGGTACCCAGCTGGTGCTCAGTGTGATTCCCTGTCCAAGGAGCATCAGAAAAGCATCCTCCCCCACTTGAGTGAAACTGTTTCTGCCAACACACCTCAAGTCCTGTACATTACCAGTGCCATCGGACACTGGTGAATGATGCCCTGGATCTAGGGCCCATGCAGACCACCCCTATGCAATTGTGCAAAGATACCATGCAATTGCATAGCAGCAGAGCCTGAATGAACCACGCATACAATGTAAAAGACTGCATAGTCACCAACTGGTAAAAAGAGGGTGAACGAGTGGGACGATGGTCCAAGCAGGACTACTGAGTAGGTGAGCAGGCAATGAGTTAAATACCTCTCCACCTGACCAGAGTGAAGACTTCTGCACACATTGGCTGAGGCTTCCTGCTTCTTCCCAGCAATTCAACAAGTGTGCTGCATTCTGGAAAGAAGAAGCCTGAAAACCTCCATGGAGGAAGACTGCTGCATGGATCTCTCTGCCCCAGCAGACAACTTATAGAAACAATTGGACAGCTTCCCTCCAAAGTGCAATGTTTACATTCAATTCAGGTTTATGGAAGTGGAGTTGCACATGTGATGCCATTGTGCAATGTGCATGCAAATGCATGTGCACATTTAGTTATGCATTTGATTACCCATTTAGGTACTTATGTAGGTATGCAACCTTGCCATTATACACAAAGGTTGGGTAGTACAATCAGTGCATAATTCTACAAGTAGAGATTTACTCCATGTGACCTGATGCAGGATCTCAGCCAGTGTATTTCTCTCCTCCGACCTATTAATGATGGAGAGTGGAGAAACACACGATTACATCAAGACATATGAGGCTATTTACAGTGCATTCATTACAGGCTCAAGAAATCAGACACAGGCTGTTTGCAGTGGGAGCCCTATGATTAAAACGTACGCTGCTTTCCAGAAGTGGAAAAGACAGATTATTCCACTCAAGTAGGACCTTCAGTGCAGTTTCTCTTATCTATGCTTTTCAGGCCTTGATCAGAATAGAAAATGAGTGTTGGAACATGGAAATTAGCATCTCTTCCTCTCCCCTCTTCCCTCCCTTTTTGCTCTCCCCCACTCTCTCACGCCTTCTTATTTTAAGACATTGGTATAGCAGTTCTTGGAGCTGTCTACCCTCCTGTGCATACAAATGACAGCTGATTGGGCAATTATGATTAATCAAAAATAACAACTTTCACAATATCTTGGAATTGCCTGCTCCTAAAGCAGAGGTAGAGGAATATACGTGTGTGAAAAGTAAGCCATCTTGGATTCCATTGGAATTCAAACCTACATGGGCTCATTTGAGGAATGTCAAGAGGAGACTCTGCTCATATTCTCTGATTGTCCCTCCAAGTGGGATCTAAACAGGGGTTAGATGGTCCCCTGACGAGGAATGCTTTAGCTGTTGATTCCTGTACTAGCCCCTTCCAATTCTATGACTGTATGATCCCTTCATATTTCTGGAGGGCAAAATGGGAGTTGAGCCACAAACCTCCGCATTTGGATCTTAGGCTGGCATGGGCAAAGTGTATTTGTGGCCCCATGGCCCCATTTGTGTCCCCATAGCCATTTTTGTGGTCCCCATGTGTCATGGGCCAGGACTCGGGCTCAGAATCTGAGTCTGAGGAGAGTCCTGCATCTCTCCATGTTGAAGGGCAGCCTCAAGTGATAACAAAGTCAGGACTCACCTGAAGCTGGTCCAGCAAAGTCACCAGCTGAACAGCTGGCAGGCTCAAAGAAAGAGGCACAAGCTCCCAGCAAAGACAATCTATGAGGCTCCTTGCCAAACAGCCGGAGAAGTACTCTTAATCAGGGGTAGCTGGCTGCAGAGAATTGAAGAGATGGCTCACACTTAGGGGCATCACGATGGAAGTGCGGGGAGTGTGGATTGCACCAAGTGACACCCTAAGGGAGGGTGGCACCACTGCTTCCAAAATATCTGTCTTTTAGCAGAAACAGGCTGCGGCATTTGCCTGTGTTCCCTTAAAATACTGGAGCTCAGTGTAAGAGATGGGGTGAATGGAGTGAGGCTCAGTGGGAGAAGAAAGGAGAGGCCTCAGGGTTTGTTTGTTTTTTAAACTAAATTTAAAATGTATTTTCCCCAAAAATTGTTTGATTCTTTTAAAATAAAAGACATCTTACAAAATTTTCAGTTTGACCACATGAAACTATGTACATGTAAATACATTAAGGCTGTGCATTTGAAATTATAATTTAAAGGTATAATTTTAATTTTGCTAATTGTTTATGTCACAACTATTATAATTCCATTCAGTAATATGCAGGACTTACAATTTATGTGTATCATTAGTATAAAAAAATTACTAAAGGTTCTGTATGTCGTGGTATGGGAGGAGGTCAATGGGAGGGTGACACCATGAGTTACCACACTGGGTGATGCCAACCCTAGGGATGCCACTGCTCACACTCATGTTTCTCATTGGAAACAATTGTCTGTTTCCCAGCTCTGGCTTGTTGTATCTGTTCCTGGTTCCTGTGAGACCTTGACCCGCATACTGGCTGACAATCCTTCTCATCTCTCATCATCCTCTCGGACTGGAAAATGACTCTCCTTGATTCATAGAACCACAGACTGGATTGACGTCTCTCTGTGGAAATGGACCCTTCCGGGCAAGCATGCTCTCAGAGGCTCTTGTTGGATTTACTGCCTGTCTTGACTGCTGTTATCTCAGGAAAGGTGAACTGAAGTAATTGAGATAGGCAGAGCAGGAGTGCAACCCTGAATCAGGACACCATGTCCCCCGGGATCAAAATGAAAAAAATAAATAATCCCCCCCCAATTCCTCTAGGGCAATGGTGCTCAAACAGTGGAGCCCCAGGAGACATGTGAGAGTTGCTCAAGGGCGACAGGAGACTTGGAGGCCCTGATCCCTCCTCCTTTTCCTCCCCTACATAAAATTTAGACATGCATTTAGTTAAATATTGAATTTACTTCAATAAAACTGCATTACTTTGAACAATTTTATTT
>CM034703.1:11998335-12008619 GCA_020142125.1 Phrynosoma platyrhinos | reverse complement strand
CTCTGTCAGAGAGCTCTGGTGCCACAATAAACTAAAGTTCCCATGATTATATATGTCACCCACAGTATTCCATGAGGTCTAATTGGCTGGCTCCACCCAGATGGTCCAACTTCTCAGTTTACACTTGGTAACACAGCAGGTTACATTAGATGACCCTTGGGATCCCTTCCTAACACTACTTTTCCTTCCAAAGAGTTTAATCGCACAGTCGTGTTAAATTCTTAAGCCAGATCTTATCAAATGCACTGGGAACCAGGCGAGTGCAACCATGAGTTTTCCATTTGTGAAAAGATGCTGGCTAAATGTGGCTGGGGTTCGGGACATAGATGGGTTGCACTCGCCTGGCTCCTGGTGCATGCAAGAAGATCCAGCTTCAGAATTTAATGCAACTGCAGTAAAATGACATGCTATAAACTCCTAAGTCACCACTAAAAAACTCCTTTGGATCTCATGTTGGACTCAAGCTTCTCATTTTCTTAAAATGCTGCTGCTATAACATTGTAAACCTTTCCACCTGTACCCTTTTGAATCTCTGGAAGCGAAGTATTATTTTGTTTGCAACTGAGGTGCTACCTGGTGCTATGTGTGGAACCAGCAAAAATGTTAGATGTTTATTTTCTCTGACATCTATCTATCTATCTATCTATCTATGGACGTTATCACATGTGGGCCACAAAGCGATAATAAACTGGAAATGACAAATTCCAAAAATAAACTGAAAATAAACCTTGATTCCGCAAATGGTTTCCACACGTAATTACCTTAATTGCGCAATTAAGGGAAGCTCCCGCTGAAACCGCATTTAACGTTCACACACAAGTGAGAAAATCCCGTACATGTACTAGAAATGATCTTCTAGCACAGGCGCACTATGCTCGCTGCAGCTGTCACTTGCCACGGCTGTCACCCCTTCCCCAGGTTGTCCTCGGAGCAGCCGGCCCTCCGCACGGCCGCCGCTCAGAGGAGGACCTACCGCCGCAGCGTTCTCCGAGGAGGTCCTTCTTGGAGCGCCGGCCGTGTGTAGGGTCGGTGCTCCGAGGAGGTTCCCCTTGGAGGGTCCGTGCTCCGAGGAGGTCCTCCTTGGAACGCCGGCCGTGCGTAGGGTCGGCGCTCCAAGGAGGTCCCCCTTGGAGGGTCGGCGCTCCGAGGACGACCTGGGGAAGGGGTTGGGGCACTGATCATGCGGCTGCCCCTCCCCTTCCCTGCCCCCAAGATGGCTCAATTAGCCGTCTGCTGAGGGGGAAGAAGACGCTTAAGCTGCCTCCAGGATCCCACGGAACCATGGGAAAATACGGGGAAATGCTTCCAAATGCGCATTTGCTTTCCACATTATGGTAAATTTACCTTAATTGCGAATTTACCTTAATTGCGCATTTGCATTTCCTCCAAACAACCGAATTTCAAAAGATCTCAGTTAACACCAGTTTCTGTCCACTTTTTGTCCAGTTTCTGTGCGAGGTCGTGTGAAAACACGGGGCACTAATCCAGTTTCTGTTTGGGTTTTGTGTGAATTAACCAGCAGATTTGCCCCTGTGTGATAACGTCCTATCTATCTATCTATCTGTCTGTCTGTCTGTCATTGTTTTTACAGTTGGCCCTCTACATTTGTGGCTTTGACTTTTTAGGATTTGATTATTTGTGGTTTGGATTAATATGTTCTCTCTAGAATCTCTTAAGTCTTTCAACATAATTCTGCTGGAGGTTGACCATAGAGTTGTGCTGGAGAACCCAGAAGTTCCTCAAGAAAACACTTCTCTAGGCATTTGTAGGTCTTCCAGCATGATTCTATGATTGATCTCTGGCAATGTTGACCATAGAATTGCACTGGAGGATCTGGAGATTCCTAGAGAGGTATTCCCTTAGGTAAAAAGAATAGTTTTTTTTAAAATTTGTGCTTTTTCCACATTCACATGGTTCCTTCACTCCAACCGCAGTGAATGTTGGGGGACCACGGTATTGGCAGTCCTGGGTGAAACAGTGCAATGACAAGGTGAACAGGCTAAGCTAACCAAGATCTTCTAGATCAGTTCAGGATTTTAAACGAGAGAATAAGTTAACCAGATCCACTGACCAAAAGCCCAGATATTGAAGTCCGGAAGAGTGATTTCATCTTGAAAGGTGCAAGACCTAGGCTAAGCAGAATTGCCTCTCTTAAGAGGCTATACAGACGGGCAAAAAGAGGTGCTTTCAGGCTGACTTGGAGGCATGGCATTTAGATGATGACCCTAAGATGCAGGCTTTATTTTAAAGCGCCCTGTGTTTCCAGGTGTGGATGCACCAGCACAGGGGTGCTTGAATATTAGAATCCTAACCCTAATCCTAATTGTAACCATAATTATAACCCTACATATGTGCCCTATCAACTGTCCTTTGTTATGACAATAAATACATTCTGTTGCATATATGCTTGCTCTCAGCATGTACAGTACTTTGCATGAAAGAGGCTTTTGTGACCTCTTCTGTACAGGTGTGCATAAGACCTGCACACCACTTCTTGGCATGATGGGGGGGGGGCTCCTGGAGTAATGTTTGCCTGTGTGTCCTGTTGACCATGTTCCTTGCATGACCACCAGCTGCATGTATCCAGTCTGTCAGTACAAATCTCCCTTGCATGTAACTCTCCCCTCCCCCCTGATCTGTGTGGGACATGTTTTGTGGAGGACGATAGAGTAGGTGTCTTTTCAGTTGACAAACTCATTTCTTTGCCCCAAGAGTGACACAATCAGACAGTGGCACCCATCTATAGCACCCACTACTTAAGGGAAGCTGAGGTCAGTGAATTCTTGCATGATCTGTGGGTGTATGACAGGTCCTGCACAGGTGCGCAGGGATGCTGAACATCAGTCACCTTTGTACAGACAAAATGACAGACTGTATGCCACCCTATGACATGTTCTGTACAGGTGCGCAGGGATGCCGAACTTCAGTCACCTTTGTACACAGAGAGTGACAGACTGTATACCAGCCTATGACATGTTCTACGTAGGTGCACAGGTGTGCAGGGATGTGTTCCTGTGCATGTGCACATGCATCTGAGAGAATGAAAAAACATTAAAGCAGCCACTGCTGGCCCGTGTGGTTGCTCTGTCTCCCTTCGTGGCGTCCTCAGGGCTGGCAGTTGGCGAGACTTCAATACGGCCTCAGAAAAGTCACATCGATTGTCCCCCAATGTGGTTGCTCCATCCCCATTTAGGGCATCCTTGGAGCAGGCAGTGCAGTTGCTGCAGCTTAGAGGAAAGGCAGCTTCATTTCACCTTTTCCTGCCTGTCTGTACAGCCCCTTAGCTGCATCTACCCTGCAGAAATAATGCAGTTTGACACCACTTTAAGTGCTGTAGTGTCATCCTATGGAATCCTGGGATTTGTATTTTTACAAGGTCTTTCATCTTCTCTGCCAAAGAGTGCTAGTGCGCCGCACAAAACTACGGTACAAATCCCAGTATTCTGTAGGCTACAGCCATAGAAGTTAAAGTGGTGTCAAACTGCATTATTTCTACAAAGTAGATGCACTCTTACAAGCCTCTGTGGAACCTGTTCAACTTTTCAGTAAGTCTCAGGCAGTCCTTCTGCTGTTTAATATTTCAAAAAATACATGTTTTCCAAAACCACAAGTGGACTTCTGGCCAATTTTGGGAGCTTTGCTTTGTTGTCCATTTGGCCTTCAGAGAGTTCCAGGTCATAAAATGGGGTCCTGGAACAGAGAAAGATGCCCAGCCAAGGAGAGGGACTATTTTGAATCCTATGGAATGATTTGGTGTTGGGTACTTTACAGTGCACCACTTCTGGCACACATCTGGATTTCCTGCATTGGATAATGGGAAGATGGTAGGTGGATGATCCTGTCTTTGCAAAGAGGTAGAACTAGACACAGCAATCCTATCCACACAGTTATATCAGAAATAACATGCTCAAGCAAATGTCGCAGAATTACAGTTAGAATTGCAGCATTTTTGTAAGTGCTGATAGTGAATATTATCTGGCTGTGCTCCAGATGTATAAGTATTTGCATCAGAATTTGACAATCAATGATCTTTCTGTAGCAATCAACATTTCATTGTATTTGATCATTACCAGATTTCAATAAACATTATATGGACCCAAGTACATCTAAACTCTATACTGCCCCAAATACCTCCATTTCTCTCTGCAGTTTCTCTCAAAATGGAGACAGGCATGCCATTTTGAGAAAGGAAAACTGAGGCATTTGAATTTGCGATGGGATGTGTGTGGCCTTTTTTTGGGGGGGGGGGGGATTGGGAAATAAAATTACCGCAGTTGCCCATGCTTATATTAGGGCTTGAACTTTAGCTGAAGACTTCTTCTAACATTCATGGGCCCCAGAGGGCATGGCTTCCCATAGGGTGCAGAAAAGAAAGGAAACATTAAAACCAGTTAAAAAACTTGAAACAATTCAGTGGCCTGAATCCTACTGTTAGTCCCAAGTAGAGTAGACCCATTGAAACAGAAGGATTTATATATGTGTTGGCTCATCTTACAACAATTGATTCAGGCTGAGTAGTTGGGAGGGACTAATCTGTAGGACCCAGACCAAAGTGTTTTTAAGATGAGAGGGAGTAGGACTGAAATGAGTTGGTGTGGGTGGACTCCGCAAGGCAACTTGCACCCCACTTTTGGACACTGCATTTCTTTAATATGTTGCTGTTCTGGGTTTTTTTTACACCAAACATGTATGGACAAGTGTAATACAGTGAGATTAGAGTGAGCTCCTATATTGCGTAAATCACTGCATACGGAGTTGCACAGTAACTGTGCCATGGCACCCATCTGTTGAATATCAGAGTTGTGTATCTAATGGCACACCCAAATATCCAAGTGAATGCACATGCAGACACACATATTCATGCATACATATCACATGTATGTCTACATGGACAACGGCACCGCATGTACAACTGTAGATGATGATGATGATGATGATGATGATGATAATAATAATAATAATAATAATAATAATAATAATAATAATAAATAGTTTTTATTTATATTTTCCCACCTCTCCCTGTGGATCGAGGCGGGATTACAACAAAATTATAAAACAATGTACAAAAATACAATATATGAAACCATAACAATAATAAAAGCTAACAATCCATTTAATAAAATACAATCTTATAATACTCCCAGAGTAGTATAATATACATCTAATTAAAAACTTAATCATCATCTTCTTAATGACTAGTGAGTACATACTTAGACTACATAAGGATAATAGTATGTAGGAGAGGAGAATAGGGTTAAAAAATACAAGAAAGGAATATGTGGAAAGTTGTCCTTACTTGTCTTTTTTTATTTTATTTTCTTCCTTTCTTTAGATAGATGAATATAGATATAAGTTTTCTTTTATGTTTTCTTTACTTTTTTCCCTTTTCTTCTGAACTGAGGGATGGAGGGAAGGGCAAAAGAAGGTAGTTTTTTGTTTCTTTTCCTTTTTTTGTTTTCTTCTTCCCCCCCCCTCTTTTTGTATATATGTATTGTTTGTGTTTAGGTGTTTTCTTAATTACTCAATAAAAACTATTTTAATAAAAATTCTTAAACTACATGCACCATGGCACTGCATATACAACTGCTTCTGCAAGCTTTAGAGGAAAGCAGTCATGGAATCATAGTTGGAAGTAGGGTTGCCATATTCCAGTCCCTCGTATCTGGGTATCTAATTTGCATATTTAATGCAAATTATTATAATTATGTATATTGTTAATTTGTAGTCTGATTATGCAAATTTAACACATTAATGGTTGCACTTTTTCTTCCATTATTTTTCAACCTCAGTACCAGTACCAAGCAAAGAGCTTTCTTTTGCTTCTTTCCTCTACTAACTGGTGTGAAGAGAGAGAGAGGCTTCCAAGCAGCCCCAGAAAGTAAAGGAACTCCTTTTAATCTCTTGTGGTTGTTTGGAAGTGAAGTTCTATCATGTTGCCTAACTGTAGGATCAGTCATCACACAAAACAAGACCATCTCTACTTCTCTCCTTTCCTTTCTTTCCTTTCCTTCTGGGCCTGTCATGGGAAAAGGAGAAGGAATGGAAGAATAAGGTGGCAATGCTATGCCTGTGCAGTAGCAACCAGAGCCTGCAGGCCAGGATGAGGTTCCCACCAGTGCCAGTCTTCTTGCACAATTTTCTGTTTCATCACCACTGTCACATTTTAACCTACAAAGTGGCTGCAGCGAGGGAAAAATCCAGGATTTACTGCTTCAACTGGTCCAGCCAGCTGGGACATTTTTTAGTCCCTTCAATCTGGGGGTTTCCAGGTTTTCCGGGACAAATGGCAACCCTAGTTGTAAGGGGCCCCATGGGCCATTGAGTCCAATCCCCTGCTCATTGCACAGTTTCCAGCTGCTCCAAAGCATCACCAGCAGGTAGCTGTCCAGCTTCTTTGTGAAGATGTCCAGAGAAGGAGACCCCAATCCATTGCTGAACCACTCTTAGGACATTATCACACGGGGGAAATCCCGTGCAGAAATGGGATTTAAAAACTGGGTAAAACCCTCAAAAGCAGGTTGATTTTCACACACATCCCTGTTAAACTGCTGTTAACCTGAACAGAAAGTAGTCAAAAGCTGCTCCTTTTTACTTTCAGGATTTTCCGAAAATTGACGTCATCTAAAAATCTACCTGCTTTTGTGGTTTTTTTCTGATTTAAAACCCCGTTTCTGCATGGGATTTCCCCCATGTGATAAAGTCCTTACTGTCAAGAAGTTCCTTTTAACATTCACTTGAAAATCTACCCTCCTGTAAGTTAAAGCCATTAGACTTGGTCCTACCCTCTGAGACAGTAGAGAACAAACCTGCATGTTCCTATCTGTGACAGCCCTTGAGGTGTTTAAAGAGTGCAGCCATATCACCTCTCAGTCTTCTCTCCACCAAGCTGAACATGCCCAGATCCTTCAACCTTTCATCATATGCTTTGTTCTCCATACCACTGACCATTCTTTTTGTAAGTTGTGCATGAGATAAAAATGTCATGCACTTCCATAAGGGCAACATAACAGCCTGTGCACCACATAT
This sequence comes from Phrynosoma platyrhinos, assembly GCA_020142125.1. NCBI lineage: Eukaryota > Metazoa > Chordata > Lepidosauria > Squamata > Phrynosomatidae > Phrynosoma > Phrynosoma platyrhinos. Next base: position 12,001,593 of record CM034703.1, on the reverse strand, counting down.
GTAAGAAACCAACAGGATTCAGGCCTTTGCAGCCTCAGACCAAGAGGTATCAACATGGCTACTGGGAACTGGTGGGTGAAGTATGAATACTCAACTGGCTGCCAGTTAAGAAACAAAGCTCTAATTTTTTCATGAGAAATGACCTCATTTGTCAGAGGTTGCACTTCCATTAAGTTCCTTCGTGTTCACCCTCTCTAATAGGACTTTCTTCTCATTGGTTTCAAAGGCTCGGATTTCTTCTTAGTCTTTCTTTTTCACATATGTACCTGTGTTACTACTCTTTCTGTGACATTGGAAACTCATATATCCCATTGTCTTGGTGTCCTTTTTGTCTGAGGGATGGCAAGTGGTTGCAAAGTGACATGATGTGCCAAATCCTTACTTAGATGATATTGTTGATTCATTTTACTTAACATCTCCAAAGACTTGGATGCACACAGCGTGGAAATGATAAGACTGCATGCACACAAGTAGTTTTCATGCTTCAGTCGCTTATTCTTCAGAGTCCCATAACACAGAGCTATAAGGATATTATAAACATTTCTGCATATGGAGGAAGGCTTGAAGTGAAGGTGGTCAGGTGCACCATTTATGTCTCTTCAAAACTCTTCACTTCAACAGGACAGAACTCCTGGGTACTATACAAATCCTTGGTTCCTATGAAGGAAAAGGAACAATATTAAACAACAGAGTGTATTCCATAGGTGCACTTAAATGGAGAATGTAGTCAAGAGATCAGAAGAAGACATAGGACCTTATCAAACACTGGCCACGAAGCGAAAAGTAAGCGAAAATGAAGTAAGAATAAATTCAGTTCTATACCGAAACGAACTGAATTTCGCCTGCGTGGCCATTGCGCAATGATTCCAAAAGCTCCCTTGTACTTCCCCGAAAAACCGAATGTCAAAAGATCCCCTTTCACTTCGGATCACGGAAAAAAAATACATATTAGATCTGGATTGCCTTTGGATATGTGTAAACACACAGAAAAAAAATACGTATTAGCTTTGGATACCTTCTGCTTGGGACTCCCGTGTGATAGTCTTCTAAGACCTGGAAGGGCATCTATGAAGGAACTATATAAGATTGCCAAGTGTAGAGATAAATAATTGAATACCAATGTCAGGATCATTCATGTCGTTGCATTTCTCATTTCTGTGTATGGTTGTGAAAGCCAGACAGAGAAGAAAGCACACTGACATCACTATGGAGTGTAGTCTAGGACAGATCCATTGTTCACATTACAGGAAACACCAGACTTCTGCAAACTCTGGAGAAAACTGTGAGTTTTAAAAATTGGGTTAAGATACCCCGGGTTTGGTGTGGATAGGGCCGTATGTCATGTGGCTTTATTATGCCAGATTTGATGGGGGGAACAGGGTGGTTTTTCTTTGCTTGTGTAGACATCTAAGAAAGAGAAAGTGAAAGAGAGAGGTTGGCCAGGAAAGAAAGATAGAATGGAAAAAGAGAAAGAGAATGGGGGGGGGGGCAGGGGAAAGAAAAAACTTTATAAAAGTAAATAAGAACTATCTTCCTCCTCCTCCCCCAGCTCAGATGATGCAACTGGCTCAAGAATGTGCCTGTTCATGCCTAAAGATAAATCTAAATTTAGGATTCCCCAGGCCAAGTTTGTCTCACAGGCCTTAACATTTCAGTGTCCTTTCTGCCAGCCATAATAAATATTCAGCAATAGCTTAACATGATTTTCTGTACAAGTGCAGTACAAGAATAAGGCTACAATCCTATATGCATTGACTATGGATTTCATGGAGCTCACTTCTGAATTAATTTCATTGGAATGGCACTAGCAGTTGCTGATTATTTCAGGCTTCCAGAAGGGTGGAACATTTGCTCTTTGCTGTTTTATAGAGGGTTTTTAAAATATATTTTTCATCTTCACTCCTCCTGATGGCACGTGGCTTTTAAGCAAAGCATTGCTGTGAGCAGATGCTACCCTTGATTTCCTTCTGCCCTGGAGCCTAGGTTAGGATTACAGGAGAACAGAGGTTCTGTGAGCCCTGAGGTTCCCTGAGCCTCATCCCCTGTCACCCCATGTTTGTTTGATCCGGGATGCAAAGCTTGCACTAATTTGCCACCATGCCTCCCAGCCAGGGAAGGGGAACTGGCATACCATGATGATCAGATGGAGACAGGCAGAAGAATAGCCAGGACTGCTCTGGGTTCTGGAGAAGACGTGACAGGATGACGACAGCCCACTGTAGAAAGTAAGATACTCTGGTCCAACAAAAGCGTCACGCATGTCAGAAATGGGACAGTTAGAACTTGTGCTGGCTGGCTGCTTTAACCCCCTTCCCTTTATTCTATTCTTTACTTGGCATTGTTTGACATCATTATTTAAATGATAGAATAGAAGTCATGCTTATCAAATTTGCAGATGCCACCAAATTTTGGGGAGGGGAAAGTAGTGAATTCTCCAGAGGGACTGGATCAGAATTTAAAATGACCTGGACAGATTGGAGAGCTGGACCAAAATGATAAAAATAAACTTCAGCAGGGATGAATATAAGGTGTTACATTTTGGCAGGAAAGAAATGAAATGCACAAATGTAGGATGGGTGGCACCTGGCTTGAAAGGAGCACATGTGAAAAAGATCTAGGGTTTTTAAATAGACTATTAGCTGCTGAAAGTGCTAAGGCAGGGTTAGTGCTAAACATAAAGAAAACAAAAATAATGACCACCAAGGACCTTCACAAGTTCAACCTAGACAATGAAGAAATAGAAATAGTACAAGAATTCCCATACCTGGGATCAAACATTGATAGAAATGGGGACTGCAGTCAGGAAATCAGAAGACTAAGAATGGGGAGGGTGGCTATGAAAGAACTAGAAAAGATTCTAAAATGCTAAGATACACAACTCGGCACAAGTCAGAATCATACAAGCCATTGTATTCCCTGTTACCACATGTGGATGTGAGAGCTGGACAGTTAAGAAAGAAGATAGGAGGAAAATCAACGCATTTGAGATAATATGGTGCTGGAGAAAAGTGCTGAGGATCCCATGGACAGCAAAAAGGACAAACAAGTGGGTCCTAGAGCAGATCAAACCAGAAAACCCCCTGCAAGCCAAGATGGCTAAACTGAGGCTGTCGTATTTCAGACACATCATGAAAAGAGAGGACTCTTTGGAAAAAACAATAATGCTGTGGAAGGTGGAGGGAAGTCAGAAGAGAGGAAGGCCAGATGCCAGATGGATGGACTCTATTAAGGAAGTCATGGAAATTAAGGGCTTGCAGG
>CM034703.1:11980280-11995423 GCA_020142125.1 Phrynosoma platyrhinos | reverse complement strand
AAAGGGGAAAGGTTGCCTACCCCTGCCCTATGACATGTTCACTTTAGGCTTGCCATAAGTTGGAAACAACTCGAAGGCGCACAACACACAAACAAGCTCTTTGCAACTGTTTCTTAACAGATATTTTCCAGAAGAGTTGGCAGGCAAATAGTCCAAAGAAAATAGGACTCCTCATAAACTTTCAGGTCAGGTGAAAGATGTCTTGAGCTGAGGACTTCTGTACACCTGATCCTTTTTGTTCCCTTTGTGTTGTAATATTGCCCTCTTCTGGACACAACTCAGATGGGAATGGCAATTGTGATGCTCAATGTGGTAACCCATGGACCAGTGCTAGTCCATGTTGAGTTTGCAGGAAAACAGAGAGAGATATAATGTCAATGCTGTAGTAGTCAACAATACTGTAGTCAATGTTGGAGTTGTAGTCAATGTGTTGCATCTAAGGGAGTAGACCTAAGCCTAGGAAAGCTTATGCTACAACGTCTTTTGCACAGTTTGTCTCAAAGGTGCTACATGATCCCTTTGCATAATTGTGGTCAATGGACACTATATGGTACCAGTCCCTAGCCCACTTGGGGGGAAAACCCTTCCAGTCACAAATGCAATGGAGTTCTGGGAATTGTAGTTTTGTGAGACATTTAGCCTCCTATCTCAGGCTGCATCCACACTGCAGAAGTAATTCAGTTTGACACCACTTTAACTGTCATGGCTCAAGGCAATGGAGTTCTGGGAACTGTAGTTTTGTGAGACATTTAGCCTTCTCTGTCAGAGAGCTCTGGGGCCACTACAAACTGCAATTCCCAAGATTCCCTAGCACTGAGCTATGGAAGCTACAGTGGTGTCAAACTGGATCATTTCTGCAGTGTGGCTGCAACCTCAGAGAACTCTGATGCCACAACAAATTACAAATCCCAGGATTCCATAGAATAAAGTCATGGCAGTTAAAGTGATATTAAACTGCATTATTTCTGCAGTGGAGTTTAGACCTAGATCCACCACAATTATCCTTCCTGTTCTCTGTTCTGTATGAAACATGTTGCTAATTGGTATATTTCCCTCCAGCAGGGGGCAGTCTGTCTCCAGACTTGACAATGAACAAATTTCAAGCAGTTTGCTGCCTGGTCAGAAGATGAGTGACTTATCTTTTTCTCCCTTTGCTTCTGTGCTTCTTCTCTAGTTTAGGGGCAGTATATCCTACTGCTTTGTGATTCCATTCTCCATGACTGTCCCAATCTGGCCGATCTGTCATTCCACTATTTCAACTGCTTTTAAAATGTCCCAGTTCACCCCTCCTTTCCCCCTTTGTCCTCAGCTTATTTCAGTTGCTGCAAACTGAGTTCAAAGTGCAAAAGTAGTTTGTACTCTGTTAATTTAACAGGGAGAGAGAAGAGGAGGGAATGGGATCTTGCCTTCCCAGTAGGCTCAGGTGAAAGTAAACCGCCGCAGCCTCTCCGATCTGGTGTTTTTCATTGTTTAATAACTTCTGCTGTCTTTGCCACATTGTGATGTTGCTTGGGCAAAGGGAGGAGGAGAATGAAACTGGGACATTTTAAAAGCAGCTGAGAAAGTGGGACAGCAAAGGATTAACTGGAGCCATCCCTGCTGAATTGGGAAAATGGTAGGGTACTACTATGCTATATCCTTAGGTGTCAAACTGTTAGTATTTCTGGTGCCATTCCAGCACAAAGAAAAAGAATTTTTAATTAAACCCTTTGGGACCTAATTGATTTTATTCAAATCTGCATGTGTGCTATGGTTTTGAATTACTTTAAGCTATATTAATTGGTTTTAAGTGTCCTGCTTTATCCTGTTAAGTTTCTCAATGGTTCAAAACACACTGTAGAAATATCCTGTTTGAAATTGTTTTTACTGCCCTGGCTCAGTGCTAGGGAATCCTGGGAACTGTAGTTTATTGTGACCCCAGAGCTCTCTGACAGGGAAGGCTAAATGTCTCACAAAATTACAGTTCCCAGAAGTCCCTAGCACTGAGCCAGGACAGTTAAAGTGGTCTCAAGCTGGATTATTTCTGCTGTGTGTTTTGTCTGTTTAGATCATTTCTTACTATTTTATTATTTTTAAAATTAGTTAAAGTGATTTTATTGTACAATGCCCTGAGATCGAACAATGCAAGGCGGGTTTAATAAAAATTAATTTAAATATATATAGTGCTAAGCTCTGTGTTTTAACACACCTTTTAAACCCAAAGAACTATATTCTGACTTGCTTTATGGTTTTATGATTGTATATTTGGATGATGTTTGGGAGCAGAGTTTGGCTTGAGACTCCTTTAGAAAAGCCAGAACATAACAGGATTATGAACCCTGTCCACAGTTTTAACTAATGATTCTTGCCAATGACTTGGTTGCTTTCCCAGTCATTCTTTATGCATCAGTGATCTCTTGTTGTGCAGCTTTCTCTGTTTGCTATTCAAAGAACAAATAAAAGGTACTCCGGTGTTCTTCGGTGTATTACTTTGAATTTAATTAAGCCCAGCATAGAGACAGCAGTCTTGATAAAAAGCTGTGATCTATGATTACATAGACTTGTTCCAGCGGGTGCAGTGGGGTTAAAATCTGGATTCCATACATTGATTCTTCATCTGCCTATTTGCTTTTTTAAAAAAATTCATAGTTTTTACATTTCCCAACACGTATAAGTAATATATTCAACACACCATGCATTCTACCCTCTTCCACATCCTTATTTCCCCCTCCCCTCTGATCCTACACTCATTCCACATTTCCACTTGACTTTCTAATAATACAGTACAGTAGTTATACCTTCTTTTCCTTGCATCAGTTTGCATATCTTACTATTTACCTCCCCTAACCTTAATTTGGAAGGGTATAATTCCATTTGATCTACATTTAACCTCATCCCTTCCTTGATTATTTCTTAATCAACAGCTTACATTCTATCAATGATCAGTTTTTCCATCCCATAACTCCCTAATTTTCTCCCACTTTTTCTCATATTGTTGGATTGATTTTCCATTGATGTACATTGTCAATCTATCCATTGAGGGTAAATCATTAAGCTTTTGGATCCATTCCTCCACTGTGGGAACAGTTCTCTCCTTCCAATATTTTATCTGCCTATTTGCTCTTGATGAACTTTGCAGCTGCCAAACTGCAAGTGAACAAATGGTTAAAGGGTGCTGAAATTAAAAGCAGTTAACATGGTGCACATTCCTAGCATCTGGGAAGGCATTGATGAACCCATACCCTCTAGCATTTCACAGATGAAAACCGAGACACATGTGGTCAAGATGGCAGAAGTTATCAATGGGGAAGAACAGATGAACTAGGAGGGGCTACAGCACTTTGCTTTTGCCTGAGTCTATAGGGAAAGGAAAGATTTATCCCGCTCCTGTCTTTTCCTCCCTGTGACTTAGGGTCTCCACATGCCATGGCCCTGATCTGGCTTTTTGCTGCTCCAATTTTTACGGTGACAGAGATATCTGACACAATTCATAAATGTAATTCAGGGAAAGCTCCAGGGCCTGATGGCCTTTTGGTGATTTATTATAACAAATTAGAGGCTGGAATCCTGTTGCTTTTAAAACAACAACAACATGAAATGCTGCACTGAAAGGAGAAAGGCCAGACTCTTGGGGCAATGCAAGTATTGTTATAATAATAATAATAATAATAATAAGTTTATTTTTATCCGGCTTCTCTGCAGCGCAATCGGGGTGGCTTACAGTAAAACATCATTACAATAAAACCATCAGCACCCCATAAAAAAGTATTAAACCAAGAAAAGTTAAACCATAATACCATCAATAAAACAGACAAGTAAAAGCAAAACATCCTAAAAGACAGGAAGGACCCAAAGAATCCACATAATTATAAGCTGAATTCATTATTAAATCTTGAAAGAGAGGGCCTTTTGGGTGACTTTGGGCAAGTCACACTCTCTCAGCCTCAGAGTAAGGCAAATCTTGCTAAGAACAAATTCTGAACAACCACATGATAGGTTTGCCTTAAGGGTGCCATATTTTGGGAATGACTTGAAGGCACACAATAACAACAAGGCAGCAGGGAGATATTTATTTCAATTATTAATTACATTTTGCAGATAGAGTGCTATGACTAATTGGTAGTAACTTTATCCAAGGTCATGCAGTGAACACAAGGTTGAACGTGAGGTTAAGATCCTGAGTGGCTGGTTTTTCCCTCTTTATCTTTGAATGTTTTTAGATGTTGCTCATCTCCAGAAATAATAATAATAATAATAATAATAATAATAATAATAATAATAATAATAATAATTTTTATTTATAGCTCTGCTAGGCAATCTGCTAGGCAATCAGGGCAGGTTACAGCATAATTAAAACATAAAGAGTTAAAAACAGACAATCCCAATCCCCTAACCCTCCCACCCCTTAAAATTGAATTAAACTAATATTCTATTAAAAACCATATACAAACTTTAAAACAATATAAACAACAAGGCAGCGGACACCATTTGAAACAATCAATCGAGGTGGCTTGCCAGGCTTCTCATGTCCGGGAAGTTATTCCAGGAAGGCCTGCTGGAAGAGATCCGTCTTTACTGCTTTCCTAAAAGCAGCAAGCATAGTAATGAGATGGATCTTGTCCGGCAGGCCATTCCATAGCCTGGGAGCTATATAAAATGCTATATAAAAATAATATCTAAAGGGAAGCTTAGTGAATATCGTGTTCTGTCACAGCCACTTTTCAAGGTGGAAGGAGTCTTTTTTAAAAAATGAACAGTTAAATTCAATCTTGTATGCTACTCTGTTGAGCCTGCATGGCATAGTGGTTTGAAAGTTGGACTGCAACTCTGGAGACCAGGGTTCGATTCCCTGCCGGGCCATGAAACCCACTAGGTGATCTTGGGCAAGTCACATGCTCTCAGCCTCAGGGGAAGGCAATGGCAAACCTCTTCTGAAGAACTCTTGCCAAGAAAGCCCCATGATAGGTTTGTCTTAGGGTCACCATAAGTCAGAAATGACTTGAAGGCACATAACAAACAAACAACAACACATGGGTTTTCTTTAAGAGAGCCAGCATGGCACAGTGTTTTGAGTGTTGTGCTGTGATTCTGGAGACCAGGATTCAATTCCCTGCTCAGCCATGAAACCCACCAGACGACCTTGGGTGAGTCATATACTCTCAGCCTCAGGAGAAGGCAATGGTAAACCTCCCCTGAACAAATCTTGTGACGAAAGCCCAATTATAGGGTTGCCTTAGGGTCACCATAAGTCAGAAATGATTTGAAGGCACACAACAGTGACAAAAGCTACTCTATTCTTCCCTCCAGTCTCAGATGGTACAATCCAGGGATGCTTTTTTCATGTCATAGCAGGATGGAGAACATGAGGCTCTCAGAATGTTAATGGACTTCAGTTCCCATCGGCCTCAGGGATGATGGGAATTGTAGTCTCCACATATGGAAGGCTGCACATTCCTCAGACTGATGTAACTCCTGCTTGTGTATAAGGGAGGTCTCTTGGAGTTATTCTTTGACCCTTTGGGAAAGGACAAGCAGAATCAAATATCCCATCAGGACTAGGGGTGCCAGGTTTTCAAAACATCAATAAGGGACAGTTGAAATTCTTGACATGCAGAATTGACAGTCAGGCAGTAGCTATTAACAAGTTAGGATGTTTTCACACGGATGGATCTAAAGCCGCCTGGAAGCTGCCTGGAAGCAAAGAAGAGCCATTCCGGCGGTGAAAACAGCAGCCGCCGGAATGGCTCCTGATTGCTTCCAGCAGCAGCCCCTCTAATTCCTTTTTAAAAAAGGAATTAGAAAGACGGGGCTAAAGCTGGCCAGCGCCGGGGATGGCGCAGGGATGGCGCTGGATGGGGCGGGGCTTGCTGCAACGTCGTATGAACACGCGCAGCAAGACCCCGGACGGACGCCGGATAGCGCCAGGGATGGCGCTGGATGGGGTGGTGCTTGATGTGACGTCGTGTGAAAAGTTTGACAATGGAGCCGGAGTGGGGCCGGACGGAGGTAGGATTGCCTCCGTCTAAAGCCCCGTGTGAAAACGTCCTGAGTGATCTCCCAAAACACCAAATGAAATTACAATCCCCCTTCCGTTCTCATGGACTTGAAGTCAGCAGTTTTGCATATTCATGGAGGGGTGACCTTTACTAAAATCAATGGGGTGCACCCTTGTGGGGGTGCCCCCACGCATGCCCACAGGGGTTCACCCCATTCAAGCCTATGGGGCTTGATTATTGGCGAATCTCCATTTTCATTGGGGGGTCTGGAACAGATCCCCTGTGAAAACGGAGGGCTGACTGTATTGACTTCAGTTAACTTAGGCATGCATTTCTTTATTAAATTAACATATTGTCTACATTCCTATTTTATTCAGTGTGCACATTGTTGTCTTTATGAAGGCTCTGCCCCCTAAAACAGGGGATTTTTGTGTGCATCTTGTTTAGTCTATATAAAAGGAAAAGCTTTTCGGTTCTCAAAGAGGAGACATGCCTCATAATAAAGGACATCTGCCAGTCTTGAAATGGACAAGATTAAGAGACATTGCTTATAATAAGGACCCCTGGCAGCCGTAATTGGGACACACGAACCGTCAGGGATGAAAATACTTCCCAACTCAGGGGCCCTTTCACACTAGATAATTATAGTGCTATGAATCTACTTTAACTACCATGGTTCCATTCTTTGGAATCCTGGGATTTGCAGTTTAGGGAGACGTATTTAGATTTCTAGGCACGAGAGGAGTGCTTCTCCAGACTAGAAATCCCAGAATTCCATAGGATGCAGCCATGGTAGTTAAAGTGGAGGCACATTGCTATAAATGTGTTGTGTGAAAGGGCTCTAAGGCATCTTTTAAGAAAAGATATAGGGGCATTTAGGATGGGAGGGGTCACTGGTGGCCCATAATCTGAGCCAAGGTTGTGCCTCATGTACCATGATAGGAAATGGGATCCTCCGGTACTTGGACCACAGGTGTTTATGAGATTGCAAGAGGGAACTCAAAACTTTCTTCTTCTTTTGACTTCGGGAGTCTCTCTGTGACAAGGTTTGAGGTCCTTTGCTGTAAAGCAATCCTGAAAGCCATGAATAATGGAGAGGCAACTGCAGACCAGCCAGATAAGGTAGCTGGATGGGTCTCTCTCTTTTCATCTCGCTGTCTGTCTTGTGGTCACCTGATCGAAGGCACAGCAGGTAGGTTTTCCCCTATCTGAGCTTTCGGAAGCCATAGATTGTATTCTGAGAAAAAAGCAGCATAAGGTTTGCCCACTGCTGAGGTCTACCTCTGTGTAAAGGCCAAGATAGCGTTTCATGAAGTTCTCCCAGCTGACCTACATTTTGAAAGGATCCTTCCTTCCATTGGCCAGGTGTGACACAGTAGCCTCTTTGCACGATTTAATCTAGGCAGAGCAAAGCTCTTTGGAATAAAAAATGTGTAGAAGAAGAAGGAAGGGCTCCGCTCAAGTCAATGAATAAGTAATGGGCCCGAAAAAGAAGACAGCTCGATGGAAAGGGAAAACAGTAGATGTGAAAGGAAAAGAGGTTTTGACCAAATCAAGGGGAGGCAGAAGGAATCGTATTAAAGGAAGAAGGCAGAGAAGGATACTTTGGATTAATGGGATTTTTTTTTTTATCAAAGGAGGAAATAGAAGCTACAACACAGCCATCAAAGAAGAGACAGACACTGATGTGGAGAAATTAGAAGTAAGCAAGAATATTCAGAAAGCAGAAGGAAAGGAAAGAAACTAAGAAGCATCTAATAGAGGATCTACTGCAGTTAAAGGAACTCAGAAGAAAAAATTGCTGAGAAGAACTGAATAATAGAATGAAAGAGAAGAGGAAGAGTAGATGAGAAGTGGAGGAAGAGGATGAGTAGATCATCAGAAGAGGAAGAAGATGATGAGGAAATAGAGGAAGAGGAGGATGACGAAGAGGAAGAGGAGGAAGAAGAAGTGTATGAAAAGAAGAAATTGAAAAAGAGGGCTTCATCAGATGATGAAGAAGGTGAGAGCAGTGAGGAGAGAAATAAGAAGAAAAGGAAGAAGAAGAAGAAGAAAGAGTGGAGCGAGAGTGACGACGAAGATGATGACTATGAGCGAAAGAAAAAGAAGAAGAAAGAAAAGAAGAAGAAGAAAAAGAAAAAAAGTAAGAAGTCCAAGAGCAAAGACAAGAAGAAAAAGAGAAAGGATGACGAGAATTTTGCAGAGATGTATGAACAGGAACTTCTGGGTTATCATTCAGAATCTTCCCCTGAAACCGAAGATGAGTACAACAAGAAAAAAGGTGAGTGTGGGGCAAGTTGCCCTTCTAAACTAATGCTCAAAACAGTTTTAATAATGTCTTATTTAGAAAGCAACAGGTAGAACTGATGTGGTGAACTGGACTGAGTGTGGGATGGAGACCTCTGTTCACATCCTGGCTCAGCCATGGAATTAACTGGGTTAATTAACTGGGTTAACTGGGTTGCTTTATCTCACAGCATTGTTGTGAGGATAGAATGGAGTGTGTGTGTATATGTGTGCATGTGTGTGTGTGAGAGAGAGAGAGAGAGAGAGAAAGAGAATTCTTTCTAAGGCAGGATGGGATACAAACTGAGTTGAAAGGGCAATGGTCTGCTGATAAAATAGGAAATAGGAAAATAGGGGGCAGAAACATGGGAAGGGGAGGACATGTGCTGCTCTTGTTGTTATCCCCCAACTGGCCTGATTTGTAGGGACAGTCCTGCTTAATCCTCTGTCATCCCATTTTTTCAGCTGTTTTTAAAATGTCCCAGTTTCTCTCTCTAACTCCCACTTTCCCCTTTTGCTAACAGCTTACTTTAATTGCTGCAAACAGTTCAAATTGCAAAAAAATAAAATAAAAATAGTTTGCACTCAGTTAACTGGGAGGAAAGGACAAAAATTTGTCCTAACCAGTAGGCTTTGGCAAAAGCAAACTGCTTGCAGCCTCTCCTAGCTTATGTGTTCTTCCTCTTTAATAACATTTGCTATCTTAACTTCACACTGATGCTTCTTGGCCACGCATGTTCCAGTTTTCAGCTGTGAAATATTGCTGGGTCTGTTACTATTTCCATTCTGCCATTGGTGTGCTCAGTGTTTTACAAAGAACCAATGGGAGGTCACTGCCTCAAGGAGTTTACAACCTGAGGTTAACCATGAATGTCTGGGCATATGAAAATGTTTGTGCAATGTATAAATGGCCCAGGAAGATTAAGGCCCAATGTTCATTGGGTATCTTGCACTGACACAATTTGCAATCCATTTGTGTACTCTCATGGGAGAATACCTGCAAGAAGAGGATAGTGGCTGAAAATATACATCAGACTTGCAGGGCTATGTGGTATGAACAGCGCTTGGAAAAATGACTTGGCTGGACTACAGTCCCCAAGAGGTTCTTTGGACGCTGGACATTTTCAATGACAGAAGATAAATCAAGACTGTCCTGACAAGTCAGGACACTTGGAGGTTGTGCATCTCTTTTTGTAATTTGAAACCTTATTGCGAGGGTTGTCTGTGGGTCCTGTTTCTCTCCTGCTGAGCTGGATGGGACCCCTTGAGACCCCTTTTTTATCTAAAGACTTTGCTGCCACCACCTGATGCTTAACTTATCACATTTTAGCATTGCATTGGGATGTGGCTGGGGAATTCTACTGGTATTTCACTTAGGGAAGAACTGGGCCAAGCCAAGGCATGTGAAAAAAGAGTGCAAAAGAGAGGCAGAGTACCTTAAAGATAAGTTTTATTCTAAGTAAAGGAATTTTATTGGAAAAGGATATAACTACATGAAGGACCAACTTGCCCTCCAGGCACATACAAAAAGTATAAGTTATGGAACCAAGCTATTTCAGCCAGACCAGAAAAATAAATCCAAGACCTGACGCCCCTGACTGGTACATTTTTCCTAATCTTATTCCAACATCAGCATCAGTTTATTGTATTTTAGCAAACAGCCATCGCACACAAATATATAGCAAGAAAAGGAAATCTAAACAAATTAAATTTCTGACAATCAATCTTCAAGGGTCAATTCATTTCCCATACCCTTTGTAAACTTTATAGCACGTGTTTGTAGAGCCTTAACAAGAAAATTGGATGTTCTAAAAGATACAAATTTCTCTACATCAGACAACAGAAAACAAACTTTCACAAGAGATGAACTTCCCTTGAACAATTTTAATAGAGGATAAATATAGTTCTTTCCAAGGTCATTATAGACAGGACATTCAAGCAGCCCATGAGTTAAATCTTCTATTGAGACAGAATTTCAGCCACATGCTCTGTCTTTCATAAGAACCCTCTTATGCTGCTCCACTGAAACTGCCAATGGGAGAAGATTTAATCTTGCATGTGGAAAGGGTGCTCTCATTTTAGGAGACTATTGCACTAGGTTATAAACTGGCTTACCTGAGCCAGCTTAAAATTAGAAGTGGACAGCATCTTGATAGTATCGGACACATTTAGCCGCTGAAATTGCCACTCAGCTACAGACCGTCTCCTTTGCTGCTCCGAGAGGCGCTCCTTGCGCCTCTTTTCAAAACCGGGAGATTTCCGGCTTGAAAAAATGTAGCTGGATGGCAATTTTGGCAATTTTGGCAATTTTGGCAACTAAATGCATCTGATACTATCAGGATGTCACCTGCTTCTAATTCTAAACTGGCTCAGGTAAGCCAGCTTATAACCTAGTTCGATAGTCTCTTAAAATAAGAGCAAGCTTTACACATGCAAGATTATATGTGAACCTAATGCGATTATCTTCTTAGTATTAGGTATATCTACCAGATATCTTGGAAGAGATAGATACAGTGGAGTAAAAAACAACAACATAAAAATATTGGATTTGCAGGATTTAATCTCAGCCATCTGAGATTGCGTATCAGTATCCTTAAATCTTTGGAACATTAATATCTTTGGCTCTATCATAATCTTGTGTCAGAAGAAAGGAGACAGAAAGGCCCAGATTCATGGCAACCAACTGTATTTTGTACTTCCATGGATTTGGGCTCATCTCTTCTAATTCCAACATTGGATGGGATTTGTAGTCCTGCTGATTAGAAGCCCCTCTTGATCTATAAGGTCAGAGCCAGAGAGAAAGGCAGACAGACAGACAGGCTAAAACCTTGTTGCTTTTTTTAGACCTTCCTTCAGAACCATCTCGAAGGTTCGCGCTTCTCCTTGACTGCCCATTTCATTGAACAGTTGCCATCTCACCACCTGTAATGTAAATCCTTATTAAACTGTAACTGTACCTCCTCCCACTTTTAAGCTTTTGTTATCTGGGGAGAAGGTTCTGATAAATGGAAGGACTCTCATTTATCACACCTATTTGCCAAAATCAAAGGTTGCCCAAAGCAAATCATGTTCTTTTGTCATGTGAGGAAGAAAACCCATAAGCCTCTCTCCTGTCTGTAACAATGTAAACAACATAATCCTTTGCTCACCTTTTGTGACACCTAAAATCTGTTGTGTTACTCTGCTTGACAGTAAGGCTGGCTCTTGGCCAGAATGCCATTGGTGTCTTACAGATTCATAAGTTCCCCTGTAGAAGTAGGCAGTCATCTTGGTTCAGTGGTGCAACACCGCCATTTGAACAACATCATGTGTTGTTGCTGCATACCTTCAAGTCATTTTTGGCTTATGGAGACCCTAAGGCAAATATATCATAAGGTTTTCATGGCAATTTTCTTCAGAGTGGGTTTTCCATTGCCATTGTTTGAGGCTGAGAGATTGTGATTTGTCCAGTGGGTTTCCATGGCTGAGCTGGGATTTGAACTCTGGTTTTTTGGTATCCTAGCCCAACACCCAAACCATTACACCATGCTGGTCTGCATAGGCATACCTAAATCTTATTTTAGTCCTGACTAGAGTTTTTTGTTGTCATTGTTGTGTGCTTTCAAGTTGTTTCCAACTTATGGCGACCCTATCATGAGGTTTTTTTGGCAAGATTTGTTCAGAGGAGGTTTGCTATTGCCTTCCCCTGAGACTGAGAGAGTGTCCCAGTGGGTTTCCATAGCCCAACTGGGATTTTAACTCTGTTCTTCAGAGTCACAGTCCAACACTCGAACCACTACACTACTCTGGCTTGCCTGACTAGAGTAGACCCATTGAATCCACTGGATTTATTTATGTGTTGATTCACCATTCAACAATTGATTGTCTTAACTTTAGTTGGACCAAGCAACAGGATGCCTACCTCAGAGTGTAAATCAATATGCAGAAGTGTACATTACACAACCAAGAAGCAGGACCTCAACCTGTGATTCCTTCTTCATGGTTTCCAGAATCATAATTTCATAGAATCATAGAACTGGAAGGGATCAGAAGGGCCAAATAGTCCAACTCCTGCCATGCAGGAGTACACAAAGTACACTCAGGAGAGATGACCATCCAACTTTTGTTTAAAGACTTCCAAAGAAGGAGACTCAATCACCTTCCAAGGCAGTCTATCCCACTGTTTGAAAAGCTCTTCTGTACCCGTCACAAAAATATTCAATTCTGTAATTTGGGATTATTTGTGTGTGTGTGTGTCTGTGTGTGTGTGTGTGTGTCTGTGTTCTCTTCATAGCTTAGAAAAGTTATTTTTGGACTGCAGCTCCCAGAATCTATGCTGGCTGGGGGATGGCGGGGAGTTGTACAGTTGTCCCTCCATACCCATAGAGTCTCTATCCACAGATTCAACTATCCATGGCTTGAAAATATTTTTGAAAAATTCCCCATAAGCAATTCTTGATTTTGTCATTCTATATAAGAGACACATTTTTACTGTGCCATTGTATTTAATGAGACTTGAGCATCCATGGATTTTGGTCTCCATGGAGGGTCCTGGAACCAAACCCCAGTGGATACTAAGGGACCACTATAATCTTTACTTTCCCAAGCTTTGGTCCTCTTTGCTTCTTGGGTGTTAAAATTTAATGGTGTTTTCTATTCTTGTCAATTCAAAAATGGAAACAACTCTGAACTATGGAACTCACCATCCTGCCCATGGGGTGCAGTTTTGTTCAACTCCAGTGGGTCTGCCAAGATACATCGTGCAACTTATTCCTCGAACATGAAGCTTTAGGGTCTCTAAGTATTCTAGTGACTTAAAATACTCAAAGTCACTCAGTGACAATGTTCTGTTCTTTTTGGAACATCACAGGCAGTGAGAGGACTTGGAATATAATATATTTATATCAATTTTAAAACAGGCTGTAATTTGATAACAAGGGAGGTAAAGGTGAGTGCTAATTCACACATTCTCTTTCAGTACTATTTGGGTAGATCTAACAGGTAAAGTATGATTTTAATTGGTTTACCCTCTGTTGTGTTTCTAAAATTTTCTGGAATTGAGCAGATCAGTTGGCCATTGGGTATTAGATGATTGAAGGTATGCAGTGTACTGTGTGAAACTATCTTGCACATAGTGGTTTAAAAGATCATTATGGAGGTGGCAAGAAATGTATCAATACACATTTCTTATCGGAAGAACCTGGATTTTTCACTGCTTATGATTTAATTGCTACATTAAATCAGCACCTTTTTTGTGAAGCCCTTCACCCATCCCTGAGCTTACTTTCACCATCATTTTCATCATCACTATAATTCATCATCATCATCATCATCATCAGTCATCATCCCACATTCTGCATCACGGCCAACAATTCATAACTTTGCATATCCATAGCTATGTTGGAGAAATGAAATGACACCCTGTTAGTGAATTGTGAAGATGCACATTCAGGGTGTTGCAATGCACATTGGCTGCTTTTGATGCTCATGGGTGTTCCTACTGAGCATAGGACACGTCTGATAGCTTAGTTTTACATTTTATTCTGATAGTATAGTTTTATATTTTATGACTTTTAGATTGTATGCCATTGGCAGGTTATATGTTTTTTTGATGATGCCTGTAAAGTGCCATGCAAATTTATGGTGCTATACAAATAATAATAATAATAATAATTCTGATGCACATTGGACACTCCTGTTGTGCTCCAGCACTTCCTAGCCTGTGTCCAGATCCCCATCAGGTTGAATTATAACATATCTGGAAAGCAAATGGTTCCCCAACATTGGTATATAAAGAGATCACCAATGTACTAATGGTAAAACAGATAGATACAGGAAGAAGAGAAAGATTGCATTGAGCCAAATATTGCTTCTCTTCCCTGAAATAAAAATTCAGATTAGATCACAATATTGCCCATTTCTGAATTAAAGCCTGCCACCGCTTTGATGAAACTGAGACATTTGTATTTCCGCAGCATCTGAAAGGGAGATGGAGGTTTTGCTCTTGGCTGTGACATCAAATGACTCAGAAGGCACTCTTCACAGGCTGACTCAGAAATAATTTTGGACTTTGCAGTAGCTGGCCAATCAAGCATTAAGAAATCCAGACAATGGCTAACCTATCTGTACCTCCTGGTGTACAGCGCTATTTTGGTTTGAGGATGTAGGAGGCAGAATGTTAGTTCTTTGTACTAAAGCTAAATGACATGCAGAGAACAACTGGAGTTGCCTGCCATTCATGTTTGTTTTTTTAAATGGACTTCCTACAATTTCAGAAGCCCTATCCATAGTAAGTAGAAAGATTTCTATCAAGGATGCAATATTTAATTGGTTATTTGTTTAGAGATACTTCGAATCAAGTAAAAGAATGTCTCAGTGGGTACAATAGAATATTATGCTGAAAATAAGCACTTTAAAAAAACATGGATGCCTAGAATCATAGAGCTGGAAGAGACCTCAAAGGTCATCCAGTCCACCTCCTGTCATGCAGGAATACACAGTCAAAGCACCCTCGACAGATGGCCATCCAGCCTCTGTTTAAAAACCTCCATAGAACCACCACCACTCTCCAAGGCAGCATTTCCACTGTCAAACAGCTCATACCATTTTAAGTACCAAAACTATGTAAAAGACACATGCACCAGGATCCTATATGTCCTGTTAAGTTTTGTAACTTTATGCATACTCTATCTATATATGGAGGCACAAAGAAATGCCTTTAATGAATTGCATAGATGCATAACAGGACACTGGTAAGTGTGCCCAGTGAGCATTGGTGCCCAGTGTGCAGTAGGACTGTTATAACAAGCATTCTGTTGTGCGTTGGTTGCATTGTGCAACAGTCACATTGTGCATAGGTCCCTTTCCCAATTCTGCTACACAGTAATGTAACAGCAGCCCTCT
>CM034703.1:11938276-11960068 GCA_020142125.1 Phrynosoma platyrhinos | reverse complement strand
AGGGGAAGCAAACTGCTGTTTTGACTGTTTTGGGGGGCAAAAATGGTGCCCCAAAATGGCTCAATAATTTTTAAAAATGGGTCTTCAGACCTCTGGGTGGTTTCAGGGGCCACACCAAGGAGTTTCAAGGCAGGATGGTGCTGTGATTTTCAAATGATTTTAAAAAGGAGTTGTTAATTCATTGCAAAATGTGTTTTAACCACATCTTTGTTACCTTAAATGTTTTTATCTATGTGCATTGCCATTGGGGAACTTGGTGGACTGAGTGGTAATGAACAAATTCCTTAAAACAGATAAATCAACAGAAAAACAGACAAACAAATACCGTAAAAAGGAATTTGTCCTAGCTCATAGAGCTTGGAGGAACAGGAGGAACTGCATTTTTGCCCCCCAAAACAGTCAAAATGTGCCCAAACTGCAGCAGTTTACTTCCCCTAACCCTACATAACCCAGCTAAAAAGAAAAAACCTTCCAAAACCATAGGGGTCTGTATAATTCTTCTCTTCCTTCCTTCCATTTCTATATATAATTTTAAAATGCCATGCTGTGCTGAAGACACAAAATCCTTCCCCAATACATATACTCGCATTTGGAGAAGCTTCTTAGAGAAACAGTGTTTGAAAATCAGAGATGTGCTTTCTCTTCTTCTTGGCTGCCAGGAACTGAGAGTGTGTCTAAAGTTAGGAAGCTTAATTAGCTTTTCCTTCCTGACAGATTTAGTCAATGGTTACCACTAAATGAGACTCCTGAGTTAAGAAGGAGCAGAGACAGGCAAACACAGAACCAGCAAAAGCAGGACTCTCTAGTCTAGCTCTTCTGGTCTCACTGGGTCCAATGAAAGAGGATATATGAATAGACAGCAGCAATATTGATGCAGAAGGGGTACTGAGGATGTTCCGAAAGGAGCCCCATAAGGGCATCTTGAGCATGCCCTTTCCCTTTCCCACCCGCCAAAAGAAATCTTTGGAGCTGCCATTGTAAAACCAAAGTTTGAAACCATGGTTTGAATTATATGACTGAGTGAAAGGGTCTTAGAGCAAATCTAGTCTGAACTCTCACTCAAAGCCAAGATAACTAAACTGAGATGGTTATGTTGTTGTTTTTAACTGCCATCCAGTCAACTTTGACATATGATGACCCTATGAATGAGAGATCTCCAAGTCCTCCTTTCATCGTCAGCCCTAAGGCAGCAGACTTAGGGCCCTAGCTTCCTTCTTTGGAGGTTTTTAAACAGAGGCAGGATGGCCATCTGCCAGGAGTGCTTTGATTGTGTCTTCCTGCTCTTCCAACTCTATGATTCTATGATTGAGTCTATCCACTTGGAATGCAATCTTCCTCTTTTCCTGCTGCCTTCTACCTTTCTAAGCATTATTGTTTTTCTAGTGATGGATGACTTCTCATGATATGGCCAAAGTATGGCAGCCTCAGTTCAGTCATCTTGGCTTCTAGGGGGAGTTCAGGATTAATTTGCTCTATGACCCATTTATTTATCTTTTTTTTAGCAGTCTACGGTGTCCGTGGAACTCTTCTTCAGCACCAAATCTGAAATGAGTTGATTCATCCTTTGGATGTATCATGAAACAGTGTGCCTCATTGGAAAAGATGATAAAGTGGTAAAGTGGAAGGCAATAGGAAAAGAAGGAGACCACATTACAGGTGGATTGGTTGAACCAAGGAAGACCTGAGCAAGGCAGTGGATGAGTGAGGCTCTTGGAGGTCTCTCATTCACAAAGCAAAGCAAAGCAGCTTCATTTATATACCGCTTCATACCACGCTATGGGATGTCTAAGCGGTTTACAACTGTGAGCTGACTGCCCCCCAACAAGCTGGGTACTCATTTTAGCGACCTCGGAAGGATGCAGGCCTGAGTCGAGCCTCAGCCCTGGCTGGTATTGAACTCGCAACCTTGTGGTTTATGTGTGAGTGGCTTCAATACAGGCATTTAACCACTGCGCCACCAGGGCTGATTCACCATGAATCATAGTTGATGGCAAACAGCAATGTTAAGGAAAAGAGGTCTACCCTCTTATGTGCTAGTTTTCATAATGCATGGATTTCTAATACATGGAAGAACATTCACATACGATACCCCTTCACACCTGTAGTTTGAAGTGGTACCATCCATCAAGTGTGTAATCCTGCTGATCTTATGGCCTGACTCTTAAAGATGTAGCAGCACATATCTAGCTGAGGCTAGACTTCCATTTGGATCCTATTCCTCACTTGTGGGTATCTGAGAGGGAATTATATTAGCAAGATCAGGGTTCGATTCCCAGCTCAGACGTGAAACCCACAAGGTGACCTTGGGCAAGTCATAAGCTCTCAGCCTCAGAGGATGGCAATGGCAAACCACCTCTCAACAAATCTTGTCAAGAAAACCCCATGATAGGACAACAACAATGGAAGATGGAAGAGGTCTTTCTCAACTATGTCATTTACAGGGTGACCATGGCTAGACAATCTTTCTCTTGTAGCCTAGCTTACCTTACAGGGTTCTCCTAGGGATAAAATGTGGTGGTGGTGGGGAAAGAGAAGGCAGAGAAGGAGAAGAAGGAGAAGGATGAGAGCCATATGTGTTTCCTTAAACCCACAGAAAGGTTAGATATAAATAACTAATAAATTAAAGAAGTTAGCTATGTAGCTTAAAAAAGCAAGAGATGAAAAATTTTCAGCAAGTGTCACAGTGGCGGCCTTTCCCCCAAAATATATTGATGCTGTAAAATGATGGACCATTCTGTAAGGACAACCTCTTGAGAATACTGCTCAAAGTTATATTTAAAGTTATATTTAGGTCAAAACTTGGGAAAGTTATGTTTCTGGAATACAACTCCCAAAATCCTCAGCTAAAATGACTAGTGAAGTTTCATGGTTTCTGTATCCCAAGTCCAGAGGAAATCGATCTCCATATTAATATCTACTTCCCCTTAGACCTACTTGGTACATTTTATGTAGCTAAATTAACCATATGGGTTATTATCTAACACTTGAGGATGATCAAAAATTTTAATGATGTGTTTCCTTTGACTGTGGATGCTTTGATCGAAATATGCCTAGCTTTCTATCGAGTCATTCTGTTTCTTTTCATATCTGGGCAATTATGGC
Source organism: Phrynosoma platyrhinos (assembly GCA_020142125.1). Classification (NCBI taxonomy): domain Eukaryota; kingdom Metazoa; phylum Chordata; class Lepidosauria; order Squamata; family Phrynosomatidae; genus Phrynosoma; species Phrynosoma platyrhinos. Next base: position 11,956,966 of record CM034703.1, on the reverse strand, counting down.
TTCCAGTGCATTTATTTTGGCTTCTGTTTGGGTATAGAGAATTTTGTTTTTAAAATAGATACCGATACCTTTGATTATTTTTGCTTAATACTCTGCCCTAGTTCCCCTACCATCAAGAAGAGAATAGTTTCAAAAGCTGTTCATTTAATTGTCCAACCAGCAGAGGAGGCCAATGCACTATATATTAAAGAATTGTTCAGAATGATTTCTTTCAGTCTCTGTGATGTTTTAAACAAACTTTTAAAGCTTTCTCTCTCACCATTCTTACATCTTCTGTAAGAGAAGGTCGAGCCCAAATTGGCCAGAATATTCAATGGCTTTGGCCATTCTGGCAGGCCTCTCCAGATAAATTAAATTTTAATAAATTTAAAATTGTGAATTTTAAATAATAATAATAATAATAATAATAATAATAATAATAATAATAATAATAATATATTTATAGCCCGCCCCTCTGCACAGCAATTGGGGCGGGTTACAGCATTTAAAAACAGACAAAGTTAAAACATACCCTCGTCCCACAATCCAATACTTAAATGTTGGTTAGGCAAAAAGTTATATTTAAGTCAAAGCTTGGGAAAGTTATGTTCCCCAATCTATATTAAATCAATCTATAATATAGATTGATTTAATATGTGTATATCTCATTCTTTTAATTTGTATGTATGTCCTTTTATATTGATAAGTATTTTAACTGATGTGTTTTAACTGATGCGGTGTGTCTGTTAATTGTTGTTCCCCACTTCAATCCAGAGAGAGAGGCAGGTAAGAAATAATAATAATAATAATAATAATAATAATAATAATAATAATAATAATAAAAATAGCTATGGGAGTCCACCACTTGACTCCTGTTGTTTAATCCCAACTAGAAAAGACTCCACGAGTCAATTAATAGATAGTGAATGAACACATAAGGAAACAATACTGATTCAATCTGTCTGTTCTAATTGGGGCCTCATCTACACAGTGGAATTAATGCAGTTTGACATTGCTTTAACTACGATGGATCAATGCTACAGAATTCTCTGATTTGTAGTTTTGTGAAATATGCTCTGGTGCCACAACAGACTGTAAATCCCAGATTTCCATAGGGTGGGACATTTAAAGCGGTATCAAACTGCATTAATTCTGCAGTGCAGATGCAGCCTGGGACTAACAGAAGGATTCAGGTCCCATAAAGTAACTTTTCCAAGCTCTGTTCATACGTGAGTGACTAATATGAAGAAGCATTTTGTAGTGCTTCAGATATCAGTCTTTATATGATGGTATTGATGTGGTGGTGTGTTTCTTTGCAGTGAACAAATATGTAGTCAGAGTGTTTACAGGCGATATCAATGGCAGTGGAACCGATGCTGATGTTTTCATTAACATCTTTGGCCAGTATGGAGACACAGGTAATGCCTTTGGGTGTGTTAGTTCCTTTGCTGTCTGCAGACACCAAGCAGGCAAACAACGATTTGTCCAGAAACTTGAGGTCAATGTGATTTTGGGAAAGGTGTGTTGCTTCTAGAATTATTGTATTAATCTATTTACCCATTCATTTGTTGTGGATGCTTGCCTTCAAGTTGCTTCTAACTTATGGCAACCTTAAGAGAAGCCTATCACAGAGTTTTCTGGGGCTGAGAGAGTGTGATTTACCCAAGATCACCCAGTGGGTTTCCATGGCCAAGTCGGGAATGGAACCCTGATCTCCAAAGTCATAGTCCAACATTTAAACCACTTCATCATATCTCCACCTTCTCCTAAGAACTGGGAGCTGGGGAAGCTTATGCCAATTAAAACCAATACAAGTAGATTAAAAAAACTTACAAAAATAATACAGAGGTACTCTGCTTTTTGACAGCTTGCTTTTTCAATGCTATTGAATTATTACCAGAACCCATTAATTTGATGTGTGGTCTGCTCTTTTGACAAATCTAAGCACAAATCTAAGTATGAATACCTATAGAGTGCTGTATTATAATCACATGACAACACCGCAAATGACTTCTATAGTATAGAACACAGATTTAATGAAAAGATGGCACTTTACATGACATTTTTGCTACCATGCGGTGCTTTTTCTTCAACTCAGTGCCATCTTTTCATTCATTCTGTGTACTTGAGAAGTCATTCAGAGTGTTGTCTTGTGCTTATAATATAGCACTATACAGGTATTCATACTTAAATAAATAAATAAATAAATAAATAAATAATATACAGTTAATATGGGTTCTGCATTTCAATGATTTCCACTTTTTGAAAGTTCTCTGGCCCCCAACCTGTCAAATGTGTGTGGGACTACTGTAGTTAAAATGAAATTAAACTACCTATGGAACTAAAAGCATTTAAATATATATATTTAAATATATATATGAGGGTGGGGTGGGGTGAGGAATAAAAAGTAGGAACAACAAAAAGAAAAAGAAAAGTAGAACAGCACATTATTACAAGCCTTCCAGTCAGTTTTCAAAAGGCTGCCAGAATTTTTTAAGTTTTCACTAAGTGACAGAAGGGAGGTCCGTAGGTCTTGTAGATCTTGTAGATGCCTTTGCATGCTGATTTTCCAGACTAACATGGCTATATCTTTGGAGATTATCACATCGGGAAAAGGAGGGGAGTGACGTAGATTGCTCCCATCCTTATTGTGCACTTGCACAAAGATTATTGGACAGCGTCATGCTTATCCCATCCTCCCGTCAACGAAGTGGAATGGCCCCGTCACTTTGTATTAATGGAAACTCTGTTAATACAAAGTGACAGGGCCATTCTACTTCACTGATGGGAAAAGGACAGGATAAGTGCAATGCAACAAGGATGGGATAAGGATGGGCGCAATCTGCTTCACTTTCCTTCTTTTTGCCATGTGATAATCCCCTTTGACAGAAGGGAGGGAGTCAGTCTGACCTATCTGGGAAAGGCGTTCCAAGTGGGGTGGGTAGTCATGGAGAAGGTCCTTAACCATGTTCCCACCAGGTATGCCTGTGAGGGTGGTGGACCTGGAAAAATGGGTCTGCACTGAATATCTCAAGGAATGAGCAGGCTCACATGGGAGAATATAGTCTTTCATAGAGTCATGGAATCATACAGTTTGAAAGGACCCCAAGGGCTATTCAATCCAACCCCCTGGAAATGCTCTAATACTAAAGAAGGGACAGAAACTACAGTTTCAGAGGTACTGAATGATCCCTTAGCTAAAGGGTACACAATAGATGCCAACATTATAACTATAGGGATGACTGTTGCCAAGTCTTTCATAGCACATTCTCTAGGGTTGGGATTGAACACATATCATCCACCATTCATGTTCCTCCTATTGCTCCTCCAGTGTTTAATCTCATTAACGTAGTTGCATTAAAGTTACATTTTTGGATCACAGGGGCAATATTTGACTTTCCCTCCAAGAACAGCAGAACTTTATTTTACATTTACATATTACAATGTGCTTTTGGAAGTCCACCCTCTCACTACCAATTCAAAACCACAAGTGGAAAGTCCACCATAACTTTGTGTTTGCCTTTTACTTCCTAGATAGAGCAAATACTCGGCAACAATAGTTATTCTGGAGTCATTCTGTCATGTCTGTCTGCTGTTCATTCATTCATTGTTACACACTAGATTTATAAAGTTTTTGTTTCTTCTTTTGCCTACATTAATTTGTAGTGTGAATGTAAAAACAAAATAAGTCACTTTTTCTAGCTACAGAAGCCTCTCTTTTGTTTTGTTTTATTAAATCCCACATTAACAAGATCTCAGATTCCCAACACACAACCAAAGCAATGCAACTTCTGAAGCTGTTGTTAACTGCCCTTGAATCAACCTCAATTCATGGTGACCCTATGGATGAGACATTTCCAAGACTCCCTATCCTCAGCTTCTTTGCTCAGGTCTTGCAGGCTCGGGCCCATGGTCTCTCTGACTCCATTCATCTGGCATATGGTATTCCTCTCTCTTTCTACTACCTGCTATCTTTCCTAGCATTATTGTCTTTTCTAATGAGTTGTGTCTTCTCATGATGTGGCCCTCATTGGACAGTTTCCCAGCTTTTGCATTTATTTTTCTGTCTTTCCCCCTTATTGTAAAAGTTTTGTTGATATCTTTTCAGGCTTAATTAATCTAAAATAATGTGTGTGTTTTCTTCTCGCCCTTCCCAACACTGAAAGTTCCTCAAGAACTTCTCTAAAGTTGAAATTGGCCCTATGGCTGAAAAAGGGTGGCCTGTCTTTGAGTTAGCAGGTTGGATAAGGATTGCAGACTCAAGTTTAAATCCTTAAAGCCATGAAATCTACTGGGTAGTCTTGGATGGGTCACTCTTAGCCAGAGATGGCTAACAGGGGATCTGCTGCTGTTGGGGCAGCAAATTTTCTTGCTGCTCCCCTCACAGCTGCTCTGAGTTAAAGAGGATTTCTGCACTACAGCATCCTAGTTAGGCATTAGGAGATGTCTCCTTCCATTCCATACCTTCACAACATTTCACAGATGAAGCCTGGAACACATGTGTGGTCAAGCAACATCAGAATGTGGGCAAAATGGCAGACATTATTAATAAGAAAGTGCACACAAGCTGGGACATGCTGCTGCAGTTTGATTTTGCCTGAGCCTACTGGGAAGGGCAAGATTCCCGTACCCTCGTCTTCTCTTCCCACTGCTGGATTAATGGAGTGCAAACTACTTTGCCCTTTGAACCCAGTTTGCAGCAATTAAAATAAGCTGAAGGCAAGGAAGGAAAGTGGAAGGAGGGGAGGGAAACGGACAATTTAAACACAGGTGAAAAACTAGGACGACATAGGATTAATCAGGGTTGGTCCTGCCAAATCAGGACCCTTGGAAGGGTATGCCATACAACTCAGAGCAGCTGTGAGAAGCATAGTAAGAAAATCAAGAGGAAATGGACCACTGTAGCTCTTCCCTACCCTTCTTCATCCTAAATCACAGGGTTGTCAGCAAGCTAAAATGATATAGGAAGAATGGAGAATACTTAGCAGAAGGTGTGTGTGGGGGGGAATTAAAAAATGCAGTATTCTGTTCTTGTTCTTCACCATGCTGCAATACCCACAAAGTCCAGTGATGATTGAGAAAATTGTCATTCTAAGCAACTGAAATGATCAAACTTAGCAAAATTGCATTTCTTGTCAAGAGCACAGCTGCCCTTTTGGGTGTTTCCCCCCCACGAAACTGTCTTTCCTAAGCACATTGCAAGCATATATTAAACAACTATCAAGGCAAATGACTTGGTCGGTCTCGCAGCTGATTAAATAATTTTACTTGATTAATCATTTTAAACATTAATTAATTAATAAGCCATTCACTCAGATTTACAAGTATTTGCATATTACTTGTACCCCAAGGTCAGTGCCTTTTGGGAGACATTGACAAGAAAGTCTTTTAAGATAAGAAAGCGACCACTTATTTATTAGATGGAAAGGCCACCTTTAAGAGTTCTCTTATTACAGTAAATGTACTGCAAGGATAATAGTCCTTTTATTTCTAGAATAGTACAATTTCTCTACAGCTCTGTCTTTATAGTTCAAAGAACTGTCTCTTGTCTAGGATTTTAGCCGATTAATTTATTGACTAATGGTGCAATCCTGTTGCTTCATTTGTTGAAAGCCAAAACATACTATTTTAGGATGACAGCCATTTTGCTGCTGGAAAAAGAATGCTGGGGGTAGGATGTTTCTCATTCACACCACAGAATTATAGTGCTATGATTCCACTTTAATTGCCTTAGTTCTGTCCTGTGGAATCCTGGGATTGGCAGTTTCAGGAGAAGCATTTAGAATTTGAGATATGGTGCTGGAGGAGAGTTCTGTGGATACTGTGCACTGCCAAAAAGACAAATAAATGGATCTAAGAGCAAATCAAGCCTGAAGCTCTCCCTAGAAGCCAAGATGACTAAGCTGAGACTGTCATACTTTGGACACATTGTGAGAAGACAGGATTCATTAGAAAAGAAATGTTTGATAAGCTAGAAGACAGTAGGAAAAGAGCATTACAGGTGGATTAATTCAACCAAGAAAGCCACAGCTCTGAATCTGCAAGGGCTGCTGATGACAAGTCTCTTAGTCATAAAGTCATCCTAAATCAAAATCACCTTGCCAGCTTGTTGTTGTTGTTGTTGTTGTTGTGTGCCTTCAAGTCATTTCTGATTTATGTCAACCCTAAGGCGAATCTATCATGGGGTTTTCTTTGCAAGATTTGTTCAGAGGAGGTTTGCCATTGCCTTCCCCTGAGGCTGAGAGAGTGTGACTTGCCAAAGGTCACCCAGTGGGTTTCATGACTGAGCAGGAAACCGAACCCTGGTCTCCAGAGTTGTTGTCCAATGCTCAAACCAGTATGCCACACTGGCTCTGCTTGACAACAGTTAACAACGAATTTCACAATTTTCAGCTAGAGTGCTCTAGTGTCTCACCAAACTACAAATGCCAGGATTCCATAGGATGGTACCTTGGCAGTTAGAGTGGAATAACAGCACTACAATTGTGTAGTAGGTCCCAGGTATCTATGGTGTAAAAGAAGATAGGTAAAGACAATACAACAAGATAAATCTCCCAAAACCTTGGTCTCTAGGTGAGCTGAGACAGGCTTTGTGTCTACCAGGTCCAAAGCCACTTTATTATCTCGAGAAGGGTCCAGTCAACCCAGTCCTTTGCCTATGTCAGCTTAGAAATGGCATAAGAAAATTCTTTCCCAGAAATCCACTCTGCTGGAGGACACTAGAAACTTTGCCCTGAAACACTCTGGGAATGACATAGTAGATCCTCTGAGCCTACTATGGATTGCTCCATTAAATTATTAAGACAACAATTCTATACAATGATTATTTAAGTAACATTCACTAATAATAATAATAATAATAATAATAATAATAATAATAATAATAATAATAAATTATTTATATACCGCCCTGTGGCAAGCCAATCCGGGCGGTGTACAACAATAAAATAATTACAACTTCAACAATATAATTCCCTCCTTCCCCCCCTTAAAAAAACATTAAATCAGATCACAATTAAAAACAATCCACAATTAATACAACAATTTAAAATTAGTTACAGTTAAAATACAAACCAACAACCCCTGCAGCTTCAGTTCTCATAGGGAATAGAAGTATTCCTAAAGGAGGGAGGAGCCGAACACCCGAGGCCGTGTATATATGGGACCTTTGCTACTGCTAAGGTACCAGCTGTGCCGGAAAAGATAACTCATTTAGCTGTCCTTGGCAGTTGTTATCTGTCTAATAATCGGCGTGGAAATTTGCTTGGCATTGCCTGAGTTGATGCTGATGATTTCATTTACAATTTGAAGCAAAAGGGTGACTCTTAGTACCTGTAGTCCTTAAAATTTGTTTCACACCAAGTTCTCTGAAAAGCAGACCAAAATCAAAATTTTGCGCACATCCACCCACCCACCCCCACCCTGAACTTGCACAAAAATATTTGGGATGTCAGTGCAAATTGGTTCATAAATGTGCATTCTAGAGAAAAACAACAACAACACTAAGTTTGAAGTAATTGTTTGGGAGGTACCCAAAGTAGTTAGTGGATTCAGTCCAAAAATCTTTCTGTTTTTTACTATGGTCCCATCGTATAACACACTAAGCCTGGCATTCTTTTGGTTAGTAGCAACTAAAGCAGACCCATTCAATCAATTATTGAGTAATGAGTCAATTCATAGGGAAATCCCATTAATTCAATGGGTCTACTCAAGTCTCTGCTAACAACGTGTGTGTGTGTGTGTGTGTGTGTGTGTGTGTGTTATCTGCATCTAATTTTTTTTCCTTTGGTGCCTATCTTGCTTAGGAGAAAGGAGGCTGGACAATGACAATGACAACTTTGAGAAAGGTGCAGAAGACAAGTTCACACTAGACGCCCCCAATCTGGGAAAGTTACGGAAAATCACCATAGGCCACAATAACAAGGGGAGCTCAGCTGGCTGGTTCATGGACAAGGTTTGTACAGATGTGCTTATTTTCCCTCTAGGGATGTAGGATGCTGCTCTGTACTGAGTTGAACCTTTAGTCCCTGTAGCTAAGTATTGTCATGTAGAATTGCAGCAGCTGTGCAATTGCTATACCCTGAATTATATTATTAGCCTCTAACCAGAGTTAGGCCTTTGAATCAATGGCATTTATTTATGGGTTGACTCACCATTCAGCTATGGTCCACAAGCCATCAACTACTGCTCCTTGGAGAGTTTCCAGGAATCGAGGACATTTCTACGGATACAGACTTCACCGGGTGACACTTCAGAGCGGGGTGTCTGCCTTTCCATTTGTTGACCAGGACTCCCAGATACTGAAGGTGCTGGGAAGGACCTGGTTCATCTGCCTGGAGGTTGCAAGGAGGCAGGTTGGCTGGCATGCCAACTCCTATAGGCCTCTCCTGTCATCGAATGGCACCTGGACCCCTTCGGTACCTGTGAACAAGGTGGAAACACCAGAACAACCTGAAACATGAACAGTCCATTCATTGGTGGCAAGTACACCATAGCCTTTCTCTTCCATGGTGGCCTGGTCTCCTCCTGAGGGACTCATTGACTTGGTAGCTTTGAGCCTGGGAGTGACAGCATGGGTTACTGCACAGAGTGACACAACCCTAGTGATACCATTGCCAGGAATGAAACAGTTGTATCCAAAAGGCACAAGTGTGGTACTAGTTCCCAGCACACTGGGGAAAAATTTGCTAGTCCTGTGCATTAGCAAGATTAAAAAGTACTGCTCTCAGAAACGTATGGTGATTGGGTTGATATACTCGGATTTCTAACATGGATGGTTGCTTGTTCTCATGACTCCAGAGAAAATGAAGATTTTATTCAGTGCTTCATGTTCTGCCTGTCTTGTTCAAATGAAAATTTGTTCTTTTCATCCTAGGTTATCATTGAAGACATTGGCAACAGGTGTGTGTATGAATTCCCATGTGCTCGTTGGTTCGCCCTGGATGAAGATGATGGCAAAATTCAGAGAGATATCCTAGTAGGAGGAACAGAAGCCACAGGTAAATGCATTTGAGGCTGGGAGTGGTACTAACCACGACTGATCGTATTATATACACAAGGCTTATCAGTGTAAAACCAAGCCATGATTTGTCATTATGTTTGAACCTGGCCAACTCTCTTATCAAAGTATAAGTTGAAGTTACTACATGCGGCTACTGTAACCACTTAACACTCTTCAGGGAGTGGAATAGAGGTGTGCTGAACTTTTAGAGAAGATTTTTGGCTAAGTATAGCTGGAATGCACTTAGGGATATATGCGCATGTAAGTTGTGCTACGCATGCAGGGGAAAATGTCACCATCACACAACAGACTATTCTACTGATAATAGTGGAAGCAGAGTTGCTCAAACAGCTTGCTTATCCGTGCCATGTCTTTGTAAGTTGCACATTGTGCATTCTGGTTGTACATCTTATACCAGTGATGGTGAACCTTTTAGAGACCGCGTACCCAAACTGCAAGCCAAAACTCACTTATTTATCACAAAGTTGCCACGTCCCTCTGAGTTTCTAGTAATGAACTCTGGTGAACTCTGCACTGGGACAGTGGTATGCATGCCCACGGACTGGGCTCTAAGTGCCCTTCTGGCATGCATGCCATAGGTTCACAATCACTGTCCTATACTTTTCATTGAGGTTTTGCATCCTATATTTCCCATTGTGGATGTGGATCCTATATTTTCCATTGTCGTCATGTGTCATGTTTTGTACATGGAACAATAGCATCCAGTCAATGACATGTGTTGTGCAATGCTGCTATTTTGCATAATAGTAACATTTCACAACACATGCCAATGACTGGTTTACTTAGTGCTGTTATGGCATATGCCCACATACAGGTATATGTACTATGTTAAGGAGATGCTGAATTGTGTCTGTGTGTGTGTGTGTGTGTGTTTCCATGCATTTCAGGCCTGATGGAAACGGGGCCAGGATTTGTTATGGAAACTGACTGTTCCATCAGTGATGGCTTGGGTCAGTGATGTCAGTGTGGCAATGAATCCAGGTTTTAGTCCAAATAATAAAGAATTCTTAAACTCATCTCTGAAGTAGATTGAACACCTTGGATAGCTCCTGTAAAATTCAGATTAAAATCCTGAGCCAATTCACTGTCCCATTCATGTGGGAGCCACTAATTTCCATAGCTCCTAATGAAAAACAGAGTTAAGTTTCCATTTCAAGTCCATGGTGGTGCTCTCTCGGGAAGAAAGCATTCCAGAGGAAGGAAAGAACTAAATCATCACCTGAATCATCACAGGAGGGGGTGGCTGAACAGCAGGTGACATAAAATTTCTGCCGCAGAATAACCAAAAATCAAGTGGCTAATTGGTGTGTGTTTGAGTTAGATGTGTATATCCCAGGTCAGACCTAACTATAACTGTAAATCATCAGGGAACATATAATTGCAGGGGCAGATCCATATCTGAGGTGACCTTGGGCAAAATCTGGTGGCATACTTCTGATGTCACCCCTCCACCCCCATATTTATTTGGCATTGATAAGTGTCAGAGCTTTGAAGGGAACTACAGGCAGCAAAGGGTGTTTCACTCTCAGGGTAGGCCTAACCCTGAGTTTATTGCTAGAGGGAGAACAGCAAATGGTACCTCTATCTCCATACTCTTCTGAAATCAAGCTACATAGCACCCAAGGCAGGTCAAATTATTTTGGCACCTGAGGCAGAAAATCTCACAAGTGTTTTCCTTTCACATTCCCTGACTGTAAAAATGTAATTAATAATAAAATAATAAAAAAATGGCTGCTCCTGTCACATGAAACTGAAGATCAATTGCCTGAGGCAGCTGCCTCACTTCCCCTCATGATGGGCCTGTTTCTCACAGTGTCCCAGAGTGCTACACAAGGGACATTGAAATTAAAAGGTGGCTTGACTCACTTACTTGGCTCTACTAGAGGACCAGGCAGCAGTCTATTTTTGTTGTAATGGGATTTTGGCTGGCCATCAACAATAGAGTTATTTTGGGAACTATAGCTCATAGAGTCCTTCAACCAACACAAGTAGCATATAGGGTGCAGAGATGTCACTAGGGTGTGCAAGTGGTATGGACCACACTGAGTAACAACTGATGGTGGTGAACACCAACTGGGGTGGCCACTTGTCTATCTCAACCTTCCCGGATGCTCTCTGCCACCAACCAGGGCACCTCTACAAAAGGGAAGGGGAGAGGCAAGGAAGAGGAGGAGAATGCCACTGTTGAGTGGCATCACTAGGGTTAGTGTCACCTGGTATGGCAACTTGGTGTCACTCCCATGTACTGGAAAGGTCCAGGTCTGGCTGGGCAGGAGGAAGATGCAGTGGGATGGAAGGAAGAGTGGGGTAGTCCACTGCCGCTACTGCCAATTAACAATCCTTTCCAGTCAATGGACGTGGCACCATGTTACTATACTGGGTGACACCAACTCTAGTGATGCCACTATGAGTTATCCTGGGAGTTGTTCTCCCAAAAAGTAACTTTTGTGCACTGTTGGGGCCTTGGCATCTGCCCAAGGATTCCATGTGTTGGTGGTGATCCTGCCTAAATCTTGTAACCCAAGTGATGAAGGCTTAAGGAGCTCAATGGAGCAGGTCATTCTCCAGGTTATATGGAGAACTAAGTGTTTCCAGCCAGGCCAGATTCTGTTAGAGTTGCTCATGCCCTCATTTCCAACATATGGCTGCAAAGTGGGAGGGGGTTATTATAAAGGCTTCCTGGGTCTCCAGAGACATTCTCCTCCAACGGATACTGATACTCTGAAGACCATCCAGCATATTATTTTAGGCCTTGGGACATCTGGGCAAGTGACATGCCTGCTGGGGAAAGATGTTTAATTTAGGCTTTTGCCAGCAGAGTAGCAGTCTCTCCATGATGCAAGTCGCCCTTTCAAAGCAGCATAATTGTTTATTTGAACAAATGATACAAAAGCTGCTGGTGAGTTCCAAACTGATCAGTTTTATGCTTTAGAATCTTTGTTGAGGAGAAAGAGAGTATTGTTCTTCTTCTACTATTCATGGGATTCTACCCAGAGCTATGGAAAAGTCCCCACTTTTGGACTGTGTGTGTATATGGGCCTTCAAGCTACTTGCTGACTTATGGCAACCCCATGAATTTCATAGGTTTCATAAGGAATACTCATGAGTGGTTTTGCTGGTTCCTTTCTCTGATTTAGAGCCTATAGTACTGGTATTTGTTGGTAGTCTCCCATCCAAGTACTAACTAGGGCTGACCCTGCTTAGCTTCCAAACAGCTCCCCAAATCCTTCAGCCAGATCAAGGTGGGAGGATCATGGGAGCTGTAGGCTGAAGAAGGAGCTTTTCCAAGCTCTGATTTCTCTACCAAATCCCAATCCAGGTTGAGTCTCCCTTATCTGAAATGCTTGGGAGCAGACCTGTTTTAGATTTCTGAGTTTTTTTTGGATTTTGGAATATTTTCATATACCTGGTGAGAGTCTAAACATGAAATTCACTTCTGTTTCATATACACCCTGTAAACATAGCCTGAAGGTAATTTTATACACAGTATTTTTAGTAACTTTGTGCATGAAATAAAGTTTGTGTCAGAAAGCAAAGGTGTCACCAGCTCAGCCACCCATGTGGACAGTTTTGGATTTTGGAATATTTCAAATTTTGGAATTCTGGATAAGGGAGACTCAACCTGTGCTATTCTGTTGCCCTCCCCTCATTGTCTTGCTTAGTAAGAGCTGCAACAAACAAAAGCCTTATTACACTGTTAAGGAAGTAAACACTGACGTGTTTTAGCAGAAGGCAACATACACATCAAAACCTTTCTAATCTGCTTCGGGCAGCGTTCAGTGTCATTGCTGTTTCATGCAGAAAAAGGAATGTGTGGAATATGTGGGTTTGTTTCCTGTTTTAGAGACAGATTAACTTCAAATGACCAGTGACTACAACTCAGCGCAACCATAAGAGACTGCAAAGTTGCATGTATAAGGTGATTTATAGAGCAGGAGACGGAACCCCTGGCCTGCTGGCTGTTTCAATCTAACCTGCATAAGACCTGAAGGACTCTCCTGCCATCCCCCCGCATCCCCCCCTTCCCTGAAGCCCCTCCTGCTGGAAATTCCCCCATGTGCTGATAGCCTTTATAGTGAGAAAAGTAGGGCTGCATCTGCACCGCAAAAATAATGCAGTTTGACATCTCTCTAACTGCCATGGCGCCATGCTGTGGAATTCTGGGATTTGTAATTTTGTGAGATGGTTAGCCTTCTCTGTCGGAGAACTCGGGTGCCCCACCAAATTACAAATCCCTGGATTCCATAGGATGGAGCCATGGAAGTTAAAGTGGTGTCATGGAATCATAGAATCAAAGAGTTGGAAGAGACCACCAGGGTCATCCAGTCCAACCCCCAATGAAAATCCTCTCAACAGATGGCCATCTAGGCTCTGTTTAAAAACCTCCAAAGAAGGAGACTCCACCACACTGGGAGGCAGCATATTCCAATGTCAAACAGTTCTTACCATCAGGCGGTTCTTCCTAAAGTTGAGGTGGAATCTCTTTTGCTGTAGCTTGCATCATCCATTGCTCTGTGTCCAAATCTCTGGAGCAGCAGAAGACAAGCTTGCTCCATCCTCCATATGACATTCCTTCAAATATTGAAACATGGCTATCATGCCACCCCTGAACCTTCTCTTCTCCAGGCTAAACATCCCCAGCTCCCATGGTTTCCAAAACCTTTTACCATTTTGGTTGCCCTCCTGTGGACACGCTCCAGTTTCTCCACATCCTTTTTGAATTGTGCTGACTAGAACTGGACACAATATTCCAGGTGAGGTCTGACCAAAGCAGAATAGAGTAGTACAATTACATACCTTGATCTAGACACTATACTCTAGATACTAGCCTAAAATCGCATTGGCTTGACCTTATCACACAGGGAAAATCCCATGCAGAAATGGGATTTAAAAGGTGGGGAAAACCTGCAAAAATAGGTAGATTTTCACACGCATCGCTGTTAAATTGTGCTTAACTCTAATGGAAAGTAGCCAAAATCCTGAAATTAAAAAGAAGCAGCTTTTGACTACTTTCCGTTTGGGTTAAGCACACTTTAACAGCGACATCTTCTGAAAATCTACCTGCTTTTGTGGGTTTTTTTTCTATTTAAAACCTCATTTCTGCATGGGATTTCCGCCATGTAATAAATTCTTTAGCTGTGGCATCAGATTGCTGACTAAACATTATTTCTGCAGTGCAAATGCAGCTCAGGTGATGTGTGGAGGAAGCCTACTGTTGCTTCCAGTCACTGGCATCTCCAGGTTATGGTAGAGTAGGAGTGGGCAAAGTGCAGTCATGAGGATGCATATAGCCCCTTTCCCCAAAGCTGGTTTTGTGACCTTTGATCCTTCCCATCTCCTCAGAGTGCCCCCTTTCCTGGCAAAATAATGGTGAATTACCTCTCTCTGCAGATGCAGGGGGACTCATCCCATCTCCATGATGTGAGATTCCTAGGACCTTATCACACGGGGCCCAATCCTGACAGAATCCAATAGAAATCCCGACCTAATACGTATTATTTTCCTGTGTTTACACACGACGTCGCACAAAACCCGGACAGAACCCCAACACAATGCGGCATGATTCGAGTTCTTTTGAATTTCGGTTTCTTCAGGAAGTGCAATTGCGCGACGGGAATCATTTCGCTCTTACTGTAAGTATGGTGACCAAATACGTATCACCAAATACGTATCGCCTCTCCAAAGGGGGACTTCCTCAGAGCGCTGCTCCGATGCAAGGCCGGTGCTCCAAGGAGGACCTCCTCGCAGGGCCGCCTCTCCAAGGGGGACCTCTTCGGAGTGCCGCTCCGATGCAGGGCCGGCACTCCAAGGAGGACCTCCTCAGGGAACGCTGTGGCGGGAGGTCTTCCTCGGAGCGCCGGCCGTGCGGAGGGCTGGCTGCACCGAGGATGACCTGGGAAAGGGTGACAGCCGCGGCGAGTGACAGCTGCAGCAAGCATAGTGCGCATGTGCAAGAACATCATTGCTTGTTCATGTACGGGATTTTCTCACTTGTGTGTGAACGGCAAATACGCATTTCCTTAAATGCGCAATGACGGTAATTGTGTGTGATAACCATTTGCGTAATGAAGGTTTCTTTGCGGGTTATTTTCGGAATTTGTCATTTCAGGATTATTATCGCTTTGTGGGCCACATGTGATAAGGTCCTTATAGTGTCTCCCAGGTGAACAGAACAGGAGTTGCTCAAGAGACTCATTCTGCATTTAAAAATAAAAAGGGAGTTCTACAGACTGCTATATTATAGGTCCCTGCAACATGGTGTAGTGGTTTGAGCATTGGACTATGATTCTGGAGACCAAGGTTTGAATCCCTGCTGGACCATGGAAACCCACTGGATCACTTGGACAAGTCACACTCTCTTGGCCTCAGAAGAAGGCAAAGGAAAACCACCTTTCAACAAATCCTGCCAAGAAAACCCTGTGATAGGTTTGCCTTAGGGTTGCTGTTAGTCATAAATGACTTGAAGGCACACACCAACAACCATGTTGTAGTCTTTTAAATATATATATATATATATATATATATATATATATATATATATATATTATTGCATTCATCACATTAGAGGTTTCAGCTTCCAAAAGTCAGATCAATATGCTGGCTTTTCCCACTGATAATGTTTGGATCTGAAAACAGCAGCTTGCATGTTTTTACTTTGGTTTACTTTAGCGAACAGGGATAATAGGATTGCTTCTCATCCAAAATTGTTGAAGACAAGTCTCATCGTAGCTCTGCATCGAGCACTTATTTATTCATCCTGTTTAGCGCTGTCACATGGCTGTGGGCATCATTGAACTGCTGCTCAGGTCTCGCTTTTCTCTGGCGACTGTGCCATAGAGGCTATCGCTGTCGAAAGACCCCTGCTGGGGCCTTTCCAAGTTATATACAATTTAACAAGGTGAAATCTCCCCAGAATGAAATCGACCACATTTACACTGCATCGTAGGCAGCCTTAAAACAACGGAAGTCCTTGCAAGGACAAGCTGGCGTGCGGATTTTATTTAAACCTGGGTTGCTACTGGAGGAGGAAGGTGTAATTGCTGTTGTTAGCCTTGCCCTGAGACTGGCTGTAAGACATGATGGGACCATGAATCTTGAACAGACTCAGTTTTTAGACTATATGTAGGGCCTGAGTGTTTGCCTCAATACTGCACAATTTATGAATATGCAGAATTGTGCTTTGTGGAGTGTTCTGGAAGCACGATTCTACTTATAAACAAGATGTATGGAAAGAATGTGCCTTGTTTTAAATGGGAAATGTGAGTGGAATTTCCTGGTGGGTTAAGGATAGGGTCGAAAGCCAACATGGTATAATGGTTTGAGTTTTGGGCTGCGACTCTGGAGACCAGGGTTCGATTCCAAGCTCAGCCATGGAAATCCACTGGGTGACCTTGGGCAAATCACATGCTCTCAGCCTCAGGGGAAGGCAATGGCAAACTTCCTAGGAACAAATCTTTATATATATATATTATTTATAACCATTATAGCAAACAAATAAAACATAGGTAATGGTATCATTTACATACTAGTCATTTCTAATAACTAGTTATATTTGTAAGAATAAAAATCTTCTACATTCATAATGACTGAGAACCAATTTCATCCTTTTAACTCTTAACTTTGTCATTTTCTTTTTACCTGCGTAGTATTTAAATCACACTATCAACAGCAAACTTTACTTTTTCAAGAGTTTTTTCGTGGCTCTGTTTCTTACAAAGTCACTCAGAGTTACTCTTACAGAATTACTAAAATTTCAAAATAAAAGTATGACAATCAAAGAGAACAAATCTTGCCAAGAAAGCCTAATGATGGGTTTGCTTTGGGGTCACCATAAGTCAGAAATGACTTGAAGGCACACACCATCGCCACCGATACGGTTTTTAACTTTACCTTAACTTGTTGCTGTTTTATTGTTTTACTCTGAAGTTGTTTTAATTGTTCACATATTTGTATGGTACCTTGAAATCCCATGATGAAGGACAAGGTATAAATATTTTAATAAAAATAAATATATAAAAATAAAAAACCTAGCAAATGCAGACAATAGATTATTAAAAACCCTTTCCCCATGGGCGGTCAGTTCCCAAAGTCCCGTTCAAACAAAAGAAAACTCACCCAGGACTGAGGGGACTTACAACTTATAACACTATATAATATCTGATTCAAAATGTCCCATTCCTGTCTATTTTAGCTCGCTCACTCCAAGGCACTCCTTCAAGAATCACATTTTAATTTTGAATGTTTTTAAATTGCTTTTAACACTATTGCTAGTGAAGGCAGTTAACAACAACAATTATATTTTTTGTGAAAATCAGCATGGTGATTTAGTGAGAATCAACAGTTTGAACGCTGCACTGTGATTCTGGAGACCAGGGTTCAAATCCCCACTCAGCCATGGAAATGCACAGGGTGACATTGGGCAAGTCACACTTTCTCAGCCTCTCAGGAAGGCTCTGAACAAATCCTACCAAGAAAACCCATGATATCATAAGTGTATATGATTCATATAAGCATATGTGCCTTGAATCCGACTGGGGGAGAAAGGAGGGATATAAACCCAGGAAATAAATAAATAAATAAATAAATGTGTGTGTGTAGATGAAAGATATAAATATGAATCTGAATGGTGAGTAGCCCATATAGTGCTACAGAAAAAGCAAGATTGAAAGCTTTATCATATATATATATAAATTAAAATACCCAGATTTCAACAGAGGTTGCATATTTACACATTTACATAATGGTAAACATTTGAATATTTCTTTTCTGAACACTCTGATTTTGTGATCCTTATTTTAATTATGCTTGCCACCTCTGATTATTAAAAGTTATTACAAATGATCTCTCAGCATCTTATAGAAATAATACAGCTATTTTAGGTCCAATACATCTAATGTAACCTTCATTTCCCTGCTCTTTCCCCCCCACATATTATTACAAAATTCAGTGACAGGAGACCACTCTTCTACTTGCTTCACATCTTTTTGATTCAATGAGAATGCTAGCTTATCTAACTCAATCATTTCTATAAGTTTCAATAACCAGTCTTCAATCGAAGGAATTTCCTTAATTTTCCATTTTTGTGCTATTAGCAATCTTGCTGTGGATACATATATAGCAAAATCCTCTAATATTTCTTCTTTATTTGTTTCAGAATTTTATTAATCATATTTAAGAGAAATATTTCCGGTTTCATCTCGTATGTTATATTTGAATTCTGTTTTATCTTAATATGTATTTGTTTTCAGTGACTTTTCACTCTTGCAGTGCCCCCATACATGATACCAGCTTTTTCGCTTGTAATTTTTGCATGTTGCACCAACACACAAGGAAGGGAATGCCCCAGCCATGGCATCAGCATCTACACATGGAAGGGAACAATGCATGGAGGAAGGACAACAGCTTTGAAGAGGGAGAGTCTCTACTTTCTGAGCTGGACAATGAGTTGGACAGTGGTGGACAATGGTGGTTCATGGCTTCCATATTAGTAGGATGGTAAATGTGCTGCCCAATTTAGTTCAAACTTTAAAGAGGGCATCCAAGATCCTGAACTTATTTGGCAAATAGTATTCAGAACCTTAGATAGCCCCTTTTAATTTTGGAGTAAACCTGGAGTGGATTAACTGCTCCCACTGACATGGAAGCTACTAGCTGCCACTGGAGCTAGAACCTGGAAAAGTAGACCTTCA
>CM034703.1:11904086-11938176 GCA_020142125.1 Phrynosoma platyrhinos | reverse complement strand
TATGCTCCCTATAACTGGCCCCAGTCAGCATTCTGGCTGCAGCATTTTGAAGGGGCTAAAGTTTCTGAACAGTTTCCAAAGGCAGTCCCATGCAGAGTGTGTTACAGTAGTGCAAACGGGCTGTAATAAAGGCAAGTGTCACCCTAACCAAATCTGACATTTCAAGAAATGGGCTCAGCTGTCATACTACTTTTAGCTGCGCAAATGCACTCCTGGCCACTACTGAAAGCTGGGCATCCAGACTCAGAGCTGAGTCCAGGAGGAGACCCAAGCTGTGAGCCTGAGATTTCATGGGGAGTGTAACCCCATCCAGCACAGGTAAAGTCTCTATTCCCTTATCTGCCTTTCAACTGACCAGGAGCATCTCTGTTTTGTCTGGATTAAGTATCAGTTTGTTTACCACCATTCAGTCCATTACAGATGGAAGGCATTGATTCAGTAAAGAGGCAACCTTTTTGGAATTAGATGGAAAGGAGAGATAGAGTTGGGTGTCATCCACATACTGGTGACACCGTACCCCAAAGGTCTGGATGACCTCATCCAGTAGTTTCATGTGGATGTTAAACAGCATGGGGGACAAAACAGAACCCTGTTAGATTCCACAGGCCAACAGCTAGGGCATCAAATAGAAGTCCCCCAACACCACCATCTGAGTTTTCCCCTCCAAGAAAGACTAGAACCACTGTATCACAGTGCCCCCAAGTCCCATCTCAGAGAGGAGGCCCAGAAAGATACCATGGATTCTTATTCATATTTATTATATTTATTTGTATCCTGCTCCCCCTCCAAAAAAACAAAACAAAAAAAACCAAAAAAACAAAAAACAAAAAACAAACAAACAACAAAAAAACCCCAAAAACTAGGCCTCAGAGTGGCTTACAATTTAAAAGAACAGTGCAATTATAAACATACAAAAGTGTTAACAATGGTTGTTGCAGGACATGGCAAGAATGTTGCCAAGGTTAGTAGATAATAGCAATAGCAAGTACATTTCTATACTGCTTATCAGTGCACTTATGCACTCCGTAAGCGATTTACAATGTGTAAGCTAATTGCCCCCAACAAACTGGGTACTCATTTTGCGGAAGGATGCAAGGCTGAGTCGACCTTGAGCTCCTGGCTGGTATCGAACTCACAACCTTGTGGTTTGTGAGTGAGTGGCTGGAGTACAGGTATTTAACCACTGCGCCACCAGCGATAATGATATGAACGAGTCTCCCAAAGACCATAGTTAAAACGAACTTGTCACCTCATCTCCACACCCACAAAGGGCCTAAGCAGACTGCCAGAAATAGTGCACATTAAATTGAGGCACTACCCTGGCTCAGTGCTAGGGAATCATGGGAATTGTATTTTTTTCTGAGACATTGAGCCTTCTCTGTCAGAGAGCTCTGGTGCCACAATAAATTACAGTTCCCAAGATTCCCTAGCACTGAGCCAGGGCAGTGCGGACATTCTCACTCACAGACTGCCATATAGATCTGCCCCTGGGCTTTCCACTCCACCACATGTATCTGAGGAAGTAGGCTCAAGTCTACAAAAGCTCATGCTACCAACTTCTCTCTTTCAGTTAGCCTCAAAGGTACTGCAAGATCTCTTTGGATACTGATTTTCCAGACTAACATGGTTACGTCTTTGAATTCAGCCACCCTGAATAGTTATAGATGCCCGAATGCAGCCCCTGGCCACATTGGCCTGACCTACTAGATGCCTTAAGAGCAGAGGTGGTTTGTGACTCATGTGTCAGTGCTGCAGTGAATTCATGCTAAGCTTCAGTCCCAATTCCAAGTTTTGTTGTTTAATTGCCTTTGAGTCAACTCTGACTTATGGCAAGCCTATTGTAGGGTTTTCTGGGCAAGAGTTATTTTTTGCCTTCCTGTAAGGCTGATAGAGTGTAACTTACCCAGTTTTATAGTAAAAATATGAAGTTATCTCACAAGGACAAGAAATGTAGGAACAGCAAATTCATGCAATAAAATTTAAAAGCACTGTGCAAATTAGAAGTGACCAAATATCAAATTTAAAAAGTCCAGGAGAAAAGAACAGTCTTTAATGCCAATCTAAAGGAAAGGAATGGAAAGAAGAAGCCCATCTCATCTCCCTTGGGAGGAAATTCTAAATTGGGGTGCTACTACTGAAAAGGCCCCATCTGGTTAGCTTCTTCAGGTGGTGGAACATATGCAAAGATCTCTGATTATCCTAACTAAAGATCAATTTTAAAATATATAAAGCAATAATGCCAAAGTTTTTTTTTAAAGAAAAAGCTTAGTCCTTGACAATATCCAATATCTGTAATTTCAAATCTTTCCTTTTTTATGTCTGTCTGTGTGTATTATGTTTCATGTAGAGGGAAGGCAGTGTGAAATGTGGCTAATCTCATGCCGTTTCTCTCTCTTCCTTCTCCCAGGTGGTGGTGTATTGTCCATTTACTGGTATTGAACAGACATTTCCTTGTGGGAAATGGCTGGATGAGGATGAAGGTGATGGTCTGGTTGAGCGGGAGCTCTATGAAATGATTTCACTGCGCCAAAAGAGACTGAAAAGTAGGTGTATAAAAGAAAAAAGTATTGAATGGTGTATTTCATTCCTTGATAAATGCATGTCCTACCCATAGTTTTCTCAGTAGAGGCTAAAATGATTGAACTGAGTCCATCACACCTTGGACATGTCATGAGATGACATGACTTGCTGGAAAAGATAATAATGTTCAGTAAAGTGGGAGGCAAAGCCATACATCAAAACCAATATGGTAGCAAATAACAGCAAAGTGAGAGGCAATAGGAAAAGAGGGAAGGCCGCATTCCAGATGGATAGACAAGGAAACCACAGGCCTGAGTCTACAAGATCTGAGCAGTGCAGTTGATAATAGGAGGATTTGGTGGTCTCTCATTCATAAGGTTGCCATAAATCAAAGCTGACAAGACAGCAGTTAACAGCAACAAAGTGATCTGCAACATGTTACAGACAAGTACTTTGACCCTTCAAATTTCCCCAACATCTGAAGTAATGCTGACAGTCACCCCCACCTGTTCTTTGGATAACAATATGTGCCTTCAAGTCGCCTATCAACTTATGGTGACCCCATGAATTATGTAGGCAAGGAACACTTAGAGGTGTTTTGTCATTGATTCCCTCTGAAATTTAGTTTACAGCTCTGGGTATTCCTTGGTACTCCTCCATCCAAGTACTGACCAGGGCTGACTCTGCTTAGCTTCCAAGATCAGACAGGATTTGGTGCCTTCAGTGTATTTAGGGCAGACCTGAAGTACAATTACAAGGATGAAAACAGGGTTCTCTTCTTTAGAATTCAATGTGTGCACAAGGGAAAGTGAGAACTACAAGATCATTTTGTGAATGTCCATGAGGGACTCTCTCTCTCTGTATGTGTGTGTACCTTTCAAATCAGCATTGAACCTTATTCATGAAAATGGCCAAAAAGAGGGCAGAGGGAGGGCAAGGAACATCAGTAGCAGGAAACCACAAGGGAGAAAAGACACTGCCGTGGAAAGATGGTTGTAATTTTGGATTTATAGAGGACAGAGGAGCAGCTTGGAAAAGAGTGGGCAGATGCAAGAATATACACCATTTCTCATTTCTGAATTTCCAGCCAGCTGTTCTCTATTGACTCAAACTGAATCTCTAAACTCTAAGTCATAACTCTAAACTTGTAGCCCTACAAAAGGATAATTTCTTTCCTCTAAATCAGGAGTGGAGAACTTCATAGGATTTTAGAGCTGCAAAGCTGGCAAGGCTTTAGAGTTGATTTTGGCTGTCTTGTAGTCCCAATCCAGGCTTCGGGGCTTTCCTGGATGGCTACAGCTCTTTACCCAGGACACCATCCTTTGGTAGTTTTCGAAGAAGTAGCCATGTCAGTCTCTTGCAGCATAAAAAGGAAGAAGGGAGGTGCAGAAAGAAGGAATGTGGCCGCACGTTTACTGTACTGTTTTTTTACTGTACTGTACCAACTTCTTCGGGTACAATATCAAATAGCATTAGATCTCAGGTATAAAGCATACTTTTACAGTTGTGGGAGTGGGATAGAATGCAATAGGATCCAGAAAGATGACAATCAAATCCCTTGCCCTAAATTTTCAGCATTGACTGACCACTGTAATGCTCTGAAAAACCTGTATCACCTCGTTCTCCCCTTTGAAAATTTAGGGCAAGGTTACTAATGTGTTAAATAGCAGCCTCTCTAGCTCTTTCTATATCCCCTACTAGCTCTGAGATGTCCATTATCCTGCACAGTGATGGATGTTCAGAAACAAAGAGTTGCATAAAGTTCATAATTGGCGGGAGGAATTCATCCTGCCTTCTGCTTGTCCTCTCCCTGATCGCATTAGTGCAACAAATACTTTTTAAATTGGTTAAGATGCTCCATAATCAAGGCTCCTCTGCAGTGAACAGTTTGTCCTGTTCAAAATTCATTCCTGTTGAAATCCAGTTCCTTAATGTTCCGACCACTTTATCTCTGTGCTGCAGTCCATTCAGCCAAAGCATTTATGACCTTTAAATTGCCATATTATCAACCCTGATTGCTATTGACAGTATAATTCCTTTGTGGTAGCTGGATATTAAATGGGCAAGAAGCAGTGGCCTTGAGTAATTGATGACCTTTAATGGCCATGTGTGGGGATAACTTGTATTGCCATCTCACCCTCCTGCCTGCCCGGGAAAGGGCATTCCTTAACTGTCTTCTTGGAAGAACTCTGTCTGAATTAATTTTCTGATATGCATGGTAAGGAGGCTTTCTGTAGAAGCTCAGAGCCTGGGACAGTTACTACTACTACTACTACTACTACTGTTATTATTATTTTAACTACAGCTTCCAAAATCCCTTCCCAGAGGATTCTGGCAACTGTAACTTTCCAAAGCTCTGAAACTAGGGTTGTTGTAGTGTTTGTATATGCACAGTGGTTGGCACAGCTTAAGACTTGCTCCTGTGAGGATGCTTTGGAGAAACAGGGATGGAAAAATGCAGCCATGAAACAAACAAACAAACAAACAAACAAACAAACAAACAAACAAACAAACAAATGATGTTCCATGGTAAGTCATCATAGCTGTATGCACTTCCAGTTTTTCTTTAATGCCCTCCGGGTGATAATGTATTTGCTGGTCTCATTTCCTCTCCACAGCAACTTTTTGACTTAGGACCTTATCACACGGGGTCTAAAGCAGACCTAATCCAAAGGGTATCCGTAGCTAATACATATTATTTCCCCGTGTTTACACACGACGTTACACCGAAACTCGACAGAACCCGGAGCTAATCCGTATTGTTTCTCCGTGTTTACACACGACGTTGCACCGAAACTCGACAGAACCCGGAGCTAATCCATAACGAATTGAGATCTTTTGACATTCGGTTTTTTGGGGAAGTACAAGGGAGCTTTCGGAATCATTGCGCAATGGCTGCGCAGGCGAAATTCAGTTCATTTCGGTATAGAACTGAATTTATTCTTATTTTGGTTACTTTTCCCTTCGTGGCCAGCATGTGATAAGGTCCTTAGATTGTGCTCTAGTTCTGTCTGATGAGTTTTAAAGAACTGTATTTGGAATTGGTATGCTACTATTCTGTATGCGAGATCCTTTTGAAAAGAATAAAATAAATAAACACAGAAGAACATTCCTATTTGTGAGATCTTTGCCTGCTTTCTGAATTGGTAAAGACCAGACAGACAGAATTGGAAGCTAAGGTCTAATCTGTGCTGCAGAAATAATTCAATTTGACTCTGCTTTAACGTTATGGAATTCTGGGATTTGTTTTGGGAGATATTTAGCCTTCCCTTTCAGAAAACTCTGGTATCACAACAAGCTACAAGTACCAGAATTCCATAGCATTGGGCCATAGCAGTTAAAGCGGTATCAAACAACACAATTTTTGCAGTGCAGATTAAACCTCAGTGAAGTTTGTTCTGGCAAGATTTCCATGGTTAAGCAACAGTCTGAGCTTAGGTCTTTTAGGTCCAGACCCCCAACATGGTATCCATTTCACCAAACTCTTTTATTATCAATGATCAAGTATTTGCCTCAGGTTCATACTGGGTGTTAAGGGGAATGAGTGTTCACCATGATTAATCAACTTTCCTTCCCGTAATGGTGTTTTCTCAGAGATGTGTATTCAGCCATCACACTTGCAAATGCTACTTGTGGTTATTTTGCAAAGATCAATCACAACATAAAGCACATAAAAAGCAAGATGTGTAGGTGGGAGAAATCATGCACTAGGACAAACAAATTTCTTTCATGATTTCAGGAAGCACCTCTTTTTTTTAAAAAAAAAAAACCATGCAAAATATAGTATCTAGTGTGACCCAGAGATATGCTTTAGCAAAGGAATTGCATTTTCTCACTGTTAGTGGAGTTAGCCAGATGCTGGGATCGGATCAATTCTAGGATTAATAAGGTTTTAAGATAAGATGTTATTCTATTAATGTTATGAAAAAAAGAACACACATTTCTGCATCTCCAAGCCATGAAGAGACTCACCTGTTGAAAGCCTAAAGAATTCATGGCTATTTAAAAGCCCAGCTCTTTTGAATGGGACAGAGTGATAAATAGCCAGTCTATTAGAATATAGATTATTTGTTCATTTTCTTCACTGTTGCTCTATCACCAGTGTTGGTTCTTCATATTCAATTATTAATTTATCTCTTTCTGTCTCTTTTGGAAAGAACATCCTTGGTCACTGTGGATATGGACGAGTGACATGAAAGGTGCAGGGACAGATGCCCCCATCTTTCTCCAGATTTATGGCAAGAAAGGGAAGTCTGATGAAATGAAACTGGACAACAAATCTGATAACTTTGAAGCTGGACAGACTGACAAATTTATGGTATGGCTTCTCATTTTGTCTATATACACAAAACAAAGTTGGGCAATTTCTTTATTAAAAGGTAAAAGCATTCCCCGGTGACAAGGTAGTCAAGTCGTGTCTGACCGTAGGGGATGGTGCTCATCTCTGTTACTAAGTCAAAAAGCCAGAGTTGTCAGAGACTACTCTGTGATCATATGGCCAACATAACTGCACAGAATGCTGTTTACCTTCCCACCGAAGTGGTACCTATTTATCTGCTTGCATTTACATGCTTTAGAACTGCTAGATGGGCAGAAGCTGGGGCTAGTGACAGGAGCTCACCCCATCATGCAGCACCCAGGCCTCGAACTGCCAACCTACCAATCTTTTAATAAACAGAGTCAGTACCTTAACTACTTGACCCACTACATTCCTTAAATTAATAAATTTATACATTGCTTAATTAAGAAATTAATACATTTAATTAATAAATTGCTTTATTAGAACCACTAAAATGTTACACAAGCGGTGCATATGGGTTTGAATTTCTGAGTTTTGCAGAACTCTTTGTCAGGCATGATTGAATCATAGAATCTTATGAATGTATCGCTCCTCATTTCTATCCCAAAAACACCACTGATGCCTCCAGGAGTCCCCAAGCTGTTCCTCACAGTTCCATGGCTGCCGATTTTGAAGAATGGAAAGCTACCATTCTTCAAAATCGGCAGCCATAGCATGGATAGGGAACAGCCTGAGGACACCCGGTGGCATCAGCAGCATTTTCCTGAGTGGTAAACCCCGTTCTTCCCCATTCCATCCCGTTCCCAGCCTGTGCCCAGATCAGGAGGAAATGAGGAGCGATAAACATATTAGAGTTAGAAGAGACCAAAAGAGCCATCTTGTTCAACCCCTTTCTGCCATGCAAAAGATATCTAGGAGTCTTAGTAGATCTCAAGCTGGACATGAATCAACTGTGGTGGCAGAATTCAAAGACATACCATATACATAGGTCCAAAACACATTGGAGAAATAATCCAGTTTGAGACTGTTTTAACTGCCCTGGCTGAATGCTAAGGAATTCTGGGAACTATAATTTTGTGAGACATTTAGCCTTCTCTGTGAGAGTGCTCTGGTGCCATAATAAACTACAATTCCAAAGATTTCCTAGCACTGATCCAAGGCAGTTAGAGTGGCCTCAAACTAGATTATTTCTCCAGTGTGTGTTGGAGCATAATCATGCAGCAACTTTGAGACTAAGGAGATTATCACACGCGCCTTATACCGTCTTTTCCCCGATGGGATAAATACGTGTTTAACCGTCAATAATGGATCTTACTGCATTCTCCCATGGCCAGAAATATGCAGCCCGCATGTAGCCCATATGTAACCTGTGCTTGTCTTGTGGCTTTTCAAGGATGGGATTTTCCCATCCTTGAAAAGCCACAGGATAAATCCGGGTTGCAAATGGCCACACGGTGTCAGGACAGCATCAGGGTGGGGGTTTGGCAGCAGGTGTGCAGCTGCCCTGCCCCAACTCCAGCCCCAGGCTGTCCCTTTAAGCTGGACTGCAATGCCCCTTAGTTAGGATAATCAGAGATCTTTGTATGAGAAGCAGAATTTAAACAAAAGTTTTCAAAAAAAGGGGAGCGAATGTGGAGATTCTACTGCTAAGGCTATGTGTGATGCAAAGGAAGCAATTGTCTGAAATCAAGGTTTTCAATTCTCCTTGCCCAAATGAGTGCATATATTGTCCTTTCCCATATATGTGTACCAGATCCACCTCACCCTCTTTATTTTCTTCCACTTCATTTCCCCACATTCTCCATCTTCCTTCCACCCAAACTTCTGTCACTTTCTGTTGTGAGGAATGGCATTTGTCAGTAGCCTGCCAAGAGGAAAAGACTGTATGGTTCCTCCACAGGACTGCTGGGACTAAATGCATTTGATGCTACTCTTTGCGTAGGGATGATTCTTTCAGAGAAATAAATGTGAAGAACATCTGTATTCCTGCATGGCAGGGTGCTGGACTGGATGGCCCTTGTGGTCTCTTCCAGCTCTAAGATTCTATGATTCTAAAAATGGTTCCCAAATAGCTTACACCACTACAAAACGGGAGGACAGGTTAGATTCCTCCCCAGTCCCCCCAAATCTCCAAATGAAAAATCCCCTCAAACGTTGTTAAGAGCAGTACATTGTTTTTTATTGGTCTGGGGGTAAACACTGTTCCAGGCACTAACTCTCTGCAGGACCTTGCAGACTGAAGGTTTTTGAAAACAGACTATTAACCAAAGTGACTGGAAGTAAAAATGAGGTAGGACAATTTGAGTTTGCAGCAAGAACAATTATTTCTGTACTTTTAAAAAAGAGATAGCAGCAGAAGCCAACAAACAGTCTATGCTCGATGCAAGTTGTTTCTCAAAGTAAAAAAAGAAAAAAGATGGGCAGACAGCATGGAACTAAAAACCCTTCTAACCAATCTAAGAGGGCTACAGCAAAGTTTAAAGCACTATAGGTAAAAGGACACACATGGATTTTTCACCCTCTAATGTGAAGAAAATGACTGCAGGTCAAAGAGCAATGCAAATCAAAAAGAGAATAATAGAATCATAGAGTTGAAAGAGACCACAAGGGCCATCCAGTCCAACCCCTGCCATGCAGGAACTCAAAATCAAAACATCCCTGACAGATGGCCATCAAGCCTCTGTTTAAAGACCTCCAAAGAAGGAGAATTCACCAACCTCTGAGGGAGTGTGTTCCACTGTTGAACAGCTCTCACTGTCAGGAAGTTCCTCCTAATGTTG
The DNA here is from genome assembly GCA_020142125.1 of Phrynosoma platyrhinos. Taxonomy (NCBI): domain Eukaryota; kingdom Metazoa; phylum Chordata; class Lepidosauria; order Squamata; family Phrynosomatidae; genus Phrynosoma; species Phrynosoma platyrhinos. The sequence goes on along the minus strand of CM034703.1, from coordinate 11,928,576 downwards.
AGCTGGAATCTCTTTTCCTGTAGTTTGCATCCATTGTTCCATGCCCTATTCTCTGGAGTAGCAGAAAACAAGCTAACTCCCTTCTCAATATGATATCCCTTCAAATATTTAAACAGGGCTATCATATCACCTCTTAACCATCTCTTCTCCAAGCTAAACATACCCAGTTCCCTAAGTCATTCCTTATAGGGCATAGTTTCCAGACCCTTCACCATTTTAGTCACCTTCCTCTGGACATGCTCCAGTTTTTCAACATCCATTTTGAATTGTGGTGCCCAGAACTGGACAAAGTATTTCAGGTGGGGCAGAATACAGTGGCACTATTACTTCTCTTGATCTTACTTTATCACATGGGGGAAATCCCGTGCAGAAGCCGGTTCTTAAATAATAATAAAAAACCCCCCACAAAAGTGGGTAGATTTTCAGATGATGTTGTTAAACTGTTGTTAACCCAAATGGAAAGTAGTCAAAAGCTGTTTCTTTTTACTTTTGGCTGAAAGTAAAAAGGAGTGGCTTTTGAATACTTTCTGTTCCAGGTAACAACAGTTTAACAGCAATGTGTGTGAAAATCAACCTGCTTTTATGAGTTTTCCCCAGCTTTTAAATCCTGTTTCTGCACGGGAATTCTCCCATATGATAAAGTCCCCTATGTCTGTCTTTTCCTAACTTGGGAAGCAGTCTCCTAAGAGTGAAGGGAACACCTCTGGATGGAGAAAAACATGGCCTCAACATGTGTTGCAAAAGGGCAGATGTGAACTTCAGGTTCTGATAATGACTCTATAGTGCTCTGAGGAGCAGAGACAATAGGCTGTGTACACCAGACAAAAAAAAGCCAATCAAGTATCGATATTTACCTTCTTCCAAATCCAGATGTGTTGGCCAACCTCTCTGGAGGCTGCAGGAGGACATGTACCAGTTTGAGCCAGTTTGGCAGGTCTCCAGTCATAGGAGGTAGACAAGACTGTTAAGCATTGATTGCTTTCATTCATGAAACTATTTCCTTGTCAGCAGGAGGGGAGAATGAAGAAATTTCCAATTTGCAGTTTGGTTTTTTCCAAGATGGGCAGGGGGGGTCTAGGTCACCACCCTACTTGTCCATTTTGCTTTCTTAACAATTTCTGCAGACTTTGGCAACAAACAGCTTCCCTGCGTTATACATCAAAGTTTAATATTCACATTTATTGATCATCATGTCAATCAATGTCAGACTTTTTGTCCCAAACAAAACTGGAAGGGAAATCCCATTGTTTCTTAGTTGCTCAGGCTATACTGGGGTGACCTTCAGGGGAGTTATGGACGTAAAAATTGAAGTTGCCTTGCAGGGAACACGTCCTTCTGGATGATGTTACTCTTGTGCTAGGGATGGAAAGACTATTTTCAATTATTCGTTTTCAGGTTGAAAAATGAATTCTCTAGTGGTTGGGGAAACCCTGTTGAGAAGATTAATAGAACAGTGAGACTTTAAAGTTTCCCCCCAGTATTTAAATATACTGAACTGCTGTGGAGGAATTATGGTGTGGAGAAAAATACATGAGCTTTTTGTACAAAAATTGTGTTTTCTGTGTAAAAAATGAGTTTATGTTGTGAAAACACTGCTTCCTGTGAAGAAACTCATCTTCTGCACAGAAAACATAGGGGGAAATTGTGGGAAAAATATGTTTTTTCCACATAATAATTTTTCTGTAACACTTTGAGATATTAGAATACAAGGAGAATACTGCAGAGAAATGATTATTTTCTCCCGCAGTGGTGAGAAATCTATAGCAATTATTTGTCCATGTGTGTGAAGATGCAAATGTCCAGGATTCTCATCTCTATCTTGCACAGTTCCAGTTTATTTCTCTGAGGCATATGAAGGAGAATTGTTCAGCAGGTTGTGTCTATAGGAAGATGGATGACTTTATTTTGATACTTCTTTGTACATGCAGATTGAGCTTCCAGATCTGGGTATTTTGTACAAAATTAGAATATGGCATGAGAAGCGGAGCCCGTTTGCTGGCTGGCATCTGCACAAGGTAAGAAGCCAATTGAATAGAGAGTCTCTCTAGTAGTAAAGGAACCAGAGTGGTGTAGTGGTTTTAGTGCTGGACTAAGACTCTGGGTGTCAAGAACTAGTGGCAGCCCTCCCCTACTCAATAAATTCTTCTGAGGGTTAGCAGAAAGCATTTATTGAAAGGTTAAGGAAAGGTCCATCTAGGAAGACTTTTTTTTGCCAGGACCAGTGTTCAAATCCCCACTTGTCCATAGAAACCTACTGGGTGACCTTGAACAAGTCATACCTTCACAGCCTCAGAGGAAGACAAATTTTGTCAAGAAGACCCCATGATGGCCTTAGGGTGGCCGTAAGTTGGAAACATCTTGAAGGCACAAAGCAGCAACAAAAAACACGTAATAAGTAAAGTTATGAGCTACACAGAGGTATCACTTTATTTCCAAGAGTTCACATTTGTGATTTGTTCATATCTAATACTAATGCAAGTTTACATTTCTGTCTAATGTCTTTTGTATCCTTCCTGAAGTCCAGTTTGGAAAGCATTTTAAGGGCCACATTTGAGCAATAAGCAGTTGGTGATAGAGTGGAACGAGTAGGTAGGGCCAAAGCAAAATTGGCAGGGCCAGATTTGTTATTCTTTCCATTTTGGACACTTCTGCTATGAACCAGCAAAGTATTGCTCAGTTCCATGCATATCTTCTCAGGAGCAAGCCTCAGTACCGTACATGCAAAAAACACAGCTCAGTTTCTGTGCAGGATTTTAAAAGCAGGATATTGAACGTTTTAAGTGCCATTGAACACTTTCCCTGTAAATCTTAGGAAATAACAATAAGAAAGGCCTATGGACAGTTGCATCTGTCATGCAAGTTAGCAGTTTCCTATTCCTACTTTATACCTTTTGTGAGCCCTTTTGAGTCTCATATTGGGAGAAAAGGAGACTATAAATCAAACAATTCAAATCAATCAATACATTTTTGGGGAGGTCCTCCTCATCTGTCAGTGAAGCAGAAAGTTCCTTCTTTGTCTGCTTCTGTGCTTCAGAAATAATGCAGTTTGATACTGCTTTAACTGCCATGGCTCAGTTCTATGGAATTATGGTATTTGTAGTTTATTGTGGCATCAGAGCTCTCTGAAAAGGAAGGCTAAATATCTCACAAAACTACAACCCCCCGAAGTCTATAGCACTGAGCCATGGCAGTTAGAGTGGTGTCAAACTGCATCATTTCTACAGTGCAGCTGCAACATCACTGTGAGAATTCATGCAGAAGGTTAAAACATGTCATTGAGGGCTAATATTTTGATTCATTTTGGATTTGTACACAGTTTTAACAGTTGTAATTTGTAAAATTAATATCCTTTAGATTTGATATTATTTTACACTTTTTCACATTTTAATGGCTTTCAATTATTTATATTGATTTTATGGTATGTTGCCCTGAGATCCTGGGAGGAAAGGTAGGATATAAATATGTTTATAATTAGATCAATCGATTGATTGATGGATAGATCAATAAATAAATAACTTAATATTCCCTTGGAGGCAGAAGGGAAGCTGTTTTTAGGAGAATCTTGTTCACTCTGGCTCATCTTTTCATGAGGAACGTCTAATACATTTTCCAGAAATCCTGGGATTTCTTAGTGTGAAAACCACTGATTTTTCAGCATCAGAATTCTGTGCTGAGAAATAATGCAATAACATAAATTATTCAAATTAAACAAAAATAAATATATTTCTATATTATACATATTATATTTTGCTTCTGATTTCTATAGGGTACAGGACTGGCAAGATACTTAAACAAATATGTTATTTTCTGATATCATTGAGCATTGCCTAGTCACCTTAGGCCTATCTTCCAAAGCATTCAGACTAGAAACTTGCATTTATTTGAGAGAGAAAGTTGATACTCAAGGTGACTGTGTTCTCATTATGAAAAATTATTGGAGTAGGTGGAATAGCAGACACTATATAAAATCTGCTCCACATAGCCATAGAACAAACAATAGAAATATGGTTTGGCATTCTGCTTGGAATGTGCATCTCTGCATATGGCCTTGTATGTGAGAAAAATGGAAACAAATAGTTTTGCAATGTCCAAATACATTTAGGGGCTGCCGTGATGTTACAACATATGGGCATCTATTGCACAGTGGTGGAGTGACTGATGCACCATGGCAAGGGGCACTGATGCCCAATGGGCACTGATGAACTTCAGACCACTCTTCAGTGTACATCTGGCTGCTGGCTAGGAAGTACCGGAGCACAACAGGAGCACCCAATGTGCATCAAAACTTGTGCACAACTGGAGCACCCAATGTACATCAATCCACACCAGAAGTGCCCAATGCACATCAGAAGAGACCAGTGTACATTGGAGCATTCTTGCCAGTGGCCAGACACACTTCTTTGCAATTTACTAACAGGGTGTCATTGCATTTCTGCAATGTCGCTACAGATTCATAAAGTTACTAAATATAGACTGTGATGTAGGATCTCAGCCATGGTTTTTTGGTCACAACCATGTACAGCAATGAAAAATCACCTTTTACCTTTTCAGAATAAGGCCACATTACTCAGAGGCCCTGTCTTTTGGTGCTCTAATGTGATTTGATAGGTTTCTGCCCTCTTTTGTGCTGCACGGATGTTTAGAGGATCTAGCTTCGGGTTAGTAAACCATGAAGCATCACAGAGATGTATGCTGGTTCTAAAGATTCAGCCACGCGGTCAGTCTTCCCTCATTAGTCTTGGTTTGCTGTCATTTCCTGTCCAGGATGAAATGATGACATCTACTTGCAAAGGAGTTCCTGCTCATTTTCTTGTCAGGGGATCTCTCCAAGGACTGTAGGATGCTGCTCATTAATCAGTTATAAATTTTGCAGCATGGTCCTCCTAAGTCAGTTTATTCAGAAACAAGCCTTCTAAATGCCATGGGACTTGCTTTCTAGCAAGTCTGTTTTAGAACTCCTGGCCAGCAGTGCAAACCTTTGTGTCTACTCAGATGGAATAGGTTTAATAGCTAATGCTGCCCTCGTCTTTCTTATCATTCTCTCATTTAACTATTCCAAACATGAGTTCGCCTTTTATACTTTTTAACTTTTATTTCAGACCCTCCACCTGTGCTGATTTGGCAGGTTTTTTTCCCCTGATTAATCTTCTCTCATCCCAATTTTACAGTTATTTTTAAAATGTCCCAGTTTCCCTCTCCTCCTTGCAAGTTTCCCCTTTCTCTGCAGCTTGCTTCAATTGCTGTAAACTTAGTTCACAATGCAAAATTAATTTGCACTCAGTTGATTCAGCAAGGGAAAGGCGGGGGGGCAGAATCTTGCATTTCTCAGCAGGCTCAGGCAAAAGCAAACTGCTGCAGCCTCTCTTAGCCTATGAGTTCTTCCTCATGAATAACTTTTGTTATCTTGCCTACATGCTGCTGCTGCTTGGCCACATACATCCCAGTTTCCATCTGTGAAATGCTGGAGGATATGTATAGTAAAGCTTATATTATCCCAAGCATTCGTTCATCAGAGGGGTAATCCAGAAATATTCTAAAACAGTGGGAGCTTCCATGCCAGTGAGGCAATGAATCTACACTGAGATTTAGGGTACACCTACACTGTAGAAAGAATGCAGTTTGTCACCACATTAAGTGTGGTAATTCCATCCTATGGAATACTGGGATTTGTAGTTTTGCAGGGTCTTTAGACTTATCTGCTAAAGAGTGATAGAGCCTCACCTAACTCCAAATCCCAGGATCATGTTGGATGGAGCCATGGAAATTAATGTGGTGTCAACCAGCATTATTTCTACAATGTAGATGCACTGTTAGCCTGAAGCTGTCAGCCAAAGTGGCAAATCTCATTCCAAGAGTAGAGCATGTTTTTTTCATACTCCACGCTGCTTTCTAGCAATATTTTTAGAGATACCGCCTCATTCCAATGCTCCCTCATCCGCAGTACTGCCATATATAAGCATATCTGACTCTTGTGCCATTTTTTGGTTTCATGAAAGGTAACTCTTTTGAAAACTCTGACAAAGGAGAAATACACATTCAGGTGTGACCGGTGGCTGGATGTCAATGAAGATGACAACGAGATTGTGCGGGAACTCCCGGCTGAAGGACCACTAGTAACTGAAGTAATGCCAGGTGAGAAGAAAAATGTGTCTGTGTGAACCCATTTTTAAATTAGAGATGGGCATCTGTAGGAGGCTAGGCAGCCCCAAGAAGGATGTACCCCCACCATACCCCCATACAAAAAAGCCACTTTTTGCCTGTAAATGGACCCAAACTCTCTCTTGGGGGGTACATTGAGCATTTTCACAATGTTTTTAGACCCTTGGTCCATTTTATACACAGGTAAAAGTTTATTTTTAACAAGGGGAGTGGAAGGCGCTTTCTGGTCAACTCTTATTTGGAAAAAAGCATTCTCCTGAGCCTAAATGCCTCAGGGTCCCCCATAACTGTGGTTAAAATGTCCTCCATGTCTCCGATACAGGGGCATTGGAGGGTGTTGGGGGGTAAAAAAAGATTTTATGGGAAAAAGGTTTTTTGTATTTTTGTTAATTCCTGGAGGTGCTGGCAACTGGCCACACTTCTTTACTCCTGCTAAAAAAATTCCCATTGGCATGACAGCTCCAGTATGTGAATAAAGCCCCCCCCCTTTTTTTTTGGAAAAAAGCCTCCCATTTCTCAGAGCCAAGATAGCCATAGATGAAAAAACACAGAATATCAGTTAAAAACACATCAGTTAAAACATACAATTTAAAAAGACAAATAAGATAATCACATATTAAAACAATCCACATTTAAAATTCATCATTTAAAATTCACAGTTTAAAAATCATCTAGATAAGCCTGCTGGAAGAGACTGCTCTTCAGTGCTGTTTTAAATTCAGGCAACATATTTAGCTGTTGCATCTCTTCCGGCAGGTCATTCTGCAGTGTAGGGGTGGCTGAAAAGAAAGTCCTCTGGCTGACAGTTTTAACAAATGATCCAAACCACTGTAAAAATGTGGTAATTAACCTGATGAATGCATCTGTGTGTATTTCCAAGTACACATCATTTCAAAAATGTGCTCTGCAGCTGGACAGATTGTGAGAGTTTTTGTGAATTTTTAATTTTTTCCCCACATACCAGGACTTTTTTCTGTTTACAAAAAACATTTTTGTACAAATGTCCATGATTTCTGAATAAAAGAGCCCCACATTATTGCACAGAGAACTGTGCATCTTACACAAATGCACCTGCTTCCTGTGCAAAAATGCTATGTTCTTTCTGTGCAAATCTTTTTAAAATAAATACTGTCAGCCTGGTTAAAAATGGCATCACCACACCAGTGATGGGTATTACAGCTGTGGCACTGCTCCCCAGTAGCCCAAACTGATTTTGAGATCCTAAATCTGCAGATGAAAACAGAAGTTTGGACGAGATGCATCCAAACCTAGTCCAGCAGCACCAACCTGCTCTCATTGATCAATATGCAAAGGAGAGCCGTTCCCGAAATGTTGCAGGGATGATTATAATTGCAAATGCAGTGATTAAAATGTCAACAAACCTTTGATGAAGTTTATTTTAATCCACTGTGTGAAGTGGTTGGCTATGAGGAATTGTGCATGTTCCCTGGTTGGGTGCTATTTGCCAACTGCATGAAACACAGGCCATCAGGAGCAAACTGGATGCTACTGCTCTTGTTTATACATTTAGGAATGCAGCTACCTGAGCCCAATCCAGGTGTTAACATTGTCCACTGACTATTAAATTTACCCCTATTCTTGTCACAATCTTGAGAAGGTCTTCTGTTGAATTCCTCAGTTGCCCAGGAAAACAACATATGGTACCTCAGGTGATGGGGCTAATCCAGTTCTTGTGGGTCTCAGTCTGGCTCCTGAAGTTCTCCAGATGTCCGTGCTCCTTTCCCTATGACAATTGGTTTTAAATTCCCAGTATGTGTTTTCCCTCTTTCTCATGGCTTAGTAATGGTTTTAAGAGAAAATGAGTGGGTATTTCTAGAAAGCAGCCTTCAAGAATGTCTTTGAAAATGAATTCAACCAGATGTCTGAAAGAGGTTCTCCATCCTTCCAGTAACATCTTGCTAAACTGGTCCAATGTATGCCTACATATGTCTTTAGAGTTTATCACATTGGCTTTGCTCCCACAATAGATGTGGAATGTAACTTTAAGAAAGTGGATCTTATCACATTTCCCCATCGTCAGGGAGTATGCATTCCTTTTGCAACTCGGACTTCTTGGGGCTCCTCCCATATCTTTTCAAGAATGAGATTTTCCCATTCTTGAAAAGATGTGGCAGAAGCCCAGGTTGCAAATGGGCTGTATACTCCCTGGTGATGGGGAAATGCGATAAGATCTGCCTTCTTAAACTTACATCCCAGTCTATCACGAGAGCAAAGCCAATGTGATAAACTCCTGAATCTGGTCATTGCAGAGCTTGGTACTCTCTTCCTCTTTCTCCAACAGTGGTTCCCAAACTTTGCCCCTCCAGATGTTTTGGACTTCAGCTCCCAGAATTCTTGACTGCTGGTGAAGTTGGCTGAGGCTTCTGGGAGCAGAAGTCTAAAACAAATGGAAGACCAAAGTTTGGGAACCACTGTTCTACAACAACAAAAGCCCTAACACAGGACATACTATGGACATCACTTCAATAGTGCCCTCTTCACAGCCATTCAGTGTCTGGTGGAGAGTGGAAGGAAGTTTGAGAAACATCTGGCTATCTCCCCATGGCCTGATGCAGAGCAAGACCTCTAGAAGACTTGGGTGGATCTCTGTGGATGTTTTCATCAGTCTACATCTAGCTGTGGGTACATAGCTTGATGATTGTCCAGTTCCCTCCCTACTAATCTCCACCAACCAAGGAATGGCTATGGAAGGGGGCTGTCACAGAATAATGGTGAGTCCTGCAGGTGCTGAGAGGGGAACCACCAGAGAAACATTTATGTTAGGTTAGATGATGTAGGCGTTAAGCCAATATGTCTGTACATTAAGCACAGCATGCTTTTGTGAGGTATGCTCTGTGCTCAAAATTACATGTTTCAAGGTTGTTGAGAACTTTAGGTCACTTTTATCCTTCCTATGGGGGGAATAACCAGACCTGACGTGCTAGATGTATAAAAGCCAATCATAGATCACTAGAAATACCTATGAGAGCCATGAGTTGCAAAGTAGAATACTCTGGAATCATTATGCTTAGCCATATGGGAGAAGTTGTACAGCTTCATTGCTGGGCTTTTATTAAAAAAAAATGTTTTATTCACCTGTGCCTTTGCAGTGATAAAGTACCGGGTAACTGTGTACACTGGGACAGTGAGTGGAGGTGGGACGGATGCCAGAGTCTTTGCTTGTCTCATCGGGGAACAGGGAGACACCGGGGATCGCTTCCTGCAGAACAGCGTGAACTCAATCAATAAATTTGAGAAGGGCAGTGTAAGTCATCATGCCTGTGTACGGCTGTTTCAAAGTACAGAGTAATATGCTTGCTGGAGAAAGCAGGGGAGAGACCAAGACAGGGCTGATCCAGCAGGGATCAGTAGGGATCAAAAAGCCCAAGGCTTTTTGCTTGGAGCAGCAAATGATAACTTCTACTCCTCTTAATCTGTGAAATGCATAATGCCAGAATAATTTAAGGTTATTTTCACATCCAAGTAAAAAACAAAAAGCCCACACCTAAAAATGCAATTATAACACCCAACATGAGTAGACATATTGTACAAATGAGAACGTCATAAGTCAATGCTAGGGGTGGCTGATGAAATAAGGGGAAGAGCTCCTATGCCTTTAGTGGTTGTGTAAAAGAGAGAATTTCAGCAGGTACTGCTTGCACGACCAGCAATGCCTGTTGAAATTCCCTCTTCTACTCAACTAAAAGAATAGGAGCCCTCCTTTATTTTACCTGGCAACCCTAGTCAATACTTATGCAAATTCCATTTATTCAATAATTCTATTACAACTGGGACTAACAGTCAGATTTAGGCTAAAATAGCTATTAATTTCCTTTTGTTGTTGTTGTGAACCCAAAATTTGCTGCCTGAGGCAGAGACCTAATGGTAAGGCTAGAACTGTAATCCAGCTATTGACATAAGGGACAGGTATTCCAATCATCAATATATGCATAGTCAAAGCTGACTCTAAAAATGAAACAGTCTTTGAATTGAGTATTCATTAATTAAACGTGTATATGTACCGTAATACCACTTCAAGGGACCCACAAGCTAAAGATGTTGTAACTGGGTTGCAATTTAGTGAATGACCTTCACTGAGAGGAACTCTGGCCTTCCCTATGTTTTCAGACTTCTTGTTGTGTACCTTCAAGTCATTCCTGGCTTATGGCACCTTTAAAGTGAACCTATTATAGGGTTTTCTTGACAAAATTTGTTCAGAGGGTCTTTGGCTTTGCTTCCCACTGAAACTGAGAAAGTGTGACTTGCCAAGATCACCAAGTGAGGTTTCCATAGCCAAAAAGGGATTCCAACCCTGGTCTCCAGAGTTCCAGTCCAATGCTCAAACCACCACACTATTCTGGCTCCCAATTTTGGATGGCAGTTCCCACAATCCCTACTTTGAGCTATGCTGCCTAGGGCTCCTGGGACTTGTAGTTGAAAAAGACCTGGAGAACAAGAGTCACCCATGCCTCATCTAACTGGTTGTTTTCCCCACTTTATTATTAATGTTGTTGCTTTTTTTTTTTAAAAAAAAACAACTTGTGTTTTATTGTTGTTTTACTGTTCTGTACTTGTTTTATTGCTTTCCATCACCCTGAACATTGTGAGCAATGAGCGATGGTGGGGGAAAAAGAAGAAGAATCTTTCTACGAGAAAATTAAATAGGAATGGTGGTGGTAAGCAACTTTGAGGAACATTTTGTCAAACTGGTATGTCATTTAACAACAAAACCTTCTTCTGTTGTTCGAAGAATGGCCATGCACCCTACGGTGAATTTTTCAGATTATAAAAATGGCTGGTTGTCCTTCAGGGTATACTTCATTTTGCTACAACCTGATTCCTCACTGATCTAAAGTGAAACTAGGTGACAGGTCTTTGAAGGCAGGATTCAAATCTCTCTTCCTCCTCACACCATATTTGTTGGGGAGATGAGCTTTCTGATGGTGCCCTGATGCAGCCCTCTAGATCAGGGGTAGGCAACCTTTCCTCTCTAAGGGCCAAGCGACTTCAGCTCCCAGACGCCTCAGCCATGTTGGCCAATAGTCCCATGTTGGCCAATAGCTCCTGGGATTCTGGGAGCTGAAGTCTCTCGGCCCTTAAAGGGGAAAGGTTGCCTACCCCTGCTCTAGATGTTGGCTTACCATACTTATCATCCCCAGGTGCTGGAAAAAGGGATCATATAGGCTGGAGACAATGGGAGTCATAAATGTTTATCGCACCGCTAAAAAAACCTGGCTTACCTCTCCCGAGTTGAATTCTAATTCAGGATACAGCTGGGTCCTATTGCACGGGTGTTGCTCCCAAATCCTCTGGCCAAATACAGCCTGGCTGCAGCCTGGGTCCCAGGACCATTCAGCAAGCTGCTTTTCAAAGTTGGGAAACTCCTGACTGAAAAGCAGCTTGCTGAGTGTGCCTGGGATCCTGGATGCAACCAGGCTGTATTCAGCCAGCAGACTTGGCAGCGAAACTTGTGTGATAGAACCCGGCTGCCTCCCGAATTAGAATTCAGTTTGGGAGAGGTAAGCTGCATTTTTTTAGCAGTGCGATAAACTCTGTAGTGCAGAACACATGGAAGGTAGTATTGCCAGGCTCTCAAAATACAGGTTGAGTCTCCCTTACCTGAAATGCTTGGGACCAGAAGTATTTTGGAATTTTAAAGGTTTTGGAGGATTTGCATATACATAATGGGATATCTTGGAGATAGGACCCACGTCTAAACATGATATTCATTTCAGTTTTGTGTACACTTTATACACATAGCCTGAAGGTAATTCTATACATAATATTTTTAATAATTTTGTGCATGAAACAAAGTTTGTTTACACTAAACCATCAGAAAGCAAAAGTGTCACTATTTCAGCCACCCATGTGGACAAATCTGGATTGAGGATTTTAGATTTTGGAATTTAGGATAAAGGAGACTCAATCTGTACCAATAAGGGGTAGTTAAAAATCATGACATGGGGGTGACAATTTTTTGGGTGAGGTTGGACAAGTGACATGCTCTCATCCTCAGGGGAAGGCAATGGCAAACCTCCTTCTGAACAAATCTTGCCAAGAAAATCCCATAAATTGGAAATGACATGAAGGCACATAACAACAACAACAACAACAACAACAACAACAACAACAACAATAACAATAACAACGTTTTACTCCTTGCTAGTTTAAAGAATACAAGGCAATTAGTGCAGTGAGAGGATCTGATCTTATTTCTCCCAGATTATAGAAAACTCCTGAAGCTATATATTTTAAGAAATGCCATTATTTCTAGACTTTCCTATACAGTCGATCCTCCGTTTTCATGGGGGATCCATTCTGGACAGACACACCCCACGAAAATGGAGAATCGCAAATATTCAAGCCCCATAGGCTTGAATGGGGTGCGCCCCATTGATTTTAACAGAGGTCACCGCTCAGTGAATATTCAAAACCGCAGACCTCAAGTCAGTGAGAATTGAGGGGCAACTCTATTAACACTTTTTCTTCTATTTCTTTTCTTCCCCCTGAAGGTTGATGAGTTCATCATTGAATCGGTCCATCTGAAGCAGGTGAGAAGGGTGAGGATAGGGCATGACGGCAAAGGAGGAAGTAGTGGCTGGCACCTTGGCAAAGTGATAGTGAGGGAAGATGGACAGCCAGAGAGTGAGGCACAAGAATTTCCCTGCAACAGGTACTAGAAACAATGAGGTTTTCTATCAGTTGTCTGAGCATTCAAGACCTCAGGCCCCAAACCTTTGTTATAGCCCCCTGTGCTATAAACCTGAATCCTTCCCTCTCTCTTGGGCTTTTCGTCCAAGAGAGGGCATTCATAAAACAGCAAAGAAAGAGACTCATAGGAAACACATACCAATTACTAAGGCCTGGACTGTTAACACCTCACAGTTATTGCCCTGTAGGATGAATCCTACTAAAGCTATTTGACGTGTAGACAAACACATAAAAAATAATTTTAGGAAGATAAAGTGAAACCATACTTGAAAGCTAGAGGCCATGCTGTGGATGTCTAGGGAATAAAATTCAGTGTGGATTGGAGGAGAGCACAAAACTCTGTACAGAACTGGAAAAGTAATAATAATAATAATAATAATAATAATAATAATAATAATAATTATTATTATTATTATTATTATTATTATTATTATTATTCTTGCCTACACCTCCCCATGAATTGAGGTGGAGAACAACAACAGATTAATATACAACATATAATATCAGTTTAAAAAGAAAAACAACACCAATGAAAACACTTTTTAACACACATTACAACACAGACTAAAACACAGGGCATAGACTAGCTCCAACAATTTCTTCAGATAGTGGCCACAATGGCTGAGGGATCTGATCAATTGTCCACTTGTCTTTTGCTTTCTCTGCCAGTTAGTGCTCACAAAACCACAAATCCTAGGATTTTGCAGGATGGAGCCATGGCATTTAGAGTGTTGTCACACTGCATTCTGTATAAATGTAGATGCATCCTTAGAAAATGGGCTGCAATGCACTAAATCCCAGTCACACACAAATTTGGTAGTCTTAAAGATATAGGCTCCTCTCCTCTCTCTCCACACAGACACACAGACACACACACATTAAATTAATTTTCAGAAAGTTGAGATTTTTGAAAGGCTGAGAGGGGGAGGGACAATTTTATGAAAATTGTCAGGAGCCAGAGAGTAGACTTATGTATTACATTAAAGTCTCATTGCCTTTAGAGTTTGGAAAATTAATGGTAAATAAACTCATTTATCTGTCTCAGTAACAACTCATTAACAGATAACTGTGTTAATTCTTTTCTATTAAGTTTCCTGTCTCTGCCTTTTTTCCTAAAACTGAGGAACAGAGCTGGTATCTCGGTAGTGATTTGGATTATAATCCCACACTTACTGGGGCGTGGGTCTCACTGAATTTTATAGGACTTAACTTCCACACAATATTCATGGGATTGTACTTTATATCTGAGAATCTTTTTTCCTGGGCCATTCCACTGAAAAGCAGAATGATTAATGTGTAAACCATGCAATGTGAAGTCAGACTGCATGTTCCTAGTGCTTTATTAATGGACACAGAATCTAAATAGACCCCAATAAAGTCAAAGTTTAAAAACCACACCAATGAAATATATATGATAATAACACTCCATTTAATGTAAACCTATAAAATTGCATTAACAAATTGATGATTGTTTATAATACAGGGTTTGAGTTATTCTTTAATAACTGGGATCTGTTATGACTAAGCAGTGTTAATTCTGATTAGCATTTCCCAGACCCCTGATACATTATTCATGTACTTTTCCTTCTACTCAAAAGTCCCTGAAGTTATGGGTTTTATTTTCTTAAAAAAAAACACACCACCCTTGGTAGTGCTTCCTTATCACAAATGCTGCATCAGCGTTAAAGTTGCTATTGATTTATTAACAGAAGTCTTCTCTGGATGTGGAAGCAATTTAAATTGCAGTTACTTGGAAATATACACTGGTTAGCTTTTTGAACTGACCCCATTGCTCTTCTAGTCAAAGCAAAAATTAAATAAATAACACAGAACAATCAGGTAGTACAAGCTTGGAAAATATGAAATTTGGGGGGACTGAATCTTATTGGTTAATCTCAACTAGGTAGACACAGTGAATTAATATTTGAATAGTAAGTCAACCCACAATGTGTACAGGTTGAGTCTCCCTTATCCGAAATGCTTGGGACCAGAGATATTTTGGATTTTTTGAGATTTTGCATATACATAATGAGATATTGTGGCGATGGGATCCAAGTTGAAACACAAAATTCATTACAACTTATATACATAGCCTGAAGGTGCTTTTTATACAGTATTTTAAAATAATTTTGTGAATGAAACAAAGTTTGTGTACATTGAACTATCAGAAAACAAAGGTGTCACTGTTTCAGACACCCATGAAAAAAGTTTTGGATTTTGGAGCATTTCAGATTTGTGGATAAGGGATACTCAATTTGTATTGATAGCCAGTGTAGTATAGTGGTTTAAGTGTGAGAATAGAATTCTGGCAGACTTGGATTCAAATCCCCACTCAATCAGGGAAACTCACTGGTTGATCTTGGAAAGGTCACACTTTCTCAGTCTCAAGAGGAAGGCAAAGCCAAACCCCCTCTGAACTTTTTCCCCCCAAGAAAACCGTGCATTAGGTTCACCATAGGGTCACAATAGGTCAGAAAAGACTTTTTTGGGGTTTTTTATTATTAAAATTATATCAAGTTACATTGTTTACACCATTATTTTCATGTTCCCTTTTCTATAGTACTAAATTATCATTATTCAACTTTTTACAAAATACATATGAATACTAGTTGGTTATTCTTGACTTCCAGTTCTTCTCCAAAGAAAAAAGTTTACTACAATGCTTTATTCTCTCCATCTTTGTTAAGTTATTGTTTTACAAATCAGAAACTAGTTAAATTAGTTCCGATAACTTCTCAAAAGAAAAAAATTCCCCTTCAAACCAGATGTACAGTTTTTATATGCAAATATATTTATGTAATTCAAACAATACTTAAGATGCCTTGTTATTTCATTTTCCCTTTTTATTTTATTATTTATTTTCTATTTCTTTACCTCAATGATATCTATCACTGGTTTCCATTCTCTATCCCATTTTCCATGTTTTTTTTTATATTTAATATAGCTGTTACCCTATCTATTTCTTTCATTTCATATACTTTCCTTTTCCGTTCTTCTATTTTTGAAATTTTCTCACTTTTCCAATTTTAGGCAATTAGCAGTCTTGCAGCAGTTATCAAATATAAAATAATCTTCCAAAATTTGTTTTCATTTGTTTCCCCTAAAGCCGCTGTTATATTCAATATATACAATAGTGGATCTAATTTGAAATCAATTTTTAACATAGTTTTTATGTTTTTATGCACTTTTGTCCAAAATGTTAAGATTTTGGGGCATCTCCACCACATATGAATAAAGTTGCCTTTCACTTTTTTACACCTCCAACATAAATTATCTTTTAACTTATACATCTTACTTAACCTATGTGGTGTAACATACAACGGTTGGCCATTTTATAATAGTTGTCTTTAAGGTTTTGAGCGGCTGTAAATTTTTCTGTTTTCTTCCTCGCTGACTCCCATTTTTCTAGTTCTATATTTTTGCCAAGTTCTATAGCCCATTTTATCATATATTCTTTAATTTCCTTTTCTTCCAATTCTCATTTTAGGAGGATCTTATAAATTTTACTGATCTTTTTACCTTCTGGAGCCCAAATTATTTTATCAATTTCATCTTCTTCCTTTGTGAAACCAGTTGTTTTATTATCTTCTTTGAATTTCCCTTTTGGTTGTGCATAGTTTAACCAATAAATTGTTTTATCTTGTTTTTCAAGGTCTTCTCTTGTTTTAAACTCAAATTTATTTTCATCTACTTCAAACAATAAATCCTTGCAAGACAACCATTTTTGTTCCCATTTCTATTGTCCAAAAAAGGCTTCTTGTGAAGAAATCCATAATGGAATTTTCATGTAGAATTTTTGTTTGGTTTCTAGCCAATTCTGTAATAGAGTTTTCCTTATTATATGGTTCTTAAAATCTTTATTTACTTTCTCATACCATATGTATGCATGCCAACCAAATCTGGCATTGTAGTGTTCTAAATTTAAGACTGCTGAGTTCTTGAGTTTGATCCAATCTTGGGTCCAAAGAAGTGTTTCAGCCATATGATAAAGCTTAAAATCTGGGAAGGCCATTCCTCCTCTTTCTTTAGTGTCTTTTAATACTTCCCATTTTATTCTTGCTCTCTTGTTTTTCCAAAGGAAATTCTGTATTTCTAGACCCCATCTTTTAAAGATTTTTATGTTGAAAATAATAGGCAGATTGATAAACAAAAACATTAACTTGGTAAGAATGCTCATTTTAACTGTCGCAATCCGGCCTGATAAAGTCAAATTAATTTTTTTCCATTTCTCCAGATCTTTTTGGATATTCCTCCATACTTCTTTGTAATTATTTTGGAATAAATCAAAAAAATTTTTTAGAAATCCAAATTCCTAGATATTTAATTACTTTCTTTACCTTACATTCCAATTTTGTTTCAAGTCTTATCTCTTCCTCTTTTTTTATGTTTTTAGTCAGAAGCCAGGTCTTATCTTTGTTCAGTTTAAATCCTGCATATTGGCCATAATTGTTCATTTCCTCTAGTACTGTACTTTATTGATGCTCTCTTCTGGGTCTTCTAAAATAACTACAGTGTCATCTGCAAAAGCCTTAACTTTTATTTCCTGCCCTTTAATTTTAGTGCCTTTGATTTTATTGTTTTCTCTTATGGAGGTTAATAATATTTCTAAACTTATGATAAATAAAAGTGGAGAAATAGGGCAGCCCTGTCTGGTGCCTTTATTAATTTGTAGTTCTTTTTTTTTGTCCATTTATTACTAAATGTGCCGATTGGTTTGTGTAGATTTGTTTAAATCGCTCTTTGAATTTGTTTAATTCACTCTTGGAAAGGTCACGCCTTCTCAGTCTCAAGAGGAAGGCAAAGCCAAATCCCCTTTGAAAATCCCCCCCCCCAAGAAAACCCTGCATTACATTCAGCATAGGGTCACAGTAGGTCAGAAAAGACTTGAAGGCATACAACAACAACAAATCAATATACAGGCAAATTTCATTAATTCAGTAAATGTACTCTAGTTGGGACCATCAGTAGAATCCGGGTCCTTACCTTATGATACTTAATTGAAAAACAGATTCTGCTTTGATATTAATTACTTTACTACCATACCTGCCACAGGGACTATTTTAATAGAATCATATAATCACAGAGTTGGAAGAGACCCCAAGAGCCATCCAGTCCATCCCCCTGCCATACAGAAATACACAATCAAAGCACTTGCCTATTCAGCTTCTGTTTAAAAACCTCAGAAAAAGGAGACTCCACCACACTCCAAGGCAGCACATTCCATTGTTGAACAACTCGTTCTTCCTAATGTTAAGGTAGAATCTCTTTTCTTGGAGTTTGAATCCATTGCTCTGTGTCGTAGTCTCTGGAGCAGCAGAAAACAAGCTTGCTCTATTCTCAATATGACATCTCTTCAAATATTTAAACATAGCAGTTAAGATGCTGATTCTAATGACTGTAAGGTCAGAAGGTTGGCAATTTGAGGCCCAAGCACCACGTGACAGAGTGAGCTCCTGTCACTAGTCCCAGCTTCAGCCATTTTAGCAGTTCAGAAGCATTCAAATGCAAGTAGATAAATAGGTACCACTTTGGTGGGGAGGTAACAGCATTCAATGCAGTCATGCTGGCCACATGATCACAGAGTAGTCCTCGGACAATGCTGGCTCTTCGGCTTAGCAACAGAGATTAACACTGCCCCCTACAGTTGATTATGACTATACATTCATGTCAAGGTGAAACCTTCATCTTTTATCGAGTCACCTCTTAAATGTCTCTTGTTCAGGCTAAACATACCTAGCTCCTTTATTATGGTTCTTTTCTCCCCTGACCATGCCCTAAAAGCAACATCACATTTGAATAAATACAGTAATAAGTGAGTGAATTCTGCCAACATGGTATGGGAACACACTGAATTAAAACTCAGAATGATGTATTGTTGTTGTTGTTTAAACAACTCTCCCTTCCATATCCTTAAAAGGTCAGGAAACATTGTCAGCTACCTTTCACCTATATAATAGGAAAATTTTGTACGAAATGTACTGTAAAACTCATTGAATGAATGAAATCTTCCCAGACTAATTATACACAGATAAATACATATGCACTTGCCACAAAAAGAGATGGAACATACATTGATCATACCACTTGAGCTCTGTTCTGTCCAAGGGAAAGATTGCTCGCTGTCCTTGTACCTCTATTATCAATTCTTTTCAGATTGAGAGTCACATGACAGAGCCCTCAGCAGAAGCAGCCATCTCACTTCTGATGCCTGAGTTCTCTGACAACCAGGGCTGCCTTCTCTTGGATGGTTGTGTCATGAACTCTTGTGAAATTTTGAGACAAAGGTGCACGCCATCTGCATCCTCCATTATGAAGGAAAGCAGATCTCTCCATGACCTGCAGAGCTGGGATGAAATCCATCCCATGTCTGCCGATCAAGGAGGTTTCCGATTTCTTTGTGACTTTTGGAGAAGTATCTCTTTTGGAACCAGATTTGGATGAAAACTTGATCACAACCCCACCCCACTGATACACTCAGTAGAGGGAAACTGCTGAAAGCAGCCTTACTGAGGGGTGTAATTTTGGTTATCATGAGAACCAAAGTAGGGTATGGTTTTCTTTTGGATTAAGAGCTACTAAGATGAAAATGGCAAAAAAACAAAGCAAAAACAAAAACAAAAAAACCTCCTTTTGCTGTGGGTAGCATTGTTCAATCTAAGGTTGGTGGGTATGTTGCTCAATTTATAATCTCTCTATCTGTTTCCATCAGTAAGCTTCTTCTAGGGTTGATCATTTAACAAGCTAAAAAAAAAAAGACTTGGCCAATTGATTTATCAAAGTTCCTAAATCATTGACAGGTAAACACCATTTGTTCAGTTGTAAATCTTTGCTCAGTGGATATTCTCACTCAGTGATACTGAACAGTAGCATTTGCTGTCCTGTCTCTATGTACAAAATGTTGAATATCTTGGAAAGAACATTTTGAGGCAATCTTGTTGACAAAGAATTGTCCTTGGCCAATGGCATGAATGTCAACATACGCTCTAGTCCAGGATAGATTGTCTGCAAAAATCACAGAATATATATTTAATCGCTGAGGGAATAGAATTGATTAACATCACATTGAAGGGGTTGTTTCAAATCCAGTTGCCTGTCAAGGGGTAAAGTGGCCAAGGGAGTATCTCAGAGAGCTTCTCATTAAGATGCCTCCTAAGCATCAAGATGTCTTTACCACCATAGTGACTTAATTCCTAGTCATTGGATCATGGGCCCAATAAATGACTCCAAGTATGATGCAGCAAACAGGTACTAAGGATCCAATTGCAGTAAGGAATAAGAGAGCCAATTCTGCAGAGACTTCATTTCCTAAGGCATACAGTTGTCTTTGGAGTTTATCACACAAAGCTGCTAAATTGGAATTACAGTAGGATAATTTGGTTGGCCCTCTGTATTTTTGGATTCTAAATCCACATATTCCACCATTCATAGCTTGAAAATGTTAAAAAATATTTTAAAAACCTTGATTTTGCCATTTTATATAATTCACTATATCATTGTGTATAATGAGGCTTGAGCATCCATGGATTTTGGTATCCTGGAACCAAAGGGCAGTGGATACTAAAGACCAACTATAGCATCTTTGGCATGTACTTATCACATCATAAGCAGGTACTTATCTCTCTTGTTGCTGTTTTGCATTTCAGTGATTGGTGGAGAGCACTTTTTCATTGATGATTTTAACTACCTGCTAAAGATCCTATTATCCTACTATAATTGTGCTTTACTAGCCTTATGTGATAAACTTCTTTGTCACTTTTTTGAGTGTGTTTTTCACATTCCTCTCTTGTTTCTATTCCCTTGAATCAAGGATGGGACGGTCCAACCAGATGGTCTTCAATGTTACCCTACAACTTGATGATGCATTTTGGCTTTGGTCTCTAAATTAGAATTGGTTTTCACTTTTCTCTTTCTCTGCCACAAGATGACTGCTTGGGAAAGTTAGTATTCAATCTAGAATTCCCAGTATCCCATGGCTCATAGCCATGCTGGCTGGTAAATTCTGAGAGTTGTACTCCAATAAAATAACCTTTCCAACCTCTATACAGACCCTTCTTCTCTTCAATGTTATACTAACATAAACATCTATTGTGTTGTTAAGTGAGATTTTCTACTCCATTGTGGTCATTTAGACTCCTTAATGCCTTGAACGTGCAGCATGTCATTCCCCTTCTACATTTTAATTGGACTGTATTGATCTGTTTTTAATGAAAACATCACATTTTTAGAGGGGACTGACAATCAAAAGAAGAGTTAGCCTTACTAATGTAGGTTGCATGGAGTACAAATTGGTATATGTTTGGATAAAAAATGCATTGTTAGCACACCATGGAGTTACTTAAGCCTGCAAAGTATGAAAAACTGCTAATGAATTTAAAGTATTATGAGTTAACTGGCCACAAATCAATAATTGTCCAACTTTTGCTTAAAAAGAATAACAACCCTTCAATCCATTAGGATTCATAGTTGGGAATACTGGGAGTTATTTATTCAATAGGATTCATCATTCATGAAACAGAATGAAGATGATACACACACACACATGAAACCTGGAGTTATTTCATCTTTACAAGGAGTCCTATAATCTGTTGTTGTTTTAAAATTTCAGATTTCTATAAAAGTCTCTCTAAACATACAGCTTTGTCTTTCAGTATACACTGCCTGGATTTTAATAAGCCTACTGATGTTTGATCGGTAATAGCAGATAACTTAACTTTTATTTGCTAACCAGATGGCTTGACAAAAATGAGGACGATGGCCAGATTATTCGAGAGTTAGTTCCAGCTGGGAGATCATTTATCCTGGAAAGTGAGTTTGGTTTCCACATGACACTTTGAACCAAGCTGTTCATTTTTTTAAAAAAAATCCATAGGAAAGCCACATAATATTAACCACTATCTTCTGCCAATCCATAATGGGTCTTCCCTTTTGGACCAAATTTGACCAAATATGAGTATTATTTGGTCTTCTATATTGAGATGTGTCTCTGCTGTTGAGTGTTCCCCCCACCCACTAAGCTTTCTCACTATCTCTATTCAAACTCTTTCAAATGTTCATTTATTTTTCTCTGTGTGAACTATATTAGCATGGCTCCTGTCATTATAGTAGAACCAGGGAGAATATAGATGTAAATACTGTGAAGTCAGAGGGTTGGGGGCCATAAAAACTCTCAGGATGGGGCTACATGTATCCCCCAGGTGGAACTTCACCAACTCTTATTGTAGAATAAGAGAATAATTTTCTTAAGAGAAAGAGAAAGATTAGGCTGTTGATAGTCAGAACCAATGTGGTGTAATAATTAGCGTATTAGACGGGGAATTGGGAGAACCAGGTTCCTAGCGTATAGGACAGCTGCCTCAGTCCATCTTTCAATCTCGTTCTTTCTGCTTTCTGCTTTGTATGTGATTTCCTCACTTCATTTCCCCCCTCTTCTGCTTTGATCATTCCCAAAGAAAAAAAAAAATTTTTGCAGCATGTTGTTATGTTTCTTGTGTACAAATGTTAATATCTCCATAGATGTTGGTTACCACATCAGCATAAAGACTGGAGAGGTCCCTGGTGCCAGCTCAGATTCAAGGGTTTTGCTCAAGCTGTATGGTGAAAAAGCAGATACAAAAAAGGAGTTTCTTTTGGTTTCGGACAATAACTTAGGCAATTACTTTGAACGTGGCCGGATAGATATCTTTACTCTTGATATGATGGACATTGGGAAGGTAAGAAAGAACTTCAGATGCAATGTTTATCCACAGATATACTTGATTTAATGGTGAAGACTACTTTGGGAGTGCTGAAAATGTTTTTAAAATAGCAGGGTTGTTGTTGTTTTTTTTTTACTTAGCAAGTTGTTGTTTCTCATGTTGTGTGTCATGCCTTGCAAATTTGCACTTGGGCAAAAGCATCATTAGGACCAAACAAAATGTCTCAAAATAGGAAGCAAATATTTCCATTCTCCAGAATGTTTAATAAAGATCGACATTAGGCAACATGGGGAAGGTGCAGGATGTTGAAACCAAAGAATTTCCAGTTATTAATGTTGTGAAAATTGGGTTGAATAGTAGTTATGCAAACTTCATTAGATTAGACTGTTCTAACAAGATTCAGGTTACACCAAGGGTTGCTAGAGCAACAACAACAACAACAACACTACCTTTTCTGCATCACTGTCATGGCTTACAAGGGCAGGGGTCTATTATTATCCTTTCTGCTGTGCTGTGGCACCACCACTTCAGCTGGCTGGCATTAATATTGCAGCTACTAGCCTAGCAGCAATCAAATGTCAGTAGGGATTCTGTCTAGTCCTGAAAAGTGACTAATTCTGGTTAGAGCCCTGGCTGAAATGCTTATAGATGACCCATTCCCATCAGCTTTTAAGAACTGGCACACAAGTTTCATCTTTCCTTTTCCCTCTCCATCCATCCCTCTTCATGTTTCATGACTTGTAAGCCTGAGAATGGGGAACATCTTAGTGGGGATATTTGTATTTCACTGTCGGAGTCCTTTCTGCCTAAAGACCACCCCCCCCCCCAAAAAAAAGCTTTAAAGAAATGAATGAAAATGTAATAAGTTACCTGCTGGCTTAGGAACAGCTTGAACCTTATCTTCCGCCCCAGTCTGAATATCAGTCTTTTAAGTCTGACTTTTGCTTCTTCCCTTATTCACTTAAATTCCTTCCCTTTGCTTTCCAAAGATCAAAAGGCTTCTAATTGGGCATGACAATGTCGGGCTCCAAGCTGGCTGGCATCTTGGTAGTGTACAGATTATCATCCCTGTCCATGGCAAACTGTACAACTTCCCCTGCAACCGATGGCTTGATACAAATGAAGCTGATGGGAAAGTAGAGATTGAGGTCTACCCAAGCGAGATCATTCCTATTGAGAAATGTAAGGACTCCAGTGTGTTTTTAGTGAGTGCTTCCAGGGAGTGGCATGAAAGAGTGGCCTCTTGATGTTGCTTGCTTGGAACCAGAGAGTGTGTCTACATTACACTGCTAAGGTGCTGTGATACAATGTCAACTGCATCCTATGGGGAAATCTGGGATTTGTCAAATGGAGGGGTACTTATTCTCTGACAGAGAACTCTAATTCACTCCTGCAAATAAACAACATATAGAGTTAAAACCAGGGGTAGGCAGCCTTTCCCCTTTAAGGGCTGAGGGACTTCAGCTCCCAGAAGCCTCAGCCATGTTGGCCAATAGTCCCATGTTGGCCAATAGCTCCTGGGATTCTGGGAGCTGAAGTCCCTCGGCCCTTAAAGGGAAAAGGTTGCCTACCCCTGGTTAAAACCATTTAAAATACATTAAAACGCAGAATATTTTTTTAAAAACCCAACAGAACAGTGTACCATTAAAAGCTCATTGCAGTCAGTTCCTAAAAGTACAGTGGTTAGAGCTGTGAAGTGGATCTTTGGAGCTCTAGTTTCAGGTACACACCTGAAAATCACTGGAAAGAGGAAACTCAGTAGAAATGGACTGAACCAGCATTCATCTCTCAGACTAACCTGCCTCACAGGCTTGTTGTGACGATAAAGGGAGCTGGGTATGTTTAGCCTGGAGAAAAGACGGTTAAGAGGTGATATAATAGCCCGGTTTAAATATTTGAAGGGATGTCATATTGAAGATGGAGCA
>CM034703.1:11877957-11895041 GCA_020142125.1 Phrynosoma platyrhinos | reverse complement strand
CAGGCAGGACAAGAGCACTAACAGAGAGAAAGATAGAAACTAAAGGATTCCAGCATAGAATCTTTCAATTTCTTCTTCTTCTGCCTCCATAGCTGGAGCATAAACTTGGATTAAGGTTATATTGATGGGTTTTCCCTGAAGTCTTATTGACATGATTCCATCAGACTTTGTGTTATGTCCTTTTGCTGCTCCTCACTATTAATGCCACTTCATTTTTTTCTTAGATTTTTATTTCCCGAGTAATTATCTGACTCAAAATGCCACACCATTCTTTTCTTAGATTTTTATTTCCCGAGTAATTATCTGACTCAAAATGTCCCATTCTTGTCCATTTTAACTTGTTCAATCCAAGTATTCCAAGGTTTATACAATCCATTTCTTGTCTTACTATGTCTAGCTTCCCCAATTCATGCTTCTCATATTTCATGTTCCTATAGTATGTGTTGTGCAGCTTCAGACTTTCCTTTATCTCTGAGCATGTCAACAGCTGAATGTGCTTTTAGCTTGAGTCCGGTTGTGTCATTAGCTATAGCACTACATGCACTTGTCCTCTGCTCTTCTCCAGTAGTTCATTGAGTACCTTCCAAATTGGGAGTTCCATCTTCTGGCACGATCTCCTGTTAAATTTAGATTGTCTCATGATAGGGTTTTCATGATAAAAGATATTTGGAAGTGGTTTACCAGTACCTCCTTCTGCGCAGTACTAACATGTGTTAGCTATGGTGCCACTGCCATTGTCTTTGAGAGATCCTCTTCCAGTTTCACCCCTACTATGTCTGCCACCCACTAGCTGTTTGGTACATTTAGTCTGGCTCTCAGCAAAAGCTTGTCTGATATGGAAACCCTAGCAGTAGTACTGCTGCCATCAGCATAGCCTGTTCCCTCACAGGAACAAGCAATCCCACCAATACGGAAAAGTAATGACGTAGTAGGATGAAGCACCACCTTAAATAATAAAAAATCTCTTTCCTTGTAATCTGAATCCACTGGTTTGGGTCTTATCCTCTTGAGCAGCAGAAAACAGGCATGATGCATCTTTTACATTAATGCTCCTCAGGCTATCTGGTGTGGGTGATAATAATTTTTCCCCAATGTGCCAAGGATTGGTACCATATTTGTGCTCAGTGGCTACAATTGTTACTTTTTTCCTCTACAAATTCACCAGGGACAAGTCAAGAGACAAAGATAAAGGAGCAGAACTCCACACTGAGCCTGGGCCTGGATCTTTTCCATGTTTCCCAGCATGTGTGATCCTCCAGAACAAATCTCCTAGTGAGAGGAACAATGCTGATGGCAAGTATGGTTGCCAGATGAAATAAAGCTGTGCAGAAGGGGAATTTCAGTCAGTGCTGCCCATCATGCAAGTGTCATCTGCCAAATTTCCCTCTGTTATACAAGCATTAAAAGTTCAGGAGCCATGTCCCTTATTTCACCTGGCAACCCTAATAGCAAGAAGAATATTCAGTTGACCAGTTTATGGTTTCCTTTTCACAGCAAATACCTATGAAGTCCGTGTCTTAACTGGGAGTATCTGGGGAGCTGGGACTGATGCTAATGTTTATTTGAGCATCTACGGTGAAAGAGGAGACACTGGGGAGCGCCATCTCAAGCGCTCAGATCACTTGAACAAGTTTGAGAAGGGCCAGGTAAGATCCTGGGAATCTCCCAGAATTGCCTAGACTTGGGAGAGACCAAGATATAAATTTATTTATGTATTTATTTATCTGCTGCATGCAAAGCAGCTAGTCTATCATTGAGCTGTAAACTGTGATTGTCCTCCTGTGGGGAATTTATCATATTTTAAACCAGCTTACTATTATGCAGTTGTGACATTGTGCAATGGTTATATCCCCAAGAGGGAGCATTGGTGTAGCTGTGCCATTAGGACCATTGCAAAAGAAGAGTGAGGAGCATGACCATTGTTCAGTGATTGTGATGTGCAACAGTATGGCACTTTGCAGGACAGGCTGCTCTTGCACAATGATAGTGCAAGGATAGTAGCAGTCCCCAACAGAGCCATGGGGCACTGGTGATCTAGAAGCAAGGAGAATGGGAAGTCATGGGTGTCCTGTGGCCAATCCTGCCCCCACATTTTGCAATGTTCCTTTGTGTATTGAGAGTAACTTTTGTGCAATGGGGCCTCTTGCACATGCCCTATTAGGCAGTGAGAGCCCTGGAACATCTTGCATGTTTCACATTGTCACAGTTCTGTAACATGGTTGCTTGTCTTGTTAGCAATGTAGCTCAGCCATCATAGTTATGTATTGCAGCCCATGATGCATGTTATCAGCTTCTGATTCCTGCACCATGCCTTTCCCCAGACAGTTTTTCAGCAAATCATCTTTTTACTGAAAAAATGTATAGCTTTTCTTCAGAGGATGTACAGAGGAGTGGCAGGCCACAAAACTATAAAAGAAGTAGAAAAGGTGAACCCAAGCAATCAAAGAACTAGGATACTAAACAGTAAAGTGGTGTTAACATTATTTTAATGTCAAGCATAGTCGGCCCTCTATATCCATGGATTCTTTATCCATGGATTCAACTATTCATGGCTTGAAAGCATTCCAAAAATGTATAATTTCCTAAAAGCTAACCGTGATTTGGCCATTTTATATAAAGGAGCCTATTTTACTACCTCATTGTATATCATGGGACTTGAGCATCCATGGATTTTGGCATCCACGGAGGGCCTGGAACCAAATCCCAGCTGATACCAAGGGCCTACTGTATCAAGCTGCACTAAGGTTTTGTTTTTGTTTTTTTATTGGTGATTTTCATTAGTGAGACAGCATTAAGAATATCAGTACAGTGGGTCTTTGGTATCTGCTGCAGTTTGGTTCTGGGACACACACACCCATGAATACCAAACTCTGTGGATGTTCAAGTCCCATTAAGTACAATGGCATAGTAAAATAGTATCCCTTATATAAAATAGCAAATTCAAGATTTGCTTTTTGGAATTTACATATTTTAAAAATATTTTCAAGTTGTGTATGGTTGAAGCCGTGGATAAAGAATCTGTGGATATGGAGGGCTGACTGTATTCTAAAAATGTGACTGCACTATGCAGGCAGAGCAGTATGTTATTGTTGTTTGTGTGCCTTCAAGTAATTTCTGACTTATGGGAACCCTAAAGCAAGCCTATAACGGGGTTTTCTGGGGCTAAGAGTGTGTGACTCACCCAAGTTCACCCAGTTGGGTTTCCATGGCCATGGGAATTGAACCCTGAGTCATAGTCCAAATACCATGCTGGCTCTGTATGTAGTATGATACTACTTTAAATCATTATATCTCCTTCCTACAAAATCTTAGGATTTGTAGTTTGGTTGATGTATCTGTAATTCTCAGTACTGTTGTTCAGGGGATTGCTTTAGAGTGCTCCAGAAGAGAATTCTAA
Source organism: Phrynosoma platyrhinos (assembly GCA_020142125.1). Classification (NCBI taxonomy): domain Eukaryota; kingdom Metazoa; phylum Chordata; class Lepidosauria; order Squamata; family Phrynosomatidae; genus Phrynosoma; species Phrynosoma platyrhinos. The sequence continues at coordinate 11,891,644 of CM034703.1, read as the reverse complement.
ATGTCGAGGATTCAGTAAGATGAAGGAGTATTGATTGTTAAAGTGGCATCAAACTGTTATAATAGTGCAGTATAGATACAAACTGTTGAAAAGTAAGCATAATTCCTATATTTGTAGGCAAATGTTTATGAAATATCCATAGAGAAATTATACAAACAGAATTTGTAAATGTATATGCAGGCAATTCACAAAACCAATGACAAAGGAGTTCCTTTTACAAAGTATTTTTGTGCCAGCACAGGCTTCCCAGCTGGAAGCATTTTAACAACACTGGCAACGGGAGGATGGTGAACAAGGCTGTAGAAACATAGATTTTTAGTGCTGGGTTGCAACAGCATGTCTGCAGTAAACAATGCAATAGGGCTTGGACTGGGAAAGCATGAGATTCTGCTCTAATCTGTCCTTCTGTAGCTGTTTATGCCTGTCTAGAACAGGCAAGATAAACAGCAGCTGCCTCCAGAATCTCTTACTGAGAGTATGTGAACAGCAAAACAGAAAGAAAAGTGTGTCTCACCCACTCCTCCAGTATGTTAAAAAAGCACAATCTATATATTTGGCTACCAAAATGGAAACCATTTTGGAAGAAAGGTAGGATATAAATCCCATTAAATAAATAAATAAATAAATAAATAAACCCACAAGAAAAGTAGGAGCTAATGAAAAAAAGAAAACATACCTGTCTGCATTTTGGAAGAAGCCTTTTAAGTGATCTCTAGAAAGCTCAATTTTTTTTCATTTATGTAAGGCAGGGTAGGCAACCTTTCCCCTTTAAGGGCCGAGGGACTTCAGCTCCCAGAAGCCTCAGCCATGTTGGCCAATAGTCCCACGTTGGCCAATAGCTCCTGGGATTCTGGGAGCTGAAGTCCCTCGGCCCTTAAAGAGGAAAGGTTGCCTACCCCTGATGTAAGGCTTACCTGACCTAATTGTTTCATTTCACATGTGCCTATTTTGAATGAATAGTTTGATTAAATGTGTTGAACTTTTTTTTGTGTGGTGTAGGAATCAATCCCACCTCTGATACCAAATTTCCTGTTAAAGAAGTAATGCCCAGAAGCATACAGAATTTGTTAACTAAGACATACTTGTATTATCTGTTCCCAATCAATAGTATTTATTGTTGGTTTGCCCTCAAATCATTTCCATCGTATGGTGACCCTATGGCAAACCTATCACTGGGTTTTCTCTGTGTTCAGGGAGTGTTTGTCATTGCTTTCCTTTGATGCTGAGAGTGTGTGACTTGCCCAAGGTCACCCAGTGGCTTTCCATGGCCAAGTAGGGATTCAAACCTTGGTTTCCCAGAGTTCTAGTCCAACACTCAGATCACTACACCATTAATAGTATAAACAGATATTAAAGTGTTGAAATTGAATATCACATTCAGAACTGTTTGAGGAATATTTAGTATTAAAATATTTGTAGAGAAGAATTTTACAAAGAGTTTGAGGAGCAATTTTGTTTCTCTTTTAAGGCAAAATTGACAGATGTCAAGGTTGCAGCCCTGTCTGTACCTATGTAAAATTAAAGGTTTTCCTTGACATGAATGTCTAGTCGTAACCGACTGTAGGGGGAGGTACTAATCTCCATTACTAAGTTGAAGAGCCAGTGTTGTCCGAGGACTGCTCTGGTGGTCATGTGACCAACATGACCACACCAAACGCTGTTACCTTCCCACCAAGTATTTATCTACTTGTGTTTGCATGCTTTCAAACTGCTAGGTTGGCAGAAGCTGGGACTAGTGATGGGAGCTCAACCCATCATGCGGCACTCGGGCCTCAAACTGCCAACCTTTCAATAATCATAACTGACATCTTAACCTAGGTACATGGGAGTAAATCCCATTTAACTCAATGAGACTTACTTCAGAGTAGACACATATAGAGAACTGCACCGTGAAATACATTTAAAATGATAACATATTAAATCTAAGGCTCGAGCTCCTTCAGAATCCTAAAGGATTATGATCCAACCTCTTGCTGTTTTTCAGGTGGATACATTCAGTGTCCAAGCCATTGATCTGGGAGAGCTAAAGAAAGTACGAATTCGACAGGACAATACTGGAAGCAATCCAGCTTGGTTCCTAGAGAGGATAGAGATTATTGACACTAACGAGGAATCCACGTACGTAATGAGATTATCACCCTGAGCTAATGCAACTCTGGGGGCTGGCCAAATCAGCTGTAGTCCCACTGAAATACAATTTGGGGGAGATAATGAGCTATTTCAGTTGATGGAGGGAATGGGAATGTATATTTAGGGTGAACTCTAGGGAGAACATCATCATAGAGCAATTCGAATGTAGAATCAGATTTGGCTCATGAAGTGCTATACAAGTGTTATAAGGAATTCTGGTAATTGTAGCCCAAAACATTAAAGTTTTTGTAGGTTTTAAAAGGTTGTCCACCATTGATTTAAACCAGGAGTGGCAACTGTGTCACCCTCTAGATGTGGTTGAACTCCAATTTCCAGTAGTCCTAGCCAGCATAGTTAATGATGAGGAATACTGGGATGTGTAGTTCTTGGATTGCAGGTCCAACATAGCCAACCCAACATACCCAACATACCCAACATACCCAACATAGCCAATGATGAAGAAAGCTGGATGAAAGAAGTATAATCTATATGATTCCTATCTCTTCTGTAAAATACTTTGAATATTTTACAATACAATCTTGTGTGAATCTATAGCCCATGAGAGGCCCATTAAGTTGGGAACAACTTGAAGGCACACAACAACAAACAGCAATTTAGAAGTAACTCTCATTTTTCCTCCAATGGCTCTTACTCCTGGCAAGGTATGTATGCCATCACAACCCTTACAGGAGAAAGCTAGGCATGCCTATTCAGATGTAAGCTCCCATTGTTTTCATTGGAACTCTGTCCTATTGAAGTATTCTAGGATTGCAGTTTCAGCCTCCTCCCTTTAGAAGTTTTTATTACAAGAAGATGGGACTGGCTTTATTTTGGGCTGCTTGAGTTCCAGGGTCAGCAACTCAGTGAACAATGCTAAATCCATCCCCCTAAGAGGTCTCCTTGCCTACCTATCCAGATTACCAACCTAAGGACAAAAGAAGCATGGAGAAAGCAACATCTATAAAAATAATATGCACTAGCAAGTCCCATTAGATCAAAGCTGAGGGACCTTTGGCTTTCCAAATGTTTTGGACTACAACTGCTAGAATCTCTTACCATTGCTTTGGCTTTACAGGGGGCAGGGCTGGCTTGGGAATCTGTAGCCTAAATATCTAGAGGAAAGATCTCCACCTGTACTAAAGGATGTGTTTTTAAACTGCCTTCTCAAAAGGTGTTTGCAGTTATATAACTGCAGCATATATTTAATATATGTTATATATACTAAAAAGTATATATTCAGGAGTAGCTATGTTGGCCATACAGCAAAACAAAACAAAATCCAAAATCCACAAAGGAATGATACTTTTATTGGGCAAACAAAATGCACAAAACACATCATGTAAGCTTTCAAATCTCCACTGGCTTCTTCATCAGGCAAAAGATTTTTAAAAATTAAGAAACTAGAGAAAAAATAAGTATTGGTATTGGAATCACAGGCCTTAGTCCAGATATTATCTTTGCTGTAGTTCACTTGGTTTATAGAGATCTCAGGCCACTCCCCTATTTTTTGGCTATGTGGGGACCGAGACAAAGCACAGTAAAATTTAAACTTCATGTATATCTGTAGCAGTTATACTTCCATATGCTTACTTAAGCGCTTATACTCTAATTGGGAGATTGTTTTTCCTCCTCCCATTGTTCTTTTCCATAGGAGATGGGGTTCCTTTGGTGGAGAGGAGTGGCTTTGAAAAAGGTATGGTCCTCCTCTATACCCTGGCAGGCTTTAATTTCCCCTCTGATATTTTGTAGAAGCAATTGGACCTAAGGAACAAAGGACCAAATCTTAGAAAACAGTGTCTTTAGTCAACTTCTTTCCTTCTGAAACTACAAAGGCAGTTCTTTCCAGTACTTTGCAACACTTTTGAACCTCTTCTAACCTAACAATAGGGTATCCTTCAACTCAGGATATAGCGACCTATCCCTCTTACAGATTGCTGTTAAGTCCTAGAGTTCAGAAAAAAATCCCTTTTTGGGGACCTCAGCTCCCAGAAACCTTGACCACCTGTTTGGAATTTGGAGCTGTACTTTGCTAACTTCTGATTTTTCACCAGATTTAGTAAAGTCAGGAGTATTGAACAATGGGTTTTTTGTTTGTTTTGTTTTGTTTTGCAGTTATTATTTTCCATGCCAGAGGTGGTTGGCAATGGAAGAAGATGATGGTCAGATTGCTAGAGAACTGGTCCCAGTGGATGAAGCATTTGTGCTGAAGGCTTCGGCTTCACTTGGCCTAGAACAGAAAGGTTTGTAGTCAGCCTTTCAAAAGATCTTCTCTATTAAATCTGGGAATGAAATGAAATACCTTTAAAAACCTTAACATTGAGGAAAGCATGTAATTTTCATAATTGAGGTAATATCAGTGGAGGCTGATGACTTCCGTGTCAGTGGAGGAGGTAATCGGCTTCAGGCTGTAATCTGAACTTTAAATGAGTGCTGGACCTTATACCCCAAATAGATTTAGGACCTTGGATAGCTCCATTAAAATTCATATGGAAACCTGATTGGTTTCCCTGCTGACGTCAGAGCTAACAGCTTCCACTATGTGACAGTTTTCACAGCGAGGAACTGTACAGTTCGTATATCAATGCAGTTTCAGGTCTTCAGAGCCATGGGCTGAACCCATGGAAAAGTGGATCCTATGATGCATTTAGGGATGTGATGGCTTAGTGGTTAAGATGCCAATTCTGATGATTAGAGGATCGGACGGTTGGCAGTTCGAGGCCTGAGTGCTGCATAATGGGGTGAGCTCCTGTCACTAGTCCCAGCTTCTGCCAACCTAGCAGTTCAAAAGCATGCAAATGCAAGTGGATAAATGGGTACCACTTCGGTGGGAAGGTTGTTGTGTGCCCTCAACTTGTTTCTGACTTATGGCAACCCTAGGGTGATCCTATCACAAGATTTTCCTGGCAAGATATGTACAGAGGGAGTTTGCCATTGACCTCCTCTGAGGCTGAGAGAGTGTGAGTCCCCCAGTGGGCTTCCACGGTCGAGTGGGGATTTGAACCCTGGTCTCCAGAGTCTTAGTCCAACACTCAGACCACAACACCATGCTAACTCTGCTTTCTACTACTGAGTCAGAACTTGGTATGGGAAAGCATTTGAATTAGAGATGGGGAAGGATTTGACAGTCTCAATAAAAGTAGCCTTTTGCTAGCTTTCTTCTCTTTATTGCAAGAAAAATGTACCTCATCTTAAAAATTCAGACATTTGTGATGCTTACAGGGCATTTTAGATAAATAAAGTGTGCTTAATGATGCAGGCATTTAAAAAAAGTGAACAGCTAATAAATGCACACAATTGGAAAAAAAATACACAGAAGGATTCTTTAGTAAATGGATGGAAATGCAAAAGTAAGATGAAATATCTAAATAAATGCATACCTTGTAAAAATGCATTAAATATGCAAGAATTTCCTTTCGAAAACCTCTTCCAGACTGATACAAGAAAAGAAGGGGAAGAGAATTCAGATGGCTTTTGGAGAAATGTACTTAAATTAAGACCTAAATTCAGTTTCTACTCCTAACTATTGTAAAATGGAATTGACATTTACACAAGTTCCATTAATTTAATGGATCTGCTCTAGTTGGAGCTAATGATTGGTGCCTGATAAAATTTCACATCCACGCTTAGATTATCGCACACTTAAATAAACTGGTTTACCTGATCCAGCTTAAAAATAGATGTGGTTGGTGTCCAGACCCTATTGCAAGGGTTTTGCCGCCGAAATTGCCACCCGGGACCATCCTGGGGCCATCCCCACTCCTGGAGCTGCTCCAGCAGCCATTTTCTCAAGCCAGAAAACTCCCAGCTCTAGGAGGGGGATGGCCCTGGGTAGCGATTTCAGTGGCAAAACCCTTATGATAGGGTCTGGATGCTACCTGCATTTATTTTTAAACTGGATCAGTTAAACCAGTTTATCTAAGTGTGCGATAAGCTCACTAGAGTGCATCTGCACTGAAGAAATAATATTGCTTAGCACCACTTTAAGTACTGTAGTTCAATCATATGGAATCCTGGGATTTGTAGTTTTACAGGTCTTTTAGTCTTCCCTGCAAAAGAGTGCTGGTGCCTCACAAAACTACAAATCTCAGGATTCTGTAGGATGGAGACATGGCAGTTAAAGAGGTGTCAAACTGCATTATTTCTACAGTGTAGATCAGGGGTAGGCAACCTTTCCCCTTTAAGGGCCGAGGGACTTCAGTTCCCAGAAGCCTCAGCCATGTTGGCCAATAGTCCCATGTTGGCCAATAGCTCCTGGGATTCTGGGAGCTGAAGTCCCTCGGCCTTTAAAGGGGAAAGGTTGCCTACCCCTGGTGTAGATGCACCCTTTTACTGGTGCTTCTATCTCAGTAGTTATCTACTCTAACTTTTCCCAATGTGGTATTCTTCAATGTGGTATAACACCTTTTTACTCCCCTGGTGCCTCACCACTGGCTATGTCAACTAGGGCTGATGCAACCCACCTTGAATCCCATTGTGAGAGAAAGGCAGGATATAAATCCTGGAAATAAATAAAATAAACTTACCCTGGAAGGCACTGGGTTAGGGGTGCTGGCTCTGCACTGACTAACAGCAGTTTCTAAGATTTCACATAGTGGGTTTTTCCAACATTACATCAAGATGCCAGTGATTGAACTTGAAATCTTTTGCACACAGAATATGTGCTCTATTTTTGATCTGTGGCTCATTCATCCTGAAGAACCCTGTGGGGAGGTAAAGAAGGAGGAGACTCTACAAGTCATGGAGTGCTATTCTACCTGCTTTAGAAATACTAGCATGACTGTGGCTCATCAGTGGTCCCAAACATTGGTCTTCCAGGTGTTTTGGACTTTGGCTCCCAGAATTTTCTGCCAGCATAACCAATAGTCAGGAACAGTATTGTTGAAGTCCCAGATCTGGAGGAGTAATTTTGAGAAGCACTGTTGTACTAGCCTTGTGAATGGCAAAACTACAAATGGATGGACTTTTCGCTTTGCCTGAAGATATTCTCAAATAAGGAGCTCAGCCTTTATGATCTATTGCAAAATTCTGAAGCAGATGTTCAGGCAATGTGTCCTTGGCCAATAAATGCATTGAAGGGAGTGGGCTTCAGTGCTTGGTAGCAGCTCCCTGAACCTTGTTTGCTCACCTAACATGCTTACTTCCTCTAAGCAATGTTGAGAAATGTGTAGCTCTCTAGATCAGGGGTCGGCAACCCGGGGGCCGGACTCCCTGATCTAGAGAGCAAACAAAATGGCAGCCGCGACTCGCTCATGCATGCACAGTGTGCCGAAACTACTGCGCATGCACGCGTGAGTGTGTGCACGCATGCACAGTACTTCTGGCGTACTGCACATGTGCAAGTGAGCATGCGCGCGGGGCGCCATTTCCCCCCTCCCTTGGCCCACGGAAGAGCTCTGGACCAGCAGACTGGCCCCAGGTAGGTAAAAGTTGCCTACCCCTGCTCTAGATGATATTGAACTGCACCACCCAGCAGTACTCATCATTGGTTGAATTGACCAGTTCTGATGGGAGTTACAATTCAGCAACATCTGGTCCCCTTCACAATTCCTTTCCCTCTTCTAAAGCCACACATCCTGAGACTTTTTCCAAATGACCTATACTCTGTTCAGTGTATGCATAAGATTAGCTGAACTTGCTTAACTTGAGTATGGAACAGTGGGTGAGACTCTTAAAGATATCTGAAAGATCTCTATTACATACGCACACTCACACACACATTGCCTTCTGCGCAACTAAGAACAAAACATAATTTCCTAAAACAGATGTCTGAAATGGATTCTGTATCGAAATTTTAAACTGTAAGTTTATTGTTTATAGCCCTGGGCCATCACAAAATTTAAAACACAGAAACAAAATAAATATACACACAATTGCAAAATACAAAATAAGCTTAATATATCATTTATATTTCTCAAAAAATACCCATGCATGAAAGAACAGGAATCATTAAAAGTAAAAATTATAATCAGACTTTTGCTTCTAGTGCAAATGGCACACTCCCTCCACCAAAAAACAAACAAAAACATAGCTACAAAAAGTTTTTAAAAATACAAGAGACCTTTCTATTTACCCAGTTAGAATTTTTTGGTGCCTGACTTAATTTTCTAGCAGCCACAGCAAATTTTGAAACCTGTATAGTAACAAAAGCATCATTGCCTCCTGGGCAGTGTACGGATCTGTACCAGGGGAAATCTGTATGACAAGGAACAGAGGAAAGAACTTGGGAATTTGTGCCTTGGGGAGCTATACTGTGGACAGCTTTATACACACACCCACACCAGGGATGGCGATCCAGGGATCATTTTCTGGCTCTGTGACATACCAATTGACTTAAGGGGCAGCCTCAAGTTTTGGGGGAAAAATTCTCCCAACTAAAACATGAGAACATACAATAAATCATGTTGGACCAAACCAAAGGCCTCTCTAATCCAACAGTCTGTGGATCTGCATCCTGTTATAGAAAAGAAGTACACTCCATAAAGACACATCTTCCCCATTTTAATAAGTAATGTTCTTTAAAATTGTATGGACTGCTACTTGGTGTGTGTGTGTATTTCTAGGAGCTGCAAAAACAGTCTTGAGGTGATGTCTGAAGCTCAAAGGCAGCATGATTCCCACCCACTTCCCCACTTAATTTAACATCACTACGAAAGTTCCCCATGCTGTCTTTGGAAGGGTGATGGCAGTCATGTTCTGCTTTTTGGAACATCTAGAGAAAGAAGAAAAAAGAAAAACCCTTGTTTCTCCTCACTACAAATTATATCTAAACACTGCATGTAAGGACATAATGATTGCTGTACTGCATCAGATTACCAATCTATCAAGTTTATCTTTCTGTCTACTGACATGGCTGCTAGCCAGAGAGCTGATCAGAAGCAGAATGTGATGCTACTGCTACTGCAGACTGAGATCCCATTGAATGCTGATGGAATTTGTAAAGCTTCACTAGCAGAAGGCATGACAGAGCTCCTCCAGTACATTTCCTGGTCTACCAGTGGCTGCTTGAGCCAAGAGCTACGCTATAGCACAGGTTGGGGAAAACCACTGCTCCAAGAGGTACTGGATACCTCCTTGTACAACACCAGAAAAATGTTTGCATTGGTATAAACCCCATTTAAGCCAGAGTAAATCATGAAAAATGTCCTAGCTATGTCCAGTGCATTTGTGAAATCTGGAAGTCCAAATTCCCCAACATTACTGTCTTTTCCAGTGAGTCATGTTGTCTTGTAATTTGTGTAAAGTAGGACAGCCTTAGCTTAGTCATTTTGGCCTCTAGGGAGAGTTCAGGCTTGATTTACTGAAAGACCCATTTATTTGTCTTTTTATCCATCCCTGATAGTCACAAAACTCTCCTCTAGCACCACATTTGCTCTTTCCATCCCCTTTCTTTACTGTCCAGCTTTCACAGCCATATTACTAGGCATCAAAGAGCCAAGGAGGGTGCTAAAGAGGTGGCCACTTAACACATTACCAAAAAGGAGGGCAAAGAGGGCACTGATTTACATAAAACTGCACTTGCTGATGTATGTGTACACAGTTTTTATAATTTAAACAAAATTACAGCATAGCTCACCTGAGCGATAAGGATTGACCAGGTGACCTGTGTGCTACTGAATCTGCAGTCCAGTTCCTGCTAACTGAGATTGAATTATTTCAAGGTCACCCATCCTATGGGTCCTATGGTTCTGTCTCTGTAAATGAGACTTGGGCTAGACAATCCTTCAGAGAACACCTTCAAAAAGATTGTCCTCTAGCAGCTCTTCACATGGTAGTAAAAGAGATCATGTAGTGCCTTTGAGATTGAAAATTTCCATGTATATTCTGATATGTCCTTATTGATCCTTTCCTCCAGAACTTTTCAGGATGCATTAGAGGCATCACAATTTAGAAAATGATCCACCTTGCCAAGTAGCCCATAGATGGCTGCAAAATGGTTGGGTATGAAGTTCGTGGTATATAGCAAAGCGCCCTCTTATTAGGATGTAAGATGTTTAGCCCAAGGGTGGAAAACAAGTGGCATTCTAGATATGGTTGGACAACAACTACCATCATCCCTATGAAGAATAGTCACTGGTAGGGAAAGATGGGAATTGCAGTCCACCAATAACTGGAGGGCCTCTCCTTCTTTATCCCTGACCTAACCCTTCCAAAATACTGCCAGCCATGACATTTGTGTAGAAATGAATTCCATACATTAATGAGGCTTTGCATCCAATATTGCTGAGGGTCAGCCATTGGCAATAGTATTTCCAACTTCTGTGTATAGTTGTGAAAGCTGAAAATCAACTTATTTGAAATGTGGTGCTGGAGGAGAGCTTTGTGGATATCAGGGATAGTTTAAAACACAAATGAATGGGTCCAAGAGCAAATCAAGTTTGAACTCGCACTAGAAGCCAAAATGACTAAATTGAGGCTATCATGTTTTAGGCACATCATGATATGATGACTCAATGGAAGAGATGATAACTTTCTTTTCCTTCCCACTTCTAGGTTTATCTTCCATTCTCTGTGTCCTACAGGGACTTGTACTGTGCCTGGAGAAGTGGGTTTATATCCAGGAAAGCTCATGTAAAAATAAAAACAAGTTAGTCTTAGAGGTGCTTCTACATTCCTTTTCCCATCCCCATCCCTTTCACCAAAAAGGTACTATATCCCATCTTATCTTAGATGCTAAATAGGAATAGCTCTGGTTAGTACTTGTATGTGAGACTACCAATGAATACCAGGTGTTGTACGCTATATTTCAGAGGGGAAACTGGCAAAACCTGAGTATTCCTTGCCTAAGAAAATCAGAATAAGAAGAACCAGTGTGTTGTAGTGGCTTGAGCATTGGACTACAACTTTTGAGACCAGGGTCTGAATCCCTGCTCAGCCAAGATCCAAGGTGACCTTGGGCAAGTCACATTCTCTCATCCTCAGAGGGAGGCAAAGACAACCCCCTCTGAACAAATCTTGCCAAGAAAACCATATGGCAGGGTCACCATAAGTCAGAAATGACTAGGGAATTTATTGCACTGTTCAATAAACCTTCTTACATCTCCCAAATTCAATCTTAATTTAGGTGGCACAGAGATTTTGCTGCCAAATCCACTGCCTGTGTCCAGTCTGGGTCCCAGGGGTGCTCTGGCAGACATTTTCTTAAGTCAGAAAATTCCCAGTTTTGAAAAAGGCGTCCTAGGACTTGGGCTTGACTTGGGCTGGACGCGGGAGGCGGATTCAGTGGCAAAATCTCTGTGATAGTATTCAGATGCCTCCCAAATTAAGACTGAAGTCGAGAGAGGTAAGAAGGTTTATTTTAGCAGTATGATAAGCTGCTAGGAGGCACACAACAACAAGAAAACCCTATAAAGATATTCAAAAACAGACCAGTTCTGTTCGCCTCAGGAACAGTCGTTAAGTCCCTCTGTTGGCAGCCTTCTGAGGGAAAACAGTTTTCTCAGCAAGGCCAGAGATTAGAGAATAAAGGATATTTACAATATTGTGAAGTCGTAGGCTTTCATGGCTGGCATCCATAGTTTTTTGCGGTTTTTTGGGGGCTGTGTGGCCATGTTCTAGAAGAGTTTTTTTTCTGATGTTTCGCCAGCATCTGTGGCTGGCATCTTCAGAGAATGCTGGAATGGAAGAGAGAGGGTATATAGACCCTGTCTACCCAGAGTCTCACAGTATATATATATCCACTCTCTTCCATTCCAGCATTCTCTGAAGATGCCAGCCACAGATGCTGGCAAAACGTCAGAAAGAAACTAATCTAGAAGATGGCCACACAGCCTGAAAAAAACACAAAAAACTATTTATAATATTATTTGAAAATTAGCAAATTTAAAAGAGCTTTACAAAAAAAAATTGTCAGGATACCATCGACCATGATATCCTTCTGGGTCATTTGGCTGGTGTTAATTCTTATTTGAAATAAATAATATTTAAATATGTTTAATTCTCTTATGTGTATTTTTATTTTACACATAATACACAAATTGTATTAAGTATATTTTTATGTCATTTAATGGAAATGCATACATAAAATATTGTTATAAAAAAAGAAAAGAAAACCCTATGAAATTCATGGGGACTTGAAGGCACATACACACATTCCAAAAAAGTAACATCTCCATGCTTTGTTCTGATCTCCATACGTTCATCATTTGAAGGTCTGAACGTGCTGTATGTAGTCTCATATGCCAATATGCTACACTGGCTACTTAGTTATATATGAACCAAGGGGCCGTACAGATGACCCTAAGGAGTGCTGGAGTGGGGCCGCAGCAACCACACACCACAGCCACAATCCAGCCTTTTGCCACTCCAAAAAGAGCTAGCAAATGCCGCTCCTTTTTGCGGCGGCAAAAAGCCATCCTTAGTGCCATGGTGGCGGCTTTTTTGTGTGCCTTTGGCACAGCATGTCTACACGCTGTGCCAGCAGGGTGCCCTGATGCCACGTGCCATGCAGTTGGGCATGCGGCGTCATCAGGGTGGAGTTGGGGAATGTGGTCGCCCCCCCCCCAACTCCATCCCCAGGCTGGCCCTTCAGGCTGTCTGCACAGGCTGTAAGTAAGATCTCCTGGCATGCCCCCTCCACCCCATTCCAGTCTAATAGTCTGCAGTCACATCAGGTGAAGGAGGCCTGGTCAGCTGCTGATCAGTTCACAAGGAGTGTAAAAAAAAAAAAAAAATGACACATTGGTGTAAAAAAAACAGAGAATTCTGAAGAACTTGAAAGCTTGAGCAATACTTTGTAGCATTTTAGTAAAAATATATGGTGGTGCTGGGGGGATCTGGGACCTTCAAAAATGGTCTTGGGCCCACATGTGGCCAATGGTTCACACTTTCTCCTCCTCTGTATTGGCTCCGAGAAAGGATGTTGTCGAAAAGTACCTTTTGGCTCACCTTAAATCAATTATCTGACTCCCCATACCATTTTCTATTTGAGCTGCCTTTACTTTATAAAATATCCTACCCTTGTGATTTAAACAAGAAAGAGGAAAGAGAGGAAATAAATTCCATAACAGCTGAGAAGCTAGCCATTCCAATGGAAATTCTTCTTTCTTGGCAGCTCAATCGACTACATTCACCGTGACAGTGAAAACTGGGGACAAGAAATATGGTGGGACAGATTCCAATGTCTTCATCGTTCTGTATGGAACCAAAGATGACACAGGTGAGGACCAAGGGCAGCCCAAGAGGGAGAGAGAGAAACAGACTGTTGGATTTTGGCTGCTCATATAATTGGCTGCCACGGCTCTGGAGAACTGGCACAGTTTCATCTGTTCTTTCAGTAAATGGTTTTATCTTCTTATGGCAAAATGTTTGCTCATTAGTGCAGCTGAATCAGATCACATTTTTTCCCTTCATATTGCATACCTAGACTATTTAACCCCATATCTTTTGGCTGGGGTCTCCTCACCATCTTTTTCTCTTTGTAATCTGAAGTCCATGTAAGATGCCTTTTGGCAGTGCTACGTGAAGGGTAAATTGTATTCTGAAATGCATGAGATTTACTACTCAGCATTTGTATGTTGTAATTGGACTAGCATCCAATGTTAGGTGTAGTTACAGCAGA
>CM034703.1:11857226-11868892 GCA_020142125.1 Phrynosoma platyrhinos | reverse complement strand
AATTCTCTACTTTCAGTTTATCTTTACCTTCTTTTGGTATAAGTGAAACGTTAGCCTCTTCCCAAGACTCCGGTATTCCTTGTTCTTTAATTTTATTAAATAAATTTTTAAGTGGTATTACTAATTCCTTCTCAAATGTTTTATAATATTCTGCCATAAAGCCATTTGGTCCAGGTGTTTTATTTAATTTTTGACTTCTAATTGCTTGCTCTACCTCAACAGTAGTAAACGGAACATTCAACATTTCTTTGTCTGCCATCGAGATTGTTTTTACGTTACAACTCGACAATGCTTTACCTGAAACAGTCTTCTGATTCATTTCAAGGTTTGAGGCCTTATATAGTTTAGCATAATATTTTGTAAATATTTTTGATCCCTTCTTGATTAATTATAGTTGCTTCAACTATTTTTTGAATCAATTTCTTTTCTTTTTCTTTTTTCAATCTATTCGCCAGCCATCTCCCAGTCTTATTTGAAAATTCAAAGGTTCTTTTTGTTTAACATATGTTAACTTTTTCTCAACTTCTTTTGTCATTAATGCATTCAGTTTAGCTTGTAATAGTTTAAGTTGATTTTTCAGTTCTTTTCTTTTAGGTTGTTCTTGAAGTTCTTTCTCTTTCTTTTGTAAGTCTTCAGTCAGTTTTTTCACTTCATCTTGTGCTCTTTTCTTCATTTCTGCTCCTTTCTGAATGAGAATTCCTCTCATCACTGCTATACTGGCATCCCATACTGTCTTCGTTTTAATTTTGTCAGTGGTATTTTCAGAAAAATAATATTTTATTTCTTCCTTCATTTTCCTTACAAATTCCTCCTTTTGAAGCAAATGTGGATTCAAACACCACAAATATTGACGTTTTGATCCCAAAAGGCTAAGTTGAATTGGATTATGATATGAAATCATCTTTGGCCAAATGTTCATTTTGTCCAAATGTCCATAAGTGGCATTTAAAGGGGCAGGGTTCCTGCCATAAACAGAGAAGCTGCATCTGGGAATGAATGGCTGCTGCTCTTTTCTGTGGGGGAAATCTCACCATATTAATTGACACCTGCCATTTACACAGTGGATGGTGGCCTCCATGTCAGTGGGATGAGGAACCCACTCGATATTTTAGGTGGAAATTTAAACAAGCTATCCAATATGCTGCAGGTATTCAGGGGATAGAGGGCCTCGGCAGATGGCTTAAAAAGCCATCCTGGAGGCAGGGAAGAGGAGGGGCAGCTGCACTCTTGGAGCCCCTTCCTCCTCCTGAGGTTGCCCTTGGAGCCGCTGGCCCTCTGCATGGCCGGCGCTCTGAGGGAAACCTCCCGCCACAGCGTCCGGACACGCTGCAGCGGAAAAGTCAGTGAAAGTGCGCTGCAAGCTTTTGCGGTGCACTTTCACTGACTTGTGAAAGGAGCGCTATTTTAGCGCTCCTTTCAAGAACGGGGAAGGTGCGTCACAGGATCGAGGCATGGGGATGCCTCAGTCCTGCTGCGCACCTTCCCACGGTGGCCCCATGCCACCAGTCTGCTTCCCTCCAGAACTGAGCTCCTTGGATAGCTTCTTGAAAGCTGGATTAAGGGTTCATCTACACTGTAGAACTAATGCAGTTTGACACCACTGTAGTCCAGCCTATGGAATCCTGGGATTGGTATTTTTTCCAGGTCTTTAGCCTTCTCTGCCAAGGAGTACTGTGCCTCATCAAACTACAAATCCCAGGATTCTGTAGGATGGAGCCATGGCAGTTAAAGTGGTGCCAAACTGCATTATTTCCACACTACAGGTGTATCCTAAATCTCTGAATGGGTTTACTGTCCCACTGAAGTGGAAACCATCAGCTGCCATTCCACTTGCAAACAATGACCCCATGTGAGCATTTTGTCTTTTAAAACCAGTTTCAAATATTCAGAAGAAATGGAAGAAGATAACAATGTAGTAAAAATATAACAATAATACAGTAATAGATTCAGGTGGGAGTAGAATGATGTAAGTCACAGTAAGAATGGAAGTTATATATAAAGCCTATGAAAGAGAAACTCAGAAAAATAGAAAAATTAGAAAAGTTCAAAACAACCTGAGAGGAAGTAAACCATAGAACATAACATAGTACAAGGCATTTGATATGAATAAGTGATATATTTTATTGCTAAGAAATATTAAGATTTAAACTAAGGTACTTGATTGTGTATATGTTTTACCAATTTATTGAGGTGATAATATTACCTTAAGTGAGCAATGGAATTGATAATTTACTTTAATAAAACATTTAAAAAAAACCACAGTCATTTGATTATAATAATGATCCTAGTTCTTTCATCATCTGGGATGAGGTGACTGAATGTGCAGGAAAGGGCCACTTGGGTTGTTGCACTCAGAGGTTACCCCAAGAAGACTCCCCCTAACTCCATCTTCTGGCTATTTCTGGAGATCTTCCTCCACAAAGCATCTGAAGCAGGCAGGGTCTTCAAACAACTCAAGCTGTTGCTGCAGATACATGCTTATTCCTTCCTCCCTGCCTGATTTGTCTGTATTTTTGAGCTTGTATTTTGGTAAATTAGTTTTGTCTGACATTGACTATTCCTTGACAGAAATCTTTCCCAGATTGAAATCATAGATATGATTACAGTGGGCTCTCCACATTCACTAGGGTTAGGTGAAAGTGAAAAAAAACACAAATACAAAAACCATGATTATTATTATTATTTTGAGATAACACCTTCCTAGGAATCTTTAGGTCCTTCAGTGCAACTCTATGGTTAACATCTGCCAGAAGTTGACCATAGAATTGCACTGGAGGACCTACAAATGCCTAGAGAAGTCTTCTCTTTAGGAATCTCTAGATCCTCCAGTGCAGCTTTTGGTGGACGTCAACAATAGAGTCATGCTGGAAGACCTAAAGGTTCCTAGAGAGAATATATTAGTGAAATCCGTGAATAATCAAATCTGCAAAAGTCAAATCTGCAAATGTGGAGAGCCGACTGTACTTTGGATTCCTTTGGCCACAGTGGGATCATAGTCTGCATGACACTGCCCGCAGATAGACAGCTTCTGGAGTCTTTGGTTAACATCACAACCAACCATGACACAACTGTCCAAGTGGCATGGAAGGGGTCATTTGATCCTGCTAATATCTTTATTAATTTTGGCAGAGCAGTCCTGCAAATGAGGAGATGAGCTAAGCATTTGTTTTCTTTCGGGGATGGTTTGGCCTTGATGGGAAGGGCTTATGAGAAGGATCCCACTCCTGTTTTTAGCATTGCAGTTCACATCAACACACAAACAACTCTTTGCGCTTTTATTATAAAGGGATTTCAGGCAGCAATCATACTTCTCACCAGGCTTCTGGGTAGGAGATACCCCCACATACCTGAAGAATTACTAGCTTCCGGAAATGAGGGCACAACTGCATCCAGATGTGACCAGATGTCCTAATTGCAAAGGAGGACAAAGCACTTCAAAACATAGGACATTCAAGAAAAATGGAGGACGTGACAAAATAAAAGCTAAAGACACTACTGTTAATATAAATTCATGCTTCTTAGTCATGCTCCAAATGGAAGACATTTTGAAATTCCTCCTAGATAGAAGGTTGAAATGTAGGGAATGTCCTGGAAAAAGGAGGATACCTGGTCAAGTTCTACCACCCTGGATCAGACCACCACCCCTTCACAAAACTAAAACTGGAAGTGATGCAATGCCAGTTGGTTTCCCTTTTGGCATTTTAGGGAGAAGATGAACAGGGAGCAAAACTATTTCACAGTGTGCCTGCAGAGGTGTCAGGAGTTTTCCAAGGGATTTAGGAGCTGCATGAGTCCCATGGCCCACACTTCCCTGCTGCTGTTCTAGAATGTTACCTGTAATTTAGGTCCAAAACACACTGCAGAAATAATCCAGTTTGAGACCGCTTTAACTGCCCTGGCTCGATGCTAGGGAATTCTGGGAATTTTGATTTGTTGTGGCACCAGAGCTTTCTGACAGAGAAGGCTAAATTTCTCACAAAACTACAGAGAAATAGTTTTGGATCTTGGAGTCTGGGTTCATTACTTTGAGGAAGCAGGCTTTTTTCTGCTGTAAAACTTGCTGCATGCATTAATCAACAATAAAACTTTTCCCCTACCACCACCAGTGGCTCGTACCATCTTTGGGATCAAAAAATCTCTTGCAGAGGCCTGAACTGGGACCAATCCCAACTCAGACCAGGGACTTATTTACAAGTAAACATGAATAGGATTGCTGTGTTAATCCTGCAAGCTGCCTTGGAAGCCTGGGTGGCCCAGATTTTGAAATAAAAGTTCTTTTGGTACCCAGGCGTATAAAGTGAATTGTCTTGTAAGAGGCAGCAAATTGGAAATGCTGCAACCTTTTATCTGCAGTATGTGTTCTGATTTTCCTGAAGTTGATCCAGAGCTTGGAAATGTTACTTTTTTTGGAGTATATCTCCTACAATCCATCAGCCAGCGAACTCCAGCTTGCCATCAACAGGCTAGGCAAGAAAAGCCACTTGGCGCCAAGGTACCTTCTACAGTAGTTTAAATGAGCACGTTATGCTTCTAACAATAATTTAATTTTCCAGTCATTAATCTTGCAGATTATTTAGTTTGTAGGAGGGGGGAAATGAAGCAATTCCTAGCGTTTCAAGAGGTTTAACTGTTGCCAAGATGGAAAGGGGCTCATCTGTCACTGCAGTTCACATGCCAAATTAAAATGGCTCCTTGGGACACGTGACCACTACCGACAATATAAATGAGGCAGGAGCCTGGAAGAAAAGGCTGTCAACATTTTGATACCTTTAGCTAAAATATTAAAATGCTGCACTCCTACTGCTGCCATTCCAAAGCACTTAGGAGAATATCACATGGAGGCTTACCGTGGTTAAAATGTGGCTAAATCATTCCTAAAGCGTACTGGTGTGATCGCCAGTCGTACTTATCTCTCATGGTTAAATACGCATCCACTCTGCTCCCATCATCAAAGCATTCACGGAGCAGCCATTTTTTCAATAACAGGAACTTCTGTTATTGAAGAAATGGCTGTTCCGCAAATGCTTTGATGACGGGAGCAGAGTGGATGCGATTTAACCATGGGAGATAAGCGTGACTGACAATCACAGCAGCACTCTTTAGGAACGATTTAGCCACATTTTAACCACGGTAAGCCTCCATGTGATATTGTCCATAGTGTTTTTGCTATGGAGTTCCTGCAGTGGCAGAAGGATGAAGATCCTTGGGGCCACCTGTGATTCTCCAGTTCTATTATTCTTTGTTTCCATTATGTAATCTGCCTGGGCTGACTTCTTTTTGGATTGCACAGCATCCTTGTTTCAATGCTGGGACATAGGCAAAGTTTAGAAATATCATGCTATATGTATATTATATATAGGAATAGGTGAGCAATCTGATACCATTACACAGTTCTTGAGACTGCCAAAGGAACAGAATACATTTTGCCTCTGAGATCCATCCATGGCTGAAATTTGTAATGTGCTTTGGAGGAAAAGTACTGTATATTGCATGTCCACATTTGCAAAATGAGCACAACTAAAATGCGTGCAATTTTAAAGTGTGTGAAAGCATCCTTCAAGTAGTGGGAAAGGCACATATAAAGTCATACAATAGAGAAGGCATGTTAAAATGCACGTGTTTAGAAAAATGTGTTCCAAAGTCTGCATTAATTTCCACAAAGTGAGGATGAGGAAGGTACACAAGCTAGGTAGGATAAAATTGGAAAAAGAGTACCAGTAGGAAAATAAGAAACTCAAGGACAAAAAAAAATGACAGCTTCAGATGTCGCTAGTCACATCCCATAGTATGAGTCAAGGAATCTGTTCAGAAGAAGCTGAAATAGGGATAAAGGTGGACAACAAACAATGAAGCAAACAAACATGGACAGGGTGACCAGATGTGATAATTGCAAAGGAGGACAAGGCACTTCAAAATGTAGGACATTCAAGAAAAATGTAGGATATAATAATAATCTAATGTAAAAGCTAAAAACACTAATATAAATGTAATTTCATTTCATATGGCTTATTCACAGCTATATTACATACACCGTATTTTATTATGTACTCAACCGTCTTTTTCTGATAAACTTATCCTCATTAAAATATTGGCTTGCAATATACTTATAGAACTCTAGCAAGACAAACTATTAAAATTGTATTTCACTAGCAATGGATCCTTGACTGAATCTACATTTAAATTATTCTATAATTTGTCCATTGTTCTAAAATTAAGGGGGGTGGGATCCTTTCAACATTTGCATTGTATCCTAAATCAGCCCATTGCCTAACACTTATGCTGCCCTTTTCTGCTCTGAGAAACAAATACATCTGAGCTCTGGGGGCAAGTCTGGTCTGCTGCTGCTCCTCCTCCTACGGAGAAAAAAGAATTTTTGTATGATCCTCCTATTTGCAATAAGGATATGCTGCCAAGTAGAGAGATTTATTGAAGGGGAACAGCAAACGTAGTGCTTCTCAATGAGCTTCTTAGTCATGCTCAAAATGGAGGACCTTTTGGAATTCCTCCTGGACAGACAGGAGCTTGAAATGTCCTGGAAAAGTGGAACATCCTGAACATGGAAAATCTCAGGGTGGGCATACAGATTGTCATAGACAGAAGCTAAAAGGCTACAACTCATCCTAAGAACCAGTGGAACATCTTTGGTAGTGGTGGTGGTATGACACAAGTCAATCTTCCTTCCTCTCTATTACAATGTTACCCCAGTGATGCACCACTAGCACTACTGGGCATTTTGTTTTGAATAATCTGGTCAGCTATGTCTCATTTTGCTCATCCTCCTCCTCCTCTCCATTCTTCATTCTTGTTCTCCTTCTTCTCCTCCTTCTGCTCAGTTGTTCCCTATGAGGTCACTGTTTTCACAAGTGACATTTTTGGAGCTGGGACTGATGCAGACGTCTACATTGTCCTGTATGGAGCTGATGGGGTTTGCACTCAACAGAAATCCTTGTGCCAAAACAAGAGAGAGCGAAGAATGTTCTTTGAGAGATTTTCTGTGAACCAGTTTATTGTTGAGGTAATGTAAAGGATGCTGTACTATTGTAACCATCCCTCAAAAAGAATATTGATCAGAATGGAAAGTTGGAGAAAGGGGGAAGTGGATAGGGAGAAGGATGGTGGAAGGAATTTGCTTCAGTGAATTCATTTGAATGCAAAATTAGGCCTGATGGTGTTTCCCAATATGTTTTATATTTTATAGAACCCTCTGTCCATCCAGTTTTATGTCATTTCTAAAAAGGAAAACACCTGGGCCAACCAATTTTTTCTCTAGATAATTTTAAATTATTATTATTATTATTATTATTATTATTATTATTATTAATTTATTTATTTGTACCCCGCCCCTCTGTGTAGCAGAGGAATCAATGGCAGTATAATCTTTCCTGTTTTATTCTAGTGTGCCCTAAAGAGGTTTATTCTGTATGGAATTGTGCAAAAACTGTTTTTAAAATTTTACTTCTTCTTCACCAAGTTTTGCTTTTCAAAATATTTCTTCATTGAGAGTATGGAGTGAGTGGGGAGAGGAGTGAAAGAAGAACAAAACATTGTCTTCTATTGCCTACTTGTGAGACTCTGTAATAACAGAACTTGAAAACAATTGCAAGGGTTCTGATCACGCAGTGAATTCCTTCTCTCTTATCTTTGTTTTAGTAGCTTCACGTTGTACTCTGCAGATTACATCCTAAAATAGTTTAAGAAACTGTTATCAGATGTACCTATAGAAGATGATTTGCTGGCATTGTGGGAAGGAATGCAATAAATACACGTTTCTTATTGTTTTGGTTTATGTCATGCCTGTCTTTAAATCATGTGGCATTCTCTTCCCATCTCTAGAAGAAAAGAAAGCTTTTTATTAGAGGTGGGGAGATTAAAGAGCATTTTCTCCCTTTCTATTGTTATTCTAAGTATTCTGTGATAAATGTAGAGGATGTCAAATCCTTTCACCTCACCCTCCCTAGAAGAGAATGATAACATCATCTCAAGCTGTCAGGAGAAAATTAATGAAGAATCTTGTCATCAATTCTTTAATTCTGAAAAAGGATTAAATGTGGAATAGAACCTGATATTTTTTACTAATTGCTGGAGGGGCCTTGGAAACTGTTTCCTACTTCCCTTATAGTGGTGGTTGGTGATTCCCATGTCAGTAGAGTCTTGAATCCACAGCAGGTTTTATTTCAGATTTTAAAGGAATTATTCAAGGTGTTGAGTTCTAGCTTCAAAACAGTGAACAATGGTGACCTATAAATCCCTGTGCAGATGCTGGTGATAAACTATAAAGTCCTATACAGATCAGGTCCAAGTTATTTGAAGGACCATATTCTTCCATATAAACCTGCCAGTGTTTTGAGATCTTCTGGGGAAGGTCTTGTCTCTGTCCCACAATTTTCATAGGTACATTTGGTGGGAAAATCCCAAAACAGCCTGGGCTGCCCCCAGGCCCTGAAACTCCCTTTCCACAGGGAATTGACTGCCACCCTTCTTACTTTGATTGTGAGTTCCTGCATGGCAGGAAGTTGGACTGGATGACCCTTGTGGTCTCTTCCAACTCGATGATTCTATGATTCTACTATCTTTCCACAGCAACCTTGTTTATTCTGGCAGCTGTTTGAGAACAAATTTTTTAAAGGGGGAAACAGGTCTCCTGGGCATTTATTTGCTGTAGTTTTTAATGGATTATATTTTAAACTGGTTTTAATTTTATGATAGTTTAATTGCTTTTAAACTTTTTGTATCTTGTGAATTTATAACTAGGTTTGTTCTAACTGCTGTAAGATGGCTATCTTGGGTCCCAAAATGAAAAAAGGTGTGTTGCGGAAAATAACACCACCGCCACCAATAGAACTTTTCTTACTACTGCTAGGGTTAGTACCTTGAACAGCTCTTTTAATGCTCAAGCTTAAAACTCTGATGACATGAGAGCTATTAGTCCAACTGCCTCCAGAAATTGTTGGCATCATTGACTATGCTCGCTTCTGGAAGTTGGACTTCAGCAACATCTAAAAGGCTGCAGTTTGACTACACATAGAATCATAGAGTTGGAAGAGACCACAAGGGCCATCCAATCCAATACCTTGCCATACAGACAGTCAAAGCACCCATGACATATGGCCATCCAGCCCCTGTTTTAAAAAACACCGAAGAAGAAGACTCCACTATAGTCTGAGGCAGTGTGTGCCATTGTTGAACAGCTCTTATTGTCAAGAGGTTCTTCTTAATGTTTAAGTGGAATCTCTTTTTCTGTAATTTGAATCCATTGCTCTGTTTCCTTGTCTCTGGAACAGCAGAAAACAAGCTTGCTCCTTCTTCACTATGACATCTTTTCAAATATTTAAAAATGGCTATCATGTTCTACAACAAAGCAGAATACAAATGTTTTAAGATGCTCCTGCTTCCAGGGCAAGGCAAAGAACATGGAATTCTGTCCTGCTGGGTCTCCAGCAGATTTTAGCACAGCCTTTTTTATTCTTGGCTCTCCCCTGTGGTGTGAGGTCCAAGCTGTGTAGAGAGCATCCAAGTTTAGCTTAGCATTTTGGTTGGAACACAAGACATGAGTTTACCCTATCCGTTATGAAAAGAATATTTAAAAAAACATTTGGAGAGAGAGAGAGAGAACATTTCTTACCAGGAAAGTCTAGGACTAATAAGAATCTTTCCAGTTCTGCACAACATTCAAACCTTTTTTGCTGAGGAAACAGCATTTTCTGTGCAGAAAATATTTTTTCTTTCTGTTTCTTGTTTAAAAAAATATCACAGGTGAATTCTGCACTGAATAAGTCCCAAAGTATGAATAATCTTCAAATACTGTACAGTTTTTTCTCACAGCAGGAAGAAAAATGTGTAAAATTACTTATTTGTGATTTGTTCTGTGCAAAATTCTCATATTTTTGTGGGGAAAAAACAGCATTTTCTGTGAAGAAAATTATATTACTGAACAGAAATATTATTTCTTTATGCACAGAAAATGCTGCTTCCTTTACACCAATATCACATGTGATTTTTGCACAAAGTCCTGAGCCGAAAAGTCTTCAAAAACTGCAGTTTTGGTAGACTTTCTCAAAGTGTGAAGAAAATTGCTAAACTTACCCATTGCTTCCTTTGAAAACAAAATGTGCAAAAAATACCATCGTTATGCACAGTGTAAGGTAGCACAGTCCAGAAAGGACTGTGCCAAATGCTATTGCAGAATTCCTACATTTTCCATAATTTTCCCATAGATTCTACAAATTTCTGCCATTAATGCTCTTTTAAATCAAATCCACATCTGTCAGTTACTATAACCAGATCCTCTGCTAGCTGGAATGTGCTAAGACAGAAACTGTATCTAATACACTTCAGAGGTGCCTGAATTTTGAGATGCTATCAGGTCTTAATCCCATTAAAGATAACAAGGTACTAACTAAAGAAACAAATGGGATTTGGTGTGGCTAGAAGGAGACAGAGGTAACAAAGAGTGTGTTAATTCTATAACTTTCCCCTACATTTCTCTAGCTGGAAGATGTTGGAGACATACTTGAAAAGATCCGCATTGGGCACGACAACTCAGGCATCAATCCTGGTTGGCATCTCACAAAAGTGCAGATACGTAGACTTCTACGCAATGGAAAGGTGAGACAAATTTAGTGCTACCTGTATTTATCCCAGTCAGTTGAATTTTTCTGCTTCCGAAAAGCAGAGAGGAGAACCAGAGACCATTGCAGGTAAGGCAGCAAGTTCCCCATTCAAATATTGCTGCAGCCAAGTACATTTACTAATGTAAAGCCCCCACATCCCCTAGCCAGCACACTGCTGGCTATAGACAAAAAGAAAAAAGAAAAAAGAAAAGAAAAAAGGATTTCCCTTCCATGTTCTGATTGTAGGAGCAAGAATGGCAACCTGCTTAATGCAGTATTGCATCTTCCTTTCTTCCCTGGTGGAATTTTAGGAAGGATATAGACAAATTGGAGCAGATGATGGAGAACAAAGCATATGAGGAAGATTTGAGGGACTTGGGCATGTTCAGCATGGTGAAAATAAAATTGGGAGGTGACATAGTTGCATTCTTTAGATATCTATGAGGCTATCACAGAGAGAAAGGGGTATATTTGTGCTCTGCTGCCCCATAGAGTAGGACCAGATCAAATGGTTTTAAGTTACAGGAGGGTAGATTTTGGCTGAATATTGGAAGGGACTTCTTCACAGTAAGAGCAGTTTGGCAATGGAAGCAATTATCTAGAGAGATGGTGGGGTCTTCTTCTCTGGACATCTTTAGAAAGAAGTTGGCAGCTACCTGTTGGGGATGCTCCAGGTGGAGTTCCTGCACTGTTTGAACATGATGGCCTATGGGACACCTTTTGGTTCTATGATTGCATGAGTAAATGGTTCTGTAATTCTGTGTGTGGGAAATGCCAAGCAGAGGGCTACCCAGGCTTGGGTTCTTGTGGATGAAAGAGCGGATGGTGGATCCATTAATATGGAGACAAACAATTCACTCTTGGTTTGCAGCCACTTCTCCTGCAGCTGCTCCATGTTATACAGGAGCTCTTATAGTGCCAAACCACTGCTGGGCATAGAGCTCAGCACCTGAATGGCTCCTGAACAATGTGGTGTAGCAAGGCATAAGGAGCCCTGGTGGCATAGTGGTGAAATGCCTAGACTGCAGCCACTCACTCATTCACAAACCACAAGGT
>CM034703.1:11829448-11841530 GCA_020142125.1 Phrynosoma platyrhinos | reverse complement strand
TCCTGATCTCTTCATATAGGCAGAAAATATGGGAAAGGCAGAGAACCCAGTATCTTTTCCAATTATTTCATAGCTTCCCTTTCCATTCTTAGAAGCTTATTGGATTCTTAAATAATACGACATACCTGATCTGGTTTGAAATTTAAAGCAGGCAGCATCCTGATATTATCAGAAGGATTTAGCCACCAAAATCACTGCCTGGGTCCATCCTGGGTCCATCCCTGCTCCCAGGGCTGCTCCGGCAGCCATTTTCTTAAGCCAGAAAACTCCCAGCTTCAAAACGAGGCATGCTGAGCACCCCTGTGGTCTGTGGTCATTATTTTTGTTTTCTTTATGTTCAGCATCATAACTGCCTTTGTACTTTCATTTTTGACATTCCTTATTAACTGTTCCAATTCCTGAATGTCTTCTGCTAATATTATGGTGTCATCCGCATATCTTGTTAATGTTGCTTCTTCCTATCTTAACTCCTCCTTTTTCCGTTTTTAATTTTACTTTTCTTATGATGTTTTCAGCATATAAGTTAAACAAGTAGGGTGATAGGATGCAGCCTTGCCTGATCCTTTGCCTATTAGGAACCACTCTGTTTCCCCAAATTCTGTTCTGATGGTGGCCTCTTCTCCTTTGTACAGATGCCTCATGAAGACTATCAAATATAGTGTCCCCATGTCTTTGAGTGCATTCCATAGTTTTTGTGATCTAAATAAAATGCTTTGCTGTAGTCTATGGGGGGAAGCAGACCATGGGCTGCCCCAGGAAGCTGCGCTGTGGGACCAAGGCATCCCCATGCCTCAGTCCTGTGGCACAGCTTCTCCACCCCTGGAAGGAGTGCTAAATTGGCGCTCCTTCCACAAGTTGACGAAGGTGTGCCGCAAAAGGCTGCGGTGCACCTTCGCCGACTCTTCCACCACAGCGCGTGCAAATGCTGTGGCAGGAGGTCCTCCTCGGAGCACCAGCTGTGCAGAGGGTCAGCTGCTCCGAGGACGACCTGGGGAAGGGGTTGGGGCGCCGATCGTGCGGCTGCCCCTCCCCTTCCCTGCCCCCAAGACGGCCCTTTAAGCCATCTGCTTAGGGGGTATGAAACACATGCTGATTCACATGCTGATGAAACACATAAGGTTCTCCTTAGGGTTTCTGTAAGTTGGAAATTACTTGAAGGCACACAATAACAACAGCCATCTTCACTGCTTCAGAGATAATGCAAACACACAGGCAAATACAGCTACATTTCATTTTGAAAAATACCGAGGTTAATTTAAATTGGCCTAGTGAGTGGTATTAAAAGTCCTTAGTAATACCCAGAGCTCCCAGAACATACTTTGGGATGAAGTATACATCATGTGGATTTCTAAAATAAAATTAGAAAGCACATGTACAAAACCCAGGACTTCCAGGAATTTAAAAAAAATCCATTTGGAGGCACCCTCAATGGCAGAACACATGCTTTGTATGGATAATATCCTGGATTGAATCCCCTATAGCTTCATGTAATGGATCCCAAGTAGCAGACTTGAAAAGTATATTTGCATGAAGGCTCAGACAGCTGTTGCTGGAGAAGGGCTAGGCCAGTGGTCTGAATCATAGAGTTGGAAGTTACCACAAGGGCTACCTAGTCCAACCTTCTCCCATGACCTGCTGTGTTTTCATATGCTCATCCAGAAATAATTACAAGGAATATTACAGTGGTCCCTCCACATTTCGCTGGAATAGTGGAGGGCCCCTATGAATGTGAAAAAAATGCAAATAACCCCCCCCCCACACACACACACACTATTCTTTTTATCTGAGAGAATACCTCTTTAGGAATATCCAGGTGCCCCAATGCAACTCTGCGATCAACATCTGTCAGAAGTTGATCATGGAATCACACTGGAGGACCTACAAATGATTAGAGAAGTGTTTTCTCTAGGAACATCTAGGTTCTCCAGCAAAACTTTATGGTCAATTTCTGGCAGAGTTGTGCTGGAGGACCTAGAGATTCCTAGAGAGAATATATCAATCAAAATCACAAAAAATCAAATCCACAAAAGTCAAAGCCACAAATGTGGAGGGCCAATTGTAATTGCTCACCAATTTAAATCAGGAGTTAGGAATCTTTTTCCTGTTGAGGTCCAAATGACATCTGTAGAAATCCCTTTCTAACCATAGGAGGAGTTACAGGTGCAGTGACGTATCTAGTATATTTGACACCCGGTGCAGATAATTTTTTAAGTACCCTTTCCTCTTCAGCAGCCTTTCCTGGGTTTGGCGGAACTGCTGGCCAGTGGGAAAGGAAGGACATTTCACCCAGCCAGCAGAGCCACCAGATCTGAAAGGCAGGCAGCCCAGTCCCACCAGTGGCCACTGGTGTAGAGTCACCAGATGTCTTAAACACAAAGGGGACAAGACACCACAAAATGCAGGACATTCAAGAAAAATGTAGGACATTAGAAAATAAAAGCTAAAAACACTAATATGAATGTACCGTAAATTTATTTCATATTGTTTATTTCCAGATATGTTATATATACTGTACTCTACTGTATTTTTCTGATGAACCTATTTTTGTTAAAATGCCTTGCTGGCTAGCACAATACTTACAGAACTCTCAATAAGACAAATGATTAAAATTGTACTTTACTAGCAACAAACCCTTGACTGATTCTACATTTAAATGATTTCTTTCATTTGTTCATTGTGCTGAAATTGCAGGTAGCCCATTGCCTAATAATTTGCTCTCTGTTTCCCCTCCAAGAAACAAATGTGCCCTGAGCTCTGAGGGACAAGGCTTGTCTGCTGTTGCTCCTAGGAAAAAAGGGCTTCAGAAGGATTGATCCTATCCCCCTGTTTGCAGTGAGGACAGGTTGCTAAGTAGACACATTTCTTGTAGGGGAACAGCAATTGTGGTGTTACTCAATGGGCTTTTTAGCCATGGTCAAATGGAGGACATTTTGAATTTCTTCCTGCACAGAAGGATGAAATGTAAGACATGTCCTGGAAAAGGAGGATGTCTGGTCACCATGCCACTGGTAGGGATAGATTTCTCCTGCCACCCCACAGCCTCTCCGGGTCAACTGATCAAGGAGCAAGGGGAGGTGACTCTCTGTATCACCCGGCACCAGACCTGGAAGGCTGCAGGTGTGGGTAGGGTGCTCCTGCCACTCAGCAACCTTTTCTGGGTCTCGTGGAACTGCTGGACAAGTGGCAAACAGAAGAGATTCACTTTTCCAACTGTGCAGCAAAGTGTCCGAACCCTTCCCACCAGTACACTGGGTGACACTCCATCTGAAGTGTCACCTGGTGAGCTCTATGCCCTTGCGTGCCCCTAATGACACACCTATACAGGTGCACTCCTTACCTTTGTTCTGAATTCAGCATGGGAGGGGGGATTATTTACATCCAGACATTCTCCACCAGCAGCTTATGTAATATTCCCTCCATCAGCTACAGTGGACCATTGCTATCCACTGGGGTTTGGTTCCAGGACCCTCTGTGGATACCAAAATCTGTGGATATTCAAGTACCATTATATACAGTAGCATAATAAAATGGTGTCCCTTATATAAAATAGCAATAGTAAGGTTTGCTTTCTGGAATTTGTATTTTCTTTTAATATTTCCAAGTTGTGGGTGCTTAAATCCATGGATAAAGAATTTGTGAATATGAAGGGCCAACTGTATATGGTTGGGGAACAAAGCAGGACAAAGGAAATAATAACCCAGATTTGATATGGGAGAAGAATGGATTAGGGATATGACTGAGTAAGAATCTAAAGGTTGAGAATGAGAGGCCAGGGACTCCCTATAAGGCCAATGGGCTTGTTTCAATAAAGCTGGTAGAATAATTCTATTCTTGCCACTGGTGGTACTGAGATAAAATGAGGTATTGATAGGTATAGGAAGCTCTACGGAAATTTATTTGGTGGTGGTGGTGATGATGATGATGATGATAAGATTTCCCTCATCCCCCATGTAGTTCATACATACAAGATTACTGTTTACACTGGTGATATTTCCGGTGCCGGAACAGATGCCAGTGTGTTCCTGATTATATATGGAGACCTGGGAGATACAGGGGAGAGAAAACTCAGCAAATCGGAAACTTGTATGAACAAGTTTGAAAGAGGACAGGTACTGCTATTCTTATTAATCAGAAAGGAAAATGTCAAAATTATTTATTCAGATATTTACATCCTAAGTGTGTATCTCACAGATCCATAACTTTTAATTTCAAATTTTCTAAAATAGGGGATTTTTTAAAAAATGTATTTGTTTTGTTTGTTGTTTGTTGTCAAATGAGTTTTCACTTATGCTAATCCTATGAATGAGAGACATCCAAGACACCCTGTTATCAACTGCTCTGCTCAAGTCTTGCAAACTCAGGGCCATGGCTTCCTTGATTGAATCTATCCACCTATAATGCAACCTTCCTCTTTTTCTACTGCCTTCCACTTTACCAAGCATTATAATCTGTTCCAATGGTACATATCACATCATGAAATGTCCAAAGTATAACAGCCTCTGTTTGGTTATCTTCACTTCTAGGGAGAGTTCAGGCTCGATTTACTCTAAGACCCGCTCATTTGTCTTTTTAGCAGTTAATGGCATCTGTAGGATTCTTTTTCTCAACATCATATTTCAAATGAATTGATTTTCTTCTTGTCAGCTTTCTTCACAACTTTAAAACCATACATAGAAGTCAGAAAAACTATGACCTGAATCTTATCTAGATGCTTCATGGCTGCCTTTCTAGGTTCTAATTTTCTTCAGATTTCTTAACCACAGTCTCTGTCCTAAAAACTATTAAACAGATTATAGTGAAAACCAAAAAGTGAATACAGTCAGGTGAAACAGAGCTGGGAAATATTCAGGGGTAGCTATGTTGGCCATTTAGCAAATTCAAACAAAAATCCATCCATGATACCTTTATTGGCCAACCAAAAGCACAATATACTTGTTGCAAGCTTTCAAAGCTCCATGGGCTTCTTCATCAGGCAAGATGTTACAAACCAAACAGGAGAAAAACAATTGGAGATGCTAGTCTGATGCCTACATGTTGTTTCAGTCTTTAGTTAAGATGGTATATGGTAGCAAGGATATCTTTTGTAGGCAGGTTCCTCCTCCTCCTGGCCATGTGGCTATAGGGAGATTTGCAAAGTCCAGGAAATTTAAAATCCATTTGCATCTCAACAGAGCCTCCTCTTTTGCAATCCAATATGTCTCCATTCCAGTGAGGCCACAGGCCTCTTTGTGGCAGAGAATAAAGGATTCCTCAAGAAGTCTCCATGTGTTTGTACCAAAATATTCCTTATGCAAACACATGAAATTCATGAGGTCAGCAAAAGCCAATAAGTGATTTGAAGGGGCTAGCACATATACACCATTAATCTTTTCTTATTTTACTGCAGTAGGGTTCAACACCTTTAAAATCCAGAGTTCAGATCAATCACGACACTGACAAGGAAGCTACTATCTTGATATGAATGCACTTTAAAGGTTTCCCACTCTGCAAATCCCTACTTGCAAGTTTTCAAGGGCAACTGAAATTTAGGCTTACAGGGATGGAAGTCCCTTAGCTCATGTTCAGAGATCTTTAATATTAGCCAAATGCCAAGAACCCATGGGGTTGACCATCTCTGAGTTAGACATTGATTACTCTAAGTAACCATTGTGTTAAATGGCAATGTTATAAAACTGAATACAAATACCAAATGCAAATGCATAAACAAATATGCCTATGCT
Source organism: Phrynosoma platyrhinos (assembly GCA_020142125.1). NCBI lineage: Eukaryota > Metazoa > Chordata > Lepidosauria > Squamata > Phrynosomatidae > Phrynosoma > Phrynosoma platyrhinos. Next base: position 11,835,810 of record CM034703.1, on the reverse strand, counting down.
GTGTGCAATGTGGATCTATCCTCATTGTGTATCCATGCACAATGGCACTGTAGGCACATCTCTTATTTCATAACATTGAACTGAATGGAGATATTCTTCATCAGACAAAGATATCCAATTACTTCCATAGGAAAAACTACATGTGTATAAGAAACCAATCGGATTCCATTCAAAATGTCATGCTTGCATTAAAAAAATGTAGCTTTTTTAAAAATGCAGTTCTTTCTGTTCAATTTCCCCTAGGAAGACATGTTCACAATCAAAGCTGTGGACCTTGGCACTGTCTATAAAATTAGGATACGCCATGACAACAGCTTTCCAAGGCCGGACTGGTACCTGGAGAAAGTAGAAATCCTTGATGAGAATACAGACGACCTGTACTTGTTTCAGTGTGAACGCTGGCTGTCAAGGAAGAAAGAGGACAATATGATTGAGAGGATACTTTGGGAAAAAGTATATCATATGGCTAAGTAGTTTTCCTTTTTTTCTTTTTTCAAAGAATCAAAGGTAGTTTAATCAGTGTTTATGATGCTTAATCCCACTTTCCACTAAAGATGGGGAAAATCTGAAAAGTTTGCCTTCTCTCATATTCAAGTATTTTTAAATCCCAAATTGCTTCTGCCAGAATATGGAGAAATCTGTGAATTTTGGTAAATTCTTCAAAGATAAACTAAAATGAAATTCTCCTCCATTTGGAAGAACCAAATTCAATAAGTAGAGCTCTTCCCAGCTGGGAAAGAGTCATCATGTAACTGCCTACCTTACAAATGTCAAAGAGGAGTAGTCTTTCGGTGGATGACAACCTTAATTCAGCATGATGCGTTGGTGACAGATGGATTCAACCCCCATCCCTAGCCCCTGGCCCAGGCTAGTCATATATATTTCAGTGTCTCCCATTTTTATAAAAAACAAACCAACAAACCTGAAATTCCTTCTGGCCTGTATATGAAAATATTTGCTGATGATGAATTTGAGCCTTATTGCATGAGAAAACAAAGTGAAGCCAGAAAGTAGCAGCTTTCTCCATGCCTTATTGCATGACGCCATAATGCTTCAGTTCTCTTCCTGTGAGAGATGGTTGTGAAAGCATGTCTTGTGTCAAATGGATTTTTCCAGCTAGAAAAAGACACACTATTACAGCCATTTCCCGTGGGAAGAGAACTGAAGTGCTACAACATCATGTGATAAGACACAGAGAATGCTGCTACTCTTCAGCTCTGTTTCCACTTTGTTATCTCATACAATAAGGCCATTATTTTCTAAAATTGATTGAAACGAAATCCTCCCATGTCTAAACTTTCACCACAGTTGTCCCTGTCTGGACACGATACTCCTTTTTGCGACCACATAACACTGTTGTGGTTACCTAGTAGTCTACTAAGACCTTAAGATCCTATGTAAGTGATGAGTCTTCAAAAACTTTCCTTGGCAACTAGGTGTTCTAGAGACATTAGTAACCATAGTTTCTTGAAAGGAGTAGCTACATCCATACTTTTACTGCTATAGCACCCCATGGTTCCAATTCAACATCCTTTCATCATAGTGTAAGTATCCACATGTAGAGATACACTACTCAAACACCACACAACCTCAAGGCAGAATAGCAACATGTTGCAACACATGTCAATGACTGAGTGCCATTGTGCAATGTGCAATGCACAATACACGATGCCCAATTGCAGTGCACATCCACGATCCACAATGGTATTGCATAATTGCAACATGCAAGGACAAGGCATAGAGTAGCATGCTTTCTACATGCTCTACATCCATTGCTATCAGCAGAATAGGTCCACTGCCCAAGGGTGACGTTTTGGCTCTGTATGTGTAGCATGGCTTATGCATATGTGTGTGTGTGTGTTTGTGTTTGTGTCCCTAACTGGGTGCCAGCGCTTTCAAATGGGAAGGAGCAGTTATCACTGGAGCCCATCTCTGTTCCTCCAGAAAAACAGCAGTCAACCAGTCATAATGGGACTATTGGCTCAGCGGTGGTGGTGGTGAGGCATCCCCTCCTTCTTGGACTACAGGCTACCACTACATATTTTTTTGGTAGGAGGGAAGAAGATACTCTACCATTAGAACTGGAATTTTAGAAAGGAAGCCCTTGGTAATTCCCAGAAGTAATGGAACCAACTTCCCTTTTTCATTGTGACCTTGGTAGTTATCTATACATTGCAGCCATTTTGCTAAAAGGCAGAGACAGTAGCCAAGACCTTATTCAATGCTAACAGAGTATGATGGGAATGACCTGAAATAATGCAGGGGCTGAGACAATGTACTGGCAGTCATTTCAGTTGCTGCTTTGGATTATGGGGGAGGTTGAGTGGAAGTGTCCCTATGCACTGTCCAGCCTTTACACTGGTTTGTTGCAGTGTGTGGTGGCTGGCTGGAGAGGAACTGCTTGTCTAAGTGGGTTCTGGATGCCTCCTTACACAAACATATAACAATAACAACTGCTGATGCAATACCAGTGAAATCCTCCAGCAGATTCTAGCTAATATCACCTTATGTTTGGAAAGTAGTTGCAACACTGGATAAAAAGCCATCTTTGAAGGGCTCCATTTGCTTTCATCTTCTGAAAATAGCTGCAACCAAGGTCTTGGCCTCCACCAGCAAAATGATGGATAAGACACATGAGAAGTCGACCATTACTCAAGCCACTTTCAATTCCCAACTGTATTCTTTATCTCTAGCACATTGGTACTGCAGTGAAGTTTCTAGGGAAAATAAGACATACTATATGTTAGCTTCCAGCAGAGCACTCTTTTCAGGTTTCAATTGTAGATGGGAAAACACTTCTAGGGTTTGTTTGTTTGTTTGAAAGGTAAGATTCATTGCAAGGAACAAATAGATAGACTATAGACTGAATTGCAAAAACAAGAACAGTACTGTACTTTAAGGAAAATTTTTGTGGTTCTTCCTCAAATTCTCCCTGAAACTTCCAATTACTGTATCAGATTTTATATCAACATGGGTTAAAATCAGTGTTTCTGTGCTAAGTAAAAATGTCCTGCCTTTTGTGGCTCCATTCATATGTTGGAAAGAGGAGTGGTGATGGGGAGGCTTTTTTTTCTGGATAGCTAAAATGATAGGTCTGGGTAAAAAAAAATCACCTTGGGTGTTATAAATGTTTTGAATCCCAGAGAGGGAGGGAGGGGGGCTGGTGTTGTTAAGGTTGTGAATCCACTTTGGATTTGGGTCTGAACTTTAAGGTTTTGAAGCTATTTAAGTTGCAAAGGTTCATTAGTCTATAACCCAGGGCTAGGGTTGCCATATTCCAGTCCCTCATAGCCACGTGTCTATTTTGCATATTATACAAATTAATATAATTATACATATTATTAATTTGCATTCTGATCATGCAAATTCAGCCCATTAATCATTGCACTTTTTCTACCATTATGTTTCAACCTAAGTACCAGTATGAAACTGAGAGCTCTTTTTTCCTTCTTTTCTTCCCTAGCTGGTGTGAAGAAAGGGAGGCTTGCATGCAGTCCCAGAGAATAAAGGGACTCCCTTTACTCTCTTGAGGGTGTTTGGAAGTGAAGTTCCACCGTGTTGCTTAGCCCTAGGCTCAAGCCCTGACACAATTACCACACAGCCCAAGACCACCTCTGCTCACCTCCTTTTCTTTCTTGCCTTCTGGCCCTGTCAGAGGAAGAGGGAAAGGAAGGGAAAGGAATGGAAGAATAAAGTGGCGATGCTACACCCGTACAGTAGCAAATAGAGCCTGAAGGGCAGGATGAGGCTCCCACCAGTGCCAGTTTTCTTGCACAGTTTCCTGCTTCATCACCACTGCCACATTTTCATCTACCATCAACCTGCAAGAAAGGAGAAATCTGGGATTGACTGCTTCAACTGGCCCAGTCTGGGATTTTCCAGGTTTTCTGGGATGAATGGCAACCCTACCAAGAGCAGACTCACTACTTCACTGACATTAGAATCAACAGCTTCCACTGAGGTAGTGTAGGGTGTAGTTGAACATTCTGAATTGGAAATGGAACCATTCCTCAGACCTCTCCAAGAAATTAAAGAATACATAGATGGACAGAAGTCATTGCTGTCAAATATGATTTTGTTGTCAACTGCCATCAAGTCAACTTCAACTTATGTCAACATTATGAAGTTTATTGCACTCTTAAATAATATGAGTTACCTGATCTGGGTTAAAATTTAAAGTTGGCGGCATCCTGGTTTTATCAGAAGGATTTAGCCACTGAAATCACCACCCGGGTCCATCTTGAGTCTATTCCTGCTCCCAGGGCCACTCTGGCAGCCATTTTCTTAAGCCAGAAAACTCCTGGCTTCGAAAAGAGGTGCACTGAGTGCCCCTGTGAGTGGGGATGGACCTAGGATGGACTCGGGTGGCGATTCTGGTGGCTAAATCCTTCTGATAAGATCAGGATGTTGCCCACTTTAAATTTTAACTCAGATGCGGTAACTTGTATTATTTCAGAGTGCAATAAACTTATATGAATGAGAGACGTCCAAGTCACCCTGTCATCAACAGTCCTGCTCAGGTTTTGCAAACTCAGGTTTCCTTGTTGAGTCTATCCATTTACAGTACAGTTTTGCTCTTTTTCTACTGCCTTTCACCTTACCAAGCATTATTGTTCTTTTTCTAGTGAGTGATGTCTTCCCATGATATGACCAACATATGAGCATCTTAAGAAGTTATTACACACAGCTTTTAAACCATGAGTATACTGGGAAGGAAGGAAGGAAGGAAGGGGCTTTGGCAAAACTCATTGCATGATGATGGCTCAGACCCATAGCTGCTTTGTCCCCCACTTGCCCCTTTTCATTCACAGGGGAAACCCATGAGTGACCCAGCAGTTGTGCAAATCTACAGGTGCAAATGTCGCTCCCAGGGCATTTGTGTGATTGCCAGATATGTGGTGACAACAAAAATATCCTAAAGGCATGCTGGGTAAGGCATTGGGGTGGGGATTAAGGGAAGGCTCAGGAAGAGAGTGTGATGGGGGCAACAGTCCCAGTCATGCAGTTGTGAGAAATGCAGTAATGGCTGCTCAAAAGCAGTAAGTTCTCTATTATTATTATTATTATTATTATTATTATTATTATTATTATTATTATTATTATTATTATTATTATTATTATTGTGTAGCTGCTGTGACAACAAAGCCACATGCAGTAATGTCCTTAGCTCAGTAATCTTGACTTCCAGGCCTGATTTGCTCTAGGATCCATTAATTTGTCCTTTTGGCAGTCCAGGATATCCGCAGAACTCTCCTCCAGCACCATATATCAAATGAGTTGATTCTATCAGCCTTCTTCACTGCCCAGCTTTCACAGTCATACATAGAAATCAGAAATACAGTGGCAAGGACAATGCTGACTCATATCTTGAGGATCTTCTCTAGTTCCTCACAGTTGCTCTTCCAAGTAGTCTTCTTCTGATTTCTTGAGTACAGTATTCATTTTGATTAATGACAGAGACAAGGTATAGGAAATCTTTGACCTTCTTAATGTCTTCATTGTCTGCTTTAAAGTAAGTAAATAATTTGTGGTCAGTATTTTTGTTTTCTTAATGTTCAACTGTATACCTGCCTTTGCACTTTCTTCCTTGAGATTCTTCTGCAATCATTCTAAGTCTTTGCTATTTTCTGCTAGTAATATGGTGTCATCTACATATCTTAAATTGTTGATGTGCCTTCCTCCAATTTTCACACCTCCTTCTTCAGAGTTAAATACAGCTTTCCGTATGATATGTTCAGTGTAGATGTTAAACAGATAGGGTGATAAAATACAACCTTGCATGAGCATGACCTCCTTGCCAATTGGAAACCATTCTGTTTCTCCATATTCTGTCAGAACGGTGGTCTCTTGTCCTGACTACAAATTATGCATTACAATAGTCAAATGTTGTGGTACATCCATTTCTTTAAGAGCACTGAGGAATTAAAGGCTGTGGTAGGTTTTTACAGCAAAGCTCTCATGTCCTTCAGCTGATAGGGAGCCAGGATTTCTTCACAGGTAGTGGTGGGTCAGATTTCTACATGCCAAATGGGTTGGCAAAGGTTCCCTAAGCTGGTGCATGTATTTTTCCTAGGATGAGACTGAACAGGTCTAAACAAAGGAATCCCTACTACTCAGAAGCAAGCTTCTATCTCCTTTCTAGAAACTTGAGAACAGAAAAGCCAAAAGGTTACCTCCGTCATGCCTAGACTGGAAGGCTGGGGCATGTATTCTCTCCAAAAATTTGGAGATTTCATGGTCTTGTCTACTGGAATGCTCTGGGAAAAATGAATCATGAAGCCTAACTATGCCAAGTGCAATATATTAATTTGCCCTAAGCCCAAATAGAGCTGTTGTGGTACCATTATGTGTGTTGCCAACAG
>CM034703.1:11804864-11815759 GCA_020142125.1 Phrynosoma platyrhinos | reverse complement strand
ATTATTATTATTATTCTCTGAAGATGCCAGCCACAGATGCAGGTGAAATGTGAGGAAGAAATTCTTCTAGAATACAGCCTCACAGCCCAAAAACCCCACAAAACCCCACAGATGCTGGCTGTGAAAGGCTTCGACTTCACTATCTTGATATGTTTCAACCACTTTCTGCTAAGGAACTTCAAAAAACAAAGGTGGTGCTGGACAAAAGAGAAGATATTGGGAAGAGCGATTCTTTGATGTTCCTTCTTAACTCCATATCTTGTTCCCATTAGTAACAAAACTGGAATAAATTATGGCAGAGAGAGAGATTATGTAAATTTGTTCAATTGGTAACCTCTATAGAATCATAGAATCACAGATTTGGAAGAGACCCCAAGGGCCATCCAGTCCAACTTTCTGCCATGCAGAAATACACAATCAAAGTACTCCTGGTAGATGACCATCCAGTCTTTGTTTTAAAAGCTCCAAAGAAAGAAGTTTTAAAACCTCCACACTCAGAGGCAGCATATTCCACTCTCAAACAACTCTTACTATCAGGAAGTTCTTCCTAATGTATAGGTGGAATCTCCTTTCCTGTAGCTTGAATCCACTACTCTGAGTCTCTGGAGACTAGCATCTATGTGGATCCCCTGAGTGCAGAATATTATTTGCAGAGCTCACAGTAAACACAACCAGCCCTTGCTCTTTATTACCAACTTTTTGGCAGTGTGTAGGATCTTCTGAGCTTCCCCTGGCTCTAATCATGTCTTGTTTCCCCCTTTTTCCTCAGGGCTTTGCGTCTTCTCTCATTCTGTTCCATATGGCATTCTGGCTAGAATGGTCTTTTGGCTAATCTTATCCCACTTCCTCTTTGACAAATCTATCATATCTCATTATTATAACCTCACAGCATCTGTGCCAGTTGGAATTTGCCAGACCTTTCTGAGAACATAGGGAGATCGAGACAAGAATGACTTCCAGCTTTGAAAAGCCAGCAAATGCAATATAAATGATGTGCCAGGGTGCAAAGAGTGAATGGCTGTGCCTTGCCCATTCATAAACTAGGATTAGAAATCATTTCTAATCACAAGAGGTGTGAAATTTCCTAATGTATATAAGACTGAAGATCCATCCTTGAATGTCGTCTAGGGGCAGCTAATGAAAGTGTCCTCTGGGTGACACTTGCCAACCTAGACTTGGCCAATTGAAGTAAATGCCCCTCAGAGGACCTAAGCATATGGGGCGGATTATATGGGAGGAGGTTATCCTGTAGGTAACCTGGACCCAAACCATATAGGGCTTTAAAAGGTAATAACCAACAGGTATGGTAACCAGTGGAGTGGTTTTAATATTGGTGTGATTTGTTCTGTCCTAGATGTACCAGCAATCAATCTGGCTTCCGTGTTTTGGACTAATTGAAGTTTTCAAACTTGATACAAAGTTAGTCCACTGTAGAGCATATTGCAAAAGTCCAGCCTGGTAATTACCAGAATGTGCATGACCATCTTTAGGTTCTCCAGTTCTAGGCAGGGGCACAACTGATGTATCAGCGGAAGCTGCCAATAAGCACTCCTGACCATCACATCTATGTGGGCTGATGTTTTGCAAGACGGATCCAGGAGCACTCCAAAGCTGCAAATAGTCTTTCAGAGGGAAGTGCAATCCCTTCCAAAACTGGTTGACATACCTCCTAACCCAGATTAGGACTCTTAATAGCAAGCACCTCTGTCTTGTCTAGATTCAGTTTCTGTTTGTTTCCCCTCATCCAGCCCATTACTTGCTCCAGGCACTAATTCAGAGGAGACACACTATTCTTAGCTGAGGCTGTTTTTGAAGCTTTGGAGAAATATATTTGGGTATCATAAACCAAACTTTCAGTGGCTGCAATCCAACATCCTTACAGCATAATATAAATATCCACATGCCAAATACAGAGTGGTTGCCTATTGGTGTGTTGGGTGGCTAAGATTTTCATCCTGGCCAGACAGCATGATTATATCCCGCTTTTCTCCTGGGATGGAATCCATTTTGAGAGTTGTGCTGCAATACATCAGAATGGCAACAGATTGTAGAAGACTGGGTTGTGTCATGGCTGCACTGATAGTCACGTTAGGAGAGGAGTGAATCCACTTTGGGTTGTAGGACGTACCCAAGATGCTGAATGCTATCTTTTGAATAGCTAGCATCCTGGAACATTCTTTAAAGTCTGGAATTAAATCAAAGAGCAGATACACTGCACCCCAAACGTGGAAGACACCAATAATCACTGCTTTGTTGGATATCCTTCTCAAAGCATGGAAATTCTCCATATGATGCCAGGTCTTTCTTTGATAGGTTTCTACACCTAGAAGATGGTTTAGTCCTGCCTTTCAGAACTGATGTAATCATTCCTCAGAAAGTCATCTGAACTTAGAATAAATGTATAAAAGGGTAAGCAATTTTGAAAAGTCCAGGGATCATTTTCTGTCCTCAGGGACCACAAGAAGTCTAGAAATACTTGAAAGATACAGATGTAACTGGAAGTCCACTTCTGTTTCTATTTCAAAAGCTTTGGGAGGGGAGTATGAAGGCCCTGTGGCCTGCTCTAACAGAAGCAAACAAAGAGGAGACAAGCTCCACATGTTAAAAGATGGTCAAGTGTTTATTAATTCTTAAAAGCCCAACACATTTTGGCCACAGTAGGCCTTCCTTAAGGGCCTTCAAATGAATTCACTGGAGTTGTGAACACTCTCCAAAATACAGGACCATACCCTTCTTTCTCTGATCAAGGGACCAAAAGTGGCTTTCAACAAAATAAAGCAAAGTGCAGCTCAACATCTTAAGATAAAAGATTAATTTTTAGAAGCAATTAAACAATTCGGTAAAAAACACAGTTAGAAGTTAGCAGTCTCCTGACTCTTGGTGAGAGAAAGGCAGGGTATAAGTTGAACAAGAAAGTTGAAATAAATAAAAGGTAGTAAATAAATAAAACACTTCAAAACTCACATTTAAAACATAATGAGGAAGATAAAAGCACAGCTTTATCTTTAAAAGAGCCATCTGCCACATGAGTTAACAGCCAAAGTCCTTGTTGTTGTGGACCCTCAAGTCATTTCTGGCTTATGGCAACCTTAACGTGAACCCTCCATAGAGTTTTCTTAGCAAGGTTTGTTCAGAGCAGGTTTACCATTTTCATCCTCTGAAGCTGAGAGAATGTAACTTACTCAAGGTCACCCAGTGGGTTTCCATGGCTGAGAGGGAATTCAAACCTACTCTAGAGTCCTTGTCAAACCACTATACCACACTGGCTCTTTTTCAACCAAAGTCTTGCCTAAATATTAAAGTCTTTGCCTGCTAGTAGAAATAGAGTGGAGAAACACTGGGAGGATTTTTGCTCCCCCAATTAAGTATTGCAGAGTATTTGGCCAAAGAAGACAGGAGAAAGTGCCAGTGAGAAGTGTCAGAGTCCATTTTCTTTATTCCCATCACACCGTTCAAGGAGTCTGAGCATCCATGCATCTCACAGCAGATCTGCTCAGTTTCCTAGGTCATTAGCTCTCATTTTCTGCAGGATAATAATGGTGTGGCTGAAACAGTTAGAGAAAAGTGATCAATTGCTATTCTTTAAGGCAGGATGAAGGAGATGTACAAGAGATCTATCATTTCAGATGGGGACAGTTTGTTGTATGATTTTTAAGTTATTAAGATATTGAGGTTGGACTGAGGAATCATTTCTTTGTTCAAAAGGGGGAAGCTAAAAGGCTTTGGCGCCTCGTCTAATGAAGAACAACTTTTTCTTTGAACATGATGAACCATCATTGCTTCCAGTGTTGCTTTCTGTGAGCAGATTGTTCATTAAGCTGATTGACTGGGAGAGGCTTCCTTGAAGTGATTGGGATACATAATTATGCCGATAAGAATGTGCCGAAAATTAATCTCTTAAGTAATTTGTCACTGACACACGCACTGAGGTTCTTGGAGAGAAGTCTGAACTATTTGCAATTTGTTGGGTGGTTCAGACAGTGTTGGATAGAGAGGATTCTCATATCTCGAAGCTAAGTGGGGTCGTACAAGTTCAGGAAATGAAAAAGAAAAGGCTGCTGAGCTTTTCAGTGATGGTCTGGGGAACTCTGGGAGCTGTAGTCCCAGCATAGAAACATTTCCAATGGGTGTGCTGGCCAACAGAGCCGAATCAAAATTGTTCACAATTTTCTCAAACTTTTTCAGTTATAAGTTAGTGTGTATGGGAGGGGATGAGAGCATTCCCCCCCCTCAATATATAAGAATAATGCGCTCCCCATGAATTTTTCCTTCAGTCTTTAAATTTCTAGCATTTGCGACAGTATCCCATCAAACATTATTTACATCTAGAACTAGTGATGTAGGGCCTGTACAGAGCAGCCAAAAGGGCTGGCCTGGGGGTGGAGTTGGGGTATGGCGACCACACACTGGCCGCCCTGATGCTACTGTCACACCGTGCACCCCACCGCACAGCACATAGTGTCAGGGTGCTCCCTTGGTGCAGTGTTTAGACACACTGTGCCAAAGGAGTGAGAAGAGCTGTGGCAGAGGCAGTAAGGGCAGCTTTTTGATACTCCAAAAAGGATCAGCATTTGCCAGCTTTTTTTGGAGTGGCAAAGTGCCAGATTGGGGCCACAGCATACAGTTGCCATGGCCCTGATCTGGCACTCCCAGGGGCAGCATAGAGATGCCCCTTAGGGGCCGTCTGTATAGCCCCATAGACTCCAGTCAATTGACTTGATTTGGACTCTTCTCAGCAGTAAATGATACACTGACCTGCCACTTCTATACAGTAGGCCCTTGGTATCCTCTGGGTTTTGGTTCCAGGATTCTCTGTGGATACCAAAATCCATGGATGCTCAAGTCCTGTTAAATACAGTGACATAATAAAATAGTGTCCCTTATACAAAATTGCAAAATCAAGGTTTGCTTTTTGGAATTTATATTTTAAAAAATATTTCCAAGCTGGGAATGGTTGAATCCATGGATAAAGAATCTGTGGATATGGAGGGACAACTGTATTTTTTGTGACTAACTTGCTGGTCATTCACTTTGAGCAGCAGGCAAGACAGGCTACTGGAACGTGGGATGCATTTCTTGGAGAAGAACAGTAAACATGTTAGGCAACAGGCTTGAGGCAAAAGGTCCTTCTAAATCTTTTCAAAAGCTTTAGGAGGCTCCTCTGATGTGCAGCAAGGACAGGATGCTGAGTAGATGCTCAAGCCCATTGCCTAATGCATTTGCTGTTCCCCTCTGAGAAACACACCTTGTCTCCTTTTTTTCTATTAAAGTTGGCCCCCAAAGTTGAGACTTGACCTGAAAGGATCTTGCAAGGACTTGACACTCGACTTGAGACTAGAAGGCAGAGGCCTGAAACCTGACTCGAGACTGGGAGTAAAAGACTTGACTAGACCACTGACTAGAATTCTTCTACTGCAATGTTTGCATTTCCTTCATAACTTTGCCTGCCCTTTCCTTTGGATACTTAAACTGTCTTTCTAAACACTCAACTAATGTTTTAGAAATTTGGGTACTGTACGAAAATTTAATTGAAGAGCAGAATTCTTATTCTGGGACAATGCCTTCATTTTGACCCCAGCATAGCAACACTTCTGTTATATGTTTTCCCCAGTTTTTCCGTTTCCCTTCTTGTTTTATCTAGATGTGGCCCTCCCTTTTTTTCTGGTGTTCATCTTTTCATTTACCTTATTCTTACTTGTTTCCACTGGGACGTTTTGTTGCAGTTTCCATCTGTAAATTAAGGGTGCTATCCTAAATTATTTTATGAAAGAATAAACCCACTTGTACTTAGTAGGAAATATTTTAAGTAAATGTGCAGGTTGCCACTGTGCAACTGTGAACTCATTAATGTAGCAGTTTGTCCACTAAAACTGAAGATAAAAAGGGAAAAGGAGGGGGGCACTCACAGCATCTGTGAGACTATTTATTTTCATGTGAGCTTTCATGAATTTTAATCCACTTAGTCAGGTGCTCTGATGGAGTACAAAATTAATGCCATGGCTATTGACTTTTGGGATGGTGAGAGAAGAAGCCTAAATGGGCCAGGAATGGACCTGAATGAACCCTACATTTTCTTCCAAGCTCCACACTCTGCCAGCCAACTAGGCTGCCTTTGACTGTCTGGCCTTCCTACTCCATACCAGAGCCTGGGAAGCCATGTGGGTTTTTGGGAAAGAGAAAGCACCCCGTTGCCTGGAATTTATCACCCATACTCATTTCACTTTCAGTTACAATCTGCAAAGTGATACTCCCAGTGAGTCAAGAAATGCACTTGTTTTATGCACAATCTGTAACAAAACACCATTGTCTCTGTTCATATCACTGCTAATGGACTGGGACTGTGAATATATCCCAGTCAGCTGTTTTTCTCTCCTATCTTAGTCTGAATTATTATTTTTTGTCCCAGAACAGCAACTTGGAAATCATTGATTGTATGCCTAGGAAGATTCAAATGTTCATGAATATTGTCAATTCTAGTATCAAATGTGTGTCCATTTATCCTCTTCCATAGAGACTGTCTTATTTGTCCAATGTAGAGTGCAGGGGATATTGCTGACAGAGGATGCTTTATATCATATTGAAAGATGAGCACTTAAATGTATATCTGATGTTATGGCTTTCTGCTTTCTCCTTCCTTCCTTCCTTCCCCCTTTCTCCCTGTATCTGGCTGTATACACTATTACAGTTGTGGTTTTCCATACTGATGCTTTCAGAGCTTGATAAAATTACCTCTTTTGATGATAATTCCCAGAATCCCTAACTAGCATGCCTACTGGCTTGTGGGCTACATGAGACCTGTAGTCAAAATAATGTTTCCAAGCTCTGGATAGTTCTCTCTGCCTGTTGTTAGCATATCCCACATCCCTCTTGCTGAACATGGGGTTTCATATTTTCATATTCGATATCTGACATCAGGCATGTTTTTAAGAGGTCATGATGGCCTTTGGAACACTAGGAAGTTACACATGTGAGAAGGCACACTGGCTCTAACACATGTGAGAAAGCACACTGGCCATGTGGGAGACCTAGATGTTAGTAAAATAAAAGGTAAATGGGCTTGCTGCTTACTCCATCCTCCCTCAGGCTCTTCACACTTCCCCTCAATGGAGATTAAGCAAGTCCCATCACAAAGGCAGTTAAAGGCCCTACCTCCACTCCACCCCACCCCACTCCACCCCAGGCTGTGTTCCTATTTACCTTTCCTGTCCAACTATCCATGGGTTGTCTCAAATCCTATCAATGTTTGGTCACTCCAAAGTTAAAGGCATCAGCTGATCCAGTTCCTTTTGTCAATTCCATGGGAAAACCATTACAGCTTTTGTTACACCCATGGGATAACATCAAACACCTCTCGAGACTATGAAATAGGATACAACTATCCATCCCAGACATAGGTACCTTGCTCACAGTTTGCTCACAGACCCTATGCACACATAAGGACCCTCTCACTCACTTTGTTCCCCTCGGATGTTGTCTGAGCCACTCTTCAGCTTCCATGGGCAACTCTCTTCAGGACTGGTAATTATCACTCCTTCTAATTCCCGATATCTTACTATCCAATGCTTCACACCTTTCTTTCTGTTAGCCTTGTGTGATTCTTAAGGTTGCTTTGGTTTTGTGTGTTTGAGTGCATCATTGGACATTTTCAAAATAAAACATTGTTATTCATTAAAACCAGAGTCGCTCTGCAGTGAGTACTGTTACACATAGGAAGAAAGATCTCTGAAGTTAACCTTCTCTCTCAGGCCTCCTTTTGAGCTAATAATTCCTCCCAAATACCAAGGACACAATGACACTATTGGTGGAGTCCCTAAGGGCACCCCCACACATACACATACACCTTTTAGGGTAACACTGTGGGTGAGATTATGGTTCTGTTCAAACTCCTGATCACTGCAAGGCATCTTCTTTCCTGATAGCCCTGTCCCCACAGGGACTTTTCATTTGCTTTTGTTTAGACCAACAGCATGTTTTTTTTTCTTACTGGGTTCTGCAGGTGGGCCATGATGGGGCCACACCAGAAAGCTCCTGGCTCTTAGAAGAAATAAGCATTGTCATACCCACCAAAGGTCTCATGTACACCTTTGTTTGCAAATGTTGGCTGGCTAGAGACATGGGAGATGGTCTTACTTCACGAGTCTTCAGTGTCCTGGATGCTGATAGTGTCAACATTGGTCTGAAGGTCAGTTCTGTTGCTAAGTCTTGTAACCGCCATTATTAGCTTTTCCCCCTACAAATTATGTGGGCTAAAGGGATGTGGTGGCTTAGTGGTTAAGACGCCAATTCTGATGATCGGAAGATCAGAAGGTTAGCAGTTGGAAGCTCGAGTGCCACATGATGGGGTGAGCTCCTGTCACTAGTCCCAGATTCTGCCAACCTAGCAGCTCGAAAGCATGCAAATGCAAATAGATAAATAGGTACCTCTTTGGTGGGAAGGTAACAGTGTTCAGTGCAGTTATGCTGGCCACATGACCACCAGAGCAGTCCTCAGAAATGCTGGCTCTTCGGCTTAATAATGGTGGAGGCAGGGGTCAGCGGGCTGGATGCGGCCCACGGGCCGTAGGTTGCCAACCCCTGATCTAATCAGTCTCAAACCTTGATGGCTATCATCAGTATTATCTTATTATCAAAAATCCTGATGGCTATCATCACTATTATCTTATTATCTTATGGTTTTAAATTCCATAGTTTACTCTGTGAAGAGGCATGAGGTAGTCCTATATCACAGAACTGCATAACTTAAGTAAGCATTTTATGGGGAAAAATAAGAAAAAATGTACAGCTTATTCCAAGAAATGCTTCTCAAGACCAGGTTCATTTTGTCTCTTAACTTTCTGTACCTTATCTGGATGTTCATCTTCTGCCGGGCTCTGAGATGTCTGCCTTGTTCCATGCAAAACCTATGAGCTGACTGCATGCTCCAAAGCCTGTTCCATTTTTTAAGGTAGTGGATCAGTCTTTGCTTTAAAAAAACAAGAAAGAAAGAAAGAAAGAAAGAAAGAAAGAAAGGGCTTATGGAATGCTTCATTTCTCCCCAGATTTTGTATGAAGTGACTGTTGTGACTGGAGATATCTCAGAAGCTGGAACTGATACCGGAATTTTTTTTATACTCTTTGGATCCAATGGATGCTCAGAAGAGATGCAGCTGGATAAAAATGGAGACAGGTAACCATTACTTCACCTGGGACCTGTTCACACTACAGGATTATATGACTGTGATTCCTCTTTAACTGTCATGGTTCTGTCCTATGAAATCCTGGGATTGACAATGTAGGGAGGGGCTTTTAGAATTCCTAACCAGAGAGTTCCAGTGCCCCACCAAACTACAGTTCCCAGGACTCCATAGGATGAAACCTTGGCAGTTAAAATGGAATAACGGTGCTAAATTCCATAGAGTCAAAGACAATACAGCTTAACTCTGTTCCAGCACTATTGTTCCACTTTTACTGCTGTGCCTCCTGTGGCATTCTGGGGTTTTGTAGTTTAGGGAGGCCGAAGAGCTCTCTAGCTGAAAATGCTAAATGCCCTTCCCTGAATTGCAAATCCCAGGATTCCACAGAAGGCAGCCATAACAGTAAAAGTAGAATAATAGCACTATAATAGTATTGTGTGGTAAGATCAATAGAATTATTTACTCTATGGACGATATCACACTACACTATTATTGCACTATTATTCCATTTTACTGCTATGGAATTCTGGTGTTTGTAGTTTAGTGAGACTGCAGAGCTCTCTGGCTGAGAATTCTAAATACCACTCCCTAAACTGCAGATCCCAGGATTCAACAGGAGGCAGTCATTGTAGTCGAAGTGGAATAATAGCACTATAGCAGTGTAGTGTGATATTGTCCTATGAAATAAGTTGGAAGGGACCACATGGTGCATCAGATCCAACCCCCTCCCTAGTGGGTAGCTGCCCAGCCTCTTTTTGAAGACATCCAGACCCCATCATCTCTCTCAGAAATTGGTTCCATTGCTGAACAGCTGTCACTATCAAGAAGTTTCTTCGAATGTTCAATTCAAATCTACTTTCCTGTAACATAGACCTAGTTCTACTCTCTGAGGCAGCAGAGAACAAGCCTGCCCCTTCCTCTATGTGGATGCCCTTGAGTTATTTAAAGGGTGTGATCATTTCACTCTTCAGTCTTGTCTTCCCCAAGCTGAACTTGCCCAGCTTCTTCAATCTCTTTTTATGTGTGTGTGTGTGTGTTTGAAGGAACTTCTTGATAGTGACAGCTGTTCAGCAATGGAACCAATTTCTGAGAGAGGTGGTGGGGTCTGGATGTCTTCAAAAAGAGTCTGGGCAGCTACCCACTGGGGAGGGGGTTGCATTTGGTGGCACCATGGTATATATATTGGTCTCCATACCTCTTATCATAATAAATCAGTGAAAGTTAAGCTTCCCCCCCTCTTCTGTGTACTTCCACTGTACCCATTACATTGTAGGTGAGCAAAACTAGGGCATTCCTCTAAGCTCTGCAAACTCTTTGTGAACATGTCTAGTGAAGGAAACCCCACCACCTCTCTGTGTAATTGATTCCACTGCTGAACAGTTCTTACAGTCAAGAAGTTCCTTCTAATGTTCAATCGAAATCTGGATGAAGACAACCAAAGAAGGAGACCTCACTACCTCTCTAGGCAGTTGGAGGCTAGACAACTATCTGCTAGGGATGGTCTAGCATGATATTCTATAATGATCAGGAGAATGGATCTGATGGCCATAGGACCATAGTGCTATATTTGTGTACTGTGAATGAGTCTCTTTTCTCTTGATTTGGACCTGTTGAAGGCAAAGTAAAATAATGGGGAACCTTGTAGGTCTCTGAAGACAGAAGTGAAGGCTTTGGAGCCTGAAAATATGGCTTTGAACCTTATGTAGCTTATTTTATTTGTAT
>CM034703.1:11738843-11767041 GCA_020142125.1 Phrynosoma platyrhinos | reverse complement strand
CCCCAGAATACCTATTGTTTTTAACTGTTTATTGTTAAAATTTTAACTTCGAGATTGAATTTAATGTATTTTTAATGGGGGGTAAATTGTCTTGTTTGTATTGTTGTAAGAGTTTTTATGTATTTGATTTTTATGTAAGCTGCCTTGACGGTCAAGGCTAAAGGCAGGATATAAATAAAATTATTATTATTATTATTATTATTATTATTATTATTATTATTATTATTATTATTATTATTATTGAAAGGGTCTCACCAGAGATTCACACATGCATACCTTGAGATGCCGTCAGCCAACTCCCATGTTTGACAATAACTAGGTACTGTCGATCATTCATTCCACTGAATGGAGGAAGAGGAATAAGTGCTGGCATTCAATTTTAAAAAAACACCCTAAAAAGTAACATTTTATTGAATTATGAGAAATTATTTACTTAAGTATTACTTTCTTGAAAGAGTAAGTATAATTGTAACTAACTACTTTTGGCACCCCAAAATGAAAACTAATTACTTTTATTAGTTAATAATAATTAATTTGTATTCAAAAGTAACTTTCAAGCTTTCATTGAAACCTTGAGGCATTCTGCATGCTAAACTTGATCTCTAGATCCAGATTTGTATCCTCAGAGGTTCATTTTTTTTTTCCAATTCAAACCTTCCAAATCATGTCTCCTGCCACCCCCAGCCATTTTAGGTCCAGAAGAGGCTTCAGAGGTTCATCAGAACTTCTGAAGAAAGCTTGTGTGTCTCCATTCCAATCATATGAGTATGGACTCTTTCCTTTGATCAGAAATCCTGCAAAAAAAAAAATTAGGATCTTTAATCACAAGTTCCTACACATTTCTGAATGCTCTGGATCCTGAGTTGAACAAAGTTGGGGCTGAAGCCAGCAGGCACAGTCCTAGTTCTCTCTTCCCTGGGTTCACTACACAACAACACATTGCATGAACAATGCTAAGGTCTGTGGTAGTGCAGTTCTCCAGGAAGCCTGAACATGCCCATTACAACGCCAGGTTGACAGCTGGGACACTTTTGCATGCACCCTATAAAAATGTAAGCTTTGTCTATCCTTCTAAACCACTTAGACAGCTGAAGTATGCCACTCGTGTTTTGTGAGCCCTAGGCATTGACCTATTTGCCCGCCCTGAGAGTAGGCATGTCAGAGTTTATTTATGGCTTTATTTATTTAGCATTTGTACTTGACTATGTGTCAACATCATAGATAAGTTGAGGGAAGGTTTTGGGAGCAAAATTATGAATTTTGATATGTCCCATGGATAGGCCAAAGGTAAAATTTCAGGACATTTAACAAATAATGTAAAGGATAAACCAAAGGAAAATGGCACCAAAGAACTAACAAAATTCTGGCAGGCATAACTGTTTATTCTTACCCTGAAGGTTGGATGGATGAGAAGGGAACAATGGTAAATTCTGGCTGGGCAATGTATAGGGAAGGTGATCAGATACAGGCAGGGCTAAGAAAACGCGCATGCATGAAAAAGGATAAAAAAGCAAATCAAAGAAAATGGCAACTATAGCTGCATCTGCACTGCAGAAATAATCTGGTGTGGTACCACTTTAACTGCATTGGCTCAGTGCTATCGAATTTTGGTAATTATAGCTGGTTGTGGTACCAGAGGAAAGCCCATTTTGGCAGAAAGTCTGGGATATTTATTTATTTATTTATTTATTTTTGGAGGAGCCATGGACACCCACTAGGTGACCTTGGGCAAGTCACACAGCAGTGGCAGTAGCAAACCCCCTCTGAAAAAATTTGTCAAGAAAACCCTGTGATACAGTTGCCTTAGGGTTGCCATTAATCGGAACTTACTTGAAGGCACCCAACAACAACAACAACAACAAATTCTCTAGGGTGTCCTGTAGGGCAAGTTCCCATGTTTAAATTTGAGTGGGGGATTCTAGTTTATTTCCCAATTTAAGGCAGGTCTTTTCTGGACCTAAAATAGCACCAGTGTGGCATAGTGGTTTGAGTGTTGGACTATGTCTCTGGAGACCAGACTTTGATTCCTGCTTGGTCATGAAACTCACTGGGTGACCTTGGTCAAGTTATATGCTCTCAACCTCAGGAGAAGTCAATAGCAAACCTCCTCTGAACAAATCTTGCCAAGCAAAACCCACGATATGTTTGTCTTAGGGTTGCCATAAGTCAGAAATCACTTTAAGGCCCACAACAATTTTAAAAAAGTGTCTTTGCCTTCTGAGGAAAGGAAAGAATGGAGAAGGTGAGCCTAGGCTCCCATAGAAGGGAGTTCCAGAGGGTGGGAGCAGCCACTGAGAAGACCCTCTCTCTCGTGTCCTCACCAAGCAAGGCTGTGATAGTGGCAGGACCAAGGAATGCCTTCCCCTGTAGATCTCAGAAGCCTTGCAGACTCATATGGGGAGACATGACCTTTCAGATAATCCGGACCTAAGTTGTATAGCAATGTCACTGCTTCCTTTCTGCAATGAGATGCTTCTTTTCCTCCAGGAATCGCACCTGGCTGGCACTTGGAATACATTGATGTAGAAGACTCCATCATGGACAGAATATACCGCTTTCAGTGTGATCGCTGGCTGGCGAAGAAGGAAGACGACGGGCAGCTCCTGCGGGAACTGGCTTGTGCCAATAATGACATCCTGGAACTGAAAGAGCGGACCTGTAGGTCCAGGGGAAACGTCTGGGAGAGAGTGTGTGGCTGGGTTGGTGGAGGAGTTTGCATCACTGGAAGCCTGTAATCGGTCAGCTTCTAGTGCTTAACCATGATTTTAAAACAGGGATGTGCAACTACAGAGGGTTTGGGGCCAATTTTCAGCCTGGTGGCAAATCTCACCACCAAACCTGGTCACATTGATGTGCCAAAGCCCCCAGGCCCCTGCTTTTTTAAAAATCTGATCAGTTTATGCCCATCTGGGCACCACAATTCAAAAAGGATGTGGAGAAACGAGCGTGTCCAAAGGAGGGCAACTAAAATGGTGAAGGGTCTGGAAACCAAGCCCTATGAGGAACGACTTAGGGAGCTGGGGATGTTTAGCCTGGAGAAGAGAAGGCTGAGAGGTGATATGATAGCCGTGTTTAAATATTTGAAGGGATGTCATATCGAGGAGGGAACAAGCTTGTTTTCTGCTGCTCCAGAGACTAGGACCCGAAACAATGGATGCAAGCTGCAAGAAAAGAGATTCCACCTCAACATTAGGAGGAACTTCCTGACAGTAAGGGCGGTTCGACAGTGGAACACACTCCCTCGGAGAGTAGTGGAGTCTCCTTCCTTGGAGGTCTTTAAGCAGAGGCTGGATGGCCATCTGTTGGGGATGCTTTGATTGGGAGTTCCTGCATGGCAGGGGGGTTGGACTGGATGGCCCTTGTGGTCTTTTCCAACTCTATGATTCCATGATTCTTTGGAGGTCTTTAAACAGAGGCTGGATGGCCATCTGTCAGGGGATGCTTTGATTTTGAGTTTCTGCATTGTAGGGGGTTGGACTGGATGACCCTTGGGGTCTCTTCCAACTCTATGATTCTATTCTATTCTATTCTATCCTCATGTCTCAAAAATGGTCAAAAAAATTCAACAACATGAGCAACATTCCAGTTTCAATTAGGCCAATTATTAGCCAATTTGTAGGGAAGGTTCTGGAAAAATTTTAATGTATATAGAGGACAGGGTTTTGAGTTGTTTGGGAGAAAATCACCTAAAATTGCTATTTTAAGGGATTCTAAGGGTTTGGGGGCAACTTCAGGGATTATACATTGGGCCTTCACGGGACACATACAGTCCACATGCTGCACTTTGTCCACTGCTGTGTTAAAAACTAAAGGAATGCCAGTCCTCTTCCAACACACCTCAAATAAACCCAACTTACCTCTCCTGGGAAAGATTTGATTATGGGATGCAGTTGGGTATTATCAACTTTGCAAATCGGCCATCTGAGTGCGGCTTGTAGCCAGGTTTTAGGCGGGATGCAGTCAGGTGACGGCATTGGCGGCATTTTTGCATGTGATCATACCCAACTGCATCCTATAATAATTGAATCTAACCCAGGAGAGGTAAGTCAGGTTTATTTGAGGTGCGATAAATGCCATTGTCAATATGCAGAAAAGATGTGTGGAGAAGGATCAGTAGAAATGTGCATCACCCTAAAATGGGAAACTTGTATTTGAGTGACTACTGGCATGTAGGTTTTCATGAGATCAAAACCTCCACAACTTAGGAGGCAGCAAGTCCCAATCATGTGGACGCCTACGTAAGCACTGCTAGCAACCTACAAGGCAAAAGTATATATCAGTGGTTGCATAAAATAATAATACTGGTAGAGTCTCCCTTATCTGGAATTCCAAAATCCAAAATACTCTAAAAACTAACAATTTTTCATGTGTGGATGTTGGCGTCTTACGTTTCTCTTTTGACTTGTGATCTCTTTTGACTTCCAAGCTTATGAGATCCTCACCATCACCAGTGACAGAGAAAATGCAGAAACCAAGGAGAATGTCTTTGTTATTTTTGAAGGGAAGAAAGGACGTTCCAAAGAGTTTCTTCTGGAGAACTCTTCCAAGAAAAGGAGGTTTTTAAGGTAGGTGCTGTAACAATATCATGGGATAGCCAAGCTCTGTTCTGTAAGTACAGGAGCCCCTCCAAAATGAAGACAGAGGAAAATGGAAGTCATTTCCTTAATCAATAAAAAATAGAAATAAAAATCTCCAGGTGCAGAGGATGCCCAGAATCATGGTTCATCTGTTGCAGGTTTTTATTTTGCTTTGCTTTGCTTTTTAGGAAAAAGATATCAAACTGGGGAACGGGGGGATGATGGATTGCCTGCTTTTTTGGTGAGAAAAAGAATAATGGTTCTGGGGCCCAGAAAAAGGTTCTTGAAGCCATATGTAGTTTATGTAGGGTTGCCAGATTTTCAAAATAGCAATCAGAGGCAGTTGAAATTCATGATGTGCAGGGTTGACAATCAGGAAGTGGCTATTAACAAGTTTCTGATCTACTTAAATACCAAATGAAAGTATTAATTTCACTTCAGTTAGCCATGTGTTTCTCTATAAAATTAACCTATTTATTATTATTTATTTCATTTTACGCCACTTTTCTCTCTGCTCACAAATAAAAAAATTACAATAATTTTTTTAAAAACAAATTAAAACATCAAATAAAATAATAAAATAAAATTTAAAAATTTAAAAAACACATCAAATAATGCCTATATTCCACATCCATGAATTACGCAATGTGCACGTCTGTCTTTATGATGAATCCACACAACAAAATAATGGATTATTTCATTTATTTTATTTTATTTGCATTTTGATGAGTCTATATAAAACATGGGTGGACAAAACACAGCTTGTAAGCTGCATGTGCTGCCCCAGGGCTGTTTGTGTGGGCTAAAATTTCCTCTGGGGGGTATGCGGAGGGCATTTCCACCATATTTTGTGGCCTTCTTAGGCCAATTAAGGCCCAGGAATGGCTTTTTTAAAACAAAAAGTGACTTTGATCACTTCTTGTTGTTAAAAAAAAAGGACCTCTGGTCCAAAGAGGCTGGAAAAAATGGTTAAAAGGACCCCCATGTCTCATAGAAGGCATTTAGGGGCAAAAATTGGATCAGGAAAAGAGATTCCTGATACTATCGGAACTATTACTATCAGAATATCCTGACAGTGAGAGCTGTTTGATAGTGGAAGACACTCCTTCTGAGTGTGATGGAGTCTTCTTCTTTGGAGGCTTTCAAACAGAGGTTGGATGGCCATCTGTTGGGGGTGCTTTGATTCTGTATTCCTGCATGGCAGGGGGCTGGACTGGATGGCCCTGGGGGGGGTCTCTTTTCCAATGCTGTGATTCTATGATTTTTGTGGGAGAAGGTGTGATAGGGGATGTGGCCCTTCAAGGTCTCCTGGGAAGCTAGTGTGGCCCCTTAGTCACCCACAGTTGCCCACCCCTGATAATAAAGGAAAAGGTTTCTGACCCTCAAACAGGGGACATCCATTATAATAAGGCAGACCTGTCAGCCTTATAAGGGACATGTTTTCAGGTCCTCAAATAAGGGGCATCCCTTATCATAAGGAGCATATGGCAACCCTAGGCCTGGGGGGCAGTGGCATCAGTAGAAGGTGCAGAGGGTGCGGACCGCACCAAGTGACACCCTAAAAGGGACTGACACTACTGCTCTTCAAACTCCTACCTTTTGACAGAAACAGGCTGTGGCATTCATCTGCTTCCCTTTAAAAGAGTTTAAGAGATGGTGGGAGTGGGGTGAAGCTCAGTGAGAGAAGAAAAGAGAGGCCCCAGAATTTTTGAAAATTAAAATTTCAATTTTTTAATTTTTATTTTTTTAATTTTTTTTAAAAAAATGATTTGTTTACATTTCTTTTAAAATTTTCTTTAAAAACATCACATTGTAACCAAATCTTCACTATGTATATGTCAATGCATTTAGGTTGTCCATATGATATTGTAATTTGAAGGTATTTTAATACCTTTATTTATTTAATGCCTTTATTTTTAATACCTTTAATACCTTTTTAATACCTTAATAATTGAAGGCAATTTTAGTTTTGCCAGTTGTTTATGTCACAACTATTACCATTAGTTTCAGTGCTATATGGGAATTATGATTTATGAGTAACATTAGTATAAAAAACAACACTAAGGATTCTGTATGGGTGTAGTATGGGAGGAGGCCAATGTGTGTGGGGGGGGATGACACCATGAGTTACCGCACTGGTTGACACCAACCCTAGCGACGCCACTGCTGGGGGGCACATGATTTCCACTCCAGGTTAAACGCTACTAACTTTAGTCACCCCGATGTAAGCACTGCTAGCAACCCACAGCATATGGCTGCTCTCCAAACTATGCACCCTGCAGCTCATGCCCGCTTTCCCCTGTAGCCCAGTCATCTACTGGCTTGCAAAGAAAAGACCATTGTTAGGTATGATTTAGATATGTCTTTCCTACAGTAGCAGAGGACTAGACTGGATGATTCCTGGGTTCCCTCCCAACTCCACAGTTTCTGTCTGCTTTCCTGTTTTCTATTAGCAGCACCAGGGTAGTGATCTTAGTGGGTATTGCTTTTTGTATGGAGAGTAATAGAGGTTTTCACTTCACTCAGCCTGTCATTGTTGTTTGATTGCTGCTAATACTGGAAGGGAAACAGGAGCAATGAGAGGAAAGATGGCTTTCACCTCCCAGCTCCCTAGATTTCAGTAGGGAAAGGCAAATTCAAACTTCTTTCCCGTATCCTGAATTGTGCGTGAATGGAGGACGTGTGTCAGGGCAGAGGAACTGGTTGATTAAAAACTTTTGTTCAATTAAAAAGTGGGGATGAGTAGATCATTTGCCAGATCCTATTTTTAAAATAATTTTAATACAAATAATTATAAATGTTTTAATCAAAGATACAGCCGTGTTAGTCTATAGAATCAGTACAGTCTGTCCACCCCATATGCAGGCTTGCCATATGCAGATTTGAGGTCACATGGACAGCAAGCTGGGGAGGACAAAATGGTGTGAGTGCCTGTCTCCACATGCAGGAGCATATTGCCATAGTAACCAGTGGGATTTAAGCATATGCTTTTTTGCCATACACAAGGAGGTCCCCCACGTATAGGAAGGACCCACTGTATGTAGAGATCTTGTAGCATCTTTGAAACTAAATGAAATAATGAAGTTGGCAGCATGAGCTTTCGTAGACTGAAGTCTACAAAAGCTCATGCTGCCAACTTCATTTTATTTTATTTTATTTTATTTTGTCATTCTGCCAAGTTTCAGTTAGTCTCAAAGGTGCTACATACAGTGGGCCCTTCCTATACATGGGGGATCTGTTCCGGACCACCACCCCCCGCGTATGGCAAAAAAGTGTATGCTTAAATCACATTGATTACTATGGCAATATGCTCCTGGGTGTGGCAACCCGCGCACGCCTGCGGCACACACACCATTTTGTCCTCTGCAGCTTGCTGTCCGCATGACCTCAAGTCACTAAAGGGGGATGCAGACCAGGGCGTTTGGAGCGCCCTGGTCCGGAGCGCCGCGGGGCCATGGCAGCCACACCGCGGCGCTCCTGGAGCGACCCTGAAAGGAGCGCCAAATTGGCGCTCCTTTCATAAGTCAGAAAAAGTGCGCCCTAAAAGCGGTGGGCGCACTTTCTCTGACTTATCCTCCGCAGCGCGTCCGGTCGCTGCGGAGGGAGGTCGCTCTGAACGCGCCGGCCGTCCGGTGGCCCGGAAGCTCTCAGGGCGACCTCAGGAAGAGGAAGGAGCGCCGCACGTGCGGTGGCTCCTCCTCTTCCGGGCCTCCAAGACGACTGTTTTAGTCATCTGCTTAGGCCCTAACTGACAATAACTAACTGAAATAAAAAAGTTGGCAGCATGAGCTTTCGTAGACTTCAGTCTATGAAAGCTCATACTGCTGACTTCATTATTTCATTTAGGGGCTATTCAGACAGGCAAAAAGAGGTGCTTTGAGGGTGACTTGTAGGCGTGGCGTTTAGACGACGCATGCCTAAAAGTCGCCAGGAAAAAATGCCCTCTAGCCGTCATATGCCCAAAAAGCTGCTCCAAAAAGGAGCCACTTTTTTCCACTCCTTCGGTGAAGATACACACCTTTGCATGTGCATATGTATGCAGTGACACCAGTGCACCAGAAAATGGCTGTATAAATGCACCGCCCCACGTGCAGCGGAAATTGACTCAGCAATCCAGAGCATGTGCCCTACGATGCAGGCTTTAATTTAAAGCACCCTATGCTTCCAGGTGTGGATGCACTGGTGCAGGTGTGCTTGAATATTAGAACCCTAACCCTATTGTAACTCTAACCCTACCCATAATTGTAACCCTACGCATGCAACCTAGCAACTGTTCTCTATTATGACAATAAATGCATTCTGTTGCATGTACACTTGTTGTCAGCATGCACAGCAATATGCATGAAAGAGACTTTTGTGACCTCTTCTGTGCAGGTGTGCAGGTGTGCATAAGACCTGAACACCACTTCCTGGCATGATGGGGGAGGGGCTCCTGGAGTAACGTTTGTCCGTGTGTCCTGTTGACCATGTCCCTTGCATGACCACCAGCTGCATGTATCAAGTCTGTTCACATAAACTTCCCTTGCATGTACCTCTCCCCTCCCTCCTGATTTGTGTAGGACATGTTTTGTGGAGGATGATGGAGTAGGTGTATTTTCAGTTGACAAACTCATTCCTTTGCCCCAAGGGTGGCACAATCAGACTGGCACCTTTCTAGGCACCCACTCCATGGGGGAAGTGGAAGTCAGTGAATCCTTGCATGATCTGTGGGTGTATACTAGCCAGTGACAGGTCCTGCGCACATGCACATGCATTTGAGAGAATGAAAAAAAATTAAAGCAGCCGCTGCTGGCCCATGTGGTTGCTCCGTCTCCCTTTGCAGCATCCTTGGGGCTGGCAGTGCAGTTGCTGGGGCTTCAATACAGCCTCAGAAAAGCTGTGTTGACTCCCCCCAGTGTGGTTGCTCCATCCCCATTTAGGGCATCCTTGGGGCAGGTGGTGCAGTTGCTGCAGCTTAGGGTAAAGGCAGCTTCAAGTCATCTTTTCCTGCCTGTCTGCATAACCCCTCAGTCTCAAAGGTGCTACAAGATCTCTCTCTATATAAATGATTTAGTTGGCCATCATAGAAAAGCCATTCCTTCCTGAAAGAACAGTGAATGCCACTTTTATGAGGATGCCTACTGAGAATCAGACACGTATAATATTTTTAAAAATAATTTTCCTTGTACACTCAAGTCCTCTGGGGGGGAAATTTACTTCAACCGACCAGGACTGTCGCCCAGAGGATATTTTCATCAGCCATCCCTAGACTGTGGAATGACCTGCCAGGAGAGATTCAACAGATAAATGTGCTGCCTGAATTTAAAGACCAATCTCTTCTGGCAGTCCTACCCAACTGATTTTAAATGACGAATTTTTAATTGGAATATTTTTAATTTTACGTTTGGATTTTAGCGTGTCCTATGTTTATGTATTTTAATCTATGTTGTACCCCATCTCAAGCCTTGAGGAGAGGCAGGTAAGAAATAAAACTACTACTACTACTACTACTACTATTCATTTTTCTTATTGTAGAATTTTTTTCCCATTCGAAACTAATCTTTATTTCCCATATACATATTTCTGGGGTTCATTGGTTTGTTAAACCATTAGTAAACTCTTCCTAAGTCCTTGATGAATATATAATATCTCAGTGATCCATACAGCAACCTTGTAAGGTAGGCTGGTATAAAAATCCTCACATTACAGATGGATGAATCAACACTGAAGGTTGTCTAATGTCAATTGTCTAATACCATCACAAGTGTCAATTTGTTTACACACTTTTAAAAAGCAAAATAAATAAGACAGGGAATGCTTTGCATTCTTTGGATCCATCTAAAAATAATACATCAATTTATATGTGGAACAGGGTGTGTTCTTACTGAAAAATCCCATTGAGGATTGCATGGATGACTATGTAGACACACACACAAAGAGAGAGAGAGATTTTTATTCCAAATAATTTGCTGGTTAATCAATTTTAAAAAAATACTTTGTAATTGACAACCTTGTACAAAAAATTCATGTGCTTTCATCATCCTTGGTGACTGTTGGTCTGCACAATATTAATTAGAGCTGTTCGGGGGGGGGGTGCTGTTCCTACAGGGGAGCAACCGATGTATTCGAGTTTTCTTCGAAGAATGTTGGTGATATTGCAGCCATCTGTGTTGGTCATTGTCCAAAAGACGGGAAGAAATCAAGCGTGAAAGCAGATGTCTACTGGCATGTTCAGGAGATTGTCGTTACAGAGATGGAACTTAACAACAAGTAAGTGGCTCCCCATGAAGAAAGGAACAAATGGCATGCAAAACACAAGAGGCCAAGGCAGCTGGAGCCAGGGGCAATTCAAATGGGTAGCAACAGAGCCTCTGATCCTGACTATAGCTAGATCTTGGGGACATTGTTTTTTGTTTGTTTGTTTTTGGTTTTTTGGACCAAAAAAAGAAAGGTTCCCCAAGCTTTGGCTATAGTGTTACGGAAATCTGCCATCTTCTAATTAGGGATGTAATCTTTACTTTCTATGAAATCTTTTTCAGTTTTAGCAATTTTCTTCCCAATGCAACAACATCCTCAAAAGCTCTGCAGTTTATTCACAGTTGAGGACTTACTCTGCACAAAATTCACACATGCTTGTTCTGTGCAGAAAATAGCATTTTCAGCATAGAAACTAAAGGCCTAAGCAGACTGCCAGAAATAGTGCACATTAAATTGAGGCACTGCCCTGGCTCAGTGCTAGGGAATCATGGGAACTGTATTTTTTTCTGGGACATTGAGCCTTCTCTGTGAGAGAGCTCTGGTGCCACAATAAACTACAGTTCCCATGATTCCCTAGCACTGAGCCAGGGCAGTGCCTCAATTTAATGTGCACTATTTCTGACAGTCTGCTTAGGCCCTAATATTTCTGTATTTATTTTCTGCATAGAAAATGCTGTTTCCTGCACACACAAAAATCTCATCATTGGGGATTATTCTGTGCAAAATTCACACATGGCTGTTTTGCATGGGTGGGTGATGCATTTTCTGCACAGGAAATCCCCGCTCAGCCCTAGAAACCCACTAGTGATCTTGGGCAAGTCACCCTCTCTTGGCCTCAGAGAAAGGCAAAGGCAAACCCACTCTGAACAAATCTTGCCAAAAAAGCTCTGTGATAGGTTTAGTCAGATATGATTTTAAGGCATGCAACAGCAATAGCAATTTTTGCACATATTTCTGGGGGGGGGGGAATTATGTGAAGAAAATGCTACTTCCTGCATAGAAAAAGCTGTTTTCTGAACAAAACAACCTTGTGTGAATTTTGTACAGAATAAGCCACAGTGCCAAAATTGTCAATTCAGGATTCTTCCTATCAAAGTTTCTCAAAAATTGAGAAACACTTGTTTGGGTTGTTTTCCCCCCCAAATCCTTTTGACTTTTTTCCCATCCTTATACACCACTACTGTTTGCTTCCTTACTCAAATGATGAGAGAAGATCTGTACAATTCATGGTGCACCAAGATAATTCAGACAGTTTTCCAGATTTAACCAGATGGATCCAGCTTTCAGCATCTGTGATGGAGTTCCCAAGCAAAGGCTCTCTAGATGAGTGGTCAGCCACACATGGGACAAGTTCTTTTCTACTCAGTTTTTAGTTTTGAGCTGCATTCCACATTTACCAAATGAGACATCTGCTACAATAGTGCTCTGCTCTCTGGAGAACATACCCTTGGATGTGCTCCTAGGCTTAATTCAGGGTTGGTTCTACCATTAAATAGAATGAGGCAATGATTTCAGGCAGAACATTGGGGTTGTGGGGGAGACAGAAGAGATAGGCCACTAGTTATTACTTCTGAAACCCCTGGGTATTCCCGTCTCTTGGTCACATAACCAGACTTACACCTTTAAAAATAGTGTAGTAGAGGATTCTCAATTTCTGGCTCAGCCATGAAATCCACTGGATGACCTTGGGCAAGTCACATGCTCTCAGCCTCTTGGGAAGGCAATGGCAATCCTTCTCTGAACAAATCTGAAAAGAAAACCCCATGATAGGGTCATTTTAGGTCGCCTTATGTTGGAAATGTCTTGAAGACACACAACAACAACAAAGCAGAGGATTCAGCTTTCTTGCCAGCAATGAATTAAGGTAGGAGTGCACAATTTTGGAGGGTCCCAACTTTTTGAAAGTTATGTCTACATATTGTGTTAAGAACTGATGGTGCAGAAGCATGAAGGAAGGCCTAGGCTCTCAAATCATATTTGGTGAAACCAAATATGCAGAATGCACAATTTGAGGGTTTGTAGACCAAAGGTGTAGCTATATGGGGGAGGGGGTGAGGGCTTTGCCTCCCCATAAGAATCCTGCCCCTCCCCAATGAACTTTTCCTTCAGTTCCCAAATTTCTACACTGTAGAGGGGGAAACACTGAACTCTGGTCTCCTAGAGTCCTAGTCCAGCACTCAAACCACTGTAACATGGGGGTTCCAAAAATCCATTAGCAGGCCATAAAACAGAATGCTCCTTTTTCCACAATGAAGCTCAATCCAGGAGTCAAGGCAGGCTGTTTCTTAGGATGATTCTGAGGCTAGGATGAAGGACAAAGAAATTCTGGGACAGACACTCTGATTATTCAGGGGTGGGGAATAAACTGCCACATCCAATTAAATTGGTTTCTGTGTCTAACGTGCTGTGGAACATTGCCAGCCAAAGGAATTTAAACAAAAGAACAGAAACAAAACATTCAATCAGAGGGTTTAGCACAGCTAACAAAATACTTCTTAGAGAAAGTATGCCTTCTCTCCCCCAAGAAAAATAAAGCTCCCTGAAGCAAAATACTTGATTGGGGGGAAAAGCAACCCATTAATTCTCCCAAATCCAAAACTGTGTTATGGATTCTTTACGGCAGGTATTTCTTCAGGTGCAATGCAAAAATTCCACTACGTGCAAAGAAGAGTGACCACAAAGTCATCGAGTGTGCAAAGGTGATTGAGAGTTTCGCCAGCAAAGCTCGGAGTCTGGTGCCAGTCAAATACGAAGTGATCGTCGTGACAGGATCTGTGAAGGGAGCTGGGACCGATGCCAATGTCCTCCTCACCATCTATGGAATGAACGGGGATTCAGGCAAACGGGCTCTCAAGCAAAAATACCGCAACCTCTTCGAACGGGGCAGTGCCGATCGGTTTTACTTGGAAATCCTTGAACTTGGAGAGCTGAGAAAAGTTCGGATTGAGCATGACAGTAAGGGATTTTCTCCAGGTTGGCTGGTAGAACGGGTTGAAATCACCAACTCAGCTACTGGGGTGACAACCAATTTCCCCTGTGGGAAATGGCTTGACAAGGAGAAAGGTGATGGGTTAACATGGAGAGAGATATTTCCTAGGAATTAATGGTATCAGTAAGTTAGGAGTGGGCACTTGAGCAAATGAGTTTTGTGGCACTAAACCCATAAAGCAGGGGTAGGCAACCTTTCCCCTTTAAGGGCCGAGGGACTTCAGCTCCCAGAAGCCTCAGCCATGTTGGCCAATAGTCCCATGTTGGCCAATAGCTCCTGGGACTCTGGGAGCTGAAGTCCCTCAGCCCTTAAAGGGGAAAGGTTGCCTACCCCTGCCATAAAGGCTTGCCTTTTTCTTGTTATATGCCTTCACGTTATTTCTAACTTAGAGAAACCTATCACACGTTATTTCTAACTTAGAGAAACCTATCAAGCTTATCACTCCGGGTTTTAAATCGACTCAGACCTCCCGAGCTACGGCTGGGGAGCATTCTGATTTCTAAAAAGTGCCAGCTGAGCCCGACTGGGACCTGGGCTGATAGCCGGTGATTCAACAGTGATTTAACGTGCGATAATCCCCGCCTCCATCCTGCCTCCTGGCTGCAGCCCAGGAGACTTGTTTCAATTTAAAACCCCAAGCAATAAACTCCACAGAGTTTTTCGTGGTCAGATTTTTTCTGAGGCAGTTTGCCTTTGCCTTTGCCTTCCTCTGAGGCTGAGAGAATGTGATTTGCCTAAAGTCTCTCAGTGGGCTTCAGTGGTGGAGCAGGGATTTGAACCCTGCCTTCCCAGGATCTTTGGCCAACATTCAAACCATTACATCACACTGGCTCTTTTTACCTGCCAGAAGAAGAAGTGAATTTCAACTCTTGGCAGTTTCCAAAAGACAGTTCACCTTTTAAATAGCTGGGCTTCTCTACATTACTAGGTTGCTGGGCTCCTCTGCATTCCTTAAAAACCAGAAAAAGCCAAATTTTTGTTTTAAAAAACAAGAAGTAGTATCTCAACCATTTCTGGTTTGTTTTGTTTCTTGTTTTGCATCTTGGTAATCTGTACAGCCACTAGATGTTTCCAGAGATAGCATGTTGGGACTCAGACCTTCCCTCCTGGAAGCAGAATTGTTCTGAAATGATTAAGCCTGGTCAGGTAATAAGGTTTCCAGTCTAAGGCCTAAATCTAATTGCTAGTTCTAACAAGAGTAGACCCACTGAATCAGCAGTGGTTTCAGTAGATTAATTCAACAGTTGGCTCCCCACACTCACTAGTTTCCCTTTCACAGATTTGTTGATTCATGGATTTCATTAATATGTTAATATCTAGGTCCTCCAGTGTCTATGGTCAACATCTGGTTGACCATAGGGTTGAGCTGGAAGACTTAGAAATTTCTAGAGAAGTGTTATCTCAGGTTTAAAAAAATAGCATTCATAATTTTCCATTTCAGTATTTTTAATATGGAATATTATTTGGTTTACCATTCTTTAAAATGAATATATGTAAATCTACTTTAATAAATACTTACATGAAAAATTGAAGATGCTTTTTCTGATTAGAATATTTATAGTGTATGCTGTGGGGCCATTTCAACATTGCCAGATTTTCTTCTGCCTCATAAACACTAATAAAGATGTCTTTTTAAAAAAGGTGTTGAACTTTAATAGTATCAGTGAATTCCAACAGATGAGCTGGTCACTTCATGCAGAGTTCTGAATGCGCTGACTCAAAATCCAATTAAGCCTGGCATGGACTGCTTGCATCTCATAGGTCACATATGCCCTCCACCCACTGTTTTTTTTCAATCTCTCTCTCTGTACCACCACCATCAAAATCTGTAGTACTGATACCCTAGATGCAACCATGCCACTGAAGTTTCACGATGCAACAAAAAGGTTATTTGCCCTCTTCTACCATTCCAGAAAGGAAAGAGACACTCTGCCCTGTTTATCTGGGCTTTGTGGTACGAAAAGGCATTCTGATACCATCCTGCACCATAGAGAATGACTACAGTTGTTGTTGAATAGTGCTAGCAACTGCACAGAAAGTGGAAATCTCATAGGATTTTAACTATGGACTTTATCACACGTGCCGTTAAACTGCCATAAAAATTTGATAATAGCTCCTTTGGTGATACCTGTCTCACAATGTTATCACTGCCTTATCTTTTAATTGTGGTTAGCCCACACCTTGCCATTGATGGGAAAAACCCATCAATGAGCTCCCAGTCATACTGGTATACAGTGACATCCCCACTCTTGGTGTCACAGTGTGGGGGGAGGGCTGCTGGGAGACAGCCAAAAGAGCATACTTGGTCCTCTCCTTTGCTCTGATGGCAGAGGTCTCCTTGTGAGGAGGCCACTGCTACCGCAGCAAAGCCGGGAGAGAGGCACTCTGCCCTCTTCTATACCATGGCGAAGCTGAGAGAGGAGCAGTGAGCAGAGGGCCTAACCAGGTGTCACCCCTCTTCTGGGATGTCATCTGGTGCAGTCAGCACCCTTGTACCCCCCCTAGTGATGCCACTGCTGGTACAGTACTATTCCACAGCTCAATTATCCTGTGGGAGTTCTGGGAATGCACAGTCATGTTTCTCCTTCTCTCTCCCTTCCCTCCCCTTCACTATTTGGCTATGTTTTGTTTTACTTTCTTTTATATTGTGAAGTCGTAGGCTTTCATGGCCGGCATCCATAGTTTTTTTGTGGGTTTTTTCTCGGGCTGTGTGGCCATGTTCTAGAAGAGTTTCTTTCTGATGTTTCGCCAACATCTGTGGCTAGCATCTTCAGAGAAAACTGAACTGGCAAAACATAGGTGTATATATACTGTGAGACCCTGGGTAGGGAGGAGTGGTTCCCAGGTGAACTGTGTGTTGTTCTGTGTTGAATAGGTATTGTTCTGTGTTAATGGCATAGCTTCAGGATATGCAATCAAGGATATTGTCTGCTATTCCCATGTAAACTGTGTATTGTTCTGTGTTGAATAGGTGTTGTTCTGTTGTTAATGGCATGGCTTCCAGGTGAGGATATGCAATCAAGGATGGCATCCCTCAAAGCGCCATCTTGTCTCCGATGCTGTTTAACATATATATGAAGCCACTGGGAGATATCATCCAGAGACATGGGGCTGGGTGTTATCAGTACGCTGATGACACCCAGATCTATTTCTCCATGTCCCAGTTGTCAGCCTCAGCTCCTGATGGTGTCTCTCCTCTCAGTGACTGTCTTAAGGCAGTAATGGACTGGATGAGGAAAAACGGATTGAAATTGAATCCAGACAAAATGGAGGTGCTCACAGTAGTGGTCCCAAAACCAGGAATTGGGTTGCAACCTCCAGTACCGGATGGGGTCACATTCTTTGTGAAGGACTGTGTTCGCAGTCTGGGGGTGCTCCTAGATCTGTCATTTCAGATGACTTGTCAGGTGAATGCAGCAGTCAGGAGTGCCTGTTGTCAGCTTCAGGTGATACGCCAGCTGCGCCCTTTTCTGGAAGTAAGGGACCTTGAGACTGTGGTGCATGCTCTGGTAACCTCTTGCTTGGATTTCTGTAATGCGTTCTACATGGGGCTACCCTTGTGCTTGGTCCGGAAACTTCAGTTAGTGCAAAACACGGCAGCCAGATTGGTTTCGGGTACATCTAGGAGAGCCCATATAAGACCAGTACTAAAGTCTCTCCACTGACTGCCTATTAGTTTCCGGGCCCAGTATAAGGTGTTGGTTATTACCTTTAAAGCCCTAAATGGCTTGGGTCCAACCTACCTTTGGGACCACCTCCTCCCATACAATCCACCTCATGCACTCAGGTCCTCTGGGAGGAATTTGCTGTATCTGATGAAAGCAAGGCTGTCAGCTACCTCCCAGAAGGCTTTCTCAGTAGCCACTTCCAGATTATGGAACGGCCTGCCAGAGATCTGTCAGATTACAACTTTAAGCAGCTTTAAAAAGGCTGTTAAGACAGATCTCTTCCAGCAGGCCTTTCCTGATTAGATTTCCCGGCCTCAGTAGTCCCCCTCCTCTCTTTTTTTTCCACCTTTGGCTGCAATACCTGCTCTGTTTATTTTATCAGTTTGTCTGTGGATTTTTGTCAGTTTAGGGTTTATTGTTTTAATTATCATGTTTTAATGCTATTATTGGTTTAATACTTTTTTAAGGGGTGGGAGGGTTTTGGGATTTGGGTTGTATTTTAATATACCATGTGGAATTTTAACTGCTATGAGCAGCCCCGATTGTTTGATAGAGGGGCCGGATACAAATAAAATTTATTATTATTATTATTATTATTATTATTATTATTATTATTATTATTATTATTATTATAGGTGGCAGTATGGCCACTGGTAATTTGTGGGTGTGAAATGAAGCCTCCTCACATTGAGAAGATGTCTATCTTTGAATGAAGCAAAAAAAAGTCCTTGTATAAGTGGTGTTCTTCAAGTGTAAGTGTCCACATTGGAAAATAATCCAAAAGACCCAGATAAATTAGAATAATGGGCATGAAATTCAATAGAAACAATAGATAATTCTACATTTAGGCCACTGAAACCCAATGCACAGGTATAGGATAGGGGATACCTAGCTTAGCAGTACTATGTTGAAAGAGGACCTTGGGAGTATTGCTGATCATCACTAATCAATGACCCACCAGTGTGATGCTGAAGCAAAGAAGGCAAATGCTATCTTAGACAGCATTAATAGAAGTATAGTTTCCAAATCAAGGGAAGCAGCAATCCCACTATAGTCTATGCGGGTTAGGCCTCATCTAGAGTACTATGTTCATTTCTTCATGCTTCATTTTAAGGATATATTGTGTATAAATATAGGTATAGATATAGCTAGATATAGACATGTTGGAGTAGGTTCAGAGAAGGACAATAGGGATGATAAGAGGTATGGTGAACAGAACATATGAGGAAAGGTTGAAGGAGCTGGACATGTTCAGCTTGGTGAAGAGAAGACTGAGAGGGGTGACATGTTTGCACTCTTTAAATACCTCAAGGACTGTCACAGAAAAGAGGGCACAGTTTATTCTCTGCTGCCCCAGAAAGTAGGACTAGATCTATTGGTCTGAAGTTATAAGACAGTAGATTCTGATTGAACATTAGAATAAATGTCTTGACAGTAAAAGTAGTTTGGCAATGGAAACAATTGCCTAGCGAGGTGGGGAGGGGGGTCTTTTTCCCTGGATGTCTTCTAAAAGAGGATGGACAGCTACTTGCTAGGGATGCTTTAACTGGGAGTTGGACTCAATGGTCCATAAGGCCTCTTCCAACCTTATGGTTCTATGATTCTGTGCTTTCTGATAGACTATTGCAATGTCCTTATGACCATTTAGTATTCACAGTTATGATTGTGGTGCCATTGCCATGCCTCTCATCTTAAAATCCACCCAGCTGTATTGAGGGACCAAGGCAAGGTCTATGGTACTGGTAAGCAGGGTGCTCAAGGATGGTGTTTCCCGCCCCCTCCCACCAGCAATCTGTGGTACAATGTAGGAGTTACGGCTGGACCCATCAGTGGCTTCTGCTTCTACTCAACATACCACTGGTCCTTGAGTGCCCCACTTGCTAGTGCCACAGAACTCTATCTCTCAGTACATGCCTGGATTTTAATGTGGATTTGGAAGGATCAGATCAGAAGATGCAGCATAGCCATAACTTCATGTCTATATGTTCAGTGCAGGATCTTGGCCTATGTGTTGCACAGACAGTTGTGCATTCTTAAGTAAGTACTCACTGTACACAATGTACCACTTGGCTCACTGTGGAAACATCAAGTGTAATCACAGTTGGTATTCAACAGAAGGGTAGTATAATGAAACTTACATGTGTGAGTGTAGATTTACACTATGCAGCATGACCAAGGAACTCAGCTAGTGTTGGAGTTGTGGGTGAGTCCTTGAAGACTGTTGGGGGGGTCAGCGTATCCCCTCCCCTTGCCATGCCCTGTTGTATAAGATGTTGTGGCGCTGGAGTGTAACGATTGTGAATACAGGTTGAGTCTCCCTTATCTGGAGTTCCAAAACTCAGAATACTTCAAAATCCAAAATTGTCCACATGGGTGGCTGAGACAGTGACACCTTTGCTTTCAGGTTGCTCAGTGTACACAAATTTTGTGTCATGCATAAAATTATTTAAAATACTATGTATAAAATTACCTTCACGCTATGTGCATATGAAACATAAATAAATTTCATATTTAGATTTGGATCCCATCTCCAAGATATCTCATTATGTATATATAAACATTCCAAAATTTTTTAAAAAAAATCCAAAATCCAAAACAATTCTGATCCCAAGCATTTTGAATAAGGGAGACTTAACCTGTATACCCAGACTGAAAACACCAATTTCTGTGAAAGTTAAGGAATCAATAGAAAGTACATTCAGAGCAAGGGTGAGGATCCTTGCAGAGACCAAAGAGAGGGCACCTTGCCAGAGCAAGTCCTACAAAACTGCCTGCTCTCCCTTCCTCTTTCTGCTGCATTAAACTTTTGACTTTGACTCCCATGAGACCTATTCCTGTTGCTACAACAACTAATGCAGCAGGCGTAATAAGATTCACATGGAACTTTTCCAACGGAAGGATTTACATATATTTCTCTGAAATGAACACATTCTTGGCAAAGAGAGATGGGGAGCTGTGGAGCCATCAGCTGGTCAGGCATGGAGATCTTGTTTGCTGCAGTGGCTTCCATATTTGCTAGCACATCCTCTCCGAAGCGAGTGAGGGAATGCTAAGACCTGGATCAAATTAGTGTGACTGGAGAAGCTGAAAATTGTAGGCTCGGTTCTGCTGCCATAACTCCAAGGATGTGTGTAAAAATTAAAGGGTCTCAAAGTGCTGCTGATTCATTTTATTACATCTATGTGGCATCTCACCTTCAGTCTGAGACATGTGGAGTAAGACCTTTAGCCTTGTAACCTTGTGTGTTGTTTTGCCTTCGTTTTCAACACATGGCAAACCTATGGCGAACCTATCACAGGGTTTTCTTGGAAAGTTTCTTCAAAGGGGGTTTATTATTGCCATCCTCTGAGGCTGAAAGAGGTTGAAGCAAGAGTTTTCATAGACTTGGTCTATTTCATCTGCAGATATAGATCAAGTCTATGAAAGCTTATACTACAACTTCTTTTGCACAATGAGTCTCAAAGGTGCTGCAGGTTCCCTTTGCATACTAGAATTCCAGACTAACATGGCTTTGTCTTGGAATTCTAACATATCTGGAGTAATGGTCAATGTGTGGGGCTGACAACCCATTGCGCAATTGCAATGCACAATACACAAAGGAAATGCATAGAGACAATGTGCATTTGCATACTGCTCTGTTTCCTATAATTCATTGGTGTATGCACAACAGCTTTACAAGTGCGACTCTGCGTACTGAATACCTAAATACCACCACTGTGCACCATCCAAATAATAATAATAATAATAATCCGTATGCATAGCACAACTTACACTTGTATATGTCAGGATGCCAACTCAAGTGTCTTGAAGTAGCACAACCCATCAGAGCTGGCTTCTACCAGTCTAGACTTCCCAGTGATGCCAAACCTGGCTGACACGGATGGTAGTGTGGATGCTTCAGCTGCTGTCCTCCCTGTCACTTGGAGTAAAGGGAAACAGGGCTAGGGGAAGTGAGCAGATACCACAACTGAGACAAGTAAATGTGGGCTGGTAGGTATTTTCCTGTGATTTTTCATCCCAAATGAAAAAGTTATTGGTTGGTTTTTGGGGCGAGAGGGCAGAGTCTAGGATTTCTGAGGGGTTTTTTTTTTAGGGGAGCTATACAAATGGTCTGAGGGCTGCTTGTGGCCTGGAGATCATAGTTCCCCTGCCCCTGCTTTAATATTTAGGGTTCCCAAATCTCAGGGGCTGGCCCTGAGCTTCAGAGCTTGGATGTTCTTTGTTGGTCCTAAGGGCAATGGGGAAAATTCTCAAGGTGAGATGGTTGTTTTGAAAAAGTGTGTGTATACAAGTGACATATTGCTCTCATTGACAAGATTTCAAATTTATTTATTTATTTATAAATAAATAAATAAATAAATAAATAAATGTTTCACCTAAA
This sequence comes from Phrynosoma platyrhinos, assembly GCA_020142125.1. Classification (NCBI taxonomy): domain Eukaryota; kingdom Metazoa; phylum Chordata; class Lepidosauria; order Squamata; family Phrynosomatidae; genus Phrynosoma; species Phrynosoma platyrhinos. The sequence goes on along the minus strand of CM034703.1, from coordinate 11,745,189 downwards.
ATGCACAAAAGGTGTCTAGTCTTGGGTGCTTATCGCACTCTTTAAAAAGCCGGTTTACCTTTTTCGGCTTGAATCTTCATCCGGGATACACCTGGACGTTATCACATGAGCCAGCTCCTTAAATCGCCACTGAATCCACCACCCAAATCTAGATTGGGTAAACTGTGGGTTGAAGCCACATTCAGCTGGCTGATTTTCGAAGTTGGAAACTTCCGACTTTGAAAATCAGCCAGCTGAGCACCGCGATTTACCCGGTCTGGATTCGGGTAGTGGATTTGGTGGCGATTTAAGGAGCTGGCCCATGTAATAATGTCCAAGTGTATCCCAGATGAAGATTGAAGCCCCAAAAGGTAAGCTGGCTTTTTAAAGAATGGGATAAGCTCCTTGGTATTGCTAGAAGGGAGTTCCTTTGCCTGCTTAGAAGGGGAATGGGGGGAATGGAGTGGGGATGAAGAAACTGAAATCTTGCCATTGTTGGAGGAATTTGTGTTCTTTGCTTGCATTTGAGGAGGATGAAGAAACTGGGATCTTGGAGTTTGTTTGTTTAAGCAAGGGATAAGAACTGGAGTCTTATCATCTGGAAGGGGTTTCTCTATCTTGAAAAAGGTAAGCGCTGATATTTTTTATACTTTAAACCTCTTTAAATTTGGTGGTGGGTTGAATAAAGTCCCTACAGTGGCTGCTTCAGCTCCTTTGAAACATATTCTTCTGGTCTCCAATGCTTCCCTATGGAACCAGCTTCTCCTTTTACATCAGTCTCAATTGTCTTTGCAAGTCCAGGAATACAAAACTGACACAAATGAAGACTCACCTTTTTACATTTTCCTCACTTGCTAGATTTGTTGTTTTTCATTTGAATTGGACACTCCATGCACTTGTGCTTTATGCCTAAAATGTTGTGCTTAGTGACACCTAGGTCTTAGGTTTTACTCTTGAAATCTCAGGGCCTGGGATTGTCCTGACCCAGCAACCCTATAATAATATTTGATTTTATTTGGAATCTGCATGTTGAGCACAGAAAAGGACACATTTTAATAGTTCAGTAGATAGTGATTCCATCATTTTCTAGTCTAATAAAAGTAACACAGACACAGCTATTAAAAAGCACTTCCAGTTTCATCCAGTGGCGTCCTATAATCCAATTATAACCACCAGCAGATATCCCAGCAAATAGTTAGCAATGCAATTCATTTTATTAGTTATAAATAAAGTACAAAAAAATCCACCAAAAGTGAATCTAAGCATTTACACAATTTCTAATGTCTCTTCAATTCCCCACCCTCCCCAATGCGCTATTGCTTTAATATTAATAATAAATATTTTTTTCTAGCTTTCTCCTATAAAATAGTCTATGTAGCAAAATGTTGCACAGCACAACAGAACAGCAGTAGGAGTACAAAAAAATTATTTTTGATGATCCATTCACTCTCCTGTGCCATTAAGGGAAAAACTGGGTGTTTCTATCGTACGGATTAATTGTTGTCCCATTAATTTTATATAAAATCAAAGCTGTCCTCCCCCATCCTATTACATCATTTGGTGCACAGCAGAAAATATTCTGGAATCAAACATTGGTATCCCCTTATTCACTTTTCCTTCTCCCTCCCTTTGTTCCTCCTCCCTGCTTCAAGTCTCTTGTAAATTTTTTAATAATTTATGCAGAAACAAAAGCTTCCATTGACATAGGAGATAGCATAGAAACCTTCCACTTTAGGAAATATATATGGAGCACTTCAACCACCACCTTCATGACCTCTGAATATGGGTGCAATGGCAATGCACAGAGAACATCTCAGGTGCATTTACACTGTAGAATTAATGCAGTTTTACACCATTTTAGCTGTCATGGGTCCATCCTACAGACTTCTGGAATTTGGAATTTTGTGAGGCACCAGCACTCTTTGGCAAAAAAAAGCTAAAGACCTTGTAAAATTGCAAATCTCAGGATTCCATTGGATGGAGCTGTAGCATTTAAAGTGGTATCAAACTGTATTATTTCTCCAGTGTGGATGTACCTCTAGACTAGTGGTTCTCAAGTATTGGTCCTTCAAATCTTTGGATTTCAGCTCCCAAAATCTGTCATCATTGGCCATGCTGGAGGAGGTTTCTGGGAATTGAAGAACAAAACAGCTAGAGGATCAAAGATTGAGAACCTTGTTTGAGACCCACATAGACCCCCATGCAGGGACATTGCAATACATTTACTAGCTGATATATGTTAAACACTGCAAGTGCAACCCAACTGAGCTGTATCTACACTGCAGAACTAATGCAGTTTGACAGCACTTTAATTGCCAGGGCTCAATGCTATAGAGTTCTGGGATTTGTAGTTTTGTGAACTATTTAGCCTTCACTGTCAGGGAACTCTGGTGACACAACAAGGTACAAATCCCAGGATTCCATAGGATGGAGGTATTCGATTTTCACCAACATATATGAGGCAGGGTGTTATGCTTAACTGCAGCCCTATTCAGGAGCAAATGTACATACCACAAGGGGTGTGTACTAGGATTGCCAGACTGAAAACTGGAGCGCCTCCTATCCCTTTAATGGGTGAGCAAATAATTTCAGCAGGTGTTACTGGTCGTGAAACCAGGTAATAAGCAACACTTGCTGATATTCCCCCTTTCTACACAACCCTTAGAGGTACAGGAATTCTTTCCAGTTTTCACTCTCCGGCAACCCTAGTACACTTGTCCTGCCCGTTCTTTGTGTGTTTCTCTCATTCTCCTCACAATCCCAAGAATCCAGTTGAGGCATTATGCCAGGTTAAGCAAGAAACCATTTATTTATTTATTACAGTTATGCAAGTGGTTCAACTCTACCCTGCACTACAGTGGGTCCTTGGTATCTACTGGGTTTTGGTTCCAAGACTCCCTGTGGGTACCAAAATCCTTGGATGCTCAAGTCCCATTCCATACAATGGTGTAATAAAAGTGTATCCCTTATATAAATTGGGAAAATATTGAAAATATATATATTTCAAGCCATGGATGGCTGAATCCATGGATAAAGAATCTGTGGGTACTGAAGGCTGACTGTACAATGAATCGACTAAAGGCTAGTTGACACATGGGCATAGCTCTCCTCCTTCCATGCAGAAGGCAGACAAAACCAAAAATGGTTGCTTCCATCCAAAAGGGCTGGATCATCTGTGGAGCTGGACCTTAGGTAACACATTCTGTACAGAGAGCAAGCTCTCTTCTTCCAAAATATGCTTTTCATCTGAGGAAACAGATAAAAATATTTACAGTGGGCCAGAGGTAGCCCACTCAACCTCCTCACATAGATATTTCACCATACTTGCCTCTGACATTTCACAGATGACAACTAGGATACTTGGAGGGCAAGCAACATGAAAGTGTGATCAAGATGGCCAACATTATTAATGATGAAGAATATGCAAGCTAAGAGAAGCTGTAGCAGTTTGCTTTTCCTGAGTCTATGGAGGGGTGGGCCAGAGGTGAAAAAAAATTTTTTTGCAAAAAATGTTTATGCTCCAGAATGCCCTAGTATGCACTCTGGAGTGGGCGAAGGGCATTTCCACCATGTTTGCAGCCTCCTGGGGCCCCCAGAAATCAAAATTTTTTTTTGCATTTTTCCCCAAAAAACAATTTTTTTTGCATTTTTCCCCAAAAAACAATTTTTGCAAAATTTTTCAAAAAATATTTTTCCATTTTTTTTCAAAAACAATGTTTGCAACTTTTTTCAAAAAAAAAAATTTTTTTTTTTTGCCCTGAAATGCTCCAAAATGGCCAGTAAAAGACACAAGATTATTTTCCATCACCTATTGTGGGGCCCTGGAGCCAATTTAAGCTCTGGAGAGGGCTTTTTTAAAACCCAAAACAGGGTGAAAATGCCCCCAGAATCAGAATCAGAATTACTTTTTCACTTTGAATTCAGTTTGCAACAACTGAAGTAAGCTGAGGACAAGGGAGGAGGGGAGACAAACTGAGACATTTTAAAAACAGCTGGACAAAATGGGATGAGAAAGGATTGATTGGGACTGACTCTGTCACAGTTGGAGAGTATGCAGTATGATAAACGTAAAACTAAAATAAATGAATAAATACATAAATAACAGAAACCACTTAATCATACGAGGGACTCAAAATATTTTAAGGCTGGTGGAAATTTGTGGAAGGCACACAAAACTACACCAGCAGAAACACGGGTTCAAAACACACTGCAGAAATAAACCAGTTTGAAACCGCTTTGTGCTAGAGAATCCTGGGAATTATAGGTTATTCTGGCACTAAAGCTCTCTGACTGCTAAGAGGAGTTTATCGCACATCATTTAACATGACATACGTTACATTAAATTCTGAAGCTGGATCTCATCACACACACTGGGAGCCAGGTGAGTGCAACCTGGCTGCATCCTGGACCCCAGCTGCACTTAGACAGCATCTTTTCAAAAACAGAACCAGTTTTGAAATGATGCTGGATAAGCATGGTTGAGGTCTGGGACGTGGCCAGGTTGCACTCACTTGGCTCCCGTTACGTGCGATAAGATCGGGTTTCAGAATGTAATGCGACTGCGGTAATTCGCATTAAATGACGTGCAATAAACTCCTAAATGTCTCACAAAACAGTTCCTATAATTTGCTAGCACTGAGGCAGGGCAGTTAAAGCAGTCTCAAACCAGATTATTTCTGCAGTGTGTTTTGGACATGCTCTAGCAGCTAGGCATCTGATGAATATGTTTTAAGGAATGGGAATGGGCTCTTATCATACCCTTTATTTTTCTGCCTGTCTCTTAGGTGTTTAGGGCTGCTGTCCCATTACAGAATTAATGCGGTTTGACACTGTCATGGCTCCATCCTATGGAATCCTATGATTTGCAGTTTGTTGTGGCACCAGAGCAATCTGACAGAGAAGGCTAAATATATCAGAAAATTACAAATCCCAGAATTCCATAGCACTGAGCCATGGCAGTTAAAGGATTGTCAAACAGCATTAATTCTGTAGTGAAGATGTAGGCTGAGTCTCCGCTGTTTTGCTGCTTCTTTTCAGCATCACATGGGTTGTATGCATCCTTTTTCCAACTGAGTCAGGCATAATAACCCTTATTGGTATCTATGTATGTGTGTATATATGGCAATAATATGGATAAAGCTTTCTAATTACGCTTCAGAACAATGTCTGCCACCATTTTGTACATTTTGCATTTATCTACAGATAGATATTTCTCCTGCCATGGTTGTAAGTGAATTCTGTCATTTTGGCAGGCGTTGTTTCTGCATAAATCCTCCAGAGGGGAAAGAACATTCCTTTTGGTATTTAATCGAAAGCTTTCTGAAAGAGCTCCACTCCTATTTGATTTTATGGATTATGATTTTTCCCCTTAATGCAAAAAAGAGAGAGAAAGAGAGAGAGAGAGAAACAAAAAGAAAGAAAGAAAGAAAGAAAGAAAGAAAGAAAGAAAGAAAGAAAGAAAGAAAGGCAGGAGTGAGTGGATCATCATAATTTGATCATGAGTGCAAATAATATTCATATATATTGATATCTATATATGTGTGTGTGTGTTTGTGTGTGTGTGTGTTTTAATATGTGTATGTGTTTGTGTGTGCTAAATCACGGTCACTATATTGCAGATTTTCCACTATATCACAGCATACAGAATCAAAGGTTTGCATTTTTTTTTTGTATGGAATGTCTCCAAGGTAACAGCACCACGAGTAATACAGTTTGTCATCACACACCCTGAATATATTTTTTTCTTTTTGTTTTTGTAACGGTAAATGTGCCCCGCTCATTTTATTTTATTTTTTTCATTCTTCAAAAGTACCGACGCATGCAAAGCATTCCATTCCCAGAAAGTTATGCCAAGAACCAAAACAAAACAAAACAAAAATATTATGAGGTAATAGAGGAGCAATTTTAAAAATTAGTATTCATTTCTAAATAAATAAATTATAATTAAAAATGCAAAAAAACCAAAGGAAGCCAACCCAACTATAAAAATAATTAAATAAGAAACCACAATATCTACAAGTTAGTCATAAATTATGATTGTTAAATATAAGGCATTTAAACTCACAAAACCCTGTAAACTATCAATGTTTTTTTGTTTGTTTCTAGATATTTTTAAGACCATTCAACATTCTCATTCACGCAAGACTTTTAACTGCGAAGCAACCTGATGTCATCCAATGCAATGCAGAGAGGTTTGCATGCATTCGCTTGTGCAAGTTGCTGTTCCTCGTTCATTCACTCAGGAAAAGAAAAGAAAAATCAACACTAATTTGGTGCTTTACTTCACCAGGCTTTTTTTAAAAGTGTGCTTATAATCTATTATACAAATCATATATATATATATATATATATATATATATATATATAT
>CM034703.1:11663366-11676723 GCA_020142125.1 Phrynosoma platyrhinos | reverse complement strand
TCTTTAAAAACATCACATCTTATCAAATTTTCACTTCAACCACATGAATCTGTTTGTGTGTTGTGTGCCTCAGGGTCCTTGGAGACAGGACAAATGTTAGACATTACAGTGCTTTCCTATTCCTGAATGTGGAGGTGCCATTTTTATCCCTTTAGATCAGTGATTCCTAAACTTTCATCCTCCAGGTGTTTTAGAGTTCAATTCCCAGAAGCCCTAGCCGATATAGCCAACAAGCAGGCATTCTGGGAGCTGAAGTCCAAAACACAGGACCACAGTTTGGGAACTTCTGCTCAGTGGCATCCCTAGGGTTGGTGTCACCTGGTGTGGTCACTCATGGGGTGGACTTATGGGGCTGGGACTTCCAGTGCGCAACTTCCAACGCACTTCCGTAGTGCACATGAGTAACCAGGCATGCCCCCAGGGAGCAGGCTTTCAGCCCTGCACACGCCCAGGCAGAAGCCACTGCACCCAGAGTGCCTCCATGTGGGGTCTAGGTGGCCCTAAAAGGTCCCATGTGGGGTCTAGGCTGCCCGAAAAGGCCCCACATGGGGGTGGAGAGCCTGCCTGGTGTCATCCCTCACTTCTTGGGTGTCACCTCCCTTCTGGGATGTCACCCAGTGCCATGAGCACACACACACACCCGTGACGCTACTGCTACTGCTCTAGATGCTTTGGACTACAATTCCCATGAGCTCCACCCAGCATGACTAAGGGTAAGGGACAGAACACAGAAACAGCTGGAAGATCCTTCATTCCTTTCCTCATGCAGCCTTCCCTGACCTGGCAGCATCCAGATGGGTTGGACTCCAAACCCCATAATCCACAGCCAGCTAGCCATGGCTTTGGCTGGCTGGGCCTAATGACATTTCTGATCCAACATCTCAAGATGGGAGAGGCTGCTCTAATGATTCCACTTTCTTGTCGTGAAACAAACACAGCAATTGTGAAATTCACCAGTTCGCCTTCAATACCTACACACTTAAACCTGCAGAACAACGGGACATAATGCCTGTTCCTCCTAAGTCTTTTACCAAATCCCCCAGGAGTCACCTTTCAACTGCCTTTTTTGCAAAGCCAAAGGCTGGTTGGCTCTACAAACCTTGATTTAAAAGCTGCCCCCTCCCCATTTCCCAACAAAGCTGGCTTTGTCACCTCTCCCCCAACTCCCCATAGACCCATCTGGAGTGCTCTTCTTGAATTACTCTCTTTGGGTGGCCTTACAGAAGGCTGTAATTTAAGGTTGGGAATTGTCAACCGTATTCATGGTTCCCATCAAACAGAAGAATGCTATCAGGGACTTCAAAAGAACCAGAGCTAAGCCAAGCGAAGACAATTTTGGAATGCTGCACCCTAATATTTGAGGACAATTGAACCTAAGGAGGGAGGAAAAAAGCCAAGAAAAGATTCTAGTTGCTGGTTGATGTTTTTAAAGGCTTTTACAGCTTCAAAACCAAGGCTGAATGCTAGGATTGCATGGGTAGGATCTAGGGCTGGTAGGTGAAAATAAAGACTCGGGCCTCCTATACCTTTATTAGCTCTGCAGAAGAGGGGATTTCAGCTGGTATTTCTTGTCATGTAAGAATGGAGAAGGCATCTATGAAAGAACTAGAAAAGATCCTAAAGAGTCAAGACATACAACTGAGCATGGAAGTTAGAATCATACAAGTCGTTGCATTCCCCATCATGATGTACGGGTGCAACAGCTGGACAGTGAAGAAAGTGGATAAGAAGAAAATGCAGTCAGCCCTTGGTATCCACTGGGGTTTGGTTCCGGGACCCCCCTAGATACCAAAATCCATGGATGCTCAAGTGCCTTTATATACAATGGCATAGTATAATGGTGTTCCATATATAAAATGAGAAAACCAAGGTTTGCTTTTTGAATTTATATTTTTAAAATCGTAGATGGTTGAATCCGTGAATTAAAAAATAAATAAATCTGTGGATACAGAGGTCCAGCTGTAAATTCATTTGAGATGTGATGCTGGAGAAGAGTGCTGAGGATATGTGCATCAATGAACAATGAGCAATCATGAATATGGTCATGCTAGCTGGTTCCATAAATTAGCTTATTCCTCTGTATAGAATTCAGAGGAGTCCAAAATATCAGTATGCAGAGGGATCTTGTAGCACCTTTGAGACTAACTGTGCGAAAGAAGTTGTAGCATAAGCTGTTGTAAACTGAGGCTGCATCTGCACTGCATAAATAATGCAGTGTGACTCTGCTTTATCTGCCAAGGCTCAATGCTATGGAATTGGGGATTTGTAGTTTCGTGAGACATTTACAAAAGCTTATGCTACACCATCTTTCACTCAGTTAAAGGTGGTGTAAGGGCCTTTGCATACTTATATTTTTATATGTATATCATCAACAGGATGCCAGCCTAAATCTATTTTTAATTAATTGATTGACATAAGACAAAATTTCAGAACTAACATGATTACAGAATTAAGTAATTAATGGTTTCATTAATTAATCAAATGAGGTACCAACAGATTTCCCAGCTGATTCTTTAATATATGCTATAAGAATTCTTTGTTTACTTGTGTCAATAATTGGAATAAGATAGTTAATTCCAAGATTTAAAGATTTTGAAAGAACAACTAGGGCAACTTTGAAGGGAGTGGTCTTCTTTGCATCCAGGTGCTCCTCCTGTGATCTCTATCACATGCTACAGAAGGGTTCTTTATTTATTTAAGAAACTAAACCTCTTAATCCTGGGACTTTTGCTGGAATCCACATGGAGATAGGCAAGCTTAAAAAAGGGGGGATATTAAGGAGATAAGATTATAAAAGAAGGAAAAAGGAACACAAAAGAAGGTGTTTGGGTGAGATGGATGAGAAACAGGATTTTCAAACATTCTTTTAATTTTTTCCAACTTTCTCATGCTCAAGACAGAAACAAGGCAGTGGAGTGGCAGTAAAATCACAGATGATATTTTTCACCTATATTTTGATAAGTCCAAAGTTCTAACTTAATATGTAAATGACAATTCAACTTTAGACATGCTAGCTAATTCCCCTCTCCTTCTAATATAAATGGGTTTGAGTGTTGGACTACAACTCTGGAGACCAGGGTTCAATTCCCAGCTCGTCCATGAAACTCATCAGGTAACTTTGGGCAAGTCACATGCTCTCAGCCTCAGGGGAAGGCAATGGCAAACCTCTTCTGAACTAATCATGCCAAGAAAACCCCATGGTAGGGGGGGGTTGTATTTTGGACATAAGATTGTTGTATTTTGGACATAACATGAGATGGCATAATTCAGTGGAAGAGACAATAATGCTTGTGAAAGCAGAAGGCAGTAGGAAAAAAGGAAGACAGCATGCCAGATGGATAGAAGCCATGGCTGACCTGAGTCTGCAAGACCTGAGCAGGGCTGTTAATGATAGAGTGACTTGAAGGTCTCTCATTCATAGGATTGCCATAAGTCAAAGTCAACTTTATGGCAAATAACAACAATGCTGTGGGTTGTGTATGTTGTGGGCCTTCAAGCTATTTACGACCCTAAGGCGAACCTATCACAGGGGTTTCCAGTCAAGATGTGTTCAGAGGAGATTTGCCATTGCCTTCCCCTGAGGCTGAGAGCACGTTGCCCGCCCAAGGCCTGCCCAAGGCCATCCAGTGGGTTTCATGGCCAAGTTGGAAATTGAAACTTGGTCTCAAAGAGTCATAGTCCAGCACTCAAACCACTATGCCACGCTGACTTTCAACATTAATGCAACTGAATTAGATGTTTTAGCTTATTATCACTCGCATTACCCATTTTCAACCCCTGATCCAAACCTTCCATGGCAAAAAAAGGAATGGAGACAAGTAGAGGTTGAAAATGGAAATCAAACCATTCCTGAGTGTGCAATGCATTAAGTGAAGTGTGTGAATGTGTGTGCACATCTGACAAATGAATTTTAAGAAAGAAAGAAAGAAAGAAAGAAAGAAAGAAAGAAAGAAAGAAAGAAAGAAAGAAAGAAAGAAAAAGGCTCCATAGAGTCATGCTGGCTGGGGATTCTGAGGGCTGTGGTCCAAAAAAAATATTTTTTGAGCTCTGTTCTCAAGCCAGCGAAGCCTGTGGGGAGCATTTTTGCATGGTAGAAGATTCCATATGTTAACTCTGGAATCCTCATCTAACTCATAGAGTTGCATCCTCCACTATTATTTAGAGGCTTTATGTACACTGAGCAGTAGGCCATCCTTTTCAAAAAGGAAGCAGTCAAGTGCTGCAGCTTACATTAATAGAGATAACTCTGTACAAGGTCAAGCATTAGTTCTGTAGAGGCCTTTCTGACTTCTGGCATTTTTATGTTTGGAGTTCTGCTCCTTTTTTTCCTCAGGGCTGTAATAAAATGCAGTAATGGTTTCAGTCCCAATTTAGATCCACTTCTAGAATACAGAGCTCAGAGCCAAAACCTACTCCAGTATTTTCTTAAGGATGATGGTGTTGATGTTGATGGTGATGATGATGATGTAAGATGTAAGAGTCTTTCTGGTAAAATCCTCAGACTTGGGCTCATTTAAGAGCAGCAAAGGGAGAGTACAGATATCAGACTCTCAAGCCACTGGGGCATTTATCCAACAGAGCTAATCCCATTTTCTATATCACTGTGCCATGCTGTAGGAATTGGTATTTAGTTTCTGAAGTTCTCCTCTGCAACAGCAATGGAAATTAGAACTAAAACCTGATGTGATGGATAGGATATGGCACCTCAGCATCAATTGATGTTGCTCTCTGAACAGACCCGAAATTTGCCCTGATGTAACCCTGTCATCCACAAGCAATCCATCTCCCTCATTAGCGAAGCATTTCTTTTTTCTGTGTGTGCTGGACTGAAGGGGTTTTCTATCTGGTTTTCTGGGTCACAGAGCAAGAATGTGGTGGCTTGAAGGTCCCATGTCACAGTGGAAGAAGCAAGTCTACTCTGGGTTTCACTCCAAACTTTAATGAAGCTATCAAAGATGCTGAAAACATAGACTTTCATGGCCGGCATCCATAGTTTTTTGTGTTTTTTTCAGGCTGTGTGGCCATGTTCTAGAAGAGTTTCTTTCTGACATTTCACCAGCATCTGTGGATGGCATTTTCAGAGAATGCTGGAATGGAAGAAAGTGGGTATATATTCTCTGAAGATGCCAGCCACAGATGCTGGTGAAGCGTCAGAAACTCTTCTAGAACATGGCCACACAGCCCAAAAAAACTACAAAAAAACTATGCTGAAAACATTTGGAGAGATGAACTATGAACATTAAAGTTCAGAGTAAATCCAAACTGGTGAGTAAAACCCACAATGGATTCACAACTCCACTGACGTGGAAACCATCAGCCACCCCTTGAGAAAAATTACGGTTTCTATTGGAAAGGCGGCCACTGTTGCTTCCGCTCAGCCTCCCTTCTCAAGCTGTAGTTAGAGTTGTCTAGACATCTTGCCTGCCATGATATATTTAGTAGTTTGAATGATGGGTTATGCAGTAGTTTAGCAATTATGCAGCAGTGGTGATCTCATTTGCAGATGGTGAGATAACAACGGAGAGATGGTTAGCTTCTGGCAGGAATGTTCAAGGTTGTTCCAATGCGGGAATGGAACAAGAAGAATGTAAAGCGGCTGTGTAGGAATGAAAGGGGGCAAGTGTTTATCGATTCGGAACAAATGAGAAATAGTGCCACCATGATTCTGAAATTGTGTATGGCTTAATTAGTCCAATGTAAACAGTTGCTGGTCATTTCTGACATTGGAAGTCACCTGTTGTTGTTGTTGTTGTTGTTGTTGTTGTTGTTGTTGTTGTTGTGTACCTTCAGGTCATTTCCAACTTATGGAGAGCCTAGAGTAAACATATTATGGGGTTTTCTTGGCAAGGTTTGTTCAAAGAGGGGGGGTGCTGCCATGGCCTTATCCTGAGGCTGAGAGAATGTGACTTTCCCAAGGTCACCCAGTGGGTTTCCATGGTTGAGAATCAAACCCTGATCTCCAGAGACATAGTACAAAACTCAAACCAGTATACCACATTGGATGTATATTTCTTAATAAAGGTTTCTGAGTTTTGACTACTGAGCTTGGGTTTCTGAACTTTGGTATCCTACTGGACTTGACAAGTTGGAAAACCCTATGACTTGCATGCCCGCTATGACTCTACCTCAGTATGGCCACGGTCTTATTTGACACTAGCAATCTGTAAAGCTCCACCAGCATTTTTCCACTGGAAGGCCAAGAAGGTAACAAGCTGGAAGATGGCAGGATAGAGCTCACCTGATGTCCCTCACGGCCAACGAACGGCTGCTTGAGGAGATGCAGAGCTGGAGCCAGCCACTAACCAATCTTTTCCTTTCAGAACATCCAAAAAAGTAAATATACTGGTGTAATCTGGTTATACTAGCACGAGGTACCATAGGCTTCTGGCGTATGTTGGCCAGAAGTAAGCTTGGGAAAATGGCCTTTCTAAGACTTTCCCTCAAACCTCCAGCCCATACTAGCAATGTAGACAAATACAGTTATCACTTGTAATGCATCACCCCAGAATTCCATATGATGTTGCCACAGCAGTCAAAGTGGAATATAGCACAATAATTGAACAATGTGAAAGGAACTATCAAAGCCATCAGATATCAATGCTTGCTGTATTCACTCCTGGCTGTACGTCCAGTTTGTAAAGTCGTCGCTAAAAGTGCCATGCATCCGACATCCACTAAAGTAGTGATCAAGGAAGATGAAAAGAAACGTCATATAATCCAGGGGTAGGCAACCTTTTTGAGCCGGGGGCTGGGTTGCTGTCCCTTAGACAATTGGGGGGCCGAAGCACCAAAAATAAATAAATAAATAAATAAATAAAATTAAAAAAATAAAAATAATTTTTTAAATTTTTTTTTAAAAAAATGCATGCACACTCTCTCAGCCCCAGAAAAGCCATGGCAAAACCCCTGTGGAGATTTTGCCAAGAAAACCCCAAGAACAAGTAATAACAACAATAATCAATATCATCATGGCAGGCGGCGGCGGCAGCGGGGGGCAGCGGGAGGCGGCAGCGGCGACAGTGGCAGGACCGACCTGGGGCCAGTCCAAAGGCCTCAGGGGGCCGCATCCGGCCCCCAGGCCTTAGGTTGCCTACCCCTGATATAATCGGTGGATTAATTTCATACACCACCAACCCATTTCTTTGAAGAAAGCCTATCTGTGCGGCTGTGAACAAAAAACCTGCCAGGAATACACTGGCCCTGATTTGATTTTCACTTACAATATAAAGCATAACCATCAAAAATGATTCTATCAGAGGCTCTATTATAGAACATTGAGGCCAGTGTCAGAAATAATAAAGATAGAGCAAATGCCTTTGGTATCTAGACACCAAACTCAGCTTTGTTCTTTGTTCAGATCAAGTGTAGTTGCAGGGGCATTGGCAACCTCAGCCTCAGCCTCAGAGGAGGAAGAGGAGGAAGAAGAAGAAAGTGGAGATTGCTATCATCTTCATCATAATCTAAACTAGGATGGGAAGCATGTAGCCCTGCAGAGGTTGTTGGATTGCAGCATCCAGCAGTCCTTGACAGCACAGAAATGTTGAGGATCGCTAGGAGTTGCACTTAACTCTGGAGGTCTAATGATTCCCATCTTGATCTAGAAATTTATGAGTTTTTGAAATATTATTTTATGTTGTGGTTGAGAAGGTTTGAGTCAAGAGATGGATGGGCTCAAGTTGCTTGATTAAAGGACTGCCTAGAGTAGGGGTCAGCAAGGTTTATGTACCTGGGGCCGGTCGCTGGTCCCCAGGTCTAGTGCCAGGCCGGGGGGGGAATGGCGGCGCATGCGCTCATGAGCGTGCGTGCGGCCCCCGTAGACCGCCGCCACCACCGCCATTTTTCAAAATGGCAGCTGAGACTTGTTTGTGCATGCGCACGAGTACTGCACATGCGCAAACGAGTCGCGGCCGCCATTTTGGCAAACAAAATGGCGGCAGCGGCATGGCAGCGGCAGGGGGAGGTGGGCCAGGTGAGGCCCGTGGGCTGTAGGTTGCTGACCCCTGGCCTAGAGAATCCCACCCTCAGCAACCACAAGATAAAACCATTGATTTGGCCTCCACAAACTCTTTAACCTAGTGCCCCACCTGAAATTAAATCCCTAAATTTTCTCTAGGAAATTGCTCACATTTCTAATGGTTGTTTTGGCAGTTGCCTTTTGCACAAACAAGAGGGAACAAAGTTCTGTTTTGCTGTCATTCATTACTCAGTAAAATGGAAATGAGTCATCTGCATATTATTTATTGCTGGGTGTATGTGCTGACTTATTCTGAGCAAAGGGAGAAGGAAGGGTCACATAGGTGGTTGCCTCATGGTGCAGCTTGGTAACATCTTTGCAGTTTGCTCAGAATTACCAAGGTGCACTAACTGAATTGGCCACTTGGGGGAAAGCAGAGAGCATCTGTCCTATATTTTTCAATAATACAATAGTAAAACTAACTCAGCAACCAGATCTTTCTGGACTGCAGAAACAATAGCAAATAGTGAGGAGATCAGATGGATGAGTAAAGTAACTGGCTCCTTTTTAAAAGTCACACAAGGTCTTTGTACTTTTACTGGATGCCACTTCAGAAACTGTGTGTTTTGCCTAAGGCAAGAAGCAGATGTCTGAGCCACTACCAGCCTTGTATTTTCAAAGATGAGAACCCATCATTTTGTCTCCAATGCAGCGGATATTGCTGGGTATCATGTGATACCTGCACATCTACAAGGGACTCATGTATCCTGCACTCTGTATCCTGGGACCGAGTTTAATTTTTCACACTTAAAATTATTAGAAATATCTCACCATATTTTTTTTTTTGGATCCCCATGTTTCTTCCCTACACCTATCCCCCCCCTTTTTTTTTAACCATCTAGCTTTATGAGGAAAAATTCTGCACACTATTTTAGTTTTTGATCCCCATAAAAGTATTGGCCTCCTGTAGATTCTGATTTTTGTTTTGCCTGCTTCCTGTAGCTCAGCTGAGATTGGACTTTCTGATTTCCAGTTCTTTAACTGTAGTACACTTTATGTATACCCACTGGGATATTTAACTTTCCCTCCCCCCTCCTGGAAAACATCAGAGTCAAACAGACATAATTAGAATGAAGAAGCCTAGAGGCTTAAACATTGTTTAAGAGCTAAGAGGCTGTGGGACAGACCAAGATCCCCAGCCCAAAGGAAGGGCTTAGCCCTGTTCCTAGGTGTTTAGATGATGGTGCCAATAATACAGCTATAGAAGAAATGGAACTGATGAAGCACTTTCCAGTGACACCAACTCCAGCACAGGGGGAAACACTAACCAAGTTCTCATCAGGAAATATTTGAGATTTGTCTTAGGCTTAGTGGAGCGCATGGTAAGTATTTCTTGGGATTCCTACAATTTAGATGGGATTGTTACCTAAGAAAAACAACCGCTCCCTGCTGCTTTGGTAGCCTGATTTGAGCTGATGAATTTTACAGGTGCAGGAGAAATCTGTAGAGGCAGTATGTACCTTACAAGAAACCTTGAGAAAAGAAAAGGGCAAATTTGCTGTAGGTTAGAGCTCTATTTTTAATAGGGCCAATCTTCATTCAGACTAAATGTGGGCAACCATGTGGGGTCAGGAGCTAGGGACCAGGGCCAATCCACTCCCAACCCCTTGTTGGCTGCATGATCCATAGCAAACACAAATACCTGTTTTCCTTTGCAATCTCTCTCAAAATGCTGACAGAAAGTGGTATGTTGCTTCCTAATGTCATTTTGAGGAGAGACTGCAGAGGAAAACAGAGATATTTGGGTGGTCATATGATATTACATTATGTTTATGGGCAGTGTTTTATATGTTTTCATGTGTTGGGGGGCTTTATGCATTTTTCTGTCCAAAAATCATATAATATTTATTTTTAAAAACAAGTTATGGAGTTTGGGAGCTTTGGATGACTGACAAGATTTTCAAGAGCCACAAAAGTGGCGTTCATGAGCTACATATGGCTCGAAAATTACAATTTGCCCCATCTGATTTTAATCCTAGTAATCTAAATTCTATTTTACCTTGCTACAAAATAGAGTCTTCTGGATCTCTACTTGATTCTCATAAGTGCTGACTAAGAAGCAAAACAAGAGGATAATACTCCCAAAGAGAGCCCCTTTGAGAATTGTTACATACTGGCACAGATAAACATTTGTTCAATACCGAGTCTTTATTCGTACATTGATTTAAGAACATGAAAAATTCTGACAGGTGCTATCTTCAGTAAAGTCAAGACCTAAAGAATGATCAGGCAGAGTTGATCATTGACTCCTTTTCTTTTTAATTTCTATGTGAACAATCTAATCTCTGACACTGGTTCTCTGGACTGCTAGAAACAATTATTCAAATACTGTTGTATGCTGATGATAAGCCTATCTTATCTATTACTCAGATAGGCTTGATGAGATTTCAGAACCAACTGGGCAGGGTTTATAGTCAGGAGAACCTGGTTATAAGCTACTCTAAAACAAAGGTAATGGTCTCTTCCAAGAGGAAACACTTTGATGAATGATGCTTACATGGACACTAGCAATGCCATAGGTCTAAATATTGTTGGGGGGTACATTTTTCTTAGAATAGTAACAGGAAATTGCAAAAATTCTGGCTTTGAACAAACAATTTTGGAAGAGCTAATTAAAGTTCCTTGATAGGCCCCATTTTGAATATCTTTATAGCTAAAATGCTGAAATCTGTGAATAGGTCATGATGCAACAGTTGAGACTGTTCAGAATAAGTTATTTAACTGCTAGCACTTCTCCCAGGGGTACTCTACTCGTTGCTAAGGCTAAAAGTTGATCTTCCTTCTGTTAATGTCAAAAATCATAAAGTATCTATACTTTATGGGGAAATACTGCTGAATTCAGAGGAAAGCAATCTTAACAAAACTATGTTTCATCAAACAATATGCTTGGGATGGATGGTCCCTTTATTGGTCATCTTCATCACAATCTTACTTTGAGGATGTCTGGACCACCTTAACCCATAATAATTTATTGAATAATTTTTGTGGCAGATTGCTATGAAAATGTGCTTGCCAGCCAGTTTCTAGTGTTCTCCCCATGGGTTGTTGTTATTGCTGTCTGCCTTCAAGTCATTCCTGACTTATGGTGATCCTAAGGCAAACCTATTATGGGGTTTTCTGAGGCTGAGAGTGTATGACTTGCCCAGGGTCACCCAGTGGGCTTCCATGGCCAAGTGGGGATTCAAATCCTGGTCTTCAGAGTCATAGTCCAATGCTCAAATAAGGTATTCCCAATATTCAATCTTTGTTTCCTCCCTGAAAGTCTTCACTGCCCACTGCTTTCAAAAAATGCATTCAGCTTCTTGGAAGGAAAGTATACAGATTGGGCAAATTGTGGCAGTGATCACCTATCAGGGAAAAAGCATCTCTTTTATCTAAAATGACCCAGAGGGCAAAATGTGCAGGGAAATGCCTTCCTGCACCCCATAGATGGTGCTTTGGGTCAAATGTTTTATTGACACTTGGATGTCCCAAGGGACCAAAAAAATAGCCTTGGATCTCACAGGAAGCCCACAGACCAAGCTTTGCCCATCCAGATGTAGGATCCTGGTTCTGTTTTCCTCTAGTGACAGAAGGCCAGTTTCTATGCCCTTTTACCACTATACCACCAAATGTATTTCACCACTATATGAAACTATAATGTCCACAGTAAGAGAGATATGGGATGGGAACAGTGATGTCACTAGGGTTGGCATCACCTGGTGTGATAATTCATGGTATCACACACACCCAATTGACTTCTTCCCATACCACACCATACAGAATGTTTAGTACTTTTTTTTTACTAATGTTACTCATAAATCGTAATTCCCATACATCATTGAATATGATGGTAATAGTTGTGACATAAACAACTAGCACAATTACCGGTATACCTTTAAATTATAATATCATACACACTGCCTAAATGTATTTGCATGCATATGGTTTCGTGTGGTTAAAGTGAAAATTTGGTAAGATGGGTTTTTTTTAAAAAAATGAAAAGAATTTTTAATTTTTTAAAATAAAAAAATAAAAATTACATTTCCTTCCTCCTCTCACAGAGCCTCACCCTACTCACATCATCTCTTCAGCATTTTATGATGCAGATGAATGCCATAGCCCATTTCTGCCCAAAGGCAGATGTTAGGGGTTAGGGGAGCAGTGATGTCAACCCCCTTAAGGTGTTACCTGTGGTGCTTTGCATCCCTTGCACACACACACCCCTTGTGACATTCCTGGATAAGGATCTGTTTTGTTTCATGGAAATGAAATGTCTGTAAATTAATCTGATGCCTTTTGCAACAGACAGTTGCAAAAGTGAGAGCTCGTCCTCAACTTTGCAAAACTCTTTCAATAGCAGAAGAAGGGGAGGGAAGAATGGATTTGGCCCAGATCCAAATAACAGATGATAGTGAGGGTGAATTTGAGTTCAGCTTGTGGAAAAAAAAGAAGAAGAAGGGGGGACAGTAATGAATAAGATGGGTCGCTGCCTCACTGTGTATTTATTGGCACAAGTAGAGCGAGTGGGACCTTTTATCTTTCATTTTCCAATTGCTCTAAGATTGTCTCTGACCTTATGATGGAATGGAATGAGGCCACCGTTCCTGGATAATGACAAACGTTTCCAAGGAATGATCAGAAAAATAATTGTGACATAACAGATTATGAGGATGCACAACTTCTATGACAACGCTGGCAAGGAACAAACAACTCTCTTGCTATTCTGGGAAATCTCACACATCCTGGATGGGGTGGGGGGGGGTGTAAGAGAAATTGGTGGGGACATAGATAGCATACCCTCCAACATTTCACAGTCAGAAATTGTGTAGCCAAGCAGCATCAGAGGATGCCCAAGACGGCAAGCATTGTTAACAGAGAAGAGCACACAAGCTAGGAGAGGCTGATTTTGCCTGAATTTTGCAGGAAGGGCATGCCTCCACCTTCTCTTTTCACCTGTGCAGAGTGTAATTGTGCACAAACTATCTTTGCACAGTTTGAACTCAGCTTGCAGTAATGGCAGAGTGTGGTGTAGTAGTTGGACTACAACTCTGGAGACCAGGATTCGATTCCCACCTCAGCCATGAAACCCACTGGGTGACCTCGGGCAAGTCAAACTCTCTCAGACTCAGGGGAAGGCCATGGCAAACCTCCTCTGAACAAACCTTGCCAAGAAAGCCCCATGATAGGCTTACCCTAGGGTCATCATACATCGGAAATGACTCGAAGGCACACAACAACAGCAACAAAGTGGAAGGAAAGGGGAGCAGCCTATGCATTGTCTCCAACCCTCCAACTATCCTAATTTACCAAGGACAGTCCCAATTAATCCTGTGTTGTTCCATTTTTCACCTGCTTTTAAAA
>CM034703.1:11652886-11663266 GCA_020142125.1 Phrynosoma platyrhinos | reverse complement strand
GTGTCTTCACAATAGTTACCCTCAACTCAACAATATAGATAGGATAGAAAGGGGCTGGATTATTACACTTCCCTGTATACTCAGACAAAAGCAAACTGCTTCACCTCCTCCCAGCTTGTCTGGTTTTTCCTCATTAATAACTTCTGCCATTTTGACCAGTCTTGAGGTTTGCTGGCCACTTATGTTCCAGTTTTCACCTGTAAAATGTTGGAGGGTATGCTAATGTTTTTGAGGACACTGGTTTCTCTAAGGCCTTGGTCTGTGCAATCCATAAACTTTCAGGACCAACCTACACTCTCTCAACCACAAGACCCATCTGCAATGTGAGAATAATGCTAGCCAGCTTCCTAACAGAGCTCTAATAAATTTACAGTCCAACCCTGAGCCCGATTAAGTACAAAAAGAAATGTGCATGGAACTGAAACCTCACTGAGATAATGTAGGTAAAGAGCTTTCAGCACTTGACTTGCACTTTATAAATGCTAAGTGTCACAATTATTACTTGATAAGTGGCCATGATTTGTATGCACCCACGGAAACAGCAAAAGGAAAAGGAAGGAATGCATTGCCTCAGTATAAATACGGGAATTAAATGTGTATGGTGTGGGTTTTCCCCAAAAAAGCCCCAAAGCCTTGCATCACAACAGTTCATATTCATAAGGAACTGGTACAGCAGCAGGATAGCTAGGTGTCTGAGCCACAAAGTCCTGAGTTCAAATCTCAATCCTCACTTGACCTCACTAGGCGAGGTTGCTGGGTAAACTCAGGCAAGCCATTCTATCACAGACCTAACTCTCTCTTTGCAATGTGCGGATCAGAATGCAGGCCAGTTTAGAATGGTGATTTCTGGACTGCAATCCCCAGAATCCAGCATGGATCCTGGGAGCTGTAGTCCAAAACGTCACAGTTCCACATTCTGATACAGATTTACCCATTCAGGTTTCTTACAAAAGGGGTGGAGAGAGGAATTTTGAATGTGAGACTTAAAAACACTCCAAACAACCGCTGGTGTCCTGTTCAATATTTATGATGTCATAAACTTTGTAAGTTGCAAAACTTGGCATTCACCTTTTGAACCTTGGTATTCATGTTAACAATCGTGGCACCATTGTGATTATCACTAATGTCCCCCAGATGCCATCTTAAAAACCAGGCAATCACAACAATGGAGGAGTGCTGCAGTGCCAGCAAACGGTGGACTGAAAGATGATGGTGCGTCCAATCCTCTCTCTCCAGCAATGTGCAGTGTATAATCAGTTGCAATAGGACTGCACAGTTGTACGGCAGCTCACTAGTGAGAGGCTGAAGACCTTGTAAAACTACAAATCCCAGGATTCGATAGTGTCAAAACTTTCGTGTCAAAAACATACGACACCTACTTTTTCTGATTTGCCTTAAATAACAGTTTCTTTCCAGGCTGAATTCAGACAGTCTTTAAAGCCTCAAACAGCTTGAGATACAATGACTTTCCTCCATATGCTTCACTAAGGGTGCATCTACACTATAGAAAGAATGCATTGGCATCACTTTAACCTCCAGGGGTCCATCCAACAGAATCCTGGGATCTGTATATTTGTGGGGCAACAGCACTCTTTGCCAGGGAAGTCTAAAGCTACAACTCCCAGGATGCCATAGCACTTAAAGTGGTGTCAAAGTGCATTATTTCTACAGTGTAGATGCACCTGAATGCTTGAGATCTTGCTCCTGACTCCTTCACCACATGAGGCAACTAGTAGATGCAGGGCTTTGTCAATGGTAGCTCCTGCCATGTGGAACGCTTTTCCAGATGAGACCCATCAAGACCCAACACAATTTGTTGCCGTTGTCATTATACACCTTCAAGTTAAGTCCCAGCTTATGGTGGCCCTTTCTTAGGTTTTTCTTTGGAAGATTTCTTCAGGAGGTTTGCCATTGCTTTTCCCTAAAATTGAGTGTATGGCTTGCCCAAGATCTCCCAGTGGTTTTTCATGCCTGAGCAGAGAGGCAAACCTTGGTCTTTCAGAATCCTACATTCAAACTACTATACCAGGGGTCCCCACACTTTTTGAGCCGAGGGCCAGTTCGCTGGCCCCCAGATCTTAGGAGGGCCAGAGGCGCGCGCATGCGCACTACTCGGGCACCATTTTGTGTTCCAAAAAGGTGCCCGAAGTCATGTGCATGCGCCCAGCGTTGCGCGTGCATGCGCACGACTCCAGGCGCCATTTTGGAACACAAAATGGCACCCGAGTAGTACGGACGCCAGGCACCATTTTGTGTTCCAAAATGACGCCCGGCATCGTGCGCATGCGCGTGTGACGCCAGGCGCCATTTTGGAACACAAAACGGCACCCCACCTCACGTGGTGGCAGCACGACAGCAGGACTGCTGCGGGCCGGTCCAAAGGCCTCGACAGGCCGGGTTCGGCCCGCGGGCCGTAGTTTAGGGACCCCTGCACTATACCAATCTTTGGGGTTATTCAGATGGTGAAAATAATCTGGATTGAATATTTGTTGTCCACAAACATTTCAAATGCATCCAATTAAGTTGGGGGGGGGGTCTGCCAAAAAAACCACTTAACCCGGGATAATCGATATTGGGATTTTTCCAGAGGTTTTTTTTAAAGATTCACATTGTTGGCAGTATAAATAACCAACACAAATAGACCCGGGATAAAACTCTGCATGCCTTGAACATGTTTCAAATACATTCGCATCAACGACTCCATCTTTATTTGAGTGCTGGCACGTGTGAGCACGCAAACCCTCAGAGACAACCATAGACATAGTTCCATAGTGTGAACAACAAACCTGGAATGTATGAGTGAGATTATTTGCAGAGTTGCGCTTTTAAAAAAAAGATATCTGAATGACCCCTTTCTCAATCTTATTACCTTGGGGGTGCAGACTGCCAGAAATAGTGCAAATTGAGTCCACTTTTAGGGTTAGGGTTAGTGCTAGGGAATCATGGGAATTGTGTTTTTTTTCTGAGACATTGAGCCTTCTCTGTCAGAGAGCTCTGGTGCCACAATAAATTACAGTTCCCATGATTCCCTAACCCTAACCCTAACCCTTAAAGTGGACTCAATTTGCACTATTTCTGGCAGTCTGCAACCCCCCAATGTTCAGGTCTCAGGTTATAACATCACATTTATAACATCACCAGACCCCATTCATGGCATTAGAAGGGTCTCTAGGTCTCCAGTTCTAGTGCTAAAATCTCAGAGCCTGGGATAGTTCTAGGGTTGCCAGTGTGAAAGCTAGAGAGGGCTCTTGCACCTTTAATGGTTGTGTAGAAGATATAATTTCAACAGGTGTTGCTTGTTACCTGTAAATTTATTGCACGGCACTTGCAGGAATGGGAACAGAATGGCACAGAACAGAACTAGAACGTGTGTTACCGCACAGGAGAATGCCACCGATGCTGCCAGTAGTCCCCAAGCTGTTCCCTATCCATATTATGGCAGCCAATTTTGAAGAATGATTTTGAACCGTTCTTCAAAATTGGCTGCCAGGAATGGTTGGGGAACGGCTTGGGGACTCCCGGCAGCATCGGCGGCGTTCTCCTGTGCCGTAACATGTATTCTCACCCCGTTCCGTGCTGTTTCATTCCATTCCGTTCCCATTCCTGCAAGTGCCGTGTGATAAAACTTACTGGTTGCATGGCAAGCAAAACCTGCTGAAATTCCCTCTTCAACACAGCCATCAAAGGTACAGGAGCCACTGCCAGATTTTACTTTAGCAACCCTCATCCTGACCTGAGAACCCTTCCTGCATTTACCCAATAAAGTATTTATTCTCCCTGTGCTCTCATTACCAAGAAATGTAACTTGTTACAGGTAAATATGCTATTTGTAATTCTCTCTTCCAAGTGCTGCTACTCCCTGAGCCATCTGAATCTGCTAGGCTCCACTTCCTGATCCCATCTCAAAACTGGGAATGTCCTTTTTTACTATCAAAAGTTTTTCAGAAACATAACTTCGGAAGTTCGAAGAGGAGGCCAAGCCCCAAAACTCTTCCTCTTCTATCTTTCCCGCCCCCAATCATTACATGTCACACTCCCATAGTATCGCTCCTCAGCAAATAAACCCATTTCTTATCACAGCCTCTCTGGAGATTTGTGGGATATTACTAAGAATGGTTGTAGAAGATAACAAAGCCAGCATCTTGGCCCAGCAGTGCTGCAGAACCAACACATTTATAGCCATTTTTATTTAGCATTAACCAAGCTGGCCTTAAGGTGTCCCTCACTGGCAGATTCTGGGTACACTCTGATTTTTTAAATAAATAAATGAGAATCCTCTAACAACATAACCTAGGTGGCCTGCAACCTGTATGCATTATGAAAACTGAATACATTTGCACATAATTGCTTGTTAGCTGAGCTTTTAAAGAATCTGGTTCAGTACCTGCTTAGGTTTACCATTATTTCCCAGCTTTCTCAATCAGTTCTGATTTTTATTTTATTTTTTGTTAATGATTTGGCTTAACCAGCTTTGAATAGGTTCAGATCCATTTCATTCAGTTTGCCAACAAAGGCTTATACTTGGAATCTAATAAACAGGAATGTAGCTATGGTGGGGTGGGGGTGGGGGGACAAAATAAGAGAATTTTCCCCCCAAATGAATTCTGCCCCCACCATGAAATTTTCCTTCAGTCTCCAAATATATAAACCAATGGTTCTGATTTGGCAGAAACAATCATAATCAATCCTCTACCTTCCCACTTTCTCAGCTGTTTTTAAAATGTCCCAGTTTCCCTCCCCTCCTCCCACTTCTGCACTTTGTTCTCAGCTTATTTCAATCGCTGCAAACTGAGTTCAAAGTGCAAAAATGGTTTGCCCTCAGTTGCTCAGCAGTGAAGAGGAGGATACAGACTCTTCCCTTTCCCAGGAGGCTCCCGCAAAACCAAACTGCTACAGCCTATCTTTGTGCTTGTGTGTAATTCCTCGTTCATAGCTTTTGCTTTCTTGGCCACACTTTGATATTGCTTGGCCACAACAGTTTTCATCTGTGAAATGTTGAAGGGTACACATCACAGGAAACACTGTACCTTCTGAAGATGTGTAAAAAAACATCTGGAGGGACATGAAGACCAATTCTAGCCAGAGGGAAGCCCAGAATTTGCACAGGATTGCATTTGAAAGGTGGAATTAGATGGCAACATTGGGAAATAATTTCTAGAGCGGTCTTATGAAGTTAGCAAATGGCTGTGAGTCTGCAGATTCCCTAAATATACTCTATGTGTGTGTATGTGTGTGTTTGATGTTTCTTGTGGGGAAAGCAGTTAAAATTGTTTTCAACCTCCCCAGAATTGTCAAAGAGGTATAACATCTCAAGATACAACCGGCATCGCTCATGCCAAATAAAATCCTACCCTGTTCAAGAATTTATTGGGACTACTCATGCAGTGAAGTAGCCTACACAGAGAGAATATGCCAGTTTTTACCAGCATTGTAAAAGAAGAAGTGAATGACGGTGTGTTAAGCGGCGGGGAGGTAGGTCTGAACAGCTTTGTTCAGACATCAGTTTAGGAGCCAATGATTCATAATACTGCAGACTTTGCAGAAAAAGGATAATGTTATTCATGATTAAGCACTGCTTTGATTTTTCTGCTAATGATATATAGCCATGGCGCTTCGCACACCTACACACATGCCCCCCAAAAAAAGCCTGCACAACATTGTGGGGAATGACACTATAAATCCTTGCAGAGGTCAACGCCAAATTGGCTTCTTCCGCCTTGGTCCCCAAAGCCACAGTCACAGCCCTGAAACCAATTCTGAAATTTAAATAAAAGGCCAATTTTCTTGCTGGGAACAATTTGAAGGGATGAGTAAGAAAGGCTTATTTATGTGGGAATTAATAGGTGAGCATGAGACATTGTGCATTAAAAGCTAAGATTTAGGTGGTTTTAACAAGAGGGAAGGGAGGAGATGGGAGAAAAGGAGTCACCTGTAATGAAAGTTATTTGCTATTTTAATATAATTATTCTTGCCCTAGCTTAGGGTAGCATACAAATAGCATTAAAACAGATCAAGCAATTAAAAATAGTAAAATAATTTAAACAAGCAAAAAAATGTATTAATCAATGTGAGTTTTAAAAAGAGATTTAAGGGTGGTTTTTTTTTTTTAACTATATACAGTCAGCACAGGTTCTGCATCCATGGCTTCAACCATCCACAATGGTTGAAAATATTTTTAAAAAATATCCAAAAAGCAAAGCTTCATTTTTGCCATTTTATATAAGGGGCACCATTTTACTATGCCATTGTATATAATGGGACTTGAGCAACCACGGATTTTGTTATCCATGGGGGCTCCTGGGACCAAATGCCCAAGGGTATACTGGATAATAGCACTTGGG
The DNA here is from genome assembly GCA_020142125.1 of Phrynosoma platyrhinos. Classification (NCBI taxonomy): domain Eukaryota; kingdom Metazoa; phylum Chordata; class Lepidosauria; order Squamata; family Phrynosomatidae; genus Phrynosoma; species Phrynosoma platyrhinos. The sequence goes on along the minus strand of CM034703.1, from coordinate 11,656,925 downwards.
CTGAAATAATGAGGCCCCGATGTCTTGATGATCAGCCAAGGTTTACCTTGGTGCTTAAATGAAGTCAATGTTGTCCGCTTTACAAAAGATCTGCTCCTAGGAGATGAACCTAGATTTTTATCCTGGCATAGGCTTGTTGATATGGATTGACACTGACAACATTTTTAGACTGTCCTTTGGGGCCTGGCTCAACGCTACGACTGAGGATTGAAGCTGGAGCAGATGTCAAATCTCTGATGATGACAACTGGATGACGCACAGGATTTTACGCTTCTGCCACACTCACATTGTACATCGGACCTACAGTCACTAGGGGCTGCCCAAAAGACAAATAAATGTGTCACTGGACATTATCACTTGGGGACGGGTGTCCTTATCCCGCCTGGAAAGCGTGAGTGAAAGTGATCATGCGAAAGGCTTTCTCACTACATTGCACTGATCCTGTCATGTCCTGTCAATAAAGTGGAATTATATTAACAGGATCTTCCGTTAATACAAAATGATGAGAAATGAGGGGACAATTCCACTTCTTGAGAAAGCCTTTCACACAATCACTATCACTCATACTTTCTGGATGGGACAATGTCCGGATAAGCGCGGTTTAGTGTGAAAGACCTTCCCGTGATGACATGAGAAGCACGGGACAGGGATGGGACAATGATGTCCCGTCCTGCGTGTGATAATGTCCTTAGGCTGCATCTGCACTGCAGAATTAATGCGGTTTGACATTGCTTAAACTGCCATGGCTCCATGCTATGGAATTCTGGCATTTGTAGTTTTGTGAGATATGTAGCCTTCTCAAAGAGTCCTAGTGCCACAACAAACTACAGTCCCAGAATTCCATAGCATAGAGCCATAGCAGTGAAAGTGCATTATTTCTGCAGTGCAGATGCAGCCTCTGCGCAAGCTTGAATTCTCACTAGAAGCCAAAATGACTAAAATAAGGCTATCATACTTGGGAAATATAATAAGAAAAACCCTGCAAGAAACTTTGCAAAAGACAATAATGCTGGGAAAAGTGGAAGATCTCACTAAAGATGGATTGACCCAATGAAGGAAGGATAACACTGAGTTTGCAAGATCTGAGTAGGGCCATTAATCACTCTGAGGGTCGCCATTAAGTTGAAGCCAAGGTGACAGCAAACAATAACAAGATAGTCTAAGAATGCTGCATCCGGACTGCAAAAATAATCCAGCTTGACACCACTTTAATTGCTATGGTTCAGTGCTATGGAATTCTGGGAACTATAGTTTGTTATAGCACCAGAGCTCTCTGATAGAGATGGTAAAAGGTCTCACAAAATTACAGTTCCCAAGAATCCCATAGCATTGAGCCATAGCAGTTAAAGTGGTATCAAACGGGATTATTTCTGCCGTGCAGATGCAGCCAAAGTTAACTTATCCAAGTTCAACAGGACTGCTGAATCAAGTCTGGTTCTCATACTCCCTCTCCCTTTAAAAAAAGGAAATAAACTCCTGATGTGCAACCCTTACAGGAGGAGAAGAGAACAATTACAGTTCAAAGCCCCTTACAAAGCTATAGCAATGATATATCTTGGGCATTTTTATACTGGTTTATTTAACCTTTAAACACAGCACACATTGCACAGTCAAAGAAGGAAAAGAAGTCTCAAGATGAGTATCAGAACAAACACCATTTAGCTGCTTGCAAACTTGGAATAACACGGTCACTGCTGTGGGCTTTCCCCAGACCTTCACATGAATGAGTGTAAGACAGATGCAGCTTGTTGTTTCATCCAAGTTAATGATCCACGAAAGAAGTCATCAGCAGCTAACAAAGACGCAGTAGGGAAGGCAAGCATGCTGCCCTCGCTCTGCCCAGGAAGATGTGAACCAAGAAACAAGGCTTCCATCAGGGGAGGGCATCACTAGGCATCTGCTAAGGCCCACCACACTCCAGCAATACCAACCAACAAAGCCCCTTTCCAAACATTTGTTGTTGTGTGCCTTCAAGGTGTTTCCAGCTTGCGGCAACCCTAAGGTGAATCTATCACAGGGTTTTCTTGGCAAGATTTGTTCAGAGGGGCTTTGCCGTTGCTTTCCCCGAGGATGAGAGAGTGTGACTTGCCCAAAGTCACCCAGTGGGTTTCATGGCTGAGGTGGGAATCGAACCCTGGTCCCCAGGGTCTTAGCCTAATGCTCAGAGCACTGCACTACGCTGGCTCTCTTAGACCAAACATATCTTCCAGTATTTCACAGATGCAAACAGAGACACGAGTGGTCAAGCAACACCAAAGCGTGGTCATTTGGGGAGAAGTTAAGAAGGAGAAAGAGCACACCAACTAGTTTGCTTTTGCCTGAGTCTCCAGGAAAGGGCAAGCTTCAACCCTCTACTCTACCTCTTTGGAGTAAATTGAGTGCAAACTACTTTGAACTAATTTTGCAGCAATTGAAATAAGCTGAGGACTAGGGGAAAGGGGAAGAAAGGGAGAGAAACTGGGACATTTTTAAAGTAACTGGGAAAGTGGGATGACAGAGGATTAATCCTATTTTTCAAAAGAGGCTGGATAAATGGGCCCCGGGCTGCAGCCAGGTTGTAGTTGCCCAGCGGCGGCAGCAGTGATTTGAATAGCAGGGGCATGGACTGGATGGCCCTTGTGGTCTCTTCCAACTCTATGATTCTATGATTCTATGAATGTGATAATATCAGCTATTAATCCAAAATGCAACTGTATCCTGTCAGGGATAAGTCGTGTTATTTGTAATACAATGATCTCCTAGGTAAAACAGATTTTGTTTGGGACCCAGTTCTACCATTGGCTGTGCAAGGATGTTGGGCCCTTTAGGAAAAGGGCTAAAATGTTGCTCGGCTGTGTACCATCAGCTACATCATTTACTATCAACAAAGTTTATCTTGTAACAGTAACATGTATCAGTGTTTGCACAAAACAACAACAACAAACTCTCGGGGAAGCCTTGAACTATGGCCAGATCTGGCACAGGGCAGTACCATACATCGCTGTACTGCACCCTTTAAACAGGGCCATTGCCCCCCAGTGTAGTGTAGGATCCATTTCCACTGCCAATACATACTATAGGGAGAGTACAGTATAAAAAAAGAGGTACTTATTTCTGCAGTGTTTGATTAAAACTCTAAAGTTCAGTGTTTACAAGATGTAGTCATAATGGCTGCCAAGTTAGTTGGTTTTTAAAAGGGATTGGATGATACATGGAGAAGGAAACAATCAGTGTCTAATAGTTAGGACAGCTCCATGAACTCTCTAGTAGCAGAGGCAATGAGAAGACAAAATGGCGTCCAGCGGCGGGCGCATGCACGCACAACACCGGGTGCATGCGCATGACTCTGGACACTATTTTGGAAGGCAAAATGGTGTCTGGCGGCAGCAGCAGTGGCCGGACCGGCCGCAAGCCGGTAGGAACGCCTCGATGGGCCGGGTCTGGCCCATGGGCCGTAGTTTGGAGACCCTTGGTCTAGATCAAGGGAAGTAATTGTAATGCTCTATTCTGCTTTAGGATCTTATTGCACCACTTATAAAACCGTCTTACCTCTCCCGGCCTAAATTTTAATTCGGGCAGCATCCTGATACTATCACAGTGATTTTGCTGCCGAATCTGCCACCCGGCTCCATCCCCGCTCGTTTTAAATTTTAAGCCGGCTCAGGTAAGCCGATTTAATTGCTTGTACGATAAGCTTCCTAGTGTCCTCCAAGCTTTTTGGTCTACCATTCCCATCATCCTACAGCCAGGTTAGCATATCTCAGGAGCATCGCTTTGGGAGAGGCTGCCATAGACCCATCATAAGAAAGCTGTCCATCAAAATATATCCGTCAGAAAATTATGCCTCCTAGAGAGAGTTCATCAAATCAGCAGCATGTTTGAGTGACTTTACAAATAGTCTCTCTACTGGCAAATCTACTGAACCCGTTCCCTACAGAGCTGGCATCACTCATCTGGGTAAACAGGCATTCATTCCCTCTCTCTTATTCTCTCCTTTTCACCTCTCCTTCCTTAAAAATCTTTGCAATAGCTTAACTCCTTTGAATCACTGTCTCAGGCT
>CM034703.1:11628352-11642721 GCA_020142125.1 Phrynosoma platyrhinos | reverse complement strand
CAGCATTCCCTTCATCTACCAAGCTGGTAATTTTATCATTTTGCTATTTCAGGCAGAGAACAAAATGACTGTCTAGTTGGATCTTCAGCTCTGTGAACTCAATGGTGCCCTGTATATCTTTGTCCATGTTTGGTCTAAGGGGTTAACAAAGACCACTTGAAACATCCTGCACCAAAGCTTTTAATGTGACTTAAAAAAAAAACTGATTACTTTACTCATTACTCATCATGTTGATCAACCAACAAGTCATTTTATAACTGCAGTCCTGAAAGGTATCCTCCTAATTTATTCATTGCCAACAAGCTATCATTATTGTTACTATTGTGTCATTTGATGATATAGGAATAAGCTGATTCCCCCAAGTGGCCAATTCAGATACTGCAATTTTGGTGATTCTGAGGGGGAGGAGATGAAAAAGGCATTGCAAATCAGTCCTTCCTGGCTTCAGCACAAGACAGTTACTCATGTGACCCATCTCCCCCATTGCTCAGACTGATTCAGGACATATAACCAATAATAAGTAGCAAGCAGAGAAGCCATTCTGCTGAAAAGTAGTGACTTACAGCCATGGCTTTTACAGGCAAAAAGTAATTCCATTCCTCCTTATTACTGGCACAAATAGCTAGTTAGTAAAGCAACTCTTTTGAAAAATGAGGACAACATGTTCTAGTTCTAAAGTTATAGGACAGCTTTACAGCACTCTCAATTCAGTCCTCCAAAAGAAGAAGATGGCTAGGGGCTACCACTCCTGCTCCTCATCTCATATATTACATGAGACAGTTTCCTTTGTCTAATGATAGGACAGGCCTAATTGCTCTCTCTTGTTCTTTGCACAACATCTAGGAATGGCCTACTTGCCAGAAGTTAAAGCATGCTATAATATTCTATGCTAGGTGTGGGTCAGAAACATACTGTGACCCACTTATGATCCACAATTTCTGGTAAACTCATCTATAACCTCAGGGTCTAAGGTTGCTAGGTCAGCAGCATCCTTCTCCCTGAGTCTCCAAGCCCATAATCTGAGAAACCTGTGATATCACAGGGTTGGGTCTTTGTGATGTCAAAGGGCTGAGTCAAGAATGGATTGAAAAGGTACAGATCCATTATCTCAGTGGTTCCCAAACTTTGGTCCTCCAGATGTTTGAAATTTTAGCTTTCAGAATTTCTTACTGTTGGCCAAGCCAGCTAGGGCCTCTGAGAGTTGAAGTTCAAAACACCTAGAGGACCAAAGTTTGGGAATCACTGTGCAGTCTGATTGTGGAAACAGATACAAGGGGATACCGCTATTCACACTATAGAATTATAGCATAATTGTTCCACTTTAACTGCCATGGTTCTGTCCTATGGAGCCCTGGAAGTAGCACCTTAGGAAGGGGCACTTAGACATTTTAGCCAGAGATCGCCAATGCTTCACCAGATACCACCACCAGAATTCCATAGGATGGAACCACAGCAGTTAAAGTGGAATAATAGCGCTATAACGGTATAGTGTGAAATGGGCACCAAACCAGGAAGACCCTGACTAATCTGGCAATATATCAAACCCACAACTGTAGCATAGGCAGTGTTTTGGCAGCTGAATGTGAAGCATCCCATGTGCCCGCAGCTGCAAACATTATTACCATTCCCACTAGCACTTCCATCCCACATGGCCCTGCCTTCAGCTCTCATGACACATGATGAGTTTTTCTGGGCCTTGCACGGCTGTGACTGGGATGTCGGAAAGGTTCAGCACAAGCTCTCAGGGAAAATTTTCCTCCAGACTCTGGAAATGCTGCTGCCAAGGCTTGTGCAGCAAGATGGCTCACGAATCACAGTACTGGCTCTCCATTCCTTGCTTTCACCCAAATGGTATGTTGGTTCAAAATGCATGAACCCAGCTCTCTCCCCAGTCCCACCCTTCACTTTTGGTTATTTTTGTTTAGTTTTGTTTTGGTGCATCAATGCCAGTGCTGGTACCGATGCAAAACGTATTGGATTCAAGCTACAGGAAAAGAGATTCCTCCTAAACATTAGAAAGAAGATCCAGAAGGTAAGAGCTGTTTGGCAGTGGAAGATGTTGCCTTGGAGAATAGTGGAATCTCCTTCTTCCGAGAATTTTAAACAGAGGCTGGATGGGCAACTGTTGGGAGTTCTTTGATCATGTATTCCTGTATGGCAGAATGGGGTTGGACTGGATAGCCCTTGGGATCTCTTCCAGCTCTAGGATTTTAGGATTCTATATACAAATAGCCTTTATGCTGAATTTGTGGGCGCTTGTACCAGAAAGGGATGGGTGGAGATGGATGCCAAGTGGGTGGGGTGGGGGTGGGTGAGGATCAAACTGCTCCTCCTTCAGCATTTGTCACCTTGGTGTGTGTGTGTGTGTGTGTGTGTGTGTGTGTGTGTGTGTGTGTGTGTGAAGTCCTGGGGAAGCATAGCAGTACCTTAAGACTTCAGCTGATGCCTGGAGACTTGGGGTATAGCCACGCAACATGACAGCATTTTGGTATCACTTCAATTGTCATGGCTCCATTTTGTGGAATGTGGAGAGCCAGCATGGTGTAGTGATTTGCACATTGGACCACAAGGACACCAAGATCCGATTCCCAATTCGGCCATGGAAGCCCATTGGGTGACCTTGTGAGGGTCACACAATCTCAGTACAGAAAACCCCATTATAGGGTCGCCCTAGGGTCCCATACGTCAGAAATTACTTGAAGGCATACAACAACAACAAAGGCATTTAGAATTTCTCTTCTGTATTTCAGGGGCATCCCTTAGAGAATTGTAATTCCCTCATGAAACTAATCCTAAGAATCCATAGGCAGTTAAAGAGGGATCAAATTGCTATAATTGTTCAGTGCAGATATACTCAGGGCAAATCTACCTAAAACAAATTAATTAATGGAATTCTCTGAAACAATGATGGACCAGGTCAATGTTAGTCTAGGTCAGAAGTGGGCAAAGTGTGGGTTGCAGACCCCATGAAATCCCTGGAACGCACATTTGTGTCCCCTGAAACTCCCCACCAGTTTCCCAAAGCCATCATCCTACCCCCCCCCCCAAAAAAATGTGCAATTTTTGGCAACGTTTGCCCCCAAACCATGTAGAAACCCTGCACTTCCTCTCAAAGTGGAGATAGAAAGTGATAGATGTCACTTCCTCATGCCACTTTGAGAAGGCTGGTTATTGTTGTTGTGTGCCTCCAAGTCATTTCTCACTTATGGAGATCCTAAGGTGATCCTGACCCTATTATGGGGTTTCTGAAGCTGAGAGTGTGTGACTCACCCAATGTCATCCAGTGTGTTTCCATGGTCACATGGTGAATTGAACCCTGATCTCCAGAGTCGTAGTCCAATGCTCAAACCACTACGCCATGCTGGCTCTCCCTTTGAGTAGGACTGCTGAGGAAAACAGATATTTGGGCTTGCCGTGGGGGTATGATCAATGGTCTCAAGAAAAATTGGCCCCTGGCCCCCAGGAAGTTTCCCACCCCATGTATTTCAAAATGGCATTGCTCAAATTTTGAAGCAAAAGAGCAGATTTTAAATTGGGATAGGTAGATAGAAGAGCTCTAAACATTTTGGACTTCAGCTTCTATCAGCAGTAAGAGGGTATGGGAGCTGAAATCCAAAATATCTAATAACAAGATAGTAAGATAAATTTCTACTGGTTGTGTTTCCAGAGATTTGGTCCATAAAGCAGAGGAATTGTTTACCAGTACATATAAGCTACTCACAATAATAATAAATATATTCCTAAGAGGACTGGTCCCTGCTGTTGTTGTTGTGTGTCTTCAAAACATTTCTGATTTATGGGCACCCTAAGGCAAACCTGTCACAGGGTCTTCTTGGCAAGATTTTTTTTTTTGTGAGGTTGTACTCTGGGGCTGAGAGAGTTTGACTTGCCCAAGGTCACCCAGTGGGTTTCCATGGGATTCAAACCCTGGTCTCTGGAATTGTAGTCCAATGCTCAAACCATTACACCACACTGGCTCTCTAGGTCCCTAGTTCTCCTCTTTTTTAAAGGTATGTTTAAAGGTATATTTAAATCTATAGTAATTATTTCTAAATACACACAGCATATGCACATTTTATGCAAACCCATATCTTTTTTTCCCCTTCTGTTTTGGTGATGCCAATGTAACATTCTGCCTTTGGAAATTTAATATGCCTGTTGACCCAGGAGTTTCTCTGTCTGCCAGTAGGGCTTTCTTTCCTTGTTAAGAAGTTCTGAAATGCAACAGATCCCTGGACAGATCTGCCAATATTTATGTTTCATGCCATTTGCAAACTTCCAGTTGAATATATTATCTAGGCATTCCTTGCTTTAAAATCCACTTTCTAGGTTTGGTTTGAGATAAGCTGAACAAGGGCTTGTTGGCAAAATCATGATCCAGAAGCTCTTATCTCACCGTTCTTTCCCCAAGAATGTTATCTCGAGAGAACAGCCCTTCTGTGAGAGCCAAACAGTATGTGAAGCCAACAAAGCCATGTATTAAAACCCATGGGCTGGAGTTCACTCAGGGTGTTAACTCAGCATAAATCCTGGTTACACTGGTAGTTGCATTAAGTATGTAAACAAATGCATAAAGAGGTGTCCAGTACCTCCTTTCACAAGCCATTTCCCCATTTACACTGCTTGTACTTGCCAACGGCTTCTGACAGTTGTAGTGCAAAAAGAAACTCTTCCAATTTCTGCCCATTCCACACGTGGAAATTCACACTGCTAGAAGTAAACACAATCTAAGCCATATCCTGCCCTGATCATGTGTGAAACGGGCACAGCTTGGAAAAGTTCCTTTTTGCACTACAACTGACAGAATCTGCCAACGAGTACAAATCCAAGGATACAGTCGGATGAAGCAATGGCAGTTAAAGTTACATCAAACTGATGTGACTGTATTGTGTAGAGATTCCTTAAAATACAGGCATCCCCCACTATTCATCAGATCGTTTTTTGCTTATCAACTGTTGCTGATCATTGTTCAACACTGTTGTTACCAGTTCCTATTTAACATATGGTCCACTCTTTCCACAAATATAAACACAAATAAAAGTATGAATACCTGTACAGTGCTGTATTATGAACACGCAACACCACCACAAACAATTTCTACAGTCTACAGTACACAGACCGAATGAAAAGATGGCTCTCTGCATGACACTTTTGCGATGACACACTGCTTTATTTTCAACTTGGTGCCATTTTCTCGTTCAGTCTGTGTACTGTATACTGTAGAAGTCATTTGTGGTGTCATCATGTGCTTATAATAGAGAACTGTACAGGTATTCATACTTATATTTGTGTTTATATAGTAATATAATATAATATAATATACAGTGATATGGGTTCCGCATTTCAGCTATTTCCACTTTTAGACAGTGCTGTTGTCTCTAACCTGTCAATTAAGTGAGGGATTGTTGTATTTGCAAATAGGTGCAATTTTGTTGGGGAAGTAGGCTGCTCCCCACCCATTTACACAAAATTATGGATCTTTCCCCTTAACCTCAGTGCTTCCAGTAATGATGGGGTGGGATGGGGGGATTCTGGGATTTTTAGTCCAATTTTTTTTTTCCAAAGCTCTGAGTTGGAAGAGAAGGTGGGGTTTTGTCAAATCTCTGGCTGTGGGATGCTCTATCAATCCATGAATCACTTGCCTTCTTCTGCCTTCCCTGAAAGGAAGTCTTTCCTTTAATTATTAGATCAGTTACCAGCAGATTGCAGAGAAATGCTTTCATATCCCCTCCAAAAATGCCATGTGATCATCCAAGGTCAAAATGAGTTCATAAAAATTCACATCAGCTTCTGAGCTGGAGGTACAAGGATTGATGATTCGGGGGCCCTACCACTTATTTACAAGGACAGGGGATGGGTGAATGCTGCATCAGCAGGACAATGGATAAATGCTTTAGAAAATGCACCCCCTTCAGGACGTGACACCTTTCAGCAATAGTGGTGTGTGAAACCAGAAACCAAAGCAACAACTGAAGTCCCCTGTGCCACAAAAGCCCATATAGCCAAAGTCAATGTTTAACTCTTTCATGTTCACTTTTGGTATGTTTTTATTGCATTATTCTTTTAAACTATAAGCTGCTTGGAGTCCCAATTTTGAGAGAAAAGCGGGATTCATATTATTATGATTATGATTATGATTATGATTATGATTACAGTGGGCCCTCCACATTTGCTGGTGTTAGGAGCGCAGGATCCCCGTTAAAGTGGTAAAATGACAAATAAAAAAACACTACGGTATTTTTTTAACCTGACAATACACCTCTCTAGGGATCTCTACATCCTCCAGCACAACTCAGTGTTGGTAAGAGTTGCACTGGAGGACCTATAAGTGCCTAAAGAAGTGTTCATTCTAGGAATCCCTAGGTCCTCCAGCATGACTTCTTGTGGACATTAACCACAGAGTTGCACTGGAGAATCTAGAGATCCCTAGAGAGAACATATTAATCAAATCCATAAAAGTCAAAGCCGCAAATGTGGAGGGTTGACTATGGAGGTAAAGTGAGGCAGTTTGCTTACAACATTTTTAAAAAAATTAGTCATGGAGGAAAACAAAGCACCATGCATACATTGATCACCCCAGTGCCCCCTTCTTTTACTATTCCATCAAATTTTGCTTATCAGCTTTCATGGCTGCCTTTGAATTCTCTAGGGTTAGAAATGTAGATGTAAAGATAAAATTGATGCTTGTAGAGTATTGTATCTTGACCTATCAAATCTTCTATTTACACAATGCAGTTGTGTAAGGATAGTGGGATCCTACTGACAACACTGAATATCATCAAAATCATGCTACATCTAGGATTGGAATATTTACAAGGGAAAAAGGGCATCTAATAAAGTGCAATCTTTTCCCCACATTCTCTTAAGGTGATATAAAATAGTGGTAGCCCATGGACCAGTGGCTGTCATTTAGCTTTTTGGGGCTGGACCACAGGGTTTCTGAGAAAGAAAGAAACAGTTGTTGCCCCTGACATGTTAGGAAAACACAATCACTGGTTCCCCACATCAAACAGCACAAGAAGCACTGATACATAAGATGCACTATTGTATCTCCTGCATGTGTCTTTAAAGACATATGTGTGCATATTGTCTTCAAGCCACCTGTCAACTTATGGTGACCACATGAACATCATGGGGTTTTCTTGAACCTCAAGTCTTCTGGGGGACATTAATGCTCTGCTGGACATTTTCTTCAGACAGCCAGGACTAGACTGGCAACTGTTACCCAGAGGACTGTTCTTCAGCCACCCCCAGACTGTGGAATGACCTGCTGGAAGAGATTTGACAGCTGGATACATTGTCTTTAAAAGTAAAGGTAATGGTAGTCCCTTGACATGAATGTCTAGTTGTGTCCAACCATCGGGGCGGTGCTCACCTCCGTTACTAAGCCAAAGAACCAACGTTGTCAGAGACTACTCTGAGATCCTGTGGCCAGCATGACTGCACAGAATGCTGTTACCTTCCCACCAAAGTGGTACCTATTTATCTACTTGCATTTGCATGCTTTTGATCTCTTAGGTTGGCAGACGCTGGGATTAGTGACAGGAGCTCACCCCATCATGCAGCACCCAGGCCTCAAATGCCAACCTGCCGATCTTCCGATTGTCAAAATTGGCATCTTAACCACTAAGCCACCACATCCCTAAAGACACTGCACTGTCTTTAAAACAACACTAAAGACCAATCTCTTCTAGCAGGCTTACCCAGATTTTTAAATTATGAATGTTAAGGTATGAATGGGTTATTTTAAATATATATTGGTTTTATAGGCTCTGATAACTGGTGTTATGTGATTTTGACTGGTATACATGCTTTTTAACTGGTGTTACATTGTTGTATTTTAATCTACACTCAGCCCTCTGTATTCACAGGGGATCTGTTCTGGACTCCACGCAAAAACAGAGATTCCGCAATATTCAAGCCCCATAGGCTTGAATGGGGCATGCCCCCGCAAGCGTGCGCAGAGGCGTGCCCCATTTTCACTGAGGTTGCCCCTCCATGAATATGCAAAACCGCAAACTTTAAGTCCACGAGGCTGTATTGTTGTTCCCCACTTCAATCTATAGGGAGAGGTGACTAAGAATTAAATAAATGTTGTTGTTTTGTTGTTAAGCAAGGAATACTCAGAGGTGATTCGCCTGCCTTCTTCTGACATATACAGCACCTAGTATTCCATGGTAGTCTCCCATCCAAGTACTAACCAGGGCTGACCCTGCTTAGTGTCCAAGATCAGATGGGATCTGGAGCCTTCAGACTATTTAGATTTAAAGGTTCAAAGTAAAACACTGGAATTATCTCCTGTTATGCCATCCCAGTTCACCTGGACTGGAGATGCCTTGTGCAAGTCAGATTCATTTCAACAGTTCACTCATGGGATGATTGCACAGAATGCTGTTACCTTCCCACAGTCTACCCTGCATTGGCCAAAATTATCTTTGTCTAGAATTATGTGATTAATAAAGCAATACATTTTTGAGAGAGAAAGAGAGAACCACAGATAAAAAGTCAACACAGTAGCACTGTATGTTATGCTAACTTGTTAGATTGGTCTTTGTTTGCTTATCCTACATATCCTATTTTGTGAAAGTTTAGGAAGGCATTTTGGTGAGGATCAAGGTAGCAGAAAGCAATGAAAGGGACTATAATCTGGCTTAAGTTTCCTAAGAGCAAGGAAAAGGAGTGAAGGAAAGAGAAATAAAAAGGGAAAGATCCACCACCCACTGACTGCTGAAAGTTTGCTGTACTGCAATGCTGTACACACTTACCTGTGAGTAAGCCCCAGTGAACACTAAGGAACTGAAACCATAATTGTACTCATGTCAACTCAAACATAAATCACATTGATTTCTGAAGGACTTAACTCCCATGTTTGTTCCACTCTGACCACACCTAATTTGGTCTGATTTCACAAGCTAAGTTGAGTCAGTCCTGGCTACTACTTGCAAGGGAGACCACCAGGGAACACCAGGGATTTCCATATGGAGATAGGAAATATGTCCACCTGAAACTCTGCAGACCATGGCTGCCCATCAGTGCTGACAATAGGTAGACCTATGACTTATTACAAGGCAGCATCCTACATTGCAGTATAGTTTGCATATAGTCTGCCATTTCACTGTATAAACCAGCACAGGATATAATTGCATTGTTGAGTCTTGTGTCTGTTGCAAAGCTTTTGTCAGATCTGCCTACGTTACTAACTTCCAGTCCAGAAGACTAGTCATGGGTTCATTTCAAGTTCTTTAAAACAAAATCTCAAAAATGCCAAATTCTCCAGCATGGTCGTGATTCTTTACCTGAAGGGTAAACTTAAAGAGGAACATCATAATATCTTTAGATCCACTTTCATCTCAAGGAGTTGCATTATCACCATCAACCACAATTCACATCCAGAGGACCCACTGTTAAAGAAGCGAAGGGATTTCCTGACAATGGGTGTAATCACAGTGCACGATTATAGCACTTGGACCCCACTTTAAAGGTTATGGGCCTATCTTATGAAATCTTGGGATTTGTAGTTTTGTGAGGTATTTAGAATTCTCTGCTAGAGCTCTCTAATGCTGTAGTTCAGGGGAGTGTCCTAGAGTTCTCTAACAGATTTAATTCTAAATACTTCGCCAAACTAGATATCTCAGGATTCCAGAAGATGGAGCCATGGCAATCGAAGTGGGATCGAACAGCTATAATTGTGCAGTATGGATACACTCCACATTTAGCAAGTTCATGAGTGCAGAGAAATACAATGGACATACCCCACAATATAATGTTTGTGAGAGCATTCACCACCATCTTGCGCAGCTGGAACAGAAATCTGAGGATGTTAGAAAGGAATATTCTATGTCAAAAAAACCAAAGGGGGTGATCCTTATGTCGATGGCCCACCGAGTATTTCCAAGGCTCCTGGGCAGTCAGCTGTGCATGCATTTGATGAGAGATGAACTATGGAGGTCTTGGATGGTTTAATGGCGAGATGTGGCAGAGATACACCTGTGTTCCTCTAAGAATGTGCTTCTAGCAAAAGAGGTCAGCTGTGGTACTCAGATGACAAATGACTTCGTACCAGTTCCTATTAACCCAAAGGGTTCCCCTTCCACCCCCTTTTTTTTGGGGGGTCTTATTAGAGCAACTTAAAACAACAGCAACAACAATCTATCTCCCAGCCACAGCAAATGAACGCTTTTGATCTGCGTGGGCATTAATCTCTGAGACGAGATCTGTTTGTCTGTTGATGCAGCGAATACTGCTGCTCTCTGAACAAAAGCTGGCAAGGGTGGGGGAGAAAGAGAGGGAAGGAGGGAGTGAATGGAGAAGGGGGAAGAACAGCTGTTGTAGTGTTGCATGTTCCCCTTTGGTCAGAGTCAGAAATCAAATACCCCTGGGGTTGGTTGGCTGGAGTTATGACTTATCATTCCCCAAAGGAAAAGGAAAAGGAAAAAATGTTGTCATGGGAGGGTGTCGAGAGAGAGAGAGAAGGGGGGGATGGACAGACAGATATTCAGAAAGAAAGAGGAAGAAGGAGGGAAGAGGGGAATGAAAACAAATCATATCATGGGTAGGCTTCTCCTCTCCCCTTCCCCTAAATGGCATGCAGGTTTGGTCCTACTCTCCCCTCCAAAATCCCCACTGCTTCATGCAAGATAGCAAGCCTGGCCCTTCCACATGTGTGATCATAGTATGAGCGTGTGTCACAGCAAACAGCTAAGCTGCCGGATCCACTGGCCTGGGAGAGTGCAAAGAACAAAGGGCCCAGGGAACAGACGCTTCACAGTCAAGAGAGGGGAGGAGTTGGTGCAAATGTGCCTTGCGTATGGTCAAACAAGGGGGACGCCATGGTCAAACAATTGACTGAGGAGGAAACAGGGAAAAGGGGGCACAGAAGCAGGGAGGAGAAAGCTAGGAGGAAAAACAGGAGGGGGAGAAAACCCTTGGCTGTGTGTCCCACTCGACCGCAGACCCTGAAGGCCTCTTGACTATGAAGAACCTTATTTTAGCCACTTTGGGATGTTCCCCACCCCTTCATTCCTCATTTATTTGTCTACAACATTTCTACACTTCATCCTGGTGAAAAATTTCAAGGCAGTGATGCAAAGATCTCTTTCTCTCTCTCCCACACCCAAAACGATGGGTCCACTCATGAATGTTGTAATACTCTCTTTGAGTCCTCCTTGTATGAGACAAAGTCGAGAATAGAAAGGAGAGACAAACTCTTAAAGCTCGTACTTCCTGGCCTGCATCCCATTTTGCTCAGGGGAACTAGACATTGAGAAAGAAAGAGAGATTATGCCTTCTTCTTGTGCCTGGCCTTTCTAGCGTATCTTAATTCCCTTATGGCACGTAGGCAAGGCAAGGCAAGGCAAGGCAAGGCAAGGCAATGCCGAGACAAAAATTATTATATAAGGAGGCTTCATTGCCGCCACTGTACATCTAGAATACCATCTTCTCAGGTTGCTATCTTATGCATCCTCACCGGAGAAGAAGCTCCAAGGAAAACAATGGGGCTTTTTTCCAAGTAGGTGCATATAAGGAGGGTCCACCCATAGGCTTTGGAGAGATGTGCGCATGCACACCCACACCCACCACGTGTGCATAAGTATACATATACCCATGTGTGAGGAGGGCATGCACACATCAACTCACATATCCGAGGCTAAAAGCTGGTTCATTATTAAGAAGACAAGGGGAGGAGAGAAGAAGGGGAGTGTAATAATACCTAGTTTAAAAACTACGATGAATTGCTTCCTGTCCTATCAGCGGCTTGCAAAGTCCTGGGACTGGGACACCACACAAGAAAGGTGAAGAAAAAGCATCTTAGAAGATCATTTGAAGTTCATTCTCCTCCCTGTCCCGTCACTCTTCTCCGCTCATACACATCCCTCTAACTGCCTACCCCAAATCATCATCACTTAAGGACTTTTATCTACAAAACTGTCTATACCCAGGTTTAAATACCCTAAAAGGTACAAGATCCTGTTTGACCTCAGAAGCTACACAGGGTCAGCCCTAGTTAGCACTTGGATGGGAGGCCGCCAATGAATACCAGGGGTTGCAAAGTAGATTTCAAAGGAGGGAACTGGCAAAAACCACCTTGACTAAGAAAAACCTATGAAATTCATGGGATCATCCTATGTCAACAGGCAACTTGAAGGCATACACACACATAGACACACTTTCTTGACTTAAAAGGGAAGGTTCATGGGGAAAGAAGGGGAAAGAAAGAAGGACTTTCCAGGATCAGTGACCATATATATATATATATATATATATATATATATATATATATATATATATATATTTCCCCCAATCCTGCCCTACTTTGGTGTCATCACCCATCCTCCAAACCAACCTTGTGTTATTACCAATATGTAAACCTTTTTTTTCAATAGAGATCCAATAAGCAAGCTCCATCAAGATTAAACTTTTCAAAATATTCATTGGTGTATGTGCTTATGCATTATCCATATATATAAACACACACATAAATATATGTAGATATACATCTTTTTTTTTTTCCCCCTTGACGTTTTGTGGTCCAAACAGGGAATACAGATGCGAGAGTCATCTCCACCTAGGCAGAGAGGGATGGTAAATATAGGATGTGTATCTGGAGAGTTGATATATCACAGGCTAATGCTTGAAAGTAGATATGGGATAGAGAACATTTAACAGCCCCCGACTCCCCGCCCCAGATTGGTGGCACCAACAAAAATAGAAAATTCCATTCACTCAAATGGGGAGGAGGAGGTGGGGGTGGCTGGGTGGGTGGGAAAGCGAGAGGGAAAAATAATCTAAAACAGCAGGAATACAACAATAAATGGCGGGAAAACAGCAATAGAAAAAGCACACTAGGTTAATATAGGAAAACTAGTTTCTTTATTGAGAGATTGTATATTAGTATTAGTGGAACTGTGTTGTAACAATGTTGTCATGCACACAATACAAAAGGCACAGAGCCCACCATGCCGTGGAGGGGCAACAGAACAGAAGCAGCATACAATGAGTAGATGTGTCGGCTACTGCACATTACATTTCAGCGGGATATGTCTCTACAGAGAGATTTACATCAGAAACTAGGTAATGTAAAAAAATACAGACCATGCTTCAGTTTAGTACAAGAAAAAAGGTGAAGAAATACACAACCAAAGGATATCTGATACAGAAAAAAATTTACCCACAAAATAAGAACAGGAAGTAAAAAATTCAGCACAGCAGAAAGAAATGTTATCCCTGTTGAATGGAAAACCATTTTGCTAAGTAAGCATCCGCTTTCTCTGTCTTTTGTTTTTGGAATTTGGGGGGATTAATATTTTTTTTCTCACTCTCTCTCCCATCGCTCCTTACCCGGAAAAGAAAGACCAAATCCAAATTGCCATCTGAGAGGTATATGTGAATAGAGGTTTTGCATCCAGTTTATGTGTTGTAATGAAAGGGATGGGATCGGTTGGTTTTTCAGAGGCAGTTGCAGATGCTGGGTTTGGTTCAGTGTTCAAAGCAAACATATGAAGACCAAGTGTTGGAAAAGGTGCAGTTTTGACTAAGAGGGAGGGAGGAGACAATGTGTGTGTTTGTGGCTGTGTGTGTCTGTGCATATGCATGTATTTGTGTGTGAAATATTCAGTATACAAAGATGCAGTACCCCTTTTTTGCAAAGCCTTAGCATAATTTTCAGGGAAATAAAATCACTCTCTGATTGGTTTGGTGTCCCCAAATTAAACAAGATGTCCATGCTTCAATTTATTTATTTATTTTAAAAAATGCAAGGACTTTGTTTGAAAGAAACGCACGCATACACACACCCCAACCCATGGGAATTTGCATGGGAAACCAAGACCCAATACAATAAATAGAGGTTAGAGCGGAGTCTCAGGTGGTGTGAGGTGTATGAACCTTAAGATATTGCATCCTCCACGCAGCTAAAGCAAAATGAATCCACTTAACAGGAATTTACAGTGCAAATGTACTTAGCTAAACAGGATGAAGATACAAAAATGGCGTTATAAAACTAGAGCTCTATTGGAAATGGCCTGATCATATATATATATAATTTTTTTTCTAGACTACTACAATGACAGCAAAAGAGAAACAGGTCTGAGCGTACAATCTACCATTTTCTCTCTTTTTTTTTTCTCTTTTCTTTTCACAAGAAGCTTGGTGGTTTAGGACTTCAGTTTTAAGCCTCAGCATCCTCTCTCAGAAAGTCCAGATGGCGTTTTGAGACCCCTTTAAACAGAATGCCACCTGCCCAGTATCTTAGCTTTTCAGTGGGTGTGTTCTGTGTCCAATAAAACCTAAAGAGGGGGAGAGATCTATTGTTTAGGTGTTGCTTTCCAACAAAGAATAGAGCCAATCGCTGTTGTTTTTCCCCTTCCTTG
>CM034703.1:11554269-11596854 GCA_020142125.1 Phrynosoma platyrhinos | reverse complement strand
AAATATTTGAAGGGATGTCATATTGAGGAGGGTGCTAGCTTGCTTTCTTCGGCCCCAGAGAACAGGACCCGGAACAATGGATGCAAGCTGCAGGAAAAGAGATTCTGTCTTAATATTAAGAAGAACTTCCTGACAGTGAGAGCTGTTCGACAGTGGAACACAGTCCCTCAAAGTGGGATGGAGTTTCCTTCTTAGGAGGTCTTTAAACAGAGGCTGGATGGCCGTCTGTCATGGGTGCTTTTATTGTATATTCTTGTGTGGCAGGGGGTTGGACTGGATGGCCCTTGTGGTTCCTTCCAAATCTATGATGCTATGATTTCGTACAATTCTCGGTCAGTGTGCTCCAATGCCTCACCAAACTACAAACTACAGAATTCCATAATATGTAGCCAAGGCAGTTAAAGTGGAATAATACTTCTACAATTGGATATAGTGTAAATGGCCCCCTGATGACAGCATGTGGCACCTTCAGGAAGCTACTAATGTTTCAGACAGAAGGCTTTTTGCTTTCCCTATAATGCCCAGGATGTTAGAACAGTCTAGAGCAGTAGTTGTGAATCTTTGATCCTCCAGAGTTTATACCTATAGGGCCAAAGACTGCAAACTACTGGTCTAGAGCAATGCTTCTCAAAATGGAAGTCCATGGGCTGGCATCAATTCATGAGCTACCAGTATACAGAGAGAACCCTGGAAAGAAAAAACAAGTTGTAGCCAATGGGCACAAACATAGTGGTGGTCCCTAGGATACTAGAAAACAAAATACTGGTCCCCATATCAGATAGCTTGAAAAGCACTGGTCTAAGGCACTGTAGAGAAGGAAATGTTGACCATTTGTGACTAGGGATGCCAGACGGAAAACTGGAGGAGGCTACTATGCCTTTAACAGTTGTGTAAAAGAGAGGATTGCAACAGATACTGCTTGTCACACAACCAGTTAACAAGCAACACCTACTGATATTGCCTCTTCTATATAACCATTAAACATACAGGAGCCCAGTCCAGTTTTCACTCTGGCAACCCTTCCTGGGAGAGATGCTATGATGTTATGTCAGCCACCATTTTGTGTTCTCCATTTTAGGTCGATACAAAATGTAGACCTGTATGGGTGAAGCAAAATGGCAGGAACGAGAAGGCTGCACCAGACCGCAACAATCACCAGCTAGGTTTAAATAAGAAAACAAAAATGAGAACTGTCCCTTTATCATATTGCAAGGGACCATGATAACACATGTGCCATGGGCCCCAATCTTGCCTCCCTTCTCACATGGCTATTTACATATCAAGAACTGAATATACTAAGGTAATTATCACATTGTCTATAATCTAGCCCACTGTGAATCTCTTTTAGCCAAAATCAATGTGAAAATTTTAAAGCACACACATTTAGGTGTGGCGTAAGTATTCATACAACAATGCTCTCAGATGAATTGTAACCCATGAGAACGTGTGATGCCAGAAATAAACCTTGGGACTTTTCAAGCCTTTATATATTTATGTGGCCAATGTTTTTGCAGACCAGAACTGCAAGTAGTCAGGGGGAAATCTGCAAAATCTTCAAGTCTGCAAAATCTTCTGCCAAATAAATCTGTCAGGTCTTTTTACTGTGCCCCACATCCATTCTGTAATTTTTGCTGCAACAGACTTAACACAAATTAAACCTCTGGAAGAAAGTCATCCATTCTGAAGTTGCGATAGGGCAATATTTTTTACCCCAAATTATCCTAGAAGGCTGCAGGTAATCAATATGGACCAGAGGTTGGCAAAGTGTGGTAGCATGTGCTCCTCCTGCAAGACAGTTTTGCACACAGATACACACCACCCAAAAGGAGAATTGCTTCTTTTGGAAGTCTCTAAGATTAACTGCTCACTTTTAAAAGAGGCCTCAGCACTAACATCAAAAACATGCCCTTCAACTGTTCCAATTGGGCAGGACCAGTTCCGGTTAATCCTCTGCCGTCCCACTTGTACTGCTTGTGAAAAGGAAAGTTACTCTTTCTTCTCCCATTTTCCCCTTTTGTCCTCAGCATAGCTCAACTGTTGCTAGCGGAATTCAAAGTGCGAAAATAAACTCAGTTAGAGGGCAGAATCTTGTTTTTCCCAGAAGGCTCAGGCAAAAGCAAAATGCTGCAGCCTCTTCTACCATTTCTGTTCCTCCTCATTAATAACTTTCGCCATCTTAACGACATTGTGATGTGGCTTGACCATAGAATCATAGAGTTGGAAGAGACCACAAGGGCCATCCAGTCCAACCCTCCTGCCATGCAGGAACTCCCAATCAAAGCATCCCTGACAGATGGCCATCCAGCCTCTGCTTAAAGACCTCCAAGGAAGGAGACTCCACTACTCTCCAAGGGAGTGTGTTCCACTGTCGAACAGCCCTTACTGTCAGGAAGTTCCTCCTAATGTTGAGGTGGAATCTCTTTTCTTGCAGCTTGCATCCATTGTTTCAGGTCCTAGTCTCCATACATGTTCCAGTTTTCATCTGTGAAATGTTGGCTGGTAGGCAAAAATTGTTTTTTAAAACCAGAAGTGCACTTCCAGTCACTTCCAATTTTGTGTTTTCATTGTGGGAGGAGGCATTTTGGGGCATTCTGTGTGGCTTCCAGGGAGTCCTTTGGCAGAAAACTACTCCCTGCCGGAACCTAACAAAGTTGCTCATCCCTGATGTAGACAATGGCCCTGCATAGACCGGCCAAAAGGTCCAGCCTGGGGGTGGAGTCGGGGTGTAGCGACCGCACGCCAGCCCCCTTAACTCCACCCTGATGCCGCCATCATGCCGCGTGCCCCACCGCGGTGTCAGGGCGCTCCCTTGGCACAGCATTCAGACATGCTGCACCAAAGGAGCACGGAAAAAAAATTTACTACTCTAAAAAAGAGCAGCATTTGCCAGCTCTTTTTAGAGCAGCAAAGTGCTGGATCAGGGCCGCAGCGTGCAGCTGTCACAGTCCCAATCCAGCAAGGAAAGGGGCAACGGGACGCCGACCCTTAGGAGCCATCTGTTTAGCCCCAGTATTGAGCCAGATAGTCCAACCTGGTGTAAAGCCACAGCCTATGTTCCCATTGCACAGAGTGTCCACAAGGTGGTAGCATTCTCTCAATTCTTGCATCTCTTGCATTTCTTGCATTAGGGATAAGAACTCCATCTGAATTTCAACACTGACTTACCTATTTCACCACTGAACCATTTTGCAAACTGAAACACATTTCATGACTTGCATTTCCTTTTTGTGTGGGTGAGTGATGCTGTTCTAAAACAAAAATGCATACACTAGCAAAATATGCACAAGAACGCTTATATTGCAGGTTTTCAAAAAAAAAAATTGTATCAGAGAAAATTGCTTGCAAAAATATATTGTTGTTGATGTTGAGTGCCTTCAAGTCATTTCCGACTTATGGTGACCCTAAGGCAAATCTATTGTGGGGGTTTTCTTGGCATGTTTCTTCAGACGCAGTTTGCCAGTGCCATCCTCTGAGGCTGAGAATGTGTGACATGCCCAAGGTCACCCAGTGGGTTTACATGGCTGAGCTGGGATTCGAACCCTCATCTCCAGAGTCCTAGTCCAATGCTCAAACCACTACACCATGCTGGCGTTCTGCACCAAAATACATACCCGCAAAGAAAAATGCCTTCACCGTTGTACATTAGAATAAGTGCATGTAGGGATTTATGTGAGCCAAAATGAGCATAAGGTAAAAAGAGAGAGAAGAGAGAAACTACCGTAAATGGAACTGTAATTGACAAGATTCCCTGATCCCTGTGGTTCATTGAATAACTGACAAAATTCGAGTAGACATAGAAATTATCGCAGGAAACATATGACAGAGCTTGGATGGACATCACCTGCCAGTGATGTTTAAGCTGCACAGTTTAGAGCTCAGATGTAAACAGATCTGGTGGATATTTTTAAATGAATGAAGGCTCTGCAAGTTCCTACACTACTGGATGAAAAGCAAGGAAAGCCTACAATTGGGGTAGAATCATTGCTTAGTCTAATTCTAAAAGACTTTAAAATAATAAAGGAATTATTGAAAAAAGCTGAAAGTTCTTGTACTTTGGTTTGCTGTTGCTCATGTGAACATGAAATGAAAAATTGCAAAATTGCAAAAATTTAGAATTGAATAATATTCTCTTGCCACAAAGGTCTAAGACATTTTGCAGAAAAAAATCCAGCTTGAGACTGCTTCAACCACCCTGGCACAATGCTAGGGGATTGTGGGAACTGTAGTTTTGTGAGACATTGAGCCTTCTCTGTCACAGAGCTCTGTTGCCACAAGAAATTACAATTCCCAGGATTCCCTAGCAGTGAGGCAAGGCAGTTAAAGCAGTCTTGAACTGGATTATTGCTGTAATATGTTTTGGACCAAACTGAACTTGTTTTGATATGTCTGTGGCAAGCATATTAGGAAAACGGGGAACATCCCAACAAATTCTGGTGCTTCGCCTTAAGCATCAACAGCAACCCAATGTTATTTCATCTATAAAAGATGAAAGCAATAATTTATAAACATTCACCACAGATATAAATCTACATTTTTTCAGATTTTATGTGGATTTTTACAGCTTCAATAATGAAATGCACCAATAGGATTTGGACTTTCTCATATTGACCATCCTCATCTTATCATATTACAGCAAGAGTGTCTTTCAGAATCTTTATTCCTAGAGGAAATTATTAATGCTATAGCAAATATGAGAAATGGGAAGTCTTCTGGCCCTGCCTGGGACAACAGTTGTTCCAGTTTGTTAGCACCAAAACTACTCCAGTTTTACAACATATCTTAGAATCTGGCTCCCTCTCTTTATCATTAAATGATCCCTATATTACCCTGATACCTAAATGTTGTAAAGATCATGCTTGCTGCACTAACTACCGCGCTATATCCCCACTTAATGTCGATATCAAATATTTGATAGCTATTTTAGCTAATAGATTACAAAAAAGTCATTTCATCTTTGGCAAGTCCTGAGCAGGATTTATCGAAGACAATCAGGGATAATATTCAAATGGTTGTGGATTTGATTTCTTTAAAGTCAGGTAAAACTGATCAGCCAGCCAGTAGCATCACTGGGGGAGCAGGAATGTGAGCTGCGCTGGATGACACCGCAGAAGAGGGAGTGACACCCGGTTGGTCCCCGGCCCCCCATGGGGCCTTCCCGGGGCCTTGGATGCATTCCCTGGGATGCCATGAGGCCTTGGGCACCCCATCTGGGCAACCACGAGGATTTGGGCATATTCCCTGGGCTGCCGAGAGGCCTTGGGCACCCTGTCCGGGCCACAGCGAGGCCTGGGGTGTGCTGCCTGGGGTGTTGCAAGGCCTTGGGCCCCCCTTTTGGGCCATCACAAGGCCTTCAGTGTGCCGTCTGGGCCGCCACAAGGCCTTGGGAGCCCTGTTGCGGCCGCCATGGGGCTGCACGTGCAATTCACTGGTGCACATGTGCATGCGTGCTCCTGTGTTGCGTGTGCACCAGAAGTCCCATCCCCACACACCCCTGCACCGGGTGTCACCAAGTCGGGGTATGTCACTGCAGCCAGCCATTTTTTCTTTAGATGCTGAGAAGACCTTTGATAAAATTCACTGGCTGTTTATTTAAAGCAGGGGTAGGTAACCTAAGGCCCGGGGGCTGGATGTGGCCCCCTGAGGCCTTTGGACCGGCCCCAGGCCGGTCCTGCCACCGCCGCCGCCCGCCTTGATATTATTGTTGTTATTACTTGTTCTTGGAGTTTTCTTGGCAAAATCTCCACAGGGTTTTTGTCATGGCTTCTCTGGGGCTGAGAGAGTGTGCATGCATATTTTTTTAAATTTTTAAATTTTATTTATTTATTTATTTATTTATTTTTGGTGCTTCGGCCCCCCAATTGTCTGAGGGACAGCAACCTGGCCCCCGGCTCAAAAAGGTTGCCTACCCCTGATTTAAAGCATGGCAGTTTTGATATTGCCCAAATTCCATTATTTATTTGATTCAAGGCCCGGGTGCTGCATGATGGGGTGAGCTCCTGTCACTAGTCCCAGCTTCTGCCAATCTAGCAGTTCGAAAGCATGCAAATGCAAGTAGATAAACAGGTGCCACTTCAGTGGGAAGGTAAACAATGTTCTGTGCAATCTGCTGGCCGCATGATCACAGAATAGTTTCAGACAACGCTGGCTCTTCAGCTTAGTAACAGAGATGATCACTGTCCCCTATGGTTGGACACGACTTGACAACCTTGTCAACTGGGAATACCTTTACGTTTATCTTATAATTATCCAAACTAGGGATCTATCTCAGATTATTAATCTTAATATAAGTAAGCTGATAAAAGAAATTGCACAAGATTTAGAGAGAATGGGAGGGCTTAAAGATTAGTCTATAGGGTAAAATAACCATGATTAAAAAGAATGTTATACCTAGAATTGTTTATTTTATGGTGGAATTCCTCTACTTAAACTTTGCAAGTATTTTCAAAGACTAAATGCTTTGGTAGATTTTTTTGGGAGGGGGTCATCTCTCCCTAGAATTTTACTGAAAAGGATGCAAATTCCAATCAAAGAGGGAGCCTTCCAGGTCCTCATACCCTGGGCATACCTGTTGTCTTGTATTAATTTTTGGACACTTAAAGTAAGCAATCCAACATGGTCAGCCCTGGAGCTTTCCTTTGTGGAACCTCTATTCAAATGGACAGTGCTTGATTCTCATTTTATTTTAAAAAGGGCAACAGTTTCAGCAGTTAGAACTATGTGGCAAATGTCTCATCAATTGCAATTTGACCCATATCCTGACACCAACTTGACTTTATGGAGGAATCCAGATTTGAAAATTGGTAAGGAACCATTTTTATGGAAGGTATGGTCCTACAATGAGATTGTTACCTTAAATCAGATATTTGATCTTGATGGGTTTTTGCTCTTTTCAGTTTTACTAGAACAGTAAACTATGGCAATAACTACAACTGAAACATTTCTTACAAGCTAGATTTGGTCCTGCAGTTTTAAGTGCATCTGAGGTTCCCTTAATATTAGAGACATTAGCTGAGGCCGACCAAGCATATATATACTATTATCTATAAATAAATATGAAGTATGAGGTTTACAGAATGGAACAGAGAATTGGAATATCCAATTCTGACTAATCAATTGCCATAGGTTTTAACATCTCTAATTAGTATGGCTATAGATCTCTGACTACATCTTATATAGCAGAAATTGCTCTTTCAGATGTATTGGTTGTCGTGGCTCAAGAAATGGCTTTCTAAATCTGCAAATTGCTGATGTAAAACTACTGATACTGTCATGTTGAGCTGCCCAAGATTCATTGGGTGACCCCAAATTCTATAATTATGAGAGGGAGAAGAAACATTTTCTCTTGATACACTTTCTCAACATTTGGGCATAGTTTTATGCATCTCTATGATCCCCTATTTACCTTTTTCTCTGTGCTAAAACGTTCCTAGATCTTGTAGTGTTTGGTCACAGGAGATGCTCCGACCACTTTTTTAAAAAAATAAGGTTTGGCACTTACTAAATGTTTTCTACTTCTACAATATTTTTTGGGGATGCAGTGATCAGAACTGTATACCACAGTGCTTAAATTATCTGATATGGAGGACTGGCAACTTTCCCCCTAATATGTGTGTGACCAGCACCTTCTTTAAGCCCACTGTCCACAATTGGACCTGCTCTGGTCCATGGACCACCACTTTGTGTAGCACCAGCATACAATATTGTTAGCATGGTTACACCACATACTTGAATAAAGGCATTATATATGCTCTTTACTGATCCATTAAAAGGCCCAGTCATCTTATCCTATGATTGTTAAATTTGCTTAGGAGTATTCGGTGGTAGGACTTTGCCAAATGCCCCTTGAAATTCCAAGTAAACAATATCCCATATCCACTCTCGATTCTAAAATGTTAGTTGCACAGGACTTACCTTTCTGGAAGCCGTGTTGATTTTTCTTCAGCGAGACTTATCTTTCTAAACGCACTGTGATCTCAACTTTTTAACACCAGCAATCTCCCTGCAGCAGACATTAGTCTCACTGACCTGTAATAATAATTTCTGTCCCACATCTCTTTGTAAAAATTGTAAATTTGATGACATTCTAGGCTTCTGGTCTTAGGACAATCTTAGGAATGTGTAACATTTTTTTGTTAGACGATCAAGACAGATTTCTCTAAGACCTATCAAATGGATGCCATCTCACTGAGCAATTTGTTTGCATTTAGTCAATAAAGTTGTGATCTTCATTTCTTGTTTGCCTCAGTTCATCAAATCTTCATACGGTCTATCCCTACCCATCCTGTGTACATCCCCAAGCATGAGGATCACAGCCATAACTGTTTAGATTAGAGTTGATATGGGGAATTATGGGTTTATGCCATGAAAAGCAATGCAAGTAAAAAAAAAAAAAAGTCTACTTCCAAAGCATTTCTGTTTCCTTGTTGCCTGTTTTATTGAAGTAACTTTCTAGCTGTTATGGTTGCTTTCAGAAGCTGGAAAAAAATACTGAATAACATTTCTGAGGAGCATTCAGTGTGTACAATAGCTTCCCTGCCTTCTCTTTACATGCAACAAAACTAGAATAGATGAGCAAAATAATTTTGCCAAGTATTTTAATCTTCATCATATAGGCAGACTATGGGATTTCACTCAATATATGGATTACACTGAACCCAGAGTGTTTCATTCTTTCAGGAAATATAGTCTGGGGTTCTATTTATAGCGCAGACAAAGGAGGTCATTTATTGTAATGTGAGTGACCTAAATTTAGGGGGAAATTAAGAGTGCTTCTGGTGAGTGGCAAAAGGGAGAAATATTTCAACTTCTAGTGACCCCAAGTGACTTTCTAAATCAGATTTGGAGATTGAGATAATCATTAAAAAAAAAAAAAGACAGTGCCTTCCTTCTGTCTGTGTCTATTTAAAGGAGCAGTGCCCTATTATATTTTTTGTTGTTCTGCTTTGATTATTGTATGTTATTTTAACCTAAGATGTTTTAATTAGTGTTGGTTTAATACTTTTTTAAGGGGGGTGGGTATTGGGTTTTCTTGTATGTACTTTTAATTGTTGTCAGCTGCCCCGATTGTGCTCAGAAGGGTGGGGTATAAATAATAATAATAATAATAATAATAATAATAATAATAATAATAATAATAATAATAATAATTATTATTATTATTATTATTATTATTATAACAGGCAGCAAGCTCCCAGGGGCCACGAGCCACTGTGAGACAGGGGACAGCTCTACTTTTAAAACAAAGCCTACAACGAAACAACAGAAAGTCCATCAGGTTACAAGTGTAACAGGACACTATATTCTTAAAACTGAAAAATAGGATGTCCAACAGCTGGGAGACTGAAATAATTGGTCACCTGAGAACCTAAGCCACTGGGCTGTGGAAAAGCAGAACACCTGTTGAGCTGTTTGCAGACAGGTCAAAAGCAAAACAAAACAGATAGCTCAGGTAACCGCAGCACATTGGGAAAGGTTGCATATTCCCGGGGCATCTGATGATTCACACTAGAAAAGCAAATGGGCAATCCAAGGTTACTCTTTAGAGTAGACAAATAATATTGCTTGTATGTCTCTGCAAGGACTAAGTTTTTTTAAAGCAAGCTAGTTAAAGACATGAGTAAATTATTATTTGTTGTTGTATGCCTTCAAGTCATCTCCATCGTACTGTGAAGAAGGTGAACATTGCTTTGGTCTGACCTTACTTGGAGTATCATGTCCAGTTTTGGAATGACCGAGAGGGATATTGACAAAATAATATGTCTAGAGGAGTGTGACCAAGATGGCAAGCGGTTTGGAAACCAATAGGATTGGCTTGTAAACCCTTGTAGAGATATTCAAGTCCTGACTTTCAGTATTAACCATCAAGTAATGCTACTAATTTGATCTCAATTGATTTTGTTCACCTAGTGAACAGCTAAACCCTATCTCATGCTTTCTTGTTACAGAGATTGCCATGTTGCACCAAAACTCTAGTAGTTCCCAAACTTTGGTTCTCCAGGTGTTTTGGACTTTACCTTCCAGAAGCCCCAGCCAGCTTAGCCAACTGTCAGGAATTCTAGGATCTGAAGTCCAAAACATCTGGGTGACCAAAGTTTGGAAATCACTGCATCTAGTTTAAGTCAATTCAGGCTAGCATGTTTCACCCAAGTAATGAGCAAATTTATCTCATGTGGCTGGTTTTACCTACAGAGAAGAGAGCCATGTAAACTGGTATCTTTAACACTTCTTTTCTTTGATGAGTCTTTGCAAGCTCTGCTTTGGAAATCTGTTTGCCTGTAGAGGCAACGGCCACACCTGGCCAGATTTTTGGACTTTTTAAATTCAAAAGCTTGCCACCTTGTGACATTTTCTTTTGACATAAAAATACTGTTTTGTGTCTTATCTTTCTGTTAATGGAGCAGTTTTGTGTCTTATCTTTCTGTTACTTGGGAGTCGGCAAAAAACCTGGAGCAAAGCCACACATGGGAGCCAACAGGCACCTTCTCTCCAGATAAGACTATCTATCTCAGCTCTTTTAATTCTAACTACCCCCCCTACACAATTGTACAATCACACTCACAACTTCCGAGCCCCAACCTTAAAACTCTTCCATCTCTTATCACTCCATGACAGGGTTGGGCAACTCTCAGAGACAGGAGGCCTTGGAGGGTTGCATTAAGGGTGACCAGACGTCCTCACCGCAAAGGAGGACAAGGCCCTGCAAAATGTAGACCATACCAGAAAAATACAGGACATTAGAGGGGAAAAGCTAAAAACATGAATATACACTTTAAATTGTGCTTCTAAATGATGCTCAAAATGGAGGACATTTTGAAATTCCTCCTGGACAGAAGGTTGAAATATAGGGCACATCCTGGAAAAGGAGGATGTCTGGTCACCCTTGCAGCACCCCACCACCATACAAAAATCAATCTCCTCCTGCAAAAAACACCCTCCGGGGGAGTGAAGCAATTATCACCGTGTTTTAGGCTGTGTTTGGGCAATTTGGAGACCAGGAAAGGCCTTTTTAAAAACAAAATGTGACTGGAAATTCATTTCTGGTTTACTTTTTTTTTTAATAAAGGACCCCTCTTGAACCTAAAATGGTCAGGAAAGCCAAAAACAAACCAAAACAAAACCACAAGCACCCCCGCAAACCCACCTATGGAGGAAATCCCCCCAAAATGTGACTGCTGGGGGCCATGTTGACTACATTTTGCCCACCCCTTTCTATGTGAATTACATTGGCTGACATTGGGTGGACACATGGATACTTGCAATATGGGATGCTAACTTCATTTACATGAACTGCATGCATCTGTTCCGGTGAACTGGCAGTCCAGCACTCTTGCCACTTACAGCCATTCAGCTCCAAGGCAACAGTGAACCTGGAACTACCCACCACATCGCACACCACATGCACATTGCATAAATAACACATCTGTAAAGGGCAAGGCCCTCCACAGCTGCAATTTCCCTGCATTTGGAGCTTGAGTGAACATGAAGCTGCAAGGCAGGGCTGGGATCCACATAGCGCTAAACACTGTGGGACTGCAACACCCATCATGCTGGGAAGCACAATCCAACAACATTGGAAGGTTGCATCTCCTCTTCTTGGTGAACTGAATTCTACCATGTAAGGGATAGCCAGTGATACTGGCAGCAAGTATAGAGTGCTTCAACTCAGGGCTTAAGCCAGCCATAACCTCTTCCCAGATACTCCATGGCACTCCTACTCAATGGTTTTCTTGATCGAAATACAGTGGGCCCTTGTTATCTGCTGGGCTTTGGTTCTAGGAACCTCTCCCCCACACCCTCCGGATATCAAAATCTGTGGATGCTGAAGTCCCATTAATTACAATGGCATAATAAAATGGTGTGCCTTATATAAAATGGCCAAATCAAGGTTTGCTTTTTGGAATTTATACTTTTTATTATCAAGCCATGGATGCTTAAATCAGTGGATAAAGAATCCATGGATACAGAGGGCCAAGTGTACTATCACCACTAAGCATGCTTAGTCCTTAGCTGTTTTGGGTTTCTCCTGTTTCTTTCCTAAAGATTCTTTCTGTATTTCTGCATGTGTTTTGCTTCTCCTGAGTCTGCTCACAACTCCCACTTGTGCCATTTGGGAAGAATAAGCTCCCCGTGTAAGATAGTCCAGTAGCTACAGTTCAAGACTTGGGTTTTGGAGACCTGGGCTCAGATCCACATCACTGTCAGGGACTAAAGACAAGCTACTTATTCTTACCATGAATTCTTCCTTCTGCTTGTTGTTTTGTGCCTTCAAGATGCTCCTGACTTATGGTGACCCTAAGGCAAACCATGGGGTTTTCTGGGGCTGAGAATGTGTGACTCACCCAAGGTCACACAGTGGGTTTACACTGCCAAGCAGGGAATCAAACCCTGATCTCCAGAGTCATAATCCAATGCTCAAACCATTACACCACACTGGCACTCCTTTTGCTATAGAAGGATGATGTCCAACATTGCACCAGTGCTAGTGTAGCAGAATGTGTTTCCCTTAACATCTTTTGCAGTTCTCTGTGCCACCCAAAAACTGGCTCTGGAAGTTTTTTGGCCCTCCAGAGCTGGCCTTAGGGAAACAGAAGGGGCTCCAATCGGGAGGAGGATTGGTCCCTATTAGATTCTTCAGTGGCCAATTCTGACCTGTTCTACAAAATTGTGTAGATTATTACTGAGATAATGTACACAAAATTCTGTGAAATCCTTAATAAGTAGCAGGAATAAGATGGTAGTGTGTATTCAATCCTTCATTTGAAGAATGCCAGATTATAGGAAATAGAAATGTCCTCCTTGTTAGGTTGCTTGGAGGCTTTGTTCACAAGGTGCTATGCTAACTGTTTGCTTATGGCAGAAGCATTGTATGAGCATTAAGAGAGAGGGAGCAAAGAGGCTGGGGAGGATACTGACCAAAATACATCTCTGAAAGACCAAGTGCAGGCCTTAACCTACTGCCACTATGCTTCCAGCTTGTTCACATTGGAAGCACAAGATATGATGAGACCTTGGAAACTGGGGAAGTAGCTGTGGTCATGAACATCCATACATGGTCCCAGATTTTAATCAAAACATTACCACATAAAGGTCAGAGACACACCCGATAGCCCCACATGCTACAAAGTGAGATATTGTTTAAATAATTCACTCTATTTTATTTTGTCTTAAAATAGTTTAAACTTTATGCTACAGACTTGTTTCAAAAAAACCCAGAAAGTCTCATCTTGCACCAAAAATATATAATTTTATAACACTCTGTTTTATTATTATTATTTTCTCCAAAAACCATTAAATACTAGATGGAAATGAGAATGAGTGTTAAAAAGAACATTTTTGTGGTTGTTGTCCTTTCTTTAAACTCAAGAGTTATACAATTGAAAACAATAAATTTCTAAGCAATTACATATTGCCTTCCCTGTGGAAGATTCCAAGTGTGAACTCCAGCAAGAGCTGAGCTGCTAAACCCAGGCCTATAAAAACATACATACATACACACATATATAAACATGCACACATAAAGCCCATCTGCTGAGTGTTGAAACAGATAACCAGATAGTTGGCAGGATCTGGTTTTGGGGCCTGCAAATGCCAGCTTGATCAAAGATGGCTGATATATGCCAGTGGCAAGCCACAATGGGTGTGTTATGTTTTTCAGGCCTGTACTAAAACTATCAAGTGCATTGTTCTTAGCCATACAATGGCTACAGTTTCACTTATTAAGTCTCAGGGACCTTTTGCTCTCTGACTCCTCCACCCCAAAAAAGAAAAGAAAAGAACAACATAAAGGAAAAACTCAAATAATTACTTAGCTATCCAGTGACTGTGGCTTTCATTTTCTTTTCCTTTTTCTCTTTCAAAAGACCCCCCCCCAAAAAAAGCACATAGTGTTTTTAAATTGAAAACAAGAGAAATGGGTTACCAAGCTAAAAACTCATGATTCCTTTAAAACTAATACAGTGCACAATCAGATAAAAGTTTGGTTAGAATGCAATCAAATTTTTATATGTACACGGAAGTCACAGCATATACAAACGGAAAAATAGCTTTTCTTCTCTCTTTTTTTTTTTTAAAAAAGGAATCATCATCAACATGTTCCTTTGATGCTTCTGGTACTGGCTGTCACAAAAGACGAGACTGGGCCTAAAATCCAATTGTTCTCGTTTTGAAAGACAACCTTGCTAAAATGAGCACAAAGCAGCTGTTTTTGGCCAGAGGTTGCCCAATTAACCTGCTCCTGCCTTTGTGTACCTCTCCCTAATTTCCCACAGTTCAATATCATGCAGGGGCCAGAGGTGTGTGAATTCTGAAAGGATGAGAGGAGGCTAAATTATGTTGGTCTTCTCTACTTGGTCATGGCTTTCCCTTCTGGGCAAACTGATGACCATGTGGGAAAGGACACTGCCAGAGGTAGACAAAATGTGGCCATTTGGATACTGCTGGACTGGAACTCCCTTTAGCTCTAGCAAGCACAGCCAACGGGGAGAGATGAGGGAAGGGGGTCACACTTTGCCACCACCGGGATTATCCTGTCTCATGATTGTAATACTCACATGGGACAGCATCCTGGGAAAACAGTTCCTGAACAGCTACTGGTGGGTGTGAAGTGGGCTTTAATCTGATGCTGATTTATCAATATGATGCTAGAACAATGGAATCCACAAGTGAGGAAAATAAGAAGAAATAATCTTGGATTGAGGTCCTGATCTTCGACACCATCAGTTGCTTTAACAACTCAAGCTGATGTGAAGACATAGTTTGGGCCCAACACCTTCTGATGATTGTGTATCAACAGTTCACCTCTCTTGCCCTCCCTCAATACTAAGCAAGATTTCAATTTCAAAAACTGATTTCTACACTGGAGAAGGAGAGATAACTTATATGTTAATGCCCTTTCCAGGCTATTAATGTTACACACTGAAGATGGGAAAAACTGCCTATTTAAACAGTCCACCATATAAAAACCTTCCTGTGCATTAAGACCCAGCATATCAGGAAGGGGGACAATGTATGAATGTCAAATTTCCTCACTATAGTATGAAATAAGACTTACTGCCTTAGAGTTGTCAAAGTTGCCACCTCAAAGTGAGAAGCAAGAAATGATATAAGCAAGTATATCAAGCAGGGTCTCAGTTGTCACCAATTCTCAAGCAAAGGATATTAGCAGAGTCCAACATCATTTAGTTGTGGAATGGGCCAGGGTTGGGGGAGAGTTTAGTATTCTTTAGAAGACTCTTAATAACTGTGTATTTATTGTTGTTGTTTAAGTATGACTGTATCTCCTCAACTTTGTAGTGCCAACCACCTTTCCAATGGCAGTCAGTCGTGGAATCTGTAAGGGCCTTTTTATTGACAGTATAACTTAATAGAGATTGGGGTGAGACTGCTGTTGGAAGAACAAAGTTGTTCAGTTACATATAATACAAGTAGGTGCTACACAATTTATAAACATTTTAACTGAATTGGCTTCTATCAATCAGCACTTAATGAATGTAATTCAATGGGCTGGATCTACTCCTGTGAAAATATATATTGAATTGCCCCCAAATGCAGTCTCGTGGTTTGACTTTGAGCAAAGAAATCAATGTGACCAAGAATAGCTCTTGGTCTCTTAGAGAATGCATGGGCTAACTTATGTTTCTGTATGCAGTAATCTAGCATCTTTCCTCTCACCTTTGTGAATGCAATGACATTCCTCTTCTCTACTGGTAAATACATCAAAGCTTTTTCCCCCCCACTTGCAAGCCTCCTAGTCTTACAGAAACAAAAACGTCTCACATCTTGGCACAAAGTAACAATCTTACCATATGGAAACGTCTGGTCCACCAAGAGCTATGTCCCCAGATAACAAAGGACCACTTCCTGAGGATCCATCCCATAAGTGAAACCATTACCATGGATAAGCCTGCCATGTCAACTATCAAGAGATATTTAAGGAAATTTAAGGAGGAAGGACATTTGACACCTCTTGAGCTGGATGGATGAACTCTTCAGTTAAAACCCATCAGACAAACATGAACACCTTGCTTGCTCCATGTCTTCAGCTTTCCTTATGTGCAGTATAAATTCCTCTGTCAAAAGGCATGGAACAAGGATGGCCACGATCTCATCTAGAAGCAAATGCCAGGTCTGGCAGAAGGCATCAGTGGAATTTGGCCATGAAGGGTTGCAATAGCACAGAGGTGTAAATCTAAGAGCTGGAAAAATCCAGCAGTGCTCAGTCAAGAAGTTCCAAATATTTAAGGGACTTGAGTAAAAAATAAGGGCTGTTACGTGTTTTAAAGGCAAAGGGTATATAGGTTATTTCTGAAGATGTGTAAAAATGAAAGCCAGATAACCTCCTCTCTTTCTCTGCTTATCTATGTGAGATGATTCAAAGATATGGCAAAACTTAGGTTGCTGTTTATACATTCACAGCTTTCTACAGCAGCATTTAAATGAATAAAGGCAAAACAGGGCTGGGCACTTCTCTAGGGGTGATGCCACAGTGCATGCCTGTTTTTGTTTACAGGTAGAATTCAGAGACATAGCCACGTTTGTCTGGAATATTGGTGTGCAAAGGGATCTTGTAGCACTTTTGAGACCAACTGTGCAGAAGAAGTTGTAGCTTATATGCTACAAGTTCCCTTTGTTTACAGGTGTTTTACATACAAAACTCCATGTCTTCCTCTTAAGTCTGGTAATGTTCATTGATGAAATGGGAATCCCTCTCCACCTACACAGCACTCTCATAAACGGTCCCTTTGCTTTCAAAAAAGAACTGCTTGGGTGGGGACTAAAATGGAGCACATTTAGCAATGTTCACGCAGAAGAGAAAACACTGATTTTAAAAGAGGATTTGTGTTCCTGGTGTCCTACACACTTTAATTCCTTCTCTCAAAAAGAGAACAAGATGTGATCGTTGTTCATTAAAAACCTAAAATCATTTGTGTGAATGCTGTTTGAGACAAAGGGATTACAATTTCACACATCTTCCAACAGTAAAAGATGGTTTAGGCTGCACTAGGACCTTAAAAAGTTAACTTGAAAAGCACATCAGAGATCAGAATTGAATATTGATGCCTTTGCAAGGTTCGGCTTCCTTGCGTTGTTTTGTTTTGTTTTTAGAGGGAAGGAGGAGGGAGATGAAAAAGGTTGTAACAAGCTGGGCCCAATGACCAGAAACAGTACAGTAGAAAATAAAATGCTCAGTCACAAGACTCGGCATTGAGTTATATGTAAGCTAGAAATAATATTGAGAAAATGTTTTAAAACTTAAAGATGCTCAGTGCACATTACAGGGCTTTTGTGATCACATCTTGTTGGTTTTATAATCAAACCTACGTGTTATCAACACCCCAGCCACAACTCAACAGTTTTAAACTCCTGTAGTTATACCTCAATCATGATGGGGACACTCAGAGCCATAAACAAATCTAGTGGTGCTTTTTTTAATGCTTACACTGCAAGGGAGAAAGAAAATAAAACCCCACATGTACCAGCAACATCCATTTTAGTGGTGAATTAAAGAAATAGTATAGCTCTCTAAAAGGTGTGGCCAGGAATGTGTCATGGCTTCCATCAACAAAGACTCTAAATTAATCACACACAGTTAAAACTTGGAAGTGTCACTGAAATTCAGTGCTGCTAAGTTTTCCATAACAAGGAAGTTCCCTTTGACTAAGGAAGGAGAGAGTATTTCAAGGAAATTTCTGAAATTACATCGCAATGCTAATAGGGTGGCAGGAGAAGAGGAGGAAATTCTCTCAGAGGAGTCTGAATTCCAGAATGCCAGGAGCAGATGCTTTGGACATCAAGGTGATATCCAGGAACGTCTGTGCCACAAAAGGAAAAGGGCTAAGTGACTAAAAACACAGTGAATTTGCATTACAGTAGGTATTTGCGTCTGCTGTCCTCATCTAGTGTGAGATCTACCACTTCAGGTGGAGAAGACCAGTTCTGTGAAGAGGCCACTCCTGTCCATGGTTCTGATTGCCGGGTGTACTGCAGACCTGAGCCGTGTTTCCGGGAAGACACACTTTGAATCACTCCTCCCCGAGGATGGACACATCTGTGGCAAAATGAGGGGGGGGGGGAACAGCAGAAATACGCCTGTTAGACCTTCCTCCTGAGTGTACAGCCAGGTCCACCACCTAAAAGCTTTAACAAGGGACCATTGTAATGCATGTGTTGCATCAAAGCAGAGAGAGGGAGGCATCCAAGTTGTGAAAAATGAAAAATTGAATACTGTGTGTGTCATAGCAGGAGACAAAAGAGGCATTAAAATACAATGTACATATGCAAAGTAGTGTTTTAAGTATGAAGCAGCCATCACTGGTCAAACACTGAATCATCATAATGTATACAGTGCTTGAGTGAATTCATAGCACTTCATGCAATCTGAGGAACTCAAGATTATTGCCAATGTTAGCAACACTACCCCATATTACTAGCATGAGGGTTTGAATTTTCTGGAAAGAGAATAATGGAGGGTTGACGACTGACTGAGCTTAGATAAGGTAAGGAAGAAATTAGGCCTGTGGTCACAGGTGGCCATCAAGGCTCTTTTTGCAACTCTTGCCTTCTCCAGGCTTTCTAAACCAACGTCTTAGCCAAAAAAATTAAAAAGAATGAACTAACTCTCATTGGAAGCATTCAGAAGCAGCAATTCACCATTTAAGTAACAATGCCCCACCCCTATACTATTTTACATAAAAAACATGTTTTCCAAAAGCAGAAGCTTATGGTCACTTTGGGTTTTGTTGTTGTTTGGGGGTTTCAGAGGTTTTGTTTTGTATTTTTGGCAGTCCAAGAGGCCCCCAGAGGGTTCCAAGGGCAGAAAATTGGCCTTTGGACCTTTTGAAGCTGCCCATTCCTGGTTTAAACCAACTAACATCTAGGGAATTTTGTGGAAAGCACTAGATTATTACAAGGATATTTACAGGCTTCATATCCCTACTGTCTTCTGCAGAAATGGCTAATAACATAAGGAATATTATTTCATTGATATATTCAAATCATAAACACCACAGAACAGGTATTGCATAATACCTTAAGGGAGGGCTGGAATATCAGAAGCACACACAGACTTGATATTTCCTACAATGTTCCCTTATGCTGCACATGTGAAAGGAAAGAGGGTGGAAAAACAGAGGTATATTAAGCCAGGTGAGAGTGCTATTCTGTTTGACTGGACAAGGGCATGGGTGAGACAATTCTAAGGGCCATATTTCATGTTACTTTTTTGAAAAAACGACACAAGAATATTCCCAGCCATCTGTCTTGACCCTTTTCATGTGAGTCTGCTTACATGTTAATGCATCTGAGAAAAACTTATACTTTGAAATACCAGAACAATTTTTGGGAATTTAAAAGGTGAATCTGAGATTGCTTTTGGTACACTCTTTGATGGAAGCAGAAGCCTGGAACAATTAATTAACCAACGGCCACAAGATAATGGAAAATGTGCTCTCTGCCTAGCCACCTTTTAATTAGCCATAATCAAGGCCATCTGCATCATTTGGGGTCCTTTCCCTGGGGAAAAATCTGAAACCAGAACTATACCTATGACTGGAGGCCACATGTCAATAGTCGGGACACAGGGGTTCCCACTAGTATGCAGAATTCCATGGGGCATTGCAAATGCACCAAAAGGAGTTTGCATAATTCCACAGATTTGGCTTTAAACTGGAAAGTGAGATATAATTGGTCTTGGCACCTTTGTTCAAATGGCTCCTCCTTTTCACAGCTTGCCTTTCCTTTTGTCACCTCATTGGTTTTCTTTGCCTTCACTTCATTTCTCCCTGTGACTGGAATTCTGTTCTCCCCTGCTGTCTGACAACCTTCTTTCCTGTTTTTTCAAAAAAGATCTTCTTAAGACTTTATTCCCATACTTTCCTATGAGTTCTCTAGTTCATTTTTATTTGATTACCACCACCCCACAAAGCAAACCTCCAGCAACTTTTAACAATGTCTGTATACTTCTATAAGATATGGTGCTGAAGGCATCCTTCCTGTCTTCTTGCACCTCCATGTTCATCTTATTAGAAGTGCTACATAATTTTTTTAAAACCACTGCCATTAATTTGACACTAGGCATGTTTTCAATTTGTACATACTTCCAAGGTTAAATCAGGAAAGGCAATGGATTTCAATAATGGGAGTAGGGAGAGGCAAAATTACCTATCTGCCAGCAACAAAAAAGTAGTACAGGTTGAGTCTCCTTTATCCCAAAAGCTTGGATCCTGAGGTGTTTTGGAATTTTTTTTTAGATTGGAATACCTGTATTTGCATATATGTACATAATGAAATATCTTTGAGATGAGACCCAAGTCTAAAGACAAAAATCATTTATATTGCATGTACATCTTGCACATGTAAATTAAAGGTAATTTTATACAATATTTTAAATAATTTTGTACATGAAACAAATCTGGCATACACTGGACCATCAGAAAGCAATGATGTCACTATCTCAGCCTTCCATGGCTTTTGGAATATTTTGATTTTCAGAACTCTGGATAAGGGAGGCTCAACCTATATGAGCAATTCAGCTGCAGAAATTTCAAAATATATTCCAGTTATTTAATTAGACTCAATGGTAAAAACAGAAGAGAGGGAGGAAATGTAATGAGCACCTTGCATGTTCCTGAACTCCCACAATCTCCACTTCACTGTCAGATGAGGCAATATTAATTTCTTCATTGACCTGGGTGTTGCTGGTGGGGGTTTTGTCACTTGGTAGGTATCCAGCATCCAAGTGATCTGCAGAAGAGGAAGCAAAAGGCAAACATGCCTTGAGACTTAGCAGCTTGATCATCTAGCAAATACTCAGTAGGAAGGTATTTCTCACCACCCACACATAACAAGGGTCCCACTCATGACACTGCAGGTGCAGAATAGACTGATATGCATAAATAGCAATCAGCAATAGCAGAAGGATGTCTGTGGGTGAGAGATCTCAATTTTACCAGATGCATTTTTGACAACTCTAGCAGGCACTGTTGCATACTAAGTAAAGCTTCAGGCAGTTGATATAAAATGTCATACAAAGAAAGGGTTTGCTTCCTACAAGACACTGGCAGCGCAAGAGATAGTCTATATCATGTCATCAAAATTCTGCAAAAAGGATATTAGTCTTGCATATTTCTGATTTTGAAACGGAATGGAAGCAGAGATCAACTGCCCCACTGATACATTAACACTAAACATCTACGTTGCTACAACACACAAAGATATACATGAAAAGAAACAAATTATTTCAGCTATATGTAGAGAACCATAAAATGCCAATATGTGTACAAAACTACCAGTGAAACACAGCCAGATGCTGGTCCATCTCACCATTGGTAAAAAACAAAACAAGGAAAAGCTCACTTTTGCCAGTTTATTAACAAACTATTGCTGACTGGACATTTCAGTTTCCAAAGTCCTATTTTTTCTCTTAATCAGGTAGTAGTTTTGTTATTCTTTCTTTATCTTTGGATGTTAGTAGTGGTAGTACACTATCTAATGAAGAAGACTTTCAAAGCATGTTCAGCTTTGTATGTGCACTGGTATTTCTTCCTGGACTCAAAAAAGGTGACAAAAGCATGGATGACAAGGGTCAAATCCTTACTTGGGGCACATTTGACATATCTGACATGACTGATAAAATATACTTATGGACAGTGCTACTATCAGCACATTTAGGAAAAAGGTGAATCCAGAAATATCCCAGATATAGCCCCAAACATTTATATCAAGGAATCCCCAAATATTCACCACCAGAAAACTGTAATGGAATCAAAGACATGTGGGGACCAAATGCCTTTTATCCAAAGCAGTTTCTTTTCTTCTCTTTTTTGTGGCAATAAAGATAAACAAACCCAGAGCTTCTCAGGCTACAGGCTGATGACTGACCCTAAGTATTGTTGGGATTGGTATGAATAGTGTTTTGCAGATATATTCTTGCACCCACTCCACTTTTACTTTTCCATATGTTGTTGTGCATATGAATACTTATGTATCCAGCAAGTGCCAGTTTCTTTTATGTTCTGCACCATAATAAAATTGTTTTCCATCATCATAGTGTTGAGTACTTTGTGTACTTCAAGTGGTAACAAACACAATTAAATCCATTTTTAGGTTCCTGAGCAAAAACGTGGAAAAGTGTGGGCGGAGAAGAGCTGGATAATGCAAATAGCTGCACATTATAACACAAGAAGTACACTGAAGATGGTGTATGGTTGTGTTACTCAACTCCTTCATTAAAGACAAAGTATTAGTTAATATACCAGCATCTCATGTTTGCTCTTTTAATAATTATCCATTGGATTCACTCAAATATGCTGATATCCATACAGGAATCACTATCCCAGAGAGAGAGAGAGAGAGAGAGAGAGATATCAGTTTTTCTCATATTAGGGTGGGTGGGGGGGGAAAGAAACATACAGTTGGCCCTCCATATCCTTGGATTCTTATCCACTGGTGCAAGCATCCACAGCTTGAAAATACTACAAAAATATATAAATTCCAAAAAGCAAACCTTGATTTTGCCATTTCATATAAGGGACACCATCTCATTATCCACTGAATTTAATGGGACTTCAAACATCCACCAATTTTGGTATCCACAGAAGGTTCTGTAACCAAACACCGCTGTGTACCAAGGGCCCACTATATTATTCCCACATGTCCTTAAAAGTAAAGGGGATCAAGCCAATTCATGTATATTATTGTTTTGATGAATAACTGGACAAATCTTAGTTTATTGGCCTGCTTTGTAATCCAAGTGGCCTGGCAAGTCTGACTGCTGCAGGCCCAAGTGTCATAGCTAAAGTGTCATGGTTGCGGGGGGTGGAGGGAGCATATGGTAGGCACAGGATCCGGCATGGTACAGAGAGATTTCCAGGTTGCATGGAAGAGTTACAGAATCCTTAGTGAAGGTTTAGTGGATGTGACTGATGATCACATAAAAAACTGGTAAAATGTATCCAGCCATCTTCTCCTACCCACCTGTCTCAGCATTCAGCTCCTCTAGCAGCCCTCTCGTCCTCCAAGTAGGCCCAGTGTCTTGTTTAACGACAGAACTGTTGTGCTCTTGAACTACTGCAGCAGCCAATAGATTGTCCACATTCACCACTTCTGGGTCAGAGTTTGTGTCTGAGATATCATAATGAGCCACAACCGGCGGTCCATCTGGGAAAATAAGAAAACCCACAGTTATCAGATTACAGGCATCTAAGAACACACACATGCAGACACAAAGAAACACAGCCCCTACGACTACTGTACTGTCTATATCTCTAGGATTAAAACTAAAAAAAGTAGTGATGGAAATGGATGAATGAAAAAGGACTGTACAGTTTCATGATAATATAAATACAAGCTGTTATAATATTAAACGAATAATGCTTCATATCACATGTAAGAGATGACTGTTTGAAACATCATGCTAAAAAAAAAGGCTAAGGTTTATATCTTACAAGACAATCAAAGCTATAGATCTCTAAATGTGTCACTGGGCTACACTGTGCAAACAGGCCAGATTTGCCTAACTTGTCCCTTCTAGGCAAAATTTGTATTTCTGAACCTTTGAATAATTTCAAAAACTGAAGATATGAGCGTGGGGGGGAAATGATGTAGACTAATCTCTACTTTAGATAGACCTGCAAACAAATTTCCCCTGAATTAAAATTAAAGATTCTCACCACTAGACTAAAATAGTTTTTCTAAGAGCATCCCCTGGCCTCAAAAGTATCTGGCATTTCTTCACAAGTTATGGGTCTGGGCATCTATCCTAGATGAAAGGAAGCATCTTTAGATATCTTGAACAGATCATCTGAAGTAGAGAACCCAGGTCTTTTTTTCCTAATGTGCCAGGGACTGAGACCATATATGTTCCCAGTGGCTACAACTGATGGGTTTGGTTGGGTTTAGAAAAAAAAATCTTGGAAATTGCACATGGTAATGGTTCACAGATTGGCACATTCTGTGGGCCATTACTCTGAGTAGCACTTATCTAGACAGTCAACAGCCAGACTCCTTTAGGAACCAACTTGTTCTGTCATGTGTATATTGTAAGTAATTCCACCACACCAAATGCAGAGTCTAGGAAGAAATACCCACTTCAGTCAAGATTAATCAAAAGTTGACATGAACAGAACTGGGAATCACACACACACACAAGAGAATACTCCTCTATGAGTGGATTCATCAGACTGTATTTATTTGTTCAGTTTTCACAGGATAGAGTTTTGAAATTGATGTGATAGTTTAAGCCTCACTTAGGCATTTGACCAAGGCGAGGAAGAAAGCCAGGGAAGGGAGCTTGATGTGCACAAAGAGCATCAAATTGAGTTTGATATAGTGAACCAATGGAAAGGATGCTCTCTCATCTCATTTGGCTGTTTAAATGATGAGCATCTCATCCCACAAAAGACGTCTAGGAGTCCCACAATTCTGTTTATGATGCCAAATTCTATACTACACAGAGAATAAGCATTGCAGGTTTCTAAATTTTTTGTTCAATCTTATGAAGGGTTATAGCTTGGGGTGCTTTCATTCTGAAATCATTTTGGCAAATTAAAATTTGGGGGGGAAAAGTTTTACATGATTTATTTGGGAACTTATAACAAATAAGGATGACTCTTCTGTTTCAACTCACTTGAACAGAGAGACAAAAAAATGGCATGCCATTCTTTTCAAAATTAATGTGGCATGTTTTTGTTGCTAGGCAAGGCAAGAAGAGAAAAAATAGCTCCAAGTGAAATAAAATCAAAACACAACATGCCTGTTCTCAATAAAGCTTTTTTTGGTAACATATATATTTCCTATGTAAGTAGAAAGAGAAGAGAGGGAGACTTCTCAGAAAAGCAGTGAATCTGGATACACTGAAAAATCAATGGCTTAGTTCAGACAAGGCAAAAACCATGGCATAGCTTCAGAAATCTGCTCCATGCTCACTCCCCACAGCACTTCAATGTTCCTGAGAAGAATAATTTGCCCTGATGTTCAAATTCAGCAAAGTATGGGTACTATTAAACATAGTTTATCTTCAAACCACAATCAGAAGCCAAAGTTTGAAGAGGAGAGTTCTAACTAGTTTGGAAACATATCATAATTAGAGCAGTCACCAAAATTTTCCCAATGCAGATACCAAAACTACCCATGCTTCCCACAAACTTAGAACTGTATGAGGAAATTGGCATATGGGAACACAGAGAACATTTGTGAATGCCAAACCATGGTTTTCCACTAACACTTTGAGCTAATCCAATATCCAAAACTCCATTCCTAATTCCATTATTTCAGAATCAATCATTAAGACCAAGAAAAACATTGGTAGTATCCTTTCATTATTTTATGATCTGGAGATCCAGCTGCAAGAGCAATAACCTGAACTGCTCTCAGCTTTGTACAATCTGAATGTTTTTATTTTGAATACTCTTGATCTTTTCTTCCCCTTTGAATAACAGACATCTCCTCACATGTCTGTCTCAGTTCTCTGCAAACTCCTCTCAATTTTCAGTGTCTGCTGCCTTGATGGGAGGGTACACTCTTGTCAATACAAAGCCAAAGCTCCCTTGGGCTCATATACTAGTTTAATTGATCTTTCAGTTATTAAAACATAAACAGCAGGGGTGCAGCTGAGTCAGACAAAGTTCTAAACATGGAGAGCCCATACAGTAATTATGAATAATAGTCAGTGACAGACCTCTCCTTCTCCCCGTGTCTGTCTCCTCCCTGCTTAAAGTCTTCTAAGCTACTGACTTGCATCTCAAGACCACTGAATTGTGGACATTAATGATATGAGCTTGAATAAGTTACTTTTTAGGACTATGGATCCCAGAGGACTCTACCCCAGCCAGCATGCCATTGGAAGTTCTGGGAATTACAGTCCAAAAAGCAGGAGGGGACAGACCTTTTTCCAAGCTCTGTTTAATATACAATCATTCCCCTCCTGCAGGTCACATAACACCATCACACTGAGAGAGAAAAGCCAATACACTGTCAAGAGAAATGGCCATCATTCTATTCTATAGTGGAATATAAAAAACCATCTTAAAGAAGCTAAGGGAATTTGAAAATGGATTATAATGTCTGGTATATCAATTGCTCATATAAGAGTTTCCTGAGCAACCTCAAGTAAAAGATCTCATGGCATGAAGCTTGAAAACACTTCTGCACAGCATTTTGGAGAACTATGGACAGTACAGGTGCTGGCTCAATACAAAGGCACCTCTTATTTTAAACACAGGAGCTGTTAGCTCCCATACATAAAAGACAACAACTGTGTGATATAACCAGAGGCAGTATAGAAATGTGCTCCGTTATGTGGCTAATGTCAAAGTCAACAGCCAACCAGATGTTCCCAGAAAGCCCCAAAGAAGGGCATGAAGGTAACAGACTTTGTCACCAGCCCACCCTACTTGGA
This sequence comes from Phrynosoma platyrhinos, assembly GCA_020142125.1. Lineage (NCBI taxonomy): Eukaryota > Metazoa > Chordata > Lepidosauria > Squamata > Phrynosomatidae > Phrynosoma > Phrynosoma platyrhinos. The sequence goes on along the minus strand of CM034703.1, from coordinate 11,570,462 downwards.
AATTTGCATTTGAAGACACACTGCCTCTAAATATTGACATTCTATTTAGCTATCAAGATGAAACACTGCCAATAGCTTAGACATTGCTACCAACAGGAATTTGGGAATGTTTAGCTCGAGGTTCTTAAAAACAAAAAGGGTAATTCAGCAAAAATGTTTATTGTTAAAAGATTGCACTTAAAATTATACTCAAAATATCCAGCATCATTTTTGTAATTCCAGAAAAGAAACATATAGATGATTAAGAAGAAAACTGTACCAAATAGCAACTGTTTCCTGAAACAATGTTAGAATTCCAGAAAGTAAGACAGACTCAACTTAAAAAGATAAATGAGTGGTTAGATACTGGCATGTACAAGGGGGAAATGAGGCAGCATTAAACATTGATGACTCTGTAAAGCAGGGAGAAATCCTAGCAAATTTTGGCATTTGCTATTCAAAACATGGTTATAGGTAATGACAATTTGGTAGCAGTGGTAAGGCAGAGAACAGGTGTTTTCGACTAATCAATATACAGACTTTTAAGAACAATATTTTTTTCTCCCGACAATAAAATCATCAGAGTTCAGTGCAACTTGGTATCAACTGACATTACATTGTCAATAAAAAAAAAAGTTTTGAGTGCAGAAGATACGAGGGTCAAGTACAATATTGACTGTTTATTAACTAATCAATTAAGGAGCTGCTCATAATTCCTTTTATCAGTTTTCACACAGATTCACTTTAATTATTAGCAATATTGTCAAAGGTAGATTAAACTGAATCTAGATAAGGACAGGTTGCTTACCTGTAACTGGTTCTTCAAGTGGTCATCTTGTGTCCTCACACAAATGGGTTTTCATGCCTCCACAGGGACCTAATCAGAATGTTCCAGAGATGAGTAGCTTGGGAGGAACACCACCATCCCTACCGTATCTATTGCGCATGTCTAAGACCACCAAGCTACTCCCCTCAGTTTCAGAGTCTGTCAAAGAGTAAATAAGGATCTGAACCAGCGGGGAGGCAGGGTGGGTTGTGTGAGGGCACAGATGACCGCTGAAAGGATGAGAGTTGCAGATAAGCAACCTGTCCTTCTCCTTCATGGTCTCTATACCTCAAACAAATGAGTGACTATGAAGCTTTCCAGAAAAGGTGGGCCACGTCACTGGAGAATAGCAGAAAGAACATCATGGCCAAACTGGGCATCTGCCCTAGCTCTGCAGTCTAATCCACAGTGCTGAATAAATGCAGATAGCTGATATCATGCTGCAGCTTTACAAAGTTCAGGTAAACATAAGCAACAGAGCAAAGGTACAAAAGAAGCTACAGCACTAGTAGAGTGAGCCTTAAGAACCAACAGGAATAAGTTGCTTAGCAGTTCCGTAGGAAAGCCATATCACTTCTATCACCCACTTTGACAACTGTTGAGAGGATACCTACTGTCTTTTTGGGCCCTCCATAACAAATGAACAACTTGTGTGAATGATGGAAAGTAGCTGTACGTTGAACACAGAAGTCTAATGCCTGGTGAACATCTAAACAATGGAGTACCCTTTCTAGAAGTGACAATGGCCACAGGTAGAAGACAGAAATGTTTTCAAATTCAAATGAAATGGAGAGACCGCCTTTGGAAGGAAAAGTAATAGACAGAAGAAGACTTTGTCATGATGAAAGGAAAGGAAAGGTTCCTCACACTGAAGGGTCACAAGCTCACTTGCTCATCTTGCAGAAATGATAGTGACAAGAAAGACTATTTTCAGGGTAAGATGTTTGTCTACAGATGCAAGAGGCTTGAAAAGTTTGTGCATTAATTGTAATAGAACCAGTGACAGAAACCAGGGTGGAGTAAAGGCAAAACAGGTGGGCAGAGATGTATTAGACCAGGGGTAGGCAACCCAAGGCCCGGGGGGCTGGATGCGGCCCCCCGAGGCCTTTGGACCGGCCCCAGGCCGGTCCTGCTGCCGCCCCCTGCTGTCCCCCGCCGCCCACCATGATGATATTATTGTTGTTATTACTTGTTCTTGGGGTTTTCTTGGCAAAATCTCCACAGGGGTTTTGCCATGGCTTTTCTAGGGCTGAGTGTGCATGCATATTTTTTATTTATTTATTTATTTATTTATTTACTTACTTACTGTGCTTCGGGCCCCCCCCAACCTGGCCCCCGGCTCAAAAAGGTTGCCCACCCCTGTATTAGACCTTTGAGAAACCTCTTCGCTACCAGATTGGAGAATAGAGTAGGAGAATACGGGAGACACTGACTGATGGGCTAAAACTGCAGTTAAACATACTGTGACTGAGGAAAATGCAAGGCCTTGTTCTCAAGGTGCAGTAAGAAACTGAGGAGAACAAGGTGGAAGGTAAGTGCAACGCAATCTAGAAGAACTTCAGTATTGAAGACACTGAGAACAGTATAAAGAGTGACAGCAGGCAAACTCATGGTAGTGATAACAATCTTGATACAACAGTGAATAAGAAAGATATGATCTGGGAGGTTCCCTCCACAGATGTTCTTGGCAATAACAGTCCATGCAAGAGACTGATGTATAGGGCGAGTCTTCTTGGCACTGATAATCTCAATAAGAAGGGCAAGAAGACACATATGAACAGTTCTGTCCAGAAAAGAAATCTGCCCCATATTGGAGATGGTGGAAGAGCTCTGTGTCTAGAAGAGCCACAATGCAAAGATGAAGTAGCAGTGTGGGTATCAAAAGCAATACAAGGAGAAGGGGATGGTTGTGGAGCAGATTAAGTTCTGTTCAAGAAGTTCTTCAACATCTTGTACAGAGGGAGGCTGGAGATCAGTTGTGCTTGGTACTGATGGCCTGCCTGAATAACTTGGAACAATTGGTGCCAAATCCTCTTGTGTGGTTGAATCTAGAGAAGTCACTGGTGTTGATACAGAAAGTTGGTTTGAATGTTTAGTTTTCTTTTTTTCTTTAGGTTTGGAGTCCTTCCTCTTCTTCAGTTCAGAATGTCTAACTGGCGAGATCCCCCTTTTTTGCCTAGGTTCAGAATGAAAGGCCTTTGATCCATATGCTGGAGAAGCCGGACGTAAAGAATCCCCTGCTTATCGATGCAGCAGTAGTTGATGGGGCCACCACCAGAGACTGCTGGGATGTAGTCAATGTCAAAGAAATAATCAATGCTGAGAGCCATTCATACTGAAGGCACTGTCAGTCCTGGAGAAATCTTAGGTCAGTGTCAAGATCATCCTTGGAATTAAAACCAGCGTTCAGTATTGAGGTCATTTTCAGTATACAAGTTGTTGTATGTTTCTCAAGGACAGTGAGGTCCAGAAATTTTTGATGTTGTAGAAGCTGACAAAAGGAGGCCTGTTAGTACCAGCCTAGTCTGCAACCTAAAGTGACTGCTCCCAAGAGTAAACCTTGAGAAGTGAAGCCTCTACAAATAGAACATTGTTGAAGCAAGTGTCCTTCGCTAAGACAGTAAAAATACTCAGAATGCCCATCTGACAAAGAAACCGTTACCCCACAGGTGAAACAAGGCTTAAAGGAAGAAGCTGAGATAAGTAGTTAAAGTGGACAGGGAGGAAGCTTCTCAGACATGCAGGGAACACTCAGAGGCCCCTCTGGATGGAGAAACTGATGGGACTAGCTTGGCAGTCTTGGACATATGCAGTAATAGGGAGGAGACATGGTTTCCACCAAGCTACTCAGCTCTACAACTTTCCAACTGTGTCACTGCACAGGCATGAAAACCCATTTGAGTGCAGCACAGAGACCATGAAGAAGACAAATTCCATTTAGAAAATAATATGAGTAAAGTCAAAATTGTACCACTCCTACATGTATAATCATGCAAAAAAGTATAATAAATGTATATACATGCAGAGTGATATTTTTATCACCTACCCAGAGAATAACTTGGGTGAAAGTCTTCATCAGTAGGAAATACAAGCAAAAACTTGCTATCTGTAGCTCCAACTCTTGTATCTTCCACACATCCAAAGAGCACACCTTATAACTTAGCTTAAATTTAGCATACATCAGACAAGTGGTAGTTTGCATGCTGAACAATAATAAACAGTTGTCAAATAAAGAATAAAAAAAGGATTATCCTTCCAGGGTTACTTTTAAACAAGAAACAGAAAAAGAAACTGGTGTAAGTCAAATGCCTTCCATTTGTCAACAGAAGAGTTATATGTTGCATTTAGTATGTAGAGAGATCTTGTAGCACTTTGAGACTAACTGAAAGAAAGCCCATGCTGCCAATTTCTTTCTTTCAGTTAGTCTCAAAGGTGCTACAAGGTCTCTCTACATATTGATTCTACAGACTTAACATGGCTATAACTTTGAACATTGCATTTAGCTTCAACTTTCAAATGAAAGTTGGGAAATTACTATGCCTTTTTGAAATCAGTTAACACTAACAACAGCCTGGTCAAGAGCAAACTGAACAGGCAACAGGGAGCAGAATGGTAGATAGGCAGGTAGAATTTTTGGGACATAATTTATCAAGAAGTTCTTCTGTTCAGGCCCTAGCGGAGTGAACAGGAGCCACACAAGAACTGGCTTCAGAGTTATCTATGTTAACTTCCTGGTGGAATTAGTCTTTTGTTAACTAAAGTGTACACAAATGCTGAGCATCTTTTATGTTTTCTGCATCACAAGCTGCAATCCAATGCATGCTTTCCCTTGAGTAAGTTCCACTCAACACATTAGGGCTTGCTTCTGAGTAAACAGGCACTGGGTTACTTGACACAGCAGTGTTTAACCCGTTAGAAGGGACTGAAAGTAGTACAACCCCTGCCATGCACGGATACACAATTCAGGCATTCTCCGAAAATGGCCGTCTGGAAATGAGAATGAACACAAAATGAGCACAGGGATGAGAAAAAATAGGTTAAAAGTTACAGAGCTCTACTCAATATTGTAGTTGTTTTAATGTATGTTGGGGTGCTGAATTTGAAAAATACAATAAAAATGTCATTACTACACACAGTTCTTTCACAAATTCAGTATTTTTTATCAGTTCAGTTGTTACTCAGCTTTGATTAAGTGTGGATGCTGATGTTCCAATATCTTTTCTTTTATTGCTTTTGAAGAGATTTGTGTTTCATATCAGAGAACAAAGGTATTTTGAAAGTCAATTAGAAGACTTTAACCCCTTTCTTACTCTTTGCAGGACAATTCTTTGCAGGAGCATTTCATTCAGTCATATAATACAACAGAGAAGCATAAAAACAAGTTGTGAAAAAACTGTATGCGATGGTGCAAATCTGAAGCCATTTTTGGATGTAGAATGACAAAATTCCTATAAAAATCAGCATACATTTTAAAAAGTTTTAATGACTCTCAATTTTGCAGGCCTGTGTTATCTATGGGGTGGAATTTATCACAAAAATATTAGAAGAATCCTGACTGATCACTTCCAAGGTCTAAGTCCAATGGTGTCTTCTATGTCACTGGGACAGTGAGTCTACTCTAGGGTTTAATCTGAACTTTGAAGGAGCTGTCCAAGGGGCTAAACTCTATCTCCCAAATAACCACTGATCTAATCCAGCAGTCTACTAAAAGAGTGCTAGTGACACAGTGGTTAAATGTCAGTACTGCAGCCACTCACTCACAAGCCACAAGGTTGTGACTTTAATTCCAGACAGGGGCTCAGGGTCAACTCAGCCTAGCATCTTTCTGGGGTTGCTAAAATGAGTACCCAGCTTGTTGGGGGCAATTAGCTTACACATTGTAAACTACTTAGGGAGTGCTTAAGTGCAGTGATAAGCACTATAGAAATGTACTTGCTATTGCTGTTTCAGTGGCCAAAGTACTCCCAAAAACACATGAGCAGAGTGTGAAAGCCCTAATTCTCTGCCTCCCACTACTGCTTGCCAACAAGAAGCATCCAGTGGCACACTACTCCAAACACAAGAGGCTCCATGGCAATTGTGACTGATTCTCTATGAGTATGCCTAATCATCCCAACTACTAGGGCATGCTGGCTGGAGTTTATGAAAATTATTTCAAAACATCTGCCTACCTTGGCTTTGTCTTATAAATTCTTATAGATTCAATTTCACTCACAGTAAGTTCTCTTCCACACTAAGAACATATTATCTGAGCTTCTCCAACAAGGAAAAGAGGAGATAAAAGGAAGAAAGAGATAAGCAGTCATTCTTCTCAGGCAACAGAGGAACATGAGAACATAGGGTACAATCTAGCAGCCTAGCATTTGCTTTACAGACTATAACTGCTGAGAGGAAGGCAAAAGCCTGAAAACAGTGGACTGGTCTCACTGGCACCCATCAATCTGCTGAAGTAGACTGGGTAGTTTATACACATTTTGATCATAATTCATTCAGTAGGAAAGAAGTCTCCTTATTAAAGGAAGGCTCAAACAGCAATGAAGGAAGGAAGGAAGGAAAGAAGGAAGGAAGGACTGGAAAGGAAGCTAAACTTCTAAAAGTCTACCTCTCTCTCAAGGAAACAGTGAGGTAATTACTGCTGAGACAGGAAGCTTCTTAGACTTAAACAAGACTTCTAGTTCCAAAAGGAGCCGGGTAGTAGGGTTACCCAATTATAATGGGAGATTTGGAAGGTGTGGAGAGAAAAAAGAGATATACAGATTAGGAGAGGGAACCTGAATGTGCTGCAAGTATCATCTAGGCTGGCTGGATTTTAAAGTAAAACCCCACTAAAAAAAATGCTTCTTTACATTTGTATTGTAATAAGCATTTTATTAATAGCTATATTAATTCTAGGTTACAGTAGTTACATTTTTAAATTTACAGAGTTTGGCAAAGGATACACATTCATAAATACAATAAAATAATAGCATAATCACATTCCTTCCAAAATTATAATGTCAAAGAATAATAGGACATATAAACATTTCTTCATAATTTGCCCTTTGTATTCCATGGCTTTTTTTCAGATTGGAAGTTGGGGAAGGAGGGAGTTATACATTTGATTCATATACAATAGGTAATCTGCACTTTCTCTGTGGCATGTATTAAACATCAAACCAAAATAGGTGCATGTATGTGTATATACATATATATAATGAGAAGCAAATTAATTACCCCATTCTCTGAATCACTAAAAACTAAATCAAAGTTTACCAGCTACTATTAATTCCATGGCATTCAAATAAATTAGCCAGAAAAATAACTCTCTCTGCAGTCGTGAGAGGCAGGGCATGTTGCAGGGACACTAAATTGAGATGAGAGCCTATGTTTGGCATATACCAGACCAGTCTAGCAAATGGAAAATACCACTTTGCTTTCCCATCAAACCTGCAAGGTCAAGAAATACAAACAGCAGAGAAACTGTTGCAGGAAGATTACACAGGAAGGTTAAAGAAATGACTTCTGAGCTAACTCCATGTGAAGAAATAACCAAGTTTCATAATTTACTTTTTTACTGCATCAAGGTTGCAACATTTAAGAGAGGAAAGGCCCTGCGCTTTTAAAGGCTGACATGATATCTGTGTGCATCTTGCTATAAAGCTCAAGGAAGACATACATTTTTCTTATTTTTCAACCATGATTAAGAGATTGGGAGTGTCCCTCAGAAATATGACCTATAATCTCTCTTTGCAACGCTAACTCTGTACAGCCCTGGGCCCATTGCTGTTGCTGCCATTTTGTGTGCCTAGTTAGCTTAAAAAATTGAACTTGCAGTGGTACTTAGTTTTAGCTTTCATGCTGAAGTAACAATAAATCATGAACAATGCTTAAAAGAGGAAAAGAGGGAGGAAGTGAAGAACGTGAGAAAAACATGTAAGCCTGAGGGCAGGTCTACAATGGCCAGAATATTCCAGGCTGCCCCCAGAATAATCTGTTCCCAAAGATGCCCCAAATTTTCCATTACCTCTGCATTCTGGAATGACATGAGGCAGCTGTCTACACACACATCATTGTGTCGCCTAATGTTGCTACCACTCCCTTCGAGGTCAAAAACCAAGAGCCTAGCATCCATCGCATGGCTGTGTATCTTGTTGCTGAATTCAGAGGGCGCAACCTGTGCCAGCGGTGTAATTGTAAACAGCCACCTGGCATTGCTCCAGAGTGCTCTGGATTTTCCTGTAAAATCTGGAGCAAAAAGTAAGTTATTGTAAACTGGTTTAAAACAGGGATAGCCCAGATTTAATGCAGAATTGCCCTCACATTGTGAAGACAGCCCATAGTCAAAATGGGGCTTTGGCCCTGCATCGTGAAGGCAGGGTGACATGAGGGCAGGGGGAAAACCAGTTTAAATGGCTCAAGTAGACATACCCTGAGAGGCAATCCTGACTTCATGAATGATGGTAAAAAGATTAAGAAATGTTACATCTAATGGTCCTAATTAGTTGGAATCCAGTTTTTAATGTGGTTTTCCTTGTACATATCTAGACCTCCAATATCAAGGATGTTCATAAACTTGTTGCTGTCCTAAATCTGAATATTGCTTTTAAAAAGACAAATGACTAGGACAAAAATACACAAAGAAATATTAATACAATGAATGAAGAAGGAATGGACTGCATTACTCGTTTTCTTTGTGAATTTACATTAAAAAGGACAAATGACTAAAATAAAAACACACAACAATTCCAGTGGTGAATCAACATGAGAGAAACTGATGGCATGAATTTAGAAATACCATTGATTTTTCAGAAATATTTTCAAAACAACATTCCAACTATATCACATGATGAATATTAATCAAATCAGAACATGAGGTAGTTCACAGTTGAATCTATAACAGTGACAGCATAAAAAGAAAGACAATGGATCTGTACAAAAAATATGGTGTAGCACATAGACTAAAGTATGATCAGCAGACATAATTCACTTATTTGTTGGACCTTTCTTGGTCCAACACTTCCTATAAGTTTTTTTTAGGGGAATGAGCAATAGGTATTTCTTACTGGGATTTAAAAACCTGTTCCCAAAATATAGGCCTCCAGCCTACACCCCATATATCTTCATGGATAGGCTTCAGGAAATTTAAAGGGGTGGCAGGTTCTGATAATAAGGATAGAAAAACATTTCCCTTCTTCTAAGGTGCAAGGACATGACAAAGAATCAGAGTTGAAGGCATGCTATTCGTTCTCCAAACTCTGCATTTCTTACCTGACCCACTGCCATGTTCACACACTTCTTACTATCCAGGCTGGTATCCTACCAGCATCCCTTTGCTCTAATTTCCATTACTAGAACAACAGAAGAGGATACCTGCTAACAAACCCTATAGAGTGCTCCCTGACAGCTGCTTTAAGGTACTCCATAATGCAGGTTTCCTCAGCTCAATATGATGCCAGAACAAGCTGGCTAGCAGAGATCGTTGTTTTGATGCTTACTCTCATTCTTGCCTTACTGCCTGGCATTTCCAACTTACTTCAAGGGAGCATGGGTTCCACAAATATGGGATGGCTCCTTTTGGATATCTTCATACATCAAGGGGCTGCTGGTCCCGACATGTTCTTGATTTTCAACACAAAATACAACACATACTTACTCAGAAGTAGCCCCACTGATTTACTGGGATTACTTTGCAGTTATGTATAAGAAAATAGACTTAAGATGCCCTGTGCATCACACCTTCATAGTGTAGGAGCTGCTACAACAGTTCTCACTCTGGTAAGAAGGTAAAAGCACATGTGGGACAAGGTCAGGATATGGCTCCTTCCTATGCCAGTAATTCCCAGTTCGCATGGAGGACACCATTAGCCTGAGAATGAGTTGTATCATGCATGGGCTTCTCTGCCAGAATGACATATGTTGATGCAGCTTCCACAAACTGACTTGCAGCAAATGCAGAGAAAAAAGGGAATGGTTCTCAGGTCAGCTGGGTTAACTGTGCTTCAGATAAAAAATATTGTTCTAATGAGGGTTAACACAATATCTCTCCCACAACTCATGCTTTCCCCCCTCTTTACTACATTTATGCAAAGCTTAAATCAACACAACAGCCCACTTATGTAAAGTATTAGATTCATACCACAGTGAATGTTTTGAAGGTTGACAAAAACAGCAGCTAACAAATGAAGACATATTCATCTATAAATAAGGCTTACAAAATATTTAGATATCAAATGTAGAAGTTATTACTTTGTTTCTAATGTATCTTTCATTTATTGCATTGCTAATGTTTTGGGATTTGTTTGGTTCCCCACCCCCACCCCAATATTCACAGAAAACTATGAGATGGGGGACAGATGCATACAGGTGATTAAAACTGTTAGATGCTGATGCAAAGTTGCTTCCTTCTTAACCATGCCTAAAGGATCAGGAGTAGACTGTGGAGGCCAACTTCCCTTTTCACATTTAAAGAAAGTGGTGGTTCCAACCTTAACTGTGGTTAATACTAACCAATTCCTACTGAAAGCAGAATTCAAATTTTGTGATTGACCATGTCAGAGATTAGGTGGCATTTCCCTGAAACATTCAAAGTAGCAGGAGAAAGTGGGCCACAGCTGACTCTTGCTCTCTTAAACCATGAGTAAGAGGGAGATGGTATTACATTTTCATCAACAAATTGAAAGCCAGTTTCCGACTGCTAAGTATCTCAGGACAACTGTTTTAACAAAAAGCATTACCAAGGTACCAACCATAATATGACAATACTGGGAAAACGCCAGGATTTTACAGAAAACAAACTGATTATCTTTTGTACAGGTAATACATGAACCGAACCCTAAACCTGATTACTCATTATCTCCATAAGTCCTCTGATGCTTTTCAGTAAAACAGCTTTTAATTTCAAAATTAAGTTAGCAAAGATCTCAGGGATTTATTAGAGGATAAAAATCAGAAAAGAATCTACTAAGGTTTTGGACCAGTTTGAATTAGTTTAGAACCCATCAAAATTATTATACTTTGCAAGGTCTACAGTGTAAACTGACTCAGGTGATCTAGTCTCTAACACACCTGTACAATCCATTTAAAAAAATGTCTCAGAACTTATGCTTGGTGACAATATGCTATATAAAAAGTAGCCTCTGCATTCATGGAAAGACCTGTAAGTTAGCATGCAGTTCTTAATAAACCTCTAAGTGCTTATTTGTCTTTCAGTACTAGAATGATTACATATTGATAACAACAAAATAATTACAGCAAGTTCTTAGCTTTAAAATAAATTGGGGGAATTTCAAAATGTTTTATTCAAGGCAAAAAACCTCACACCTGTTGAGATAATAAAAATGATCTTATTGTTTGAAATTAATTGCGTTAAACGTACATATGGTTTTCAGTTTAGGAAGATATCAAATTCACATCAAAATATCCATATCAAAATTATACATGGAAAGATTTAACACCAAAATTGATTTAGAAATCATTCACATTTGTTTTTACACAAAATAATATCCTGCATAGCCTTTCAAACGGTTACCCTGAAAATGCATCTTTTAAAAAGCAGATAGAGCAGGAAGTATATTTACATGTTTAAAAGTTATTTTGCTTTCATAAAATCAGAGCTCACATTAATGAAAGGGAAGGCCATAGAGCAATATACACTGTGATATCCAAGAGAAATTAAAGGTCATTATTTCAAACAAAATAAGCAGACTGCAGTAAAACACAGGAATCCAAAGAGTTACTTTAGGTTTTACCAAAGACTTGGTTATACCATTTCCAATTTTTGAATGTTTGTTTATGAAAAGCATGTCAATATCAAAGTGCAAAAGGCCCCAAAGCTCTGCTATTAAATTAACATGTCTCTTGGGGCATACAGAGGTAGTGAAGCCATTTTTTAGATCTCGGCCAATTTCTGCAAATTTTAGGCTGCAATTCTAAACAAAATTATTAATAAGTTCCACTGAACTCAGTGGGATTTATTTCTCAATAAATAAGTTTATGATCATGCTAAGAACCAGAAATAGCGGCTAAGGGTTGGTTGATTGGGTTTTGCTCAATTTGGATTCAACTTTTTAAAATGTATGAAACTCTCTCTCCCCCTTTAACACAGTAAATGGAGTGTTGCCAGCCCAGGTGTACATTTTATAAGCAACACAAATTATTTTTCCCACTGAAAGTAGAAGTAGGTAAGAACAGTCAGTTTTCTCTAGTCCAATTATTAATGTGAAACTTATCTAACCTGCAACTTTGTAGGCATGATTTTTCAACATTTTAACTATACCCCAAGCATAGAGCTTAATTCAGGGCTGAAACAGATGGCCCATACAGCCCCACTTGGGGACATGGTGTTTAAATGTGCCATGCCCGCAAGCCAGACAGAAGCCAGGCTGGCGATTACACACCAGCTGGCTTCTCTCCCACTTAGGGACATGGCGCCTAGATGCCAGTTTCCCCAGAGCCAGCTTTTTCGGAGGGACAACTGGCTCTTTGGGAGAAGGGGTGGCTTTTTTCCACCGCAAAAAGGAGCAGACCTTATCTGCTCCTTTTTGGTGTGGAATCTGGCTGGATTGCGGCTGGGCATCTGTTTGCCCTGGCCTCAATCTAGCCTACAAGGGGCGGCTCTAAGCCACCCCTTTTGGGCTGTCTGTATCCCTCCTCAAACCTAGAAATGATTACAATAATTGAACTAATGCTTGAGTATTCCTGATCAGTGGGCTTAGGAATACAGTTCAGTGAAGGCTCAGAAAAAGCTTTTATTGAAACATGGATTAAAAAGCCACACAACCAACACTGCACAGAGAAACTTCCAGCATGCATGTGTACATGCTCCATCTCCACATTTATTTTCTATTTTGGGGAACTGAAACTTTTTCTGTACCAAAAGCAATACAAGAGCATGTTAGTTTACTTTATCAGCTGCCTTTAGTCCATTTAGCAACTTGAACTAAGCATTATGAAGGCAGGTATGATACTTTGTTAGTTTCAAAAATAATTTATCATGCAGGAACTGGTCCTTGCATGATCTGCCAAAGCGGCTCCCTGGGTTTCAGTTAATATATTTTAATTATTCATTCATGTCATGCCAAGCCTCAAGTTCTGAAACTCAATTTTTTAATTATTATTTCAGAACTGACTCTGGCATTTAGTTGTGACATGGAGACACAATTTAGTCATACACAGCACACATATGCACTTTTGCTCTGTTTAGACAGGTGGCAAAAATCTTTAGAGCAAGTATGTTGGTATAGGAAAACCTTACTCAACTTCTTTTATTCAAAATTTTGAAGTCTCTAAAATTAGTGTAACTTGAGTAGACAGTCTCTCAAACTACCATGGACTTCAGCATTAGTGAGCTTTTACTTTTCTGAATATAACTGTTACAAACACAAAAATATGAGAGGAAAATAAATACTAGTGAAGAGGATATGAATACTGACTTATTCAGTCTATCCAAATTCACAGACTGGCAAACTTCTGCTCAAGGTGATTGGAGGTGAAAGAAATATGATACACAATATATAATTCTGTTTAAACTGCACAATCTAGATTCTAGAATCTGTTAAGAAAATATTCACATGACATATTGGATGGGTACATAAGGATTCTTTCAATTCCAAATTTATATTTTCACAAATAAACAGTTTTAGCATGCAAAAGGAGCATAGAGGAGAATATATCAATTGTTTCTACAGTAAGACACACTCACAAAAAAGAGAAGATAGCAAAATTGTACAGCTTGCCACACTTTGCTGATGGTAAGCTGGGGAGGAAAAGCACCTTAATGTCAACCCAAGTACACTGATTTTCTTTTAGGAAACATAACAAAAAGAACTAGCTGTTAGAAAACCTAAGCAAAGAATAAAGATTCCTATGGAACCCAACGGTCAGCTTTTGAAGTATGATCCAGGACAAAAGGGAGAAACTGAGAGCCATGTTAAGTCTGTGAATGATTCAACTTGGATTCTGCAATGTTCCCATTTTCAGGAAAGTTGGCTGGAAAATTGTTATTAATACTTGCTGGAAACTCTAAGGCCGTTTCCGTGTTTTGACAGCTCACGTAAGAATTAAAAGACTCCTGTGGAAGTACTTGGCTATCAGGCACCTGCACAAATACTCCTGCCTGAGTAGTTGGGGAGTTTCTTTGGCCAGCTATTGGTATTTTAAGTTCTCTGGGTTCCAGTTGCTGCTTGCTTTCTTCATCCGTGTCAAGATGGGTTAGCTTTTCTATCCACATTCGAAACTTTTCCTCTGTCTGCCTCTGCATCTCCGCAAAGCAGTTCATGGCCTCTTCTAGGACACTGCCTATGCAGTTCCTATCCCATACGGTGCCCCTGTCAAGCAATCCTGGAATTTCCCTGGTCGCTCCTCCAGATCCCCCAGCACGACTGAAGCCAGCTTTAAAGACATTGAGGCCATTGCATAAGACATCATCAAAGGAAAGATCATCACATCCATACATTAAGGCATGCGAGCAAGAACAAGCTATACGCTTGCTCCAACTCCTCAGGTAGATACAATCTCAGTGAAATACTGTGAAGTTCACCAAATTAAAATTTCATTAGCAACCCACAAATCCCAACATAATTACTAGAATTTCTGAAATGATTTCCCCACAACTTTGGCATCTTCACAGCCAAATCAATATAACTTAATCAAAATCTTATTCTAAAATATGAAACAAAAAAAAAAAAACAAAAAAAAATACTGTTATGTACATTTTATCAAAGAACATAAAATGGAAGAATACAACATCTTGCTGGATTTGACCAGGGGTTATCTTGGCCATTTTCAATAGTGTCTGATCAGATGTTTCTAGAAGCCTGTAAAGCTAAGGCTTCTAGAAACATCTGACAGGGCCATTCCTAACTGTTTCTACATCATTTAGTGAGAGATCTACCACCTGAGAACAGAATGATCAAATTCATCTCTCGTGATGAAAAGCTCCTGATAGGCCTCCGTGGATATGAATTTTCTTAAAAGAACTTTAACTAACCAAGGGAGAAAGATAAGAAAATGGTATTCCAAATTGACAAAGTTGCTCATCTCTGTTAATAAGCTGAAGAGCCAGCGCTGTCTGAGACTACTCTGTGATCATGTGGCCAGCATGACTGTACAGAATGCTGTTTACCTTCCCACTGAAAAGTGGTACCTATTTATCTACTTGCATTTGCCTGCTTTCAAATTGCTAGGTTAGCAGAAGCTGGGACTAGTGACAGGAGCTCACCCCATCCATGCAGCACCCGGGCCTCAAACTGCCAACCTTACAATCAACAGAGTCAATGTCTTAACCACTTGAGCTACTGCATCCCTCTAAAAGGGAGAAAGGGAATATGCAAAAGTGCTTATGCCAAATAAAAACCTAGCCTTTGGTTAAACTGCTTTGAGGGAAATTTCCCAAAGTTTAAAAGATCTGTATATATGAATGTGAGTGAAAATATTTTCACAAGAAAACACCTGCACTTGTAGATAATCAGAACCCTAAAAGTTAGGAACTGTTACAGGATCCCAACATGCATTAAGAAAATGGCTGCATCCAAACTTAGTTATAATTCAGAGCAGGGCTCATTGAAACCAGCTGGTTATAAATCAGTCATGACTAACTTGTCCAAATGATTTCAACTTGTCTGCTCAAAACATGATTAAGGGGCAAAACAGAAAGCCCCTTTGCAGCAGCCTCCTGGTGGCTTGGGGGCATGCCATTTAGATGACGCATGTCCCCAAGCTGCCGTGAAGTTGCCCACCCGACCACACAAAGGGGCAGCTTTTCGGCCCTCTGGTAGTGTAGCATTTAGACGCCTCATGCTGTAGAAGCACTGAAAAGCCACAGGGGTGATGGAAAAGCTGGTGTTTTGCCAATGCAAAAAGGAGTGGCCTTCTGCTGATTCTTTTTGTGCCAGCAAAACAGTGGAGTGGGGCCATGGCATGCGGTTGCTGCGGCCCCACTCCTGCATCAGCTGGGGCAGCTTGATGCTGCCCCTTTGAGCTGGCCTGTTTTGGTTCTCAGTTTGGATTCAGACTCCTCATTCTATTCTTTAAAAATCTTCTACTATTGGAAAAAAATGCCATTTTCATCCTATATTCTGATGGCAGCACAAAATTCAAAAAATTCCAAATTTTTGGACAAGCAGCAGGGTGACATGGGGCATGAAAGGGAAGATTAATAGAAGGACAGAAGAACCATGAACAGGAGCAAGCAAATTATTTGGTACTAGAAATTATCATTCAAAGCATACTTGCTTTGTCCTTCAAACATACTGAATGCATGATTTTCAACTTTTTCTCTCAATGTCATGCCTAATAGTTGTTAGGTAACTGTGATTTCTGGCAAAGATTAAGATAACAAAGCATCAGGATATCAATTAGGTATCTATTGCAAAGTACTACAAACTAAGGAATGGAGCTTCTCAACTGATGC
>CM034703.1:11542187-11554169 GCA_020142125.1 Phrynosoma platyrhinos | reverse complement strand
AGTCCCTCAGCCCTTAAAGGGGAAAGGTTGCCTACCCCTGCCATAAGCAATAGGCAGAAAAGTCTACTAAGTACTTCACCCAGTGACCTTATGACATCAGGGATACAGCCACACACCCTCCTCTTTCTTTCTTTTTTTTTTGGGGGGGGGGTTATCCTTTTCACTATTTGTAGTCCTAATTTATAAGAACAATCCTCTTCCCACCATCAAAGGCTTCCTATAGCTCTCATTCAGGTTCTATGGTTATAATGAAAAAGAAGGGCAGTGAATCCTTCCACCTGCATAGAATGCAGAATAAGTGCAGTAATCTGCTATGGATTATCCTGTTATAGTTCAACATGTGGAATGGAACTAGGATATGCACTACAGGTACTTTGTAAAACCATTACAAAATGGTCTCTTCTCACCCTGTTCATCAACAGGCTGGAAAACTGCGCAATCAGCTAGCGCAAATAAAATTGCTACCCCTGAAATGGCCTAATTCATTTAGCAGTTTTGTGAATTCCAGTTCTAAAGTCTCTAACCTTTGTCTTACATTCAGTTACCAGACTTCAGAGTGATCATTGCCCCTACAATGTCAAAATTACTAAATCCAAGCCAGGAAAAGGAACCATGATATCAATGCATGCATACATTTTTCCAAACAAATGGTCTGAAACTCTCATTCCATAAACCATCTTGTACTATATAAGTAGAAGCCTCACCACAGTTCAGGCATTCAAATGACCTACAAACCTCCAGAAAGCACAGAGGTGGGGCTGACTGTGTGAGATTTATCAAAGAAAGATGTGGACTAGGGGCATATACAGTTGGCATATATGTTTGTGGATTTGACTTTTGAGGATCTAAGTATTCACCAATTTAAGTAATGTGTTCTCTCTAGGAATCTCAAGGTCCTCCAGTGAGACTTTATGGTCAACGTCCACCAGAAATTGCACTGGAAGACCTAGAGATTGATAGAAAGAACACTTCTATTTGTTGGTCCTTCAGCACAATTCTATAGTCAATGTCCAGCAGATATTGACTACAGAATTGGACTGAAAGGCCTAGAGACTTCTAGAAAAATGTTCTCTCAGGTTTTAAAAAAAGTGTTATTTTATTTGTTTATTTTTTCACCTTCATGGGGGTTTTGAGCCTCTAACAACAGCAAATATGGCGGGCCCACTGTATTTTTTTCTTAATGTTGTGGGGGTTTTTTAATGTTGTAAGCCGCCCTGAGTCCCAGTCCTGGGAGAAGGGCAGGAAATAAATAAATAAATAAATAAGATATTTAAAACACAGAACAGAGGCAGACAGTACACAACCTGATTGTGGCAATTCAAGACCTGCCCTGCTAAAATTCAGTGGTAAACTCTGCCACCAAATATTAATTAATTTTAACTTTATTTTGTTTTTCTGCTGTTTGCCGTCAACCTTTGGCAGCAAACCAGGAAATTTCATTTAAAGCAAATATTTACTGCTTCATGTTTAGTGGCTTTTTTGTTTGTTTACTGATGCATTTCAGTGCCATGATTTCCTGCTGAATTTTGGAGGTGTGGCTGCAGGTGCCTACAGTAGGTCCTGGGAAGGGGTGAAAATGGCCCAAGAATCCACTGAAGGTTCCCATCTGAATCAAAAACCAGGATGACAAAACTGTGGTCAAAGTGAACAGAGACAAAAATATCAATGAGCAGAGGTTTCTTTTACATGCTGATAAACTTCAATGAAGACGCAAAGACAATGCAATTATTTTTTAAACAAAAGCCAAGCTTCAGAATGGGAAGCAACTGGCAAGGTAGCCCCAGCTTGACAGTCGTAATGTAAGACTTGTATTGTCTCACAAAGAGAAAAAACTCTGGATAATTTAAGTATCAAGCTGCAGCATATATTAGATAGTCAAAATTTCCCACAGTTAATACAGTCATCCCTCCATAACCACAGACTTTTTTATCCATGGATACAACCACCCACAGCTTGCTTGAATAGAGGGTCTCGGAGATGTCTCATCCATAGGGTCGCCATGGATTGAGATCAACTTAAGGGCAGCTAACAACAATACACACACACACCCCAAAAAGCAAAACTTGATTTTGCCATTTTATATAAGGGACATCATTTTACTATGGCATTGTATTTTACGGGACTTGAGCATCCATGGATTTTGGTATCCACAGGGGGTGCTGGAACCAAACCACAGTGGATACCAAGGGCCCACTGTATGTGTAAACCATTTTGGGAACCTGAATTAAAAAATTAAAGTATTCTGCTGAGAAGTTGAGGTCATGGCTGCTCACCAATATGAGAGGTAGGAGCCCAACACATACAAACTCTGAACTCAAACTCAAATCAGCAAACGAATACTCAAGATATGGCTAGGGATATTCTACTTAATTCTGTCATCTGCATTTTTGTGAAAATAAGTTTCAGATTAAAGTACAGTCTGCCCACGCCATCTGCGGGCTTGCCATCCGCAGACTTGAGCTCATGTGGACGGCAAGCCCTAGGAGACAAAATAATGTGTGTGCAGTGCCACGAGCAGGAGCGCTCCACCATTAGAATCTATGAGACTTGAGGTTTCACAGGTTTTTCCATACACCAAGGATGGGTGCCCTGGAACAGATCCCCAGCATATAACAAGGGCCCACTATATTTAGAAAAATAAGTATTTGATGTGCCCTTTCCATTCAATTGGAGCTACTTAAATATGTTTAAAAATAAATATTTTAAAAAATACTTTGAGGAAGCTGGAGCTACTAATTCTGAGTAACCAAAATTCTCTATAGTTGCAACAGTCAACAAATATGGCATCAAAGTGTATTTAATACAACTGAATTTCCAATCAAAATTAGCAGCACCAATAGACAAATGAGTGGACTCTTGTCCCTGACCTCACACAGCATCTTTGAAAGGCAAAACAAGATTATAGACAAGCAGAAACTCCTACACCATTCCTTTACAGCCCAGAACTGAGGAGGGTAGTTATGTGTAGGCTCTCATTCTCTCCAGAGGATTAGAGCTCCAACTATTTTCAGGTGGAAAAACAAGCCCTGGTGTCTCCACTTCCTCCATTGTTTTTTTTTTTCCACCCCAGTCTGAGAGCTGGAAAGAGACAGTGGAAAGGGCTTTATCACTAGGATGGAGTTCTGCAAGTGGCCTTTGGTTCTTCCTTCTGTTTGGGATAACCAAGGAGAGGCATTCTGGTTTTAAAGGCCTCTGAGTCCCTCAGAGGCATTGGAAATTCAGACATCTGCACCCTGGCAAGCACTGAAACATGCCTCTGCTGCCCCTCTCCTGCACAGTTAGTGAGGGAAGGTGGAAGTGTATGGGTTTTCTCTGTGTACACCACATGGTTGGCACACAAACCCCAAGGGATGTGTAAAAACAAAAGTGTTGCTGCTGTTGTGTGCCTTCAAGTCACTTCTGACTCATGACAAACCTAAGGTGAAATATCACAGGTTTCTTGGCAAGATTTGGTCAGAGGAAGCTTGCCATTGTCTTCCTCAGAGGCTGAAAGAGGGTAATTTGCCCAAGGTAAACCAGTATGTTTCTGTGTCTGAGCAGGGATTTGGATAGTGGTCTCTCAGGAGTCCTAGTCCAACACTCAAACCAATACACTATGCTAACTCTCAATATGCTGCTTTTATACCATGTCAATTTACAGGAAGAATCAGGAAGAAGACATTTTTGTACTTTCTGCTTTCATGTATCGATTCCAAAACTAATACAAAATTCTCTGCATGTTGAGGGCAGTTTCAACCCTTGGGAGGGCTTGTCTCACTAGAGCCTGGCCAACCTCTCAGAATAGTTTGTAGCACTGATAGACTTAGGAAGAAAATGAAATTTAATTTCTAATATATTGGCTATACAAAGACAGGCATCCAATACTAATCTGCTTGCATTCAGTCAACTTCCATATGACAACTCAAGTGAGTTTCAGTCATTCTCTTTTGTCATTCTGGCTCTATGGCATTTAAACTCAAATTTACTCAACTGCACTACAGCAGGCCTCAGATTCACTGTTATTACTGAGGGCTTTGCAGGTTACCAAGGCTAGCTTTGTGTGGAAATGGAAAACCTTAAATTAAAAGAACATTTATTCAAACTAACATTGATATAAACATTTTAATTCTGGTTAAGACTCTATTTTTTAAATTTTTACAAAGCTCAGCACTGTCTACATGCTATAATCTGAATGGTGTGAGCATAAGTCCTCACCAAAATTTGTAACTTTCAGTACTTGTTCCTTTTTTATTTTCTAGAACAGAAATGTAACAAACAAAATTCTCCCTGCACTCAAACAGGACTCTTCCAAGAAAACCAAAACTACACCAGTAGTTTAATTTTCACTCTAAACATGCAAGACTAAGATACTTCCCATCAAATTGCAAAAGGAGAAATCCACACTTAATAGCTTTTCTTTAATTTATACCAACAGCCAATCACCTAAGGTACCTACAGTAAAATGTCCTAGAATAAAGTTTTTAAAATGGGGGTTATATCATGCTTGCAGGCATGAAAAAGCTCTGAAGATGTAAATTTGCTATTCTTCATTCAGAGTATGAATTCACATCATTCAGCAAAAATAAGCACTTAAGTGCCTGTTTATATAACATGTTTGACAAAGATTACCACTTGACTGTTCTGTGTATACCGGTAGTTCCCAAACTTTGGTCCTCCAGATGTTTTGGACTTCAGCTCTCAGAATTCCTAAATGCTGGCCAAGTAGACTGGCTTCTGGAAGCTGAAGCTCCAAAACACCTGGATGATCAAAGTTTGGAAATCACTGGTGTAGTATACTTTACAAAGGTGGCTCACACAGCAGCAATTGTGCCTTACAGAGTGTATTGTACCAAAAATTCCTTTATTCAACAGAGAGCTCACAAGTAAGAAGAACTGGATCTACTGTTATCTGAATTCTTTATTGTGCACAGTGCCTCTCAGGTCACTGTACCTGGTAAAATGTTTCTTTACAGTCCTGCATTGCCAAGTCAAGGAAAAGAGCTAGTCTGCCACAAAATTTGAGTTCAGGCTGTTGCACTGGTTTATGTTAGAATTAAACCAGGATAGCAGAACTCTTGCCATATTGTAGAGCTGTACCATTTCAGACAGCTTATACTACCTACATCTTTCGCTCAGTCTGGAAAATGCTACATGATCACTTTGCATTTCAGACTACAAGTGTAGTACTATCTCACATAAAAGTATCTATTTTCAAAATTAGAATGTTAAGAAAAAGAGCTTAGAAACCTCTTCCCCAACATATCAGTTTAATATGTTAAACTATTAGTTTATACATACCAGCTACTAGTCTGAAATGGAATAATTTAGCATAAGATACACTATATGGAGCTTTGCTAATTTCTTTGATCTTAGACAGTCCCAAACACATAAATTAAAAAATGTTTGATGACTACTCTGCATGATTTAATTTTATTTATTTATTCAATGTCTCCTAAGAATGGAACTCAAAAAGTCATAGTATTTAAAAAGATGATGACCAGAGAAAAATCTTAAGTAATTTGATTATGAATGCTGTAACCTACCAGGGATGCTTGACAACCAATCTCCAGTCATTTCAATTGGTAACTGAATATTCAAAAATCTAATGAAATTCAAACTGAATGGCAGCTGGACAGCTACAATGCCTGGCAGACAACATCCATACTCAAACTGTAAACTGAAAGTGCTATGCAAAGTTACAATCATTCATCTTAATAAGTTACCACTAGCAAAAAGAACACTTGAAGGGTCAAGCTGTGAATTCAGCATTATCGCTTTCAAGTCTTCACACAAAGCACAGAAAAGAAATAACTCTACAAAGATTTTAATTACAGAACTCATTTCTTCTTGTGCAAAGCAACAAATATGTGTTCATCCATAAAAGATCGGCAAACCAAAAGCTTTTTAAATAGATTTTTTATTTTAAGGTTGCTATTAAATGCAGTTATTTTGAGTACCATATGCCAAGTTGATACATATTCCTGATCATGCTATTTGGGCTAAAGGAATAAAGGCCTTAACAGACTGAAAACTTTTCAAAATGCATGGGTATTTTAGTGTAAGAATGGCCAAAATATTTCACCTCTCAAGTCAGTCGATATAGAAGCAATAAGAACAAAAATATTAGTAACTGTGCAATTCACACAACGGAGGAAATTACTTGCTTCTTAAACTGAGGGCAAGTATGAGGCTAGTAATTTGTAACCTATGAGCAAAATATTCCTCAAATAGGCTCTGAGGCAACCAGCTTGCCAATTTGTAACTTGCAGCAAGTCTGAGCCAGCTTATCATGCACTGAAGCAGAGCTGGGAAATGTAACATAAAATGTGGTATAGGAGAGAAAAGGGCCTTGTTGTAAATGGCAGAAAGATGTCCCATGGTGTTTCAGATGCCCAAAGGAACAGATGTTTCTTTAAAAGGACAAATCATTTAAAATAGAATAGTTGAATAGTAGACTTAAAAGTTTAAAATGCTCTCACCTAAGCCACAATACTGTTAACTGGTGGGGTGGGAGTGGGGCAAAGAATAGGGAATGGACTCAACTCACAGTTACCATGTTTTTTTTAATTTGCTATTGTGCAAATAAGAGCATTGAAAACCTGCATAACCCATCTTTAAAATGCTGTGCATTTTTAAGACTCTGCAGCCCTCCTATTTAAACAGAGCTGCAGCTCTCCTAGTTTATTATTTATTTTTTCTCAAGTGTCGCTCCTCTAAATTTAGCATGACAGCTGAGAAATGATGGCAGGAGCTTTACCAGTTCAGTTTAAAAAACATCCTCTACCTGGTATCTCTGCAGTGATTGTCTTGCTGCTTCCTGAAACTTCTTCGTCATCATCTGATGAACTCGTGCTTGAGTCACAGGTTAGGTCACTATCACTGGTACTGCTGTCCTGCAGCAGGTTGTATTTCTTGCGGGCAGCTGCCTCTCGTTTCTGCCTTAATAATCGAATTCTCTCTTTGTGCTTTTGGCTTCGATGACCCTTGACCTTAGTGACACGACCATTCTGCTTATCGCTAGATTGCCGGTTTTTCTTTGCAGCCATTGTTGAGGTTTCACTTTCTGACCTGGATCGCCTGGATTTCCTTCCTACAGTAGACCCTGACATTGCAGAAGGGTCTCCCTCTACAGTTGCTTCAGCTTGGCTGGGCTCATTTTCTTCTGCAGAAGACAGAGTGTCTGAATCAGCCAAGTGCCCACTGGAAGAAGGGGACAGCATGCAATGGTTGGAAGAGTCACTCTCATAAACACGACCAGCTGTTGGCTTGTCACTCTCCGTTGATGCTAGCTGAGATTCTGATGAGTCCCGTCTCAGTTCCATCAGCAAGCACGGCATTGCAGCAAGCACTGTTGAATCTTCTGCAACAGCTCCACTCTCTTTTTGAGTGTTGATTTCTAGTTCTATAGATCCCTCTTCGCCCAGAACAGCCTCTTGTTTTTCTGGGAGTTTTGGTGGGACCTCTGGGTCGATGAGTTCTTCTGCTTTTTCTACTGCCTCCATCTTCATTTCAGAGTTTTAAGTCTCTCCTGGTCTCAAAAGCATGGAGCACAGAGTCTAGTGGACAGTGCAAACTAGCCTAGGACTTCAGCAGGAGAGCGATCTGCAGGAGAACACAGAGCAAATGAACAGGTTGGCAGTGGTATTCAAAAAGCAAAATCACTCTATAGAAAATCTGAAATAGCCTCTTGCAGAATCTGATGAAACTTTGCAGACTGAAGAGTAAGAACTCCCTAGTTTTACTGTTGGTGACTCAACAAGGTCTTAAGCTCTCATCCTGTCTTTCAGAGGAAATATACTGAAGAGCCAAGTATTTTATCAGAAAAAAATGCATACTTGGGATAATTTAAAAAGCATTTAAAAAAGGAGAAGTGATGCTGGATCAGACCCAAGGCCCACTTAGCCTGGCATTCTGTTCATGCATGGTCAACCAGATGCCTGTGAAAAATCTAGCAAGAGGACCTAAGTGCAACAGCATTTTCCTGCAAGTGTACTTGCAAGCTGTTTTCAGAGGCATCTTGTGGTAGCAAATTCACTGTATAAACTGTATGGGGGAAGGAAGGAATTAACAGTTCAGACCCACTTGCTAGTAAGTTCTATAAACATCAGGTGGGGAAGCAACTCTGAGTGGGGTACAATTCCTCTTAATACTCAGGAATACAAAACACTAGGTAGTAACCATCATTAACTTGTACTTGGACAAAAGCCAAAACAACAAAAGTCTGGGAGCTGATTCAAATTCTTCTCAAGCAACACTGGCAAGGAGAGAAACAATGCAAGTATAGACATTTCCTTGTCCTCAATGGATCTCAAAAATCCCTACTGTTGTCCTTAGCAAGACAATTTGGATTAGAACAGAAAATAAATGGGGAGCAAAAATGATTCAAAAATGTTCCTACTAGCCTGAAAATCTAATTTTGTATTTGGAATCTTATCTTATCCAAGATTTACTTATATTATAACACGTGTAACAGGTGTGATACTGGTTGTCCACATTCACAATAGCAATGGGGTGTTGTGGCTAAGAGTAACATTGCATTAATCTGCTAAATTGAGGTTAGGTCAAACTAGGTAAAAGTAAAGATAAAGGTATTACCCGTTGACAAGATTGTCAAGTCATGTCCGACCACAGGGGGTGGTGTTCATCTCCGTTACTAAGCCAAAGAGCCAGCATTGTCAGAGACTATTCTGTGATCATGTGGCCAGCATGATTGCACAGAATGCTGTTTACCTTCCCACCAAAGTGGTACCTGTTTATTTACTTGCATTTGCATGCTTTTGAACTGCTAGGTTGGGAGAAGCTGGGACTAGTGATGAGAGCTCACCCCATCGTGCAGCACCTAGGCCTTGAACTGCCAACCTGCTGATTTTGCAATCAACAGAGTCAATGTCTTAACCACTTGAGCCACTGCATCAAGCTAGTCTTACAAATTTAGACCGCAGGAAGAGTCTGTCTTAGTTTTCAAATTCTATCAAAAGGTTATATTGCTCTGCACCCCTACCCATGGCTTTCATCACCTATATTAATATTTCCCTTTATCTATCCTCTCTTTAAAGCTAAACTGTTCATGTATACATTTCATACAGCCAACTGTGTACAAATAAGGTCAGCCTCACTACTGTGTCCTGTCCAACAGATAAGTAATATTTGTGCTAACTTAAAAATATTGTAGTAGTCATTCAACATATATCCAAAGTTTTCTCTCCAGTTTAAGCATTCAGTGCAGATACTGCTCATTTTGACAAAATTTCTTCACAGTAAGACTTTGCAAGGGGCATTATAAAATTCTCACCTTTGCTTTTACAATACTTTACACACCACATGCATAAACATACAATAACATATAAGCACTCCCCATTCCAAAAGACAACATGCAAAGATGAATCCTCAATTAGTCTGCTATCTATGGGCCTCCCCTCAAACACATACATTGCTCTTCCAACATTATATGCTTTTAACAGATAGCATAGTGTGGTTCAATGGGCATAGCATCGAATGTGGGTGGCCAAGAATATAGTCCACTTTTTTGGCTGTGTGAGAATTGCTTATCCTCTGAAAAGAAATAGGAAATCACCCTGAAAACTGATCTGTGTAATAGAGTTCATCGCTTTTTAAGATACAGGGACACAAAATCTCCTCAATTTGCAGCTGTCTTTTTCAAAAGCACCATGTGAAATAGTTCTTAGGATTCTGAGTAACATCAGGGTTTCCACAGGTGTGAGGCTCTCAAGAATCCCAGCCAAAAAGAATTGAGCACAGCACAGCTATACCAAACAAAATATTTTTGTTATATTTATATCACAGATGTTTAGTAGGGATTGTTTCTTATACCAGGCTTCTGTTATCTACTAAGTCTGGGTAACCAATGCCACAATCTTATATCAAAAACCAAGGCACCCTGCTCCAAAGATTAAAAAACACTTTGGGTGGCTAGGCTAGAAAACAAATTACAGGCTCCTAGCCACTTTATTCTTTCTTTACTCAAAATGTCTCTGGGGTCCATGTAAAGCTAGGAAACAAAGTGGTAGGGCAGATGGAGGATTTGCTCTCTAGCTGTTCACTAAAAATTTCTATTAAAAAAAGGTAAAAATGCGGTTCAGCTACTGTCCACTAAGACTGGGGTACTGGAAAAGGAAGCAGTGAAAGTTTGTTTGCTTCTTTAAGCCTCACTAGTTTAGTGGGGACAAGGATTCTGATGTTTGCAATGCAAAATCTTCTTATGGAGCAAGTTATTTGTCTTGTGTAATCAGGCAAAGTTCACTGTCAGCCATTTTATTGATAGACTTATTTTGCCCCTTGACTGACTTATTTTTGTAGTACACACATTTCCCGATGTATTCCTACACTCAAGTAAACTGACAAAGATCACTGTGTAGGACATCACTACCTGGCTGTTCCCAATTTCAATGAGATGGACACAAATTTAAATAAGTATATGTCAAGGCAACGTCTGTAAGAAGCACAGAACAGAGACAATTATATAAATATGAGTGTGTGTGCATGTGTGCATGCATGTGCCACCTGTTGATCCCATTAATTTTCTAAGGTTTTCTTAGGCAAGGAATATTCAGAGGTGTTTTTGCCAGTTCCTTCCTCTGAAATAGAGCCTACAGCACCTTATCTTCACTGACCCTCTGCCATCTAAGGACTAACCAAGGCAACCCTGCTTAGCTTTCAAGATCAGACAGGATCTGTTGTCTTTAGGATACAGCTTGAGTTGCCCTTATCCAAAATGCTTGGGATCGCAGGTGTTTTGGATTTTGAAATGTTTTGGACGTTGGAGTACCTGTATATAAGAAGGTAATTTGGAGATGTCTTAACACAAAATTCATTTATGTTTCATATACAGTTTAAACACATAGCCCGAAGGTAATTTTATGGACAATATTTTTAATAGAACCATCAGAAAGAAAAGATGTCACTATCTCAGCCACTCATGAAAAAAAAATTTGGTTTCTGGAATATTTCGGATGACAGCATTCCAAATAAGGAAGACACAACCTGTTCCAACTGTAAATTGATAACAGAGCATGGCACAACTCCAATCGTTATTGCCAGCAAGCATTCATCCCAATGTATCAATGTCAAGTTTGTGGTATAGTGGTTTGAGTGCTGGACTATGACTCTGAAGCACAGGGTTCAAATCCCACTCAGCCATGAAAACCCACTGGATGGCCTTGGGCAAGTCACACTCTGTCAGCCTCAGAGGATGGCAATGGCAAACCTGCTCTGAAGAAACTTGCCAAGAAAACCCTGTGACATGTTCACCTTTGGGTCACCATAAGTCAAAAATTACAGAAATAATACAGACTCACACACACACACAGAGGTTGGTAAGTCAAGTCATCTATGTGAATTCTACTGGTTTTATGACTCTACTCTAGTTCAGATTTGGACTGGATTTAGAACTTTGACAATAATTATAAATTAATGCATTTGGGCATTATAGGAGCCAGCTCCATCCCAAAGTAAAGCATATTCTATAGGATTAAAAAAGTAATAATCTTTCAGTAAGCATTGCAGTGGCAAGAGCTGTTTCTTACAATACAGATCTCTGCAGAGAGGATTCACTTAGCTATGATATAAAGAGAAATGAAAGATACAAAAGAACATTATCTAAAATAATCAAAGAATAGATCAACTCTATTATGAAGAAAGGTTACCACATCTGGAGCTTTATAACTTCGAAAAAAAGAGGAGATACAAAAGAAGTATATAAAACTGCAAAATGTAGAGAAAGTAAATAGGGCAATGTGTATTTTCCCTCTGAAAAACCAGTTGAATAGTGGGAGATTGAGGCGAGAGTAAAGTATTTCTTCTCACAGTATCTATGGAATTTTTACAAGAAGTGGTGGAATTTGTATGGCAAGAGGTGGTGATAGTTGTCAAATTCAATTGCTTTAAAAGAGGATTAGACAAATTCATGGAGGATAAGGCTATCCTTGGTTCCTCATCATTCTCAAAAGGGAGATACTGAAGGCACAATTTCAAACCGTGCCAACG
>CM034703.1:11517406-11538954 GCA_020142125.1 Phrynosoma platyrhinos | reverse complement strand
CAGGCAAGATGTTACAAACCAAAACAGGAGAAAAATTGGAGATGTTAGCATATGGAAATGGACTTTAAATTTCCTGGACTTTGAATATCTCCCAATCACCACATGGCCAGAAGGAGGAGCCAGCCTGAAATATAGCATCTTAACTAAAGACAGAAACATCAAAATGCAGGCATCTTATTAACATCTCCAATTTCTCTCCTGTTTTGGTTTGTAACATCTTGCCTTATGAAGAAGCCTGTGGAGCTTTGAAAGCTTGCAATAAGTGTATTGTGCATTTTGGTTGGCCAATAAAGGTATCACTGTTTGGTGGATTTTCTATGGGTCACCATAAGTCAAAAATGACCTGGAGGCACAGAACGAACAATCCTGCAATTCAATTTAGAGCTCCAATTTGAATCCAGACTGATTTAGACCTGATCTGAACTGCTAATCTGATTTGAAATTCAGAGATCTGCTGTCATCAGCACTCCTACTAACAAACCTGGGATCACCATATTAGATCCTAAGCAGCATTTCAAAGTTTAGAGACAATGTACTACGGCACTGAACAGTGCAACAAAGACCAAATGTAAATATCAGAGTTGAAGTATTTCACTGAAACAAAGCTCGATGAATACTTTTGTGCTGGCACAGCCCTTTAGTCTGCAGGTATCTCAAAGAGCATCTCCAAGGTTCAGGTCTGAAGTACCCCACTGAAGAGTACAGCAAAGACCATATGGAGGGGGGATAAGGGTGGAACAAATTGTTTCACTACTAAAAGACACATACATGCAATAGAGCCATAGTCCAACTCTCTAACCACTACACCATGAGCTTGACATTGATTCAATTGGATGAATGCTTGCTAGCAGAAATGACTTGTGTGGCTGAGATAGTGACACCTTTGCTGCTTCAAGGTACACAAATTTTGTTTTATGTACAAAATTATTTAAAATTATTTAAAATATTGTATAAAGTTACATTATTAGTAATTTATTAAAATTATTATAATTATGAAATTATTATAATTTCTAAATTATAATTTATAAAATTACTATAATTATTATAAAATTATAATTATGAAATTATTATAATTTCTAAATTATAATTTATAAAATTATTAGGCTATGTGCACATAAATGATTGTTGTGTCTAGACTTAAGTCCCATCTCCATAATATATCATTACGTACATATATGAAAATACAGGTATTCCATCATTATTATTATTATTATTATTATTATTATTATTATTATTCCAAAGTCCAACTAGTCCTTAGCATTTTGGACAAGGGAGATTCAATCTGTACTATCTAAATTGCCAAAACAACAAAAAAGGCACTCAGACCTACAACAAAGCTCTTTCACATTTGCAACAGACTCAAGCTTAAGAGGAGAAATGCTATCTGACTTTTTGAAAGAGGAGGACTCTACTACTTTCTGGATGAAAAGATAGACAGTATGTGTTGAGAGGCATTTTTGCTACATCTGTCTTGATATAATTTGTGGATATCTATATGGAAGAGTCCCAGGTATTCACCCGAGACGAATAACTTCCTCTTATGTGACAGTTTCTTATGGGGGTTAACAGGCAATTCTTTTATCATCATCTTCAGATCACTAAAAGATTGCTGCTATTAGGTGAGGATCATACTGTGTGAACTCACCGTTCAACTACTGTTGTCACTGCTGTACCTGTTCCATGGACAGAAGGGCTGAATATCCAAAATTGTCATTCTGGTTGCATTTCACCACCAAATTCACTAAAAATTCACAGAAAGAATGCAAATGTAAAGAAAACTGTGTTAGAAGAAAAAAGCAGAACAAAAACACAAGCTAGCCAAAGAATAAGATACTTATAAGCACTATCCAACCTCCAGATATCATTCTATTTCACAACTAAATGTTAAAAAGTATGACATGAGATTCAAATAAACTCCACACACACATACACAGAGAGAGAGAGAGAGAGAGAGAGAGAATATCAGTATTTCTGAAGGCATTTCTGTGTGCAGTACTTAAAACACCATAACTAGCATCTACAGCACTTTTAAACATCAGAAGCAGCATGGGGGATGACTGTATTATTTACAGTTTTGCAGTATTATACACATATCCCTTTCGTTTGTCCAGGTTTTGCTATATTACAACCTGGAATTGAAATGGACTTAACTGGCATTGTTCCTATCTAATATATACAAGATACTCAAAGTTGTGAGGGTCTAAAGTGTTTTTACTGTGCCACAAAACTTAGGTTAACAAAAACAAGTTGGCACAAACTTTGTCTCTTGTTTTTTTCTATACCTTATCTGAACAAAGCTGTAGGCCCTACATTACATTGTACAGTGTAGGGAATGGTTGAAAATAAGGATTATTATTTTTTTACACTGTTGGATATACAGTATGTAGATGTTGATGCTTTCCTTGTTATAGTAAAAGCTCAAACATGAAACAAAAATGGGCAAGTGTAGCATCATCCAGGGCTGGGAATCGCATGGTCTTCCAGATGCTGTTTAAGGGCAAGTCTCATCAGCTCAGGCCAACAGAGCTCAGACAAAGAAAGCTAGGAAATACAGTCAAACATCTGCAATGTTGCTTGTTCCCCATACCTGTCTTAAGCTTGTTCAGCATGTGGTGACACATCAATAGATATTTTTAGGTCTTTGGAGAGGTTTTCTTTATTGTAGAACAAGGGTATCCCACAACCGAAATTGAAGAACTCTATGCCATGTGGGTGAAATACAATGTGTAAGGCAAGTGCTATGTAATGTAACTGCATTTTAGATTTGTATTTTAGTACAGACAATGTGTGACAACTGGGCAATAGGAATTAGGCACGCCTAAACTTTAGCAGCTTCAAATTACAGCCTCAGCAAGAATGCACTGACTACTGAAGAGATAACATTGAAGGAAACACAATACTTCCTCATGTATGTGCATTCATTAAAACAAGGTTGTAAATAGCTACTTACCAGGTCACTCAAGGTGAGTGAGAGCACATTTTAAAGTGATGACAGACAATTATGATAGCCAGGCCTCAATTTATTTGCATCTGCCTCAACCTACAGTAACTAAGTTATGACCCAGACATGCATAAGAATTTCTGCTTCTACAGTCCTTTCACATCAAAAAGTGAGTAACAAATAATAAGCCAAAACAACTGCAGGTGCCTACGTTCAGGTCATATTTTAGGCTCTTGTAATTCTTATTTTATCATGGGCACATATACATGATGTTACCCACTGAATACAGCATGATAAGATTTGTGCAATTACAAATATCTGATCTAGAGTTATCTCCAGACAGTCTTGCAATGACGCCTCTGCAAACTGAAAAACTGAGGAGGATCCAATACTGCACATCCAACAGAACAACAGAAATGGGAGAGAGTATAGGTAAGGCAACAGGAATACTAATTAAAGTTAATATGAGTTAAAATCCACATTTAAGCAGATCCAAAATTATGCAAAGTGATTTTTCTGCATACCCGGTCACAAGCCACAGCCACCCTTTGTTATTATTTGACTTATGGTGATCCTATGAATAAGAGACCAAGGTTCGCCAAACTGCCCTGCTCGCTTCTTGCAAACTCAGGGTCATGGTTTCCTTGACTAAATCCTACATTACTTCACATGAAAGAGGGAACGGATGACTAGCCAAAGTGGATAAGGCTCTTTATTCCCTACCCCCTGCAATTTCTGGAATATTAAAAATATTTTTATCTTCATGTAAACAAACCCTTCACCATAACAACCAACTGTTCCAGATACTGTTGCTTCTCAATGACAAACCTATGATTTTTTTTTTCTTAGCAAGATTTGTTCAGAGGGGGTTTACCATTGCCTTACTCCAAGGCTGAGAAAATGTAACTTGTTCAAGGTCACCTAGTGGGTTTCCATGACCAAGTGGGGATTTGAACTCTGGTCTCCAGAGTTATAGTCAAGCACCCAAACCATTACACCACATCGATTCTCCTCTTATTCATAGGGACACCATAAGTTAAAGTTGCTTTGTCAGCAATTAAGGCAACAAAAAGCCTCTTTCTGAACAAAAGGGTTGCTTAGGGTCTCCATAAGTTGGAAACGACTTGAAGGTACACAACAACAACAAAACTTTTTCCAAGACACAATTTATTCTGAAGACTCCAGTTAAACATCATGGAATAATTCATGAGTATCTATTTCCAACACACACTCCTTTATCCACAAGACACATATTCAGGGGTAGCCTGAGAGTTTGCTCTCTGCTTGTAACATTTTAGGTCAAAGCATATATGGCACTTGTCACATACTTCTGTCATTGATCCAAAAAGAGCTTGTGGGGTTTGGAAATGCAAGACGATGAACATCACTTGTGGGTGGGGTTTAAGACCTTGCCTCTGCTGTTTGACTGATTAGAATTGAGGATCTCTTCTACCCATTCACAATGAAAGAAAATTCACCGACCCCAGTCTTAGTTCAACGTCAAAAGAAGAAGGACACTGGACAATGTACATAAAATTCTATGAAAACAAAGAAAATGAGAATTAGCTAGGCTTTGTCAGTGCTTGCAAAAGAAAAACATTGCTGTTGTGTTCCTTCAAGTTATTTCTGACTTATGGTGATCCTAAGGTGAATCTATTACACAGGTTTCTTGGCTAGAGGGAGTTTGTCTTTGCTTTCCTATGAGGATGAGAGAATGTGACCCAGTGGGTTTCTATGCTGGAGGGAGGTTCAAACCTTGGTCTCCAGTCACACTCAAATCATTGTTGTTGCACACAAGGTGACTCTGACCCTGTAATTGAGACATCTCCAAGATCCTCTATCCTCCTCTACTCTGCTCAGGTTGTGCAGATTCAGGCCCATGACCTCTTTGATTGAAACCATCCATCTAGTGTGCAGTCTTCCTCTCTTTCTGCTTCCCTCCACCTTTCCCAGCATTATTGTCTTTTCTAATGAGTCATGCCTTCTCATGATGTGGCCAAAGTACAACAGCCTCAGTTTCCTCATCTTGGCTTCTAGAGAGAGTTCAGCCTTGATCTGTTCTGGGACCCATGTGCATGTCAAATCATGCTGGCTCTAAATGAAAAACTATCCCCATAAATTTTAGAAAGAAGAGAATCTCACTTTACTCAAAACAGTAGTGTTATCACACTTGCTTGGATGTGAATCCATAGTTTTCTACTTTGTTCATGACGGTTTTTAGAACAGTAAGCCACTTTGAAAGGCTTGATTCATATGCACAGAAGCTAAGTTCAGGAGCAGGGTGGATGCTCTGTCACAGCTGATTTCTCTTTCTACTCAAGGCTTTGGAAAATTACTTTGGCACCTCACCAAACAATTAACAAATTAGTCCCAGTTATCCTAAAGGCAATGGACTCTACCACTAGGATGATGAATGAAACAAGAGATGAAAGGATGAAATGAGAGCACTGCTTCCGCTCGCTTTGCATAAACAAATGAGGGTTAAGAAAATAGACTGTTTCTGTATAGTGCTCAGCAAACAATATACAAGCCACCATTAAAGAAAGGAAGCATCTTCATTACTGTCTGTGCAGTAACTTCACATTTCTGGAAACCACAATACAAACAGAAGTTTAAAAAGTTAAATTGTAAACTATGCACTCAGTGAAAATAAATCTTTTAGCACCAGTTATTGCCAGTTAGTAAAGTATCCAGGACAAGTTAAGATAAGTGTCTAATATATCAACATGCTGTACAGACTGTTGATTTTCCAAATGAATGGCAACCCCTAAAACTACTCATATGAATGAAAGTTACTGGGGGTGGGGGGGGGGGGGAGGAAAGTATCATTTGTCTGGTTTCATTCTTCCAAAATCTTTGCTATACTACTATCCACTGTTGCCCACATATACCTCTTTTTCAGAGGCTTAATAAATTGTTTACATTGACCTTCATTGTGGAAGAAGCTACAAAGACAAGTGAAGTCTAAAAGGGATTTTTCTTGGAGCACCTGAGGAGCTGTCTCAGAAAGTTTTACAAATGACATAGAAATCAAAGCCAAATTCCACCCATCTTCAAATATAAAATTGCTAAGCTTTTTACAAAAATACACAACTTTAAATTAAAATTAGGCTCTCTTATAAAAGGAATATATCCAAGATAATATCCTTTTTTAAGAAAGGAATCAAGAAAGTTGTACATCATCAGTCTAACATTTTGAAATAAATTGGTAGTGAGCACTAAGTAAACATTATTAAAAGCACACAGAAAAAGCCTTGCTAAGGGTGAACTGGATTGGCTTATATAATTAACTGCCAATGATATAATAACAACTAATGTAAATAGCTTTAGATTAGGAGCTTCAGGAATTTATTCAAGAGAAAAGGATTTATCAACAAATGCAACCTGCTATAGGGAAAGGGACTTCAATGTTTAGAAACTGCACTTAGAATACCGATTGCAGGGGCCAAAAAAAGGAGACAAAGATTACAGTAACTACAGGACCATTGCACTAATATCCCATACAAGCAAAGTCATGCTTAAAATTCTGCAGCAAAGACTCCTACCACATATGAAACAAGAAATCTCAAAGGTACAAGCTGATTTCAGGAAAGGAGGAGGCACCAGAGATCACATCACAAATATATGAGTACACCAGGGATTTCCAAAAGAAAATCTGCATGTGCTTTATTGACTATAGTAAACCTTTTGAATGAATAGACCATGAAAAACTTTGGAATGCTCTCAAAGAAATGGGAGTACCACTACATGTGATTTTCCTAAAGCGCAGCATGTACTCAGGACAAGAGGTTGCCATCAGAACTGAATGGGGAAACAGAATGGTTCCCAATTGGTAAAAAGGGGTCAGGCAAGGCTGCATCCTATCACCCTACCTATTCAATTTTTATGCAGAAACGATCACACAAAGAGCACGCTTAGACTTAAGAGGCTGGAGTGACAATCAGAGATATGACTATTAACATATGCAGACAACACCATACTACTAGTAACAATAAAGCCCTGGAGCAATTATTGAAGAGGGTCAAGAAAGAAAGTGCCATGGTAGACTTGATGTTGAACATCAAGAAAACAAAAATAATGACAATTGAAGATCTACTAGAATTCATCCTAGATAATGAGAAAATTGAAATAGTTAAAGAGTTCCAATAGCTTGGATGAATCTTTCATCACAACAGAAACTGCAGTCAAGAAAAAAAAGTTATACTCTATGATCCTATGTTTTGGAGAGTGTTTTTAACTCCAGTGATTTCTTTTGAAGGCCCCTGAAGAAAGCCTTTTCTCATTGAGGCTGAAACGCATTGGGCATTTTAAAATACTGAATAAACTGCTGAATATCTCAGCGCAAGTGGAGCTTGTCTCCTCGCTGTTTTCTGCTTTTCAACATGTTTTTCAGTAGTCTCTTCACTACTGTTAATTCAAAACACCACACAAATTCACCAAAATTAACCAGGGTTTCCCAGACCCAAATTAAATAATCTAACCATTACAAATTTGGAGTGCCTTACCAATGTAGATATTCAAGTTTAAAGCTGCAAGGGCAGTGCATGAAATGTGCAAATGCTGTGGTGGAAAAATGTATTTATTTGCTCTTTGCTACAGCTAGTATGAAAAGATGTATTTCCGGTACTATTACAATGTCCAAAACAGAAACAATTCTGCATTGCAATTTTCTACAGTTTCTTTCCAACTATAGTGTCTGAATACTTAAATTACTAGGATACGGGGATGGGGGGGAGGAGTTCCATTTCAAGACACTACATATTGACTTATGGCAACCCTAAGGTAAACCTATCACAGCGTTTTCTTGGTCAGATTTGTTCAGAGGGGATTTGTCATTGCCTTCCTCTGGGGCTGAGAAAATGTGACTTGCCCTAGGTTACCCAGTGGGTTTCCATGGCTGAGCAGAAATTCAAACCCTTGTCTCCAGAGTCGTAGTCCAACATCAAACCACTACACCATGTTGACTGTACACTACATATTACTGAAACAATATCTGATTTTTTTTTGTTTGCAGTGAACATTTCATCAGAATTTTAAGAATTTACTCAAGATTTTGAGCAACACAAATTGCATTCAAAGATTCTATAATCTTCACTGCAAAGTTACAACTAGTAGCTCTTATATATCCTGCCTACTTTCCACTTAACCTGTTGAGCTGAAGTGATGACAGTATTGCATAAGACTCCACCTCAGGATATACCTGATGATACTAATCTTGTGTATATATTTCTACATTGCGCTATTAAGATATTATCAACATGACGTTAATTCTCAATGAATGGCAGCACAGGCTACTCATCTTTGTGCTGCACTATTCTCATGAAAATCTTGATGACTGAAATGCTACCGGCTGACAAGAGAACATTTACCTATGCCTGTAAAGTAAGACAGATAAATGTTTACCTGTCAGTATAAAGGCACCCTAACTAACTAACTGCATGTGCCTTGGGGAAGACATGACAGGTTTTTCATTAAGAAGAAACAGACATCTTTGTAGTTTACATGACTTTAGATAGTACACATTTTTATTGGTTAATTCAGGATGTTTCTGTAACTCAAAATGTTAAATTGATGTTCATTCAACTATTGATTTCACTTATTTTTAAGTTAACACATACACTGATGGAGACCTTGTAAATCAATGCATTTATTCTATTCTTATTAGTTCCTCATTCCTCATTCTCTGCTGAAGAGAAAACTAGACCTTTTCTCTTTCATTTCCAGTGATGATAAGATTGATATCTTGTATGGTGAAGAACAGAAGTAGTAGTGAAGAGAGTACTGAAAAGCATGTTAAACAGCACATAATTGAAGTAGGCCAAGAAATTCACATCTTTACTTCAAGACCGGCATCTTCCACACTAAGATAAAGAACCAGTATGCTGGAACTATCTTTTTTGCTCATTGCTAATTTCATTATGATCTTGTTAATATTTCTCTTTCATTTTTGAAAATGCAAGATTAAGAATATGACAAGAAATAATCACATACTTCCAAACAAATATGATCAAGGCAAGGGTTAAGCACCAGTACAATGTGGTAAATGAAGCCCAAAGTACTCTTTCTAAATCTATTTAACAAGTTTAGAGGGTTCAGATGAATTAATTCATCATCATCTATCCTGATTAATGAGCAAATGTAACATTCACAAGCAATGACCCAATTCCTAATTTTAGTTAGTTTGTTTTCAAAATTAGTTTTCATATTAGTTTGTTTTTAAAAATGAGCATCTCTGAACTCAGACTTCATAATCAATTTTAACATTTATTTTGTCCAAAAAGTTATTACTTTGGGAACTTTGCAAGTGATCCATAACATTGCTTCAAGCTACAGAATACTTTAAAGTGTCTTTAAATCACACTGTATAATATTTCTACTGTTATGCTCAGGGTTTTTAAAGTTGCACCTTTCCTCTGGTATTTAGCCCTACGCCCTTCTCAGATGTCATCAAAAAGAGTCGAGGGAAACCTTGTATGGAAACAGAAAGGCTAGTTCAAGCTCCCTGCCTTAAATAATCACAAAGCACTGACATTTTGGAATCTAGCAGTTAATGGGAGGTGGATGTACTGAGCTGACCTGAGTTAAACTATCAACTACATTCTCAGCTAATATAAGGTGGGGGGTGGAAAAATATATTCTCTCTCACCTTTTGCACTGGCCATTTCAAAACACAGGCTTTGCCAGCTAGGTATAACCACTGGCTCCAATTTCCCTGGGAACATATTCTTTTTAAAAAGCAGAATGAACTGGTAGCGTACAAGGTGGATTGGAAATTGGCAACTGACTCAAAATCCTTATTGACACTGAAATAATCAAGTGCTAAATGAAGTCCTGCTAACTTTTTCACCAATATCATCTGTATAGTTTATAATTCCAAAATCTGACAGAGTTAGGAAAATGAATTCTGGAGCCGGCCAAATTACTTAGCTGTTTCATCCAACAATACAGTTGTATTTGTATCCTCATGACAGGGCAGAGAATCAAGATTCTTTGGCTCAGCTCATTTGATATCGAGGCCATCTCTTTTGGCTCAGCTCATTTGATATCGAGGCCCATTTTTACACTTGCTATCCTAAACTTGAGTAACGCTCAGTTATCTGATTTCAGAAGTCTTAGAACAGGGGTAGGCAACCTTTCCCTTTAAGGGCTGAGGAACTTTCAGCTCCCAGAATCCCAGCAGCTATTGGCCAACATGGGATTATTGGCCAACATGGCTGAGGCTTCTGGGAGCTGAAGTCCCTCACCCCTTAAAGGGGAAAGGTTGCCTACCCCTGGCTTAGAAAATGAACAACCATATCCTTATATGCATACTGTCTTTCTAGGATTGCCTTAGGTGCCACACCACACAGGGTATACTGATCTCCTTTGACCAATTGTTGCTGTGTGCCTCCAACTTGACTTATGGCAACATTAAGGTGAATTTATCACAGGGCTTTCTTGGCAGGATTTCTTGATGATGGTTGCCTTTGCCTTCCTCTGAGGCTGAGAGTCTGTGATCTGCCCAAGGTCCCCCACTGGGTTCTCATGGTTGAGCGAGGATTCAATCTCTGGTCTCCAGAGTCATAGTCCAATGTTCGATCTACAGTTGGCCCTCAGTATCCACAGATTTTTTTATCCACAGATTCAACCATCCACAGTTTGAAAATGTAAAAAAATATATACATTCCAAAAAGCAAACCTTGATTTTGCAATTTTACATAAGACAACATTTTAGTATGCCATTGTATTTAATGGGACTTGAGCATCCACAGCTTTTGGTATCCACCGTTGATCCTGGAACCAAACCGCAGTGGAAAACAAGAGCCCAATGTATTACACCACACTGGTTCATTTCTTGGACCAGTAGGAAGTATCTATTATCATTTCATTTCATCAAATGCATTCCTTCAGACTACCTATCTCTATAGGTGACAGTTCAAAGGCTTCTTTAGAGGCTCATGATATTCTGCCTACAAAGTGGCTCTCAACCTTTTACAGGAAAGAGATGGCATCGATATCAAATGTTGCTGCTGATAGAGAATGAAATGTTATTACCTAGCTTTTGTCCTCAGTAGCCGGATGACCATGAGGGGGATGGGTCATGTACCTGCATCCACCTTCAGTCAAGACAACTTCGAACACAGACCTAAGCAAACATCTTAAGTGAAATGCACCATCATCTGTATTACTTCTAACACCTTTACCAAATGAGGAAGCCAGTGAGCTTCAAAAGCTACCTTAATATCACTGTAATTCCTTCAAAGCACTTTTGGGGGTTCAGATGAGCAACTTCAGAGCTTAATACAGGGGTGGACAACCTTTTTGAGCCGGAGGCTGGGTTGCTGTCCCTCAGACAATTGGGGGGGCCAAAGCACCAAAAATAAATAAATAAATAAATTTTAAAAATTAAAAAAATATGCATGCACACTCCCTCAGCCCCAGAAAAGCCATGGCAAAACACCTGTGGAGATTTTGCCAAGAAAACCCCAAGAACAAGTAATAACAACAATAATCAATATCATCATGGTGGGTGGCAGGGGTGACGGCAGGACCGGCCTAGGGCCGGTCCAAAGGCCTCGGGGGGGGGGGAGCGCATCCGGCTCCCGGGCCTTAGGTTGACTACCCCTAGCTTAATACACCTAAGCAGACTGTAAAGTAAAACCTTATTAAGAGTGGGATGATTTTTTTCACCCACAGAATAGAGACTGTGCTTCTATTCCCAGATAGCAAAAACATATGGAGGAAAATATCTAATCTGGTTACTGTCCCAAACATCCAATAACATCATTATTAAACAGTAACAAGTAGAAAATGAGATTACAGTCTTTTCAGAAAGAAAAACAAGAATTTCTCCACATTTTTCAGTAAGTGAAGTATAGAGAAAATTGTTCTTTTTGTGTTCTAGCCCTTTAGGTAATGCTATTTTAAAGTAGACTCTATCAAAGCAGCACTTGTCCCTCCAATGGAATTATATTTGAAATACAAATAAGAATAGACTGCCTGGCTGGAATAAGGAAAACATTAGCCAAAGATCAAACACAACCAAATAAGTGAGCCAATATATTCTCCACCATAGATGCTCCATTACTTCATAAGTCCATAAAATGCAAGCCCTTACCAACACAAAAATGGATGTCACAGAAGTTCTAACCGGAACCTATCTCAATTAATGAGGAGGGCCAATTTAAATCTGCAAAATGGTCTTTTACCGATTAAAGCCTTCAGTCTTACCCTTGACTTATCCACAGGTTATATCAAAATCCATAATTTTGGCCATCAAACTTGCCCTTGACTTATACATGAGGTCGACACAAACATGAATATAAATGGTACCTCCAACTCAGTCATGTAGAAAAGAGGAAAAAACCAAATCAGGGGGACTGCAGACGGGCAGCTCTGGGCCGCCTCAGGAAGTGGCAGATTGGGGCTGCGGCAACCCCGCATCACAGCCCCGATCCTCTTTTGCTGCCCCGAACAGAGTGGCTGCCCCACCCCATCTCTGCCCCCAGGCCGGCCCTTTGGGCTTTGGCTTTCTCACTTTATTAGGAGTGTGGATAGTCAATTCAGTGTTTAACATTTAAAACTACCTGGGCAACAAAGGTCAGGGCATTCTTTCTGCACTTTTGCACCTTCCCATGATGAAGCCTCTGCCAGATTTTAAACTTCTTTGACACTGATCCACCTCAGGGAGGGGCAGAAGAAGGAATAGGGTAATGAAGTATATTGACAGGAAAAAGGTTTAAATTCTGTCGGCTTCCTAGTGTGAAGGTAGGAAATGGAGTGAGCCAAGAGTTTAAATTCTGGCAGAGGCTTCCTTATGTGAAAGTGGGAAACAGAGTGAGGCAAGAGTTTCAATTCTGGTAGCGGCTTTGTGATGTGAAGGTGGGAAAGAAAGTGAGGAAAAAGTGTAAGTTCTGGCTGTGACTTTGTGGTGGGACTGACTTCCATAGGGAAGGGAGTAATCAGCTTGCCCAGGTCTTGCCACAGCCTCCTCTGCTATTGCCCTGCGACCGCTTCTCAGCCTAAGCATCACAAGTTTTAAAAAATTAAATGTTTAATTTCAATCTGCACTTGCTGAAATCCATGGCATCAAACCTGTGGATATTGAGGGCCCACTGTAGTATAAATAATCTATCCCCCTGATAGATTACACAGGTTTATAGAAGATCTAACATTACATGAAGTTACAATTTATCCCCCTCTTCCCACACAACAGTGTTTAGTGTTAGCAAAAATGTTATAAGAGCCTTAAAAGCAAAATATTTTTGCCACTACCTTCTCCAGCTACTCTGATTAGGATCAAAGGACAGCTATCTCTAATATTTTTTGCTATCTTTATTATAGTGACTAATATATATGTTTTAGTGATTAACTGCATCCACACAAAATCCATTACAAATGTATGCTGCTTGATGCTACAGAAGTCATCCTATAGTAGCTAAAACTATACAGATTTCCTTAGGAAATACTGAAGGAAATATTGCTCCTGAGGTTCATCCTGTACTAGATGATCTGACCCCAGTAACTCTTCTTCCTTCCTAGTCAGAAGCTTCAAAATCCGCTTGAACTTTCTACAGGCTGTACTTTTCAAAATGTTATCACTGGTGATTTACTTCATTCAGGAATGAACACTTTCACAGACAACACTCTAATATCTGAACACTTCTCTTAAGATTCTTTACCTCCACCTAAAGATACAATGGGTGACTAGGTTCACCTTAATCATTATCTTGAGGATCACACCACAAGGTAAGGCTATGGTAAAGCAATCATACTGGATTGCTTCAGAGAGAGGTCTACCTTTTTCCAGACTGGAATTCAGGGATAAGCCATCCCTGGTTAGAATCAAAGGCTCTTAATGATATGAAGTAGCTCCACAAGAAGTGTCTGAGTCACAAAGTGACTCTTCCCTATTCCCCCAAACCCAAAGGAGCTATATGCCTGCCAAGAACTCTAAATGTTTGTAGCTAAAAGAAATTGTTGGGCTTGGGGTTTTTTCAGGGGATAATTCTCAAGTCACTGAGCTCACTGAAGTCGGCAGGTAAAGTCTTCCACTCTGAAATGGAGTTCTCTTGCACATAAGCTAGAAAATGGGAATCTAAGGCATGGCCCAGAAAGGAGCAGCTAGAGTGTCTCTCTTTGAATCAAATTCTGGCACAACAGTACAAAGAGACATCTCTGAAGAAGAGCTAAAAGGGGAAACAGCAGTTATGGAGGTGCACTATGCTACTTTCCCATGTGGCAATTTCCATTCTTAAGGCTTCGATCATGGAGGGAGGCAACTCTTCTCCCTACCCAACCAGCTCTGAATTTGTCAGATCCATGAGAGCTAAGAATAAAATCCTCCTTACTTGAGCAGTACCCTCACTTAGCCCTGTGTGCATTTGTGTTTGTTTTAAAGCTGCTATGGAGGCAAACAGGAAGTGCAGGAAAACTGTAGCTTGAAGAGGGGGTGGGCCTAACATATACCAGCAAGAACACTTATTCTCAATATTGTGTGTTTTCTACTGTTCAGGTTAGGACAACAGTACCAGGCATCCCAGACAAAACTCAAAATGTATTAAATGTACAGACTTGTTATGAAGCTTTAGCAGCTTTATTAGTGATTGAATGATGGAACTTCAAAGTCCTTGCAATACTAAAACTAAATATAGTTCATGGATTCCATGACAGACATGGGCCTCTGTATACCACTACTGTAAAACTTATCGTATCTCTGTATTGTATATTTTAACAATTGTCATTTTAATCTGTTTCAGTTTAATTAACTCTTAAGGGGTGGGCAAGTGTGGGAATATGAGATTGATTTTAATTTGCTGTGATATTTTAATGTTGTTGTATGCCGCCCCGATTGCGTGGCAGAGGGGCGGGATATAAATAAAAACTATAATAATAATAATAATAATTAAATACAGCTCATGGATTCCATGACAGACATGGGCCTATCCCAATTGGTTTCCGG
Source organism: Phrynosoma platyrhinos (assembly GCA_020142125.1). Taxonomy (NCBI): domain Eukaryota; kingdom Metazoa; phylum Chordata; class Lepidosauria; order Squamata; family Phrynosomatidae; genus Phrynosoma; species Phrynosoma platyrhinos. The sequence continues at coordinate 11,524,072 of CM034703.1, read as the reverse complement.
GCCAACACATTCTATGGGTCATACCCTCGATGTGGTCTTTAGTACGGAACAGGCATATCCGTAGATGGAGGTAATACATACCGCTGCACTGTCATGGATGGATCATTTCTTGGTCAAGGTTGGACTAAGAGCCACAGTCCACCCCACTGGGGGTGGAGGACCTATTAAAATGGTCCACCCTCGGAGGCTAATGGAACCAATTGGACTCCAGAAAGCCTTGGAGGGTTCCTTGGTTGGCAATGCTGGCAATTCTGTCGAAGCCCTGGTTAATACCTGGAACATCAATCTTAAAAGGGCTATCGACATGATTGCTCCCAAGTGTCCTTTCCAACCTGCTCCAAATTGTCAACCCTGGTTCACAGGTGAACTTAGAAAGATGAAGTGGATTGGACAACTAGAGCGTGCCTGGCGGAAAACTCGACTCTTATCTGACAAGACTCATCATAGGAAATTTCTTCGTTCCTATCGAGTGGCAATACGTGCAGCGAGGAAATCTTTCTCCTCTACACATATTGCATCTGCGGAATCCCGACCAACAGAACTGTTTAGGGTGGTGAGGGAGCTGACACAGGCCCCCCATGCAGAACCCTTTACTTAACCAGACAACAGCCTATTGTGACGTTTTTAACAACTATTTCGCAGATAAAATCTCTCAGATAAGAGCTGATTTGGATGCCAGGATTATAGCAAAACTGACTGATGGGGTGTCCAGTAAACCCGTTTTTGAGATTAAACTGGATCAGTTTGAGCCGGTGAGTATCGATGATGTGGACAAGATCCTTGGAAAAGTGAAGAAGACGATGTGCTCCCTCAATCCCTGCCCATCTTGGCTGGATGTCCAGGGGAGCGATGCCTTTTCTTTAAAAGGTCATCAATGCATCCCTTAGGAGAGGAATTGTTCCAACATGTTTAAAAGAAGCGATTGTTAGACCGCTCCTGAAGAAACCTTCCCTGGACCCCCTGGACCTGAAAAATTATAGACCGATTTCTCGCCTACCATTTTTGAGCAAGGTGATCGAACGAGCTGTCGCCTTTCAACTTCCAAGTGATCTTGGATGAAACCGATTTTCTAGATCAATTTCAAACCGTATTCAGACCGGGATATGGGGTGGAGACTGTCATGGTCACTCTGGCAGATGACCTGCGCCTAAGCATTGACAGGGGAAGTGTGACCCAGTTGGTGCTTTTGGACCTCTCAGTGGCTTTTGACACAATAGACCATGACATCTTCTTGGAACGCCTGAGAGAGTTAGGAATGGGAGGCACTGTACTTCAGTGGTTCTTTTCCTTCCTCTTGGGCAGATTCCAGAGGGTGTCGCTCAGGGACAGTTGCTCTTCAAAAACAGAATTTAAATGTGGCAACCCTCAGGGTGCCATCCTGTCCCCGATGCTGTTTAATATCTATATGAAGCTGTTGGGGAGATCATCCATAGACATGGGATGGGGTGTTATCAATATGCTGATGGCACCCAAATATATTTCTCCATGTCTCAGTCAGCAGCCATGACGGCAGATGGCAGTTCTTTCCTCAATCGATGTCTTGAGGCAGTAATGGACTGGATGAGGAAAAACTGACTCAAGCTGAATCCAGATAAAACGGAGGTACTCACAGTAGGGGCCCCCAAACCAGGTACTGGGTCACAACCTCCAGTCCTGAATGGGATCACGCTCTCTGCTAAGGGCTGTGTTTGCAGTTTGGGGGTGCTCCTAGACTCGTCACTTCACATGGCAGATCAGGTGAATGCAACAGTCAGGAGCGCCTGTTATCAGCTTCGGCTAGTACGCCAGCTGCGCCCCTTCCTGAAAGTAAGGGACCTAGAAACTGTGGTGCATGCGCTGGTAACCTCACAACTCGACTTCTGCAACACACTCTACATGGGACTACCCTTATACCTAGTCTGGAAACTACAATTAGTACAAAACATAGCGGCCAGATTGATCACCGGGAAATCTAAGAGTGATCATATTACACCTGTTCTGAAATCTCTCCACTGGCTGCCTATTGGTTTCCGAGCACAGTATAAGGCAGGGGTTGGCAAGGTTCTCTTACCTGGGGCCGGTCACTGGTCCCCAGGTCCTCTGCCAGGCTGGGGGTGGGGGGAGGAGATGGTGGTGCGTGTGCTCACATGAGCACGCCACAACCGCCATTTTGTTTGCCAAAATGGCGGCTGCAACGCGCATAGCAGCAGCGGGGGCCAGGTGCAGCCCACGGGCCGTAGGTTGCCGATCTTTAAAGCCCTACATGGCTTGGGTCCAGCCTATCTAATGGATCGCCTTCTTCCATATAATCCGCCCCGCACCCTCAAGTCCTCTGGGAGGAATTTACTGCAACCGATAAAAACTAGATTAGCAGTAACCTCTCAGAAGACGTTTTCTGCCACCGCTCCCAGACTGTGGAACGCCTTGCTGGAAGAGGTCCGTCAAATAACCAACTTGGATAGGTTTAAAAAGGCTACCAAGATGGATCTCTTCCAGCAGGCCTTCCCGGAATAGACTACTTCACGTGAACTGTGCTTCTCCCCAATATACATCTTTGTTATACGCTCCTATTGGTGTTGCAGAAAGTATGTTGTTTTAATCTTTATGCTTTTATTATTGTATTTAGTTTTAAGGGGGGGGTATTGTATTATGGTTTCATGGCATGTATTTGTTAATCTGTATTTGTACGTGTAAGCCGCCTTGATTGCCAAGGCAAAAGGTGAGGTATAAGAAATTATTATTATTATTATTATTATTATTATTATTATTATTATTATTAAAACTGAGTTTCTCAGTCACAATTGGCTGTCCCACACATTTGTCTTTGAAAAGTTTGTCTTTTGAACTACATAGTATGAGTAACTGATGAGACCTTAAATACTCTATTTGTTTTTTCACCTCTCTCTTGCAATAAAAATCATGCCATTTACATGTTTTAGATTTTTTTAAAAAAGTCTATTAGTACCAACCTCTAAATAGCTACAGCTATGAAAAGTTTCTTTATTCATTAGTAGAGAAGCCAACTTGCATCTGTAAGAACAGGGACTCAAAATCAGTATCACTCAGGTCCAAAACACACTGTAGAAATGATCTAATTTGAGACCGCTTTAACTACCCTGGCTCAGTACTAGAGAATCCTGGGAATTGTAGTTTATTGTGGCACCAGAGATCTCTGATAGAGAAGGCTAAATGTTTCACAAAACTACAGTTCCCAGAATTCCCTAGCATTAAGCCAAGCCTATAAGTGGTCTCAAACTGGATTTTTTTTTGCAATGTGTTTTGGACCTCAGATAAATGTAAAGAGAGCAGTGGAAAAATCCTGGTTCTACCATTCTAATTCGGTCCACAATTTCAACAAGGGTCAGTACAGTGGGTGTGGCTCAGAAGATCTGTGTTGAAATTGTAATGCTTAGTCCAGGGGTCAGCAAATTATGGCCCGCGGACCAAACCTGGCCCGTCGAGGCCTTGTTACTGGCCCCTGGCCCTTCCTGCCACCGCCCCGCCGCCCTTCTCTCTCATGCGCATCTCCAGCCGCCATTTTGTGTTCCAAAATGGCAGCTGGAGACGCACGTGACCTTTCCCGCCACAGGGGAACACAAAATGGCGGCCAGGTTGCACACAAACCAGTGCGCGTGCGGCCTCCTCCACCCTCCGCACGCAAACGTCCAGCCCCGCATAAATAGAAGAGCGGGAAGAGAGCGTGCGAGGGAGGAGAGCAAGAGCGAGCCATGAGGAGAGAGGTTGGTTCGCGGGGAGGGAACTAGCCATTGCTATTGGCTCCCTTGTAGTTGTTGTGTGGCTTCAAGTCGTTTCCGACTTATGGAGACCCTATCCTGGGGTTTTCTTGGCCAAATTTCTTCACAGGAGGTTTGCCATAGCCTTCCTCTGAGGCTGAGAGAGTGTGCCTCCCTTGTTGTTGTGTGGCTTCATGTTGTTTCCGACTTATGGAGACCCTATCCTGGGGTTTTCTTGGCCAAATTTCTTCAGAGGGGGGGTTGCCATAGCCTTCCTCTGAGGCTGAGAGAGTGTGACTTGGCCAAAGTGGGTTTGCATAGCCAAGCAGGGATTCAAGGCCAGCTCTCCAGACTCCAGCCTCAGACACGTGTTTCACTCATGCCACCCCTGCACTTGTTTGTTTCATTTAAGGTACCATTTTTAATTGTTGTTGATGATGATGATTTTCTTGGGGGTTTCTTGGCAAAATTTCTATTATTAATGGTTGTTGTGTTGATTCTGATTTCTTGCTGTTTTCTTGGTGTTTTCTTGGCAAAATTTCTTCAGAGAGGGATTGCCATAGCCTTCCTCTGAGGCTAAGAGAATGTGGTTTTTTTTATATTTATTTATTTACTTACTTACTTACTTACTTACTTAGGCCCTCCAATAGTCTGAGGGACAGTGACCCGGCCCTCCACTCAAAAAGTTTGCCTACCCCTGGCTTAGTCTGTGGCTCTGGGCAAGCCATTAGCTTCCCATCTTATCCTATCCCACAAGGTCAGTATGTCAAAGAGCACTAGGATATAGTGCAATATCAGACTAAGATGCCATGATATGAAATTGCACCATGTATGTGACCCTGAGCACCTTGGAGGATAGGTGCAACACAACCATGATAAATATATTCACACACTACTTCATTTCCATATATCTTGGGCTGCCACTGCAGTTTTGCAAGAGCAAACCTTATGTACTATCGTGAATTAATAGGCACTCTGAAGTTCACATGTCTGACAAATAACTAACCAAGTGCACCACTTAAAATGTCAATGCTCTTGCTTTTTAAATTTTAAAAAATATCTCCAAAGGGTTTACAATCTGTTTATGGTTTCTAATCTAGTAAAAGGAAATACTTTTATTTGAATTATTACTAAATCACATCTCCTTTGCACATTAGTCTGGCAGTATAAAATTAGGTTAATTTCAGAGCATGATTGATCATGATGACGAATGGAAGCTGCTCAGTGACACAAAATTGTTAGGCAGAAATCAAAAGCAACTAGGATTTCACAGAGAAGTCAACAATACTTATTCAGTGAGTGTAAAGTACACAGTGTTTATAAAACTGCTCCTACTTCAAACAATTATCTTGGGCCTAGCAGAATGTTACATGGATATATTTAAAAAAATGTGAATGACAACAAATAAACATGAGGATTTACTTGATTTGATTGCTTTCCCTCAGAAATAAAAGCACGTCTGTATTGGTTTTTAAAGAACTTTACTAGAAGGGATAACTAGCTACATTAGCAAAAATTTTCACACCTGATTTTGTCAGTCCACTTTTGTAAACATGCTATAAATACATTTGGGATAATATTTCATAGCAGGAAGCTACATGGAGATCTACAACTGTAATTCTTATGTTTACCCATGCGTGCAAAAACTAAATGCAATGTGTTTGGTGGTATGAGGAGAGTAAGATTTGAAAACTAAAAATGACAACTCATGAAGAGGGGATGAATAGCCACACTAAGAATTTCACACATTAAAAAGCTCTTTTGAAAACTGAAACCCTAGACATATTTTCACAGGAGTAAGTGTCACAGACCTCAGAGATTATTTTTGCATAAACATGCATGGGGTTTGGCTGCATAGGTTTAAAAAGCATGTAAGTATCAACTATTTTCCTCAACCTCTTACAGTGAAAATCTGATAGCAAATATGAGATTTCTAACCCTGCCTTTACTTCTGATGGGAAGGGTGGAGGAGCCATTTAGGAGTGAGCAGAAGAGGTATATATAACTTCTCTTCAACCTCCTTGTTTCCACAACACCTTGACTGTTTCCTCAGCTGCCAGAAAGAATTGGTAAAACTGAACATACATGCCAACTTTTTTTCTTAGTACCCTTTACAAATCTAAAACCACTAAGGCTGCATCCACACTGCAGAAATAATCCAGCCTGAGTCCACTATAACTGCCACGGCTCAACACTATAGAATATTGGGAACTGTAGTTTTGTTTAGACATTTAGCCTTTTCTTTCAAGAGAGCTCTGGTGCCCCAACAAACTACAATTAAGTGGGGGTCAAACTGGATTATTTCTGCAGTGTGGATACAGCCTAAGTTACCTAAAGAGCATAAACTGTATTATGTAAAAGTTGGTTTACACATAATTATCGCATTTGGGTATATTATAACTCAGGTTTATATTACCATATCTAAGTATATTACAACTAAATCACTCTTCAAGGAGTGCTTGTAAATTTACTAACAATATCCTTTTTTATTCAAATGGAGCAACAACTGTTAGAAGAAATCTAGGATCCCTCACCTTTGGCAGTTTATAAAAACTGAAACATGAAAACAGAAAACCCAATCAGTCCTATGGTAAAACAAAGGATGTTATTGTATATTTTGACCTGAGTCTCCTCAAAGGGTCAATCAGACACAGAAAGCAAATGTTTTCAGGAAAAAATAGCTATGGGAGGAGGGGGGGGGGAAGATGGTGGGGAACCAAGACTCACTGAATACAACTTTTACTTCTAGTAATCAATCCCATTTTTCTGTGAGCTACTACTGAAAGTTTCTGCTCTTTCTGCCCATTCATTTTTACCATCACCAAGGATGTTTAAAAAGCGAAGGCTTGTCTAGATTGAAATGAGCTTCTCCATTCTTTCAAACGTCAGCTTATTTCTGATTTGGTGTGAGTACAGTGGAACCTCTACTTACGAATGCTTCATCCTACGAAAT
>CM034703.1:11494909-11507780 GCA_020142125.1 Phrynosoma platyrhinos | reverse complement strand
GGGGAAGAAAATTTCTTCAGAGAACGTTTGCCGTGGGCTTCCCCTGAGGCTGAGAGAGTGTGGCTCACCCAAGGTCACCTAGTGGGTTTCTTGTTGCTATTGTTCTGTGCCTTCAAGTCATTTCTGACTTATGTCGACTCTATCATGTGGGTTTTCCTGGCAAGATTTGTTCAGGGAAGCCTTTCCCTGAAGCTGAGAGAGTGTGGCTCGCCCAGGGTCACGTGGTCGAGCCGGGATTCGAACCCAGAGTCGCCCAAACAAGGACGGTTCCATTTCATCTCAAAACAGAGGCCGACGATTTCCCCACCACCACCACCACACACACCCGCAACTTTCCTTCCCCCTCCCCCTCGGTCTTGGTGGGCCAGTCACACTCTCTCAGCCTCAGAGGCTGGTGGCCAAGGCCTCAGGCCCTGAGGCTGAAGGAGGTTCTTCCACAAGGGAAGGGAGAGGGGAGGCCACTCACCAGGACCGCCGCCTCGGTGGTGGCTCTTCCCGGCCTCAGGCCCCGCGGAGAGGCCCCGCTGGACCATGAGGGGCCGGGGCTCCTTCTTCGGCCGGCGAGAGAGAGCGCCTCAGAGAGAGCGAGAGAGAAGAAATGTCACCGCAGGGAGGCCGCTGGGCTCGGCTCGAGCGTCTCTCCCTTCCTGCGTCACTTCCGGAAGCATCCGAGGCGCTGCCGGCGACGAAGCAAAGACGGAGAGGAAGCGCAGGAAGGAAGGAAAGAAGGCGAGCGGAAGCGCGCGTGCGCAGAGAACGGTTGGCGCGGGGGGGCTCGCGCCCTCCCTCACAGCGCCACCTAGAGGCTCCGCCCTTGCATAGCGGCGACGGTGGTGTTTGAAAGGCCAATTTGGGCGGGAAAAGGGAGAAGGCGGAGTCACGCCGTGGCTCCTCCCCCCCTTTCACCGTTCAAGCAAGATTCCCTCACAGAGACTGCATTTCCGCAGTGTTGCTATTCAATTGGCTCTCGCTGCCTCCTGTTGCATCCTGGGATTTGTAGTTTAAGGAGGGGGCATTTAGAATTCTCAGCCAGGGAGCCCTCAGGCCTCACTGAACTACAAGCCTCAGAATGCAACAGGAGGCAGATAGGGCAGTAATAGTGGAATAGCAGCATTATAAGAGTAGTGCAGTAATGTGGAGAAAGTATTGTGTAAGGCGGGGTAGGCAACCTTTCCCCTTTAAGGGCCGAGGGACTTCAGCTCCCAGAAGCCTCAGCCATGTTGGCCAATAGTCCCATGTTGGCCAATAGCTCCTGGGATTCTGGGAGCTGAAGTCCCTCGGCCCTTAAAGGGGAAAGGTTGCCTACCCCTGGTGTAAGGGCCATGTTACAAGTCATAACTCTCATTCACACTGCACAGATAATCCAGTTTGAGACTGCTTTGACTCCCCTGGCTCAGTGCTAGGGAATCCTGGGAATTGTACTTTGTTGTGACACCAGAGCTCTGATGGGCAAGGCTAAATGCCTCACAAAACTGCAGTTGTAGACAATTATAAACTTGCTCTGAGGAAGTAAACCAGGGGTAGGCAACCTTTCCCCTTTAAGGGCTGAGGGACTTCAGCTCCCAGAATCCCAGGAGCTATTGGCCAACATGGGACTATTGGCCAACATGGCTGAGGCTTCTGGGAGCTGAAGTCCCTCGGCCCTTAAAGGGGAAAGGTTGCCTACCCCTGAAGTAAACGAAGGCCCATGAGAAAACTATTTCTTCCAACAAGTGTAGCTATCAAAACGTGGCATATCCGGGTCTTGCACCCGTGGTGAGGATCATGCAGCCCTATAGATGCTGTTGAATTGCAAATCCTCGCAGCTTTAGCAAGCATAGCCAATGGTGAGGAATACCAAGAGTAGCAATTTTACTACATCTGGAGGAACATATGATTTTAACACTGTCTTAAATCAATTCTACATAGTGAATTCTCTGCATTCTCCGCTGGAATACATAAGGTAACCAGCTATGGAGATGATCACACTGGGGCAAAAAGTGGAAAAATAGCAGCATTAAAATGTTATTGGGTGAAGATTATCACACGACATCAAGATCATCCTGTGATTAGTGTGCCTGGAAATCGTTATTATTGCGTGACTTTGCATTAACGATAAACTCTCATTACTTCTTTATCCACCTTCAAATCTGAGTTAAAGACTGTTTTGTTCAGGGAGGCATTCCCTGGTATTGTCTGATATACATTTACTTGTTTTCTCACTTAGGTTTACAGTGGATGTTGTTAGTAATTGTTGTAGTTGTCTTTGTTTAAACCGACTTTTATTATTTTGCTCATTGTTTTAACTTAGATTGTACGCCTCTGGCAGGTTTTATTTGTTATTTGTTTTATTCTTGATTGTCTTTTGTACAGCGCTGAGTACACTGACAGCGCTCTAGAAATAAACTTTAATAATAATAATAATAATAATAATAATAATAATAATATTGCTTTGGTTTCAGGAATGCGCAAGTGTGGAGGCAAATAATGCTATGCTCTTGCTATCATAGAGAGCACGACTAGGACTTCATGCTCAAAAACACGTGCGTAATAATACAATAATGATTCACCTGCAGGAAATAGAAGCTGCACAGAACTAAACGTCTCTCTCTCACACATCTACAACTCAGTGTAATATAATTGCAAAACTGTGTGGAATGGAAGAGCACAATTTCACAATGCTCCTGTTTATTGCACAAACACAATGCTCCTGTTTATTGCACAAGCACGGCAGTTGTGGAAAGGAAATAATCTCCAATGTAGCAAACCATCCCTAAAAGAATGATTGTCAAGTATAAATTTGTAAGTGTTCAGGATACTAGCAAAAGGGCCAATTCCAGATGTGAAGGAATCCTGGGCACTTATCATGGGCCATATCACAGCTACAGTTTATCTGGCACAAGCAGTGGACAGTTATGTGCTATCATTTTAAATTTCTTACAATACCTCTGTAAGGCAGGGGTGGGCAACTGCTTGGATTCACCATTTTCAGCCCCCTTGGACCCCAACAGACTGTGACCAGCCTTTTTTCAAAATCAGAAGTCACAAGTAGGTCTCTCCCTATTTTCTGGGGGAAAACAAGGCGATTTCAGTCCTGATAGGGGAGCGACACAACCTTTAGGGAACCAGTTGTGCCCATCTAGAGCTGTTTGTGGGTGCAGTTGGCCATTTGGGGACCCTTTCCCCAGTATGAGCTTGGGAGAGATGCAAGGGGATTCTGGTATGTAAGGGAATAACTACAGGGAGCAATCAGAGATGAATAAGGACTGAAAAACCATGGGATAATTCAGCAGCAAAGATCAAAAGGCAAACCAGGAGATAAGGTCAGGACCAAAGAATAACCATGAACATGGGAAAGCACCAGGGCTCAGGAATGGGTGGCAATGAAGCAACATTCAACTAGAAAAGAAAGCCCCTGAGATTCATTATAAAAGAATCAAATAGCAAACCTGGATCTGCAGTCAATACAGTGCCTTGTGTTGCTGTGTGCCTTCTAGTCATTTCCGACTTATAGAGACCCTAAGGCGAACCTACCATTGGGATTTCTTGGCAAGATTTGTTCAGAGGAGGTTTGCCATTGACTTCCCCTGAGGCTGAGAGCATGTGACTTGCCCAAGGTCACCCAGTGGGTTTACATGGCCAAGTATGGAACCCTGATCTCCAGAGTCACAATTCAATACTCAAATCACTATGCCATCCTGGACATACAGGTATATAATTATGAAGGTTGCCTCCTGGAGTTCACTGCATAGGGGAGCTGTATACAGACAAGTAGCATGTTGTTGTTGTGTGCCTTCAAGCCTTTTTTGAGTTATGGCGACCCTGAGGTAAATCTATCACGGTTTTCTTGGCAAGATTTGTTCAGAGGGGGTTTGCCTTTGCCTTCTTCTGAGGCTGAGAGAGTGTCATTCTCAGGATGGCAAGTGCAGTAATCCACCACGCTTGGGTTTATCCCCAAGCGCCAACCCGTGCTAGCAGGAGTCCACATTCTTTTTCAGTTACAGCCATTCAGTTACATCCCTCCTTCTCTGGCAGTTTTTATTATCCTGTTGAGCTGATGCAACATGCTACAGTCCTTCTCTGGTAAATTATAGGATAGGAAGGTACGAAAGGTCAGAAATGGAGAAAAAACATAAAGAAAATAAAATGAGGAGGATCTGATGAACTGTTCAACAACAGAGAAACTAAATATTGAAAATGTGCCATGGTTTTCTTGGCAAGATTTGTTCAGAGGGGGTTTGCCTTTGCATTCTTCTGAGTCTGAGAGAGTGTAATTTGCCCAAGGTTACCCAGTGGGTTTCCATGGCTGAGTGTGAAATCAAACCCTGGCCTCCAGAGTCATAGTCCAACAATCAAATCACTACACCAGGCTAGCTCTTGCACTAGTAGCACTTGATCGCCCCAAAGTGCCTGATAGAGGTGGTTGCAATTTTAATTTTCCACAGAACAAAGGAGCAAAGCTATAGGAGGTCCTTTAGTGTGACATTTTAATTGGTGGCTCCAGGAAGACGAACAGGAAGAATTTCATTCATTTATATCTCACCTTTCCTCTAGAATTAGGATTCAAGGCAGATAAAAAACATGGAATTGCACAGCTTCCCAGATGTTATTGGATTGCAACCTAACAACATCTGGAAGGCTGCATGATTCTCATCCCTACGTTAATGGGAGGATGCCTGGTCCCTAGCAGTTACCAACAGTGCAAGCATGATTTTTATTATTAGTACTAGTGGGTCTGATTAACAAATCCTATGAGAAGCAAAGATCAGGAGCAGACACGATAAAGACTGGGATTATTGTTGCTACGGGCCAATATTAGCTTAAAAAAAGAAGAGTTCGCCTAAGGTTAATCGAGCATCCAAGTGTTGTTGCTCTTGAAGCTATTTAGAGCACCACCTTGAGGATAGTTGTCAAATCAGATTACTACAAATGTTTATTGTATAAATTAATTGAAAAAGACCGAGTGAGGAAAAATTCTCGTGAAGAAAGCAGAGAGAATTATATACAAAATACAAAGCTGTGCTTTTCTTTACAAAACCTGCTTTTGTCAGAGAAATAGAGTTGAAGGGGACAAGATAATGGCATCTGAAGTCAAGGCAAATATACCAACGTCCACAAAATTCGGCAAGTGTCCCTTTCTTTCCAGGTCAGGGTCCTTAGGTAAACTGTCGTTTGCTAGGCAAAGTTACTGAAAGTGCTGTCATATCCACCTTTGCTGCAAACTCTGCCTCAAGTGCTTCCTAGGAAGAGGAAGAGAAAAATTAGTGACCACATTTAGTACTTGGAAAACTCCCACTATAGCACCTGCTGGATATCGAAAACCACAAAAAATGACCTCATATTGAGAGAAGGGTCTGGCCCCCTTTACACTGGCAAAACCCTCCATGCAACCTCTTTTAATGTCTTTGGGGGAGGAGGTTCCGACAAAGATTTTTTAAAACCCTTAATCTAGATAGGGCCTCCTTTGTGCTTCTCTAAAACTGCTGCCACACTGCAGAAATAAAACAGTTTGACACCACTTGAATTTCCCTGGCTCAATGATATGGAATTCAGGGATTTGTAGTTTTGTGACTTAGCCCTCCCTGTCACAAAGCTCTGGTGCCCCACCAGATTACAAATCCCAGAATTCCATTGTATTCAGCCATGGAAGTTAAAGTGGCATCAAACTGCTTTATTTCGGCAATGCGCCAGCAGCCTCAGAGACCTAAAGTGACTTCAGATAATGAAAACAACTGAGGGGCCAAATGAACAAATGAGGCACGTTTCCCCATATATAAAATGTGAAGGCCTGAAGTGAAAAAAGCTCTTTTTGCCTCACCTCACCCTTTAGTTCCCCCTATGAGTCTGCACTCCCTGGATCCTGTCAAGTCTGATGCTGCCACTCACAATTCTTTAATATTTTGCTTTGTGCCATACTAGTTACTGCTGCCACACTGCAGAATTAATGCAGTTTGACATTGCTTTAACTGCCATATCTCCAACCTAAGGAATCCTGGGATTTGTAGTTTGTTGTCGCAATGTAGATGCAGCCACTGTCTCCTCTGTCCATAGAATACCTTCCTTTTTGACATGATATTTAAGGACTTCCCAACTCAGAAGCCTCCCCCAATTTTTTCTTGGCTAACAGTAAGACCTGGGCTGCATTTGCACAATCCAGTTTGATACCACTTTAACTGCCATGGCTCAATCCTATGGAATTCCAGGGTCTGTAGTTTTATGAGATATTTAGCTTTCTCTGTCAGAGAGCTCTGGTACCACAACAGACTGCAGATCCCAGGATTCCACAGGATGGAGTCATGGCAGTTAAAGCAATACCAAACTGCATCAGTTCTGCAGTGCAGATGCAGCCCTAATCACTATTACACCTTGGACATGTCACTCTTTATTGAAAGATGGGAATTATGCAGTCCTCCAGATGTCGGCCTGTAGCTCCCAGCAACCATAACCAGCATAAGAATACTGGGAAATGCAGTCAACAATATCTAGAGGACTTAATGATTCTCATTCCTGGGTTGCTTTTGAGTGGGGGGAGTTCCCCAGTACAGATAATACTCACCAACTCCCTCTTTGCTTCTTCAATTTTCACTCGAGCAAGAGAAGGGCTCTGAAAAGAAAACAGAAAAAATTAGGCAAATGCAGGGTTTCCCTGTCTTCTCTTCTGAATGTTTGCGATCAAGGATGTTTTCCAGGAGGTATGTCTTCAACACTTTCAAGAGATGCACTGATTTATCTTCAAGACCGGCACAACTTTTTCTATGAAATACGCAATAATGGCAAAGCGGCTTATAATTTAAAAGAGCAACACAGGGGCTGTCTGCACTGCAGACATAATCCAGTTTGACACTCCTTTAACTGTCATGACTCAGTGTTATGGAATTCTGGGAGCTGTAGCTTGTGAGACATTTAGCCTTCTCTGTCAGAGAGGTCTGATGCTCCACCAAACTCCCAATTCCCAGAATTCCATAGCACTGAGCCATGGCAGTTCAGGTAGGGTCAAACTGGATTATTTCTGCAGTGCAAATGCAACCACAGTTAAAATGCAAAAAAAGTGAATATAAAAACAGAATTAAATTCTTCACAGTATTAAAAAAATTCAAACTTCTAGTTTAAAAGAATAAAATGCAATTAAAAAGAACCCCTTAGCTCGTTCTTTAAAAGCTTTCTGTTCTACCTTTTCATCACCACAAACTTTTTGCAAGATACCAAGAGGGCTTCAGTGCCATCCAACTACTCCCACCCAAAGGACAGAACCAAGAGAGAAAAGCGGATCATTACAGGTGTAAGGTCCAGGTAGGACTCCAGTTTCTTCTTCAAAGGTGCTGCTTCCTTCTTTATTTCTGCCAGTTTCTGTGGACAGAACACAACAAGTTGCTCATATATTCCACATAGATTTCTCATGAGAAAAAAAAAGGATAAAAGAAAAACAGAAAGCTTTCATGCAGGAATGAAATGGGCAGGTAAGAAAAGCATCCCTTTCCTCCTGCTGTCTGATCTTTTCCATATTACCAGGCCTGGAAAAAAAAAAGACTACAAAGCTCCTGGAGCCCAAGACAGGAAACATCCATCAGACTCTGTTTAAATATTTGAAGATGGAGCAAGTCTATTTTCAGCAGCTCCAGAGAACAGGACCTGGAGCAATGGATTCAAACTACAGGAAAAGAGATTCCACCTAAACATTAAGAAGAACTTCCTGACATTAAGAGCTGTTTGACAGTGGAAGACACTGCTGCCTCGGAGAGTGGTGGAGTCTCCTTCTTGGGAGGTTTTTAAACAGAGGCTGGATGGTCATCTGTCGGGAGTGCTTTGACCTGATATTCCTTCATGCAGAATGGGACTGGACTGGATGGTCTTGGGGTCTCTTCCAACTCTAGGATTCTATGATTAAAGGTAGCAATCAGAGCTTGGATAAGTAATTTTTTTTTGGACTGCAACTCCCAGTGGCTATGTTATCTGAGGAATTCTGGGAGTTAAAGTCTAAAGAAGTAACATTTCCAGGCTCCAACAGGAATACACAGAAACGTGTTGGTGCAAGCCCCAATTGCAGGCCCAGAATTTCAATATTTATTTTAGTATACAATGTTAAGTAACTCCCACTAGGAATGTAGGTTTTGGGGAGGCGGTGTGAATGAGGGCACTGCCCCCCTGCCATGACTTTTTCCTTCAGTCTCAAAATTTCTAACATTGCAGTAATTTAATTTATGTAATATTGTGTTTTTAACTGTTATGTTTTAATATTACTATTATTTAATTAACTTTTGTAATTGTTTTAGTTCTATCCTTTTAAATTATTATACACTGTCTTGAATCCCAATTTTGGGAGAAAGGTGGGATATACAGTCTGTCCTCCTTATCCACAGATCCCTCATCCACTGATTCAATCATCTACGGTTTCAAAATATTGTTAAAATATATAAATTTCAAAAAGCAAACCTTGACTTTGCCATTTTATTCAAAGCAAATGTCATTTTACTAGGCCATTGCATTTAATGGGACTTGAGCATCCATGGATTTTGGCATCCATAGCAGTCCTGGAACCAAACCCCAGCAGATAACAAGGACCTACTATAAATCCAATAAATAAATAAATAAATAAATAAATTGTAAAACTTCAGTTGAGCTTTTAGAAATACAATTCAGGTATTGAAAGCAAAGGAGAAATTACCAAAGTAATGGGGACACAGTAAATATAAGAGCTAGGTCTGAATTTTGTCTTTGGACTTTTATCACACGGCGAAAAAAGATGGGTACATGATAATGATTACATCGTGTGAAAATCTTCCCATTATTGCGCGACTGACTCCTGTCAATCGCACAATAACGGGAAGATTTTCACACGATGTAATCATTATCATGTGATTATCTCATGAATAAAGAGGTTTAATCACTCCACTTTTTATTCACAGGATTTTCCCGTGAATAAAAAGCGGCATTATGCCTCTTTATTCATGGGATAATTGTGTGATAACAGCGATGTCACGGGAAAGTGTGTGAAAATCTTCCTGTTATTGCCCGTTATTGCCGAGAACATAGCACTATGCTCCCATCTTTTTTCGCCGTGTGATAAAGTCCTTACTCCCTGCAGTACTAGAAATTTGGGGACTGAGGGAGAATTTCATTGGGGGGCAGAATTTTTATTTGGGGGCCAATGCCCTCATTTCATCCACCTGCTACATCTATACCAGCCTCACTAAACCCAATGGGCCTTACTTTGGATTAGTAATACCTAGGATTGCGCTGTTGATTGTGTTCAGGCTTGGAATTTTGGAAGTCATATACTGTACTGTACATATATAGTTTTCTATAGGGTTTCCTCTCTCTACCACTGATTTATTTTCTTCATATTGTCTCCATCACGTTCTTCTTTCTCTTCCACTCTATTCCAATGACTTTCAGGGGCCACACCTTTGATAGGTGACTTTGAGAGAGTCTTCTACTCTCTGAAACATCTCATTAGAGAGGCAGTTGGATCTGATCCTCCCATCCCTAGTAAACTCACATCCCAGTACCATCTGGGTAAATGTCAATTCCTCTCCATCACCCTACTTAAATGCCAACTACCATGTGTCATTTTAGAACAGCATCAACATCCATGGTGTAACGCCTACCTCGGAAAGATTCACTAGAGACTCATGAGTCAGGGAAGTATCTAGCCCACTCGCAGAAAGTTGTTCCTGCATGGAAGAAAAGGGGGGAAAGAAAGGGGGGAAACAATTCACTACTGCTCATCAGCAAAATTAAACATTACAGGAGAAAGATAAGGGATGAAGAATCATTTTGCTATTTCCTATCTAAATGAAAACAGCAGGAATCCCTGTGTGCTTTATGAACATAGAAACCTGCTTTAGGCCAAGCAAAGATGTGTGATTCATCTAGCCCAGTGCTGTCTGCTCTGAGAGGCAGGGTCTGATCTTTTCAAGCCCCGCTGCTATCTGTGATTCTCTTCACTGAATATGCTGAACTTTGAATCTTCTACAAGCAGAACCATGTGCTCCACTAAGAAACCAGAACCCCTCCACGTATTGGAAAAGATCAGCACCTGTCTCATTGGTCCGAAACATACTGCAGAAATAATCCAGCTTCAGACCACTTTAACTGCCCTAGCTCAGTGCTGGGGAATCCTGGGAAGTGTAGTTTGTTGTGGCACCAGAGATCCTTAACAGAGAAGGCTAAATGTCTCACAAAACTGCAGTTCCCAGGATTTCCTAGCATTGAGCCAGGGCAGTTAAAGCAGTCTCAAATTAGATTACTTTTGCAGTGTGTTTTGGAACACTGTCTTGCAGTTAAGCCTTGGGAGAAAGAGCATGGCAGATCAGAGCTACCACCGACTCAGAAATCTTCCAGCAACAAACAAATGTGCGGAAGCACACTAGTATGTCACAAAGAACTAGAGCTTTTGTTTCCTAATATACAATGCTTCCTAATACACAATGGTTAACTGGCCATACAGAAATGGTGGTTTCCACATCTGTATTAAACAGTGTGCCACATCCACACTTGAACAGGAGCACAACCAGATTGGGGGCGATGTTATGGTATAATTAATGGCACATTGACTGCAATTTTGAACTAGGGGGATAGAATATAGAGAGGTTAGGGCACTGCAGCTTCTGTATCATATTGTTTGTTGCTGTTGTATACCTTCATTTTCAACTTATGGCAACCCTAAAGCTTGGGGTTTTCTTGGTGAGATTTGTTCAGAGGTTTGCCATTGCCTTCCCCTGAGGCTCAGCGGATGTGACTGGCCCAGTGGGTTTTATGGCTGAGCTGGGAATTGAACCCTGGTCTCCAGAGTCATAGGGCCTTTGCAGATTGCCAGAAATAGTGCACATTAAATTGAGGCACCGCCCTGGCTCAGTGCTAGGGAATCATGGGAACTGTAATTTATTGTGGCACCAGAGCTCTCTGACAGAGAAGGCTCAATGTCCCAGAAAAAAATACAATTCCCATGACTCCCTAGCACTGAGCCAGGGCAGTGCCTCAATTTAATGTGCACTATTTCTGGCAGTCTGCAAAGGCCCTACGTCAAGCCACTCAAGCCACTATACCACACTGGCTCTCGTGTCATGTTATACTAAAGGCCAAAGTAAGTCTTAAATCAAAGATGGGCACCTGTGCAGGAGGCAGTGGCCACTTTCCCTCCAAGTAGGCTGCCCAGTGCATTCTGGCATGCCCACAATGATGCAGTGTCACTTTTGGCCAACTTTTTGAATGACCTTCAGCCAGTGTTTTTTATTTGGGTTTTTGGGACGTTCTAGGGGGTTAAAGGAAGCAAACTGCCACACTTTCAAGCAGTTTTAGTGGCTTTTGTTTGGATTTGGGACAGCGTGACATCTTCCTGTGTTGGGGGGCAGCAATGTCTGCATATATATACTAAATTATTAAAATATTTTTATTCATATACTAGGTCAAGTTGGGTGGGTAACATGCCCATGTAGATGGAAAGGGGGGGTCCCAAGGGTAAATAGTTGGAGTATCACTGCACTATGCCACACTGGCTCATTAGAAGAGCATTAGAAGATCTTAAGCCAGGATTCAAACTTCCTAAAACTGCTTTCTGGCAATACCTGCAGTTTAGACATTGTCCAGGCAGTGCTTGAAATGAGTGAGTAAGAATTAAGATTAAGATAGTCAGGCCTCATCTGCACTGTAGAAATAATGCTGTTTGATACCACTTTAACTGTCACGTCTCAAAGGAATTCTGGGATTAGTAGTTTTGTGAAATATTTAGCCTCTTCTGTCAAGAGTGCTCTTGTACCACAGCAAACTACAAATCCCAGGATTCCGTAGGATGGGGCCATGACATTTAAGGTGGTGTCAAACTGCATTAATTCTGCAGTGTGGCAGCAGCCAGAGAATCTCACTGATTTTCTAATTATACTAATTATAGTAATAGTATATAATTTCACTATAGTATAGTATATAATTTCACTAATTATAGTTAGGCTTGTGTAAGTAGGGTTACTAATGAAGCTGGGAGACAGCAGAATTGAGGTGGTGTGGGTGGACCAGAGGTAACAATCAAATAATATTAAACAATAAAGAATGTCTCTGTTGTATTAAATTCCAAATAAAACCTTAAATACATAAGAAGTCTACAGCTTCAGTAAGAATTGGGAGTAGAAAACTCCATGGTTTACAATTTTGTTTTGAAGGTGACACAGCCCAAACAGACTTATCCTCCAATAGCCATGCCTTCTTCCTTGTCCAATTCAGATTGAAAGCACACTGGGGCAGGGAATAGCCTCTTTTAGTTCGTCATTCAGTATAAGGCCCCATCAAATGCCTTAAAGTACTAGTAAAAACATGTGGTGTAAATATTTTAATCATTCAACACACTACATCTTCTGGAGCAATATAAGGCTCTTTGTGCTAACCTCTGCTGCTTTAATTCTGAATTTGATATCCTCCGATTTGTCTTTCAGGAACTTCATGTTCTGGGTTCGGCTTTCAGCCTTTGCTTTTTCCACTACCAGAAGCTCTTCTGTTTTCATGAGGTCACTGCAAAAGTTATACCTTATCAGTAGCAGGAAGTATCATACAATGCAAACAACATCCATGAAGAGGACAAAATACAAACTGCGTCCAGAGCTGGACTGGCTATCCCAGAACAATACAACTACTTGGAGAATAAGCTGCATGGTACAAGACAAGAAGATCTAAAGTCTTTATTCTCACCCCAGAAAACTTTGAATACTGAGCCTCTGATCCCAAGCAATGCATGTGCATTTGTTAAGAGGCAGTGCTCCCCTTTCACAAGCAGAAAGAGAGTAATTGTTAGGAGTTAACAGTCCTAATAATAGCAACCTAAAGCCCAAGAAAGTGGAAGATGTTGACAAGCTGGAGTGTGTCCAGAGAAGGGCGACCAAAATGGTGAAGGGTCTGGAAACCATGC
>CM034703.1:11407782-11434376 GCA_020142125.1 Phrynosoma platyrhinos | reverse complement strand
AAGAGATTTGTCCCATGTGAGAAACTCTCTTCATCTCTCTTCTCACTCTCCACAGTTTGCAGCTGTTTCTTCAACTGCTGTGACTGTGTCCTATGGAATCCTGGGATTTGTAGTTTCATGAAGTATTTAGAATTCTTTTGCTAGTGCTTGGGTGGACAGTGCATGGCATGCAGGTCATATGTGCCCCTTCAGTTCTGAAAGTAAAGTTTCCAAAGCCCCCCAACCTCCATTTATTAATTCCCTCCCTCCAATTTTCAGATGGCTTCCTTTTGCCTGAAAATCACCCACTAACATCCCAAAGTGGATGCAAACATGGCAGTTTACCTCTCCCAACTCAACCCAGTTCCCCTCCCCAAAATCCTGGGGAAAAAAGACACCCAAGTGAAATTGACCAGAATGACATCTGGAAGTGATGCTACATCAATGCCACTGCACTGAAATGTGACAGTATGGTTTGTAGAGGGGGCATGGGGACAAAATGTCCCTGCCCTCTTTGCAGAGCTTCATCAAACTACAAATCCCAGGATTTCGTAGTCTTTAGCCGTGGCATTTGAAGTGGAATCATAACACTGTAATTGTATAGTGATTCAGAGACGATTGGCAAGCTGGAGGAGGGGGCATATGTCATGCCACCCCTGGCAGTTCTGTTCCTTCCTCCAGCTGTTTGCTGCCCAGATGGTCATCTTTCTGGTGGCTCCCATATGGGTGACACATTGAGCCTTTCCTGGGATTTAGTCTGCAAGTTAAACAATATGTCCAGCCAGATGAACCTTATCCCCGAAATAAGTTCCACACCTTGGATGGCTCCATTAACGTCAGAGTGCATCTAGATCAGTGTTTCCCAAAGTTTGGACCTTATCACAGGGGGGAAATCCCGTGCAGGAACAGGATTTAAAAGGTGGGGAAAGCCCGCAAAAGTGGGTAGATTGTCACATACATCGCTGTTAAAGTGTGCTTAACTTGAATGGAAAGTAGTCAAAAGCTGCTCCGAAAGTAAAAAGAAACAGCTTTTGACTACTTTCTGTTTGGGTTAACCACACTTTAGCAGCAATGTCGTCTGAAAATCTACCTGCTTTTGCGGGTTTTTTTCTATTTAAAATCCCGTTTCCGCATAGGATTTCCCCTGTGTGATTAAGTCTTTTGATCCTCCCAATACAGGGGTAGGCAACCTTTCCCCTTTAAGGGCCGAGGGACTTCAGCTCCCAGAAGCCTCAGCCATGTTGGCCAATAGTCCCATGTTGGCCAATAGCTCCTGGGATTCTGGGAGCTGAAGTCCCTCGGCCCTTAAAGGGGAAAGGTTGCCTACCCCTGGTTTTGGACTTCAGCTCCCAGAATTCCTGATTGTTGGACCAACCGGCTAGGGCTTCTGGGAATAGAAGACCAAAACACCTGGGAAACCAAAGTTTGGGAAATACTGATCTAGACTGTAGAAATAATGCAGTTTGACACCACTTTAGGTGTTGTAACTCCATCCTATGCAATCCTTGGATTTGTAGTTTTACAAAGTTTTTAGCCTTCTCTGCCAAAGAGTGCTGGTGCCTCGCAAAACTACAAATCCCAGGATTCTGTAGGATGGAGGCATGACAGTTAAAGTGGTGTCAAACTGCATTATTTCTAGAGTCTAGATGCACCCCTAACATGGCTATGCCTTTGAATTCCTCCTCCAAACAGAAATGCTGGTTTTAAAAAAACTTCCAGCTAAACAGATAATTAGAAGGAAAAGTGGGGTCTATGCAGCCACGAAATTACAGTGTTATGTTTCTAAATGTCATGACCAAAGCCTAAGGAATCCTGGGGTTTGGGAAGGAGAGCTTTACTATCCAAGGCTTTGGCTGCCTCTGCTCTGTAGAAATAATGCTTTAATTGGCATGGCTCCATCCTATGGAATCCTGGGCATCAGAGCTCTCTGACATAGATATTTCACAAAACTACACATCCCAGAATTCCGTAGCATAGTGCCATGGCAGTTAAAGCAGTGTCAGACTGTATTATTTCTGCAGTGCAGAACTGAGGTGCGCCTGTATTTAGATGCACACACCTGCTTCTGTTTCAGTGAGTCTCAAAGGTGCTGCAAGATCTCTTTGCATACTGTTATTCCCGACTGAATTCTACCTGCTTCTTTTGTGATCTATTTTGTCACAACTCTTCCTAGGCAAAGAGGCTCTACGAACAGCGGTGCAGGGACAAAGATGAGGCAGAGCAAGCCGTCCACCGGAGCGCCAACCTGGTCACACCAAAGCAACAGGAAAAGGTAATAGGGTGCAAGGGATGGAGCCGGAGCAGAGCAAAACTGATGCGGATTATTAGAGGGAAGCAAGACCAGACAAAAGGGGCAAATGGTGTATTACAACTCTGTGGTTGTTCGAGGACTTTTTCTCCTCCCTTGGCCCCAGCAGAGGTGTAGCAATGAGGAGGGTGGCAAAATAAGGGCATTGTGTCCCCTCCAAATGAAAATTTCCTTCAGTCCCCACATTGCTAGCATTGCAGAGAAGAAGAGACTGAAAACTGTTCACTCTTTGTTGTTGTTGTTGCTGTTGTGTGCCTTCAAGTTGTTTCTGCCCTGTGCAATCCCAAGGGGAACCTATTATGGGATTTTCTGGGGCTGAAAGTATGTGACTTGTTCAAGATTACCCAGTGGGTTTCCATGGCTGATCGGGGAATCCAGAGTTATAGTCCAACACTCAGAACATCATGCTAATACTGAGAAATCTTATCTTTGCTGTGTTTGCATTTGCTTGCCAACCTTCCCTGCCCCAAAATTATATTCTGTGGCCAAAACTCTGTGGTTTTTTGAGGAGTTTTTCTCCTCCTTTGGTCCCAGCAGGGGTGTGGGGCAGCAAAATAAGGACATTGTGTTTCCTCCACTAGAATTCTGCCCCCCCCCCATTAAATTTTCCTTTAGTTCCCACATTTCTAGCATTGCAAAGAAGAAGATATTGAAAATAGTTCACTCTTTGTTGTTGTTGTGTGAGATTGTGAGTCTCTGAGGAACCAAAAACTTTGTCCTCTAATGAGGATTTTATGTCCAGGCCAGAATAGTGCAATCCCAGTTTTAAATAAAAACACTAATGGTAAGGTGGGGATTGTGGAGGACACATGTACCACCTAGTCAAGCTGGGTATGGACTTTGTCACATGGGATGGATCCTCTGCAGAAACTGGATTTAAAGTGAAAACAACCCACAAAAGCACAACGTTCAGGGTTAATTCGAACAGAAAGTAGAAATAACTTGCAAAAGCGGGTTGTTTTTCACTTGATGTTAGCGTCAAGGAGAGGTAATGCGTTATTAATCAGAATGGAAAGTCGCCAAAACCCGCTCCTTTTTACTTTCAGGAACTTCTGAAAGTAAAATGGAAGGGACTTTGGCAACTTTCTGTTTGGGATAATGTCATGTTATTTCTCCTTTACATAAACACATCTGAAAAACAACCTGCTTTTGCAAGGTTTTTTTGGATTTTTAAATCCCGTTTCTGGATGGGATTTAAGCAATTTGCCTCTGTGTGATAAACTCCTATGACTGGGCTAGTGTCTACTCTCTCCTGCTGAAGAGAAGCTAGAGAGAAGTAGTTGGATGGGGGAAGGCTTGTTAGTCCCAGATGGTTAGTGTAAGTTTTGTCCAGATAGGAGGAGAAGGATAGGATAGGAATATGGTAGAGGCTGCATCTACACTGCAGAGTTAATGCACTTTGACGCCACTTTAACTGTCATGGCTCAGTGCTATTCTGGGTTTTGTAGTTTTGTGAGACATTTAGGGGTTATTCACACTGAAAATAATCCAGGAAGAATCCTGGTTAAATCTCTTGTTCACACACATCCTGAGTATATCTAATAAAGTTTGGGGGGAGCTGCCAAAAACTCACTTAATCTGTGATAATCAATATTGGGCTTTCCCCCAAGTTTTTAAAAAAGATCCATATCTGTGAATAACCTATGTGAATAGACCCAAATAGACCTGAGATAAAACACTGCATGCCAAAAAAGGGGTTCCAAATGCATTAGCTTCATCAACTCCATCTTTATTCGAATGCTTGCACATGTGAGCAACTGAACTCACAGAGATGTGCATCAGTGTGGATCGATGTGGTCCCATAGTGTGAATAACACCCCTGGAATGTATAAGTGAGATTTCACATTGTTGTGCTAAAAAACACCACATCTGAATGACCCCCTCAGTCACATAGGAGTAGGCAACCTAGAGGCTCTTGGATGTTCTGGATTACAAGCACCATAATTCCTGAGCAGTGACCATGATGGCTGTACCTAGAGCTAGACTGATACCTGCTGGGGATGCTCTAGCTGGTTTTCCTGTATCAAGCAGAGGGTTGGAGTCAATGGTCTATGGGGCCCCTTCCAACTCTATGGTTCTATGGGAGGAATGGTAGTCCAAAGCATCTGGAGGGCCAAAGGTTGCCTACCCTTGGCTGTCCTTGGTGGTGGAGGCATTTTAGGAATCATTCAAGATTTAGAGAATACTGAGGCTGTGCATCTTGCTTTGTGCAAGACCACAGTGACTCTTTTGAACTGGCTGGCTGGGGGATTCTGGGAGCTGTATTCCAAAAAATTCACTTTCCTAAACTCTGCCCAAGATGCTAGCTGAAAACCCATCAACCCAATCCTTCTTCAAACAGCCTCCACCCTGCTTGTTCTCTAACACATCTGTTCTTCATTTTGTCTCCCCACTTCAACCCCAGCTGTTTGTCAAGTTGGCTCAAACAAAGACAGCCCTGGAGGATTCAGGTGAGTTCTTCATTGGCCTTGAGGCACGTAGGATTGCCAACTTTCAAACTGGCCTCTGCTGTTATACTTTTTAAAGAGCAATCTGATCTACAGGTAGTAGTGTACCCAGAGCTGCGGAAAATTACTTTTTTGGATTACCATTCCCAGCTAGCAATGGACATTTTGGTGGTCATCGTTCTGTAATTATTTATTTATTTTTAAATATGTATATCCCAAAAAAAAAAGTGAATTTTCAGAGTTCTGAGTATCTTTCCATGCCACAGACTGAAACCTATTGTCAATTTTATTTCCTAAATTTTAACATTTCCAAAGGACTGCACTTGTTTGCCTATTCCTGGGCAGATGAGAAAAGAGTCCAGCTTATTGCGTTTATAATATACCTCTCTTCCAGAGATCTTGGAGCAGGGGGAGGTTACATGGTTCCCAAAGCATTTTTATCCATACTATGACCCCGTGAGTAGGCTACGCTGAGAGGTAATGACCAGACTACAAAGTCGATAATTAAAACCTAATGGGTCAGGGCTTTTTGCCCTCTCCTTTCCTTTACCCACTGAGTCAACTGAGCGCAAGCTACTTTTGCACTTTGAATTCAGCTTGCAGCAACTGAAGTAAGCAAAAGGGGAAAGTGGGAGGAGGAGAGAAAAAACATTTTTAAAATAGGTGAAAAAGAGGTATAGGAAAAACTATCTGAGAGAATGGCAAGTTACGCAGGACAACCAAAATCTTTTATAGACAAATGGTTCCCACTCATTGACTTTATAAACAAAGACAGAAACAAGAGGGGACAACCTCCATCTCATCTGAACCTTTGGTCAGACGTTCTGGACTAGATTTAAACAAAGACAGCACTGGACTTTAAAATGACCAC
This sequence comes from Phrynosoma platyrhinos, assembly GCA_020142125.1. Lineage (NCBI taxonomy): Eukaryota > Metazoa > Chordata > Lepidosauria > Squamata > Phrynosomatidae > Phrynosoma > Phrynosoma platyrhinos. Next base: position 11,428,771 of record CM034703.1, on the reverse strand, counting down.
TTACCGGTACATAGAAGAGAACTCAAGAAGGAAACCCGCAACACAATTCAAAGTTTTATTTTGCTTTATTGTTGTGATGTGCTTTGTACATACTTGTTTACTTATAATAATAAATTAAAAGAGCTGAAAGAGTGGGATGACAAAAGATCAATCAGGGCTGTCCCTGCCAAATCAGGATAGTTAGAGGGTATGGGCGAATGGATGTGTGGAGCTGAGAGTGTGCTGTTTAGGCCAGCCTTTACTTAAGAGACAGCCCAAAACATAACGTTGGTGCTTGAGGCAGAGAATGTAGATGGTGGCTTCTGGTGGTAAAAAAACAAATAAGCAATAGATTATTTACTGCCTTTCATTGTGGTAGTTTTCAGAGAAGTAGCTGTGTTAGTTTCTTGCAGCATAAAAAGGAGGAAGGAAAGAGAGAGAGAGTGAGAAAGAAATGTGGTAGCACCTTTAAGACTAACTGGTTTTTATTTCTGCATGAGCTTTCATGGATAGAAATCCACTTCTTTGGATACAGTACTGAGTGGTATTAAGCACTCGGGTATAAAGCATATTTATACAGTTGTCAGAGTGGAACAGAATGTAATAGAATTCAGAAACCTGCAAACCCCACTCTGATGACTGTATAAATATGCTTTATACCTGAGGCTTTATGGCTTATGTTCATAAAAGCTCATGGAAAAATAACAACCAGTTAGTCTTAAAGGTGCTGCCACATTTCTTTTTTCATCCTCCCCTTCCTTCCTCCTTATTACGCCCTTCACTGGTATACTATGTCAGACACCCAAGGTGATTAGAGCCATCTCTTACTCAGTGTACTTTATATGTCTTCAGTTGTTATTTCAGGGTGTGTTGGGAACTTTATCCTCCATGTTTTCTCACGTGGACTGAACTGCTCTTTTGTTTTTATTCAATTACAGACAGGGTCTATCAAATGAACGTTGGCGCCCTCGAGAAGATCAGGGAAGAATGGCAGAATGAGCACGTCAAGGCTTGCGAGGTAATAAAACGATTCAGTTGCTCTGCCTCAAGCAATGAAATGCTGAGGCATCCAGTGTTGCTGTTATCTCAGGAATGCTTCTCTAAATGATGCACTTCTATGTTCGATTTCTGAACATGGGTTAAAGAAATCAAGGCAAACAGAAGAATCAACAACAGCTATATTGCTAACAAGGGGAATACCTTCTCCATCCACCTTGTCTTTTTTTTTATTTACTATATTTATTTATGTTTAAATGCTTATATCCACTCCTTAGCCAAAAAGTCATGAAAACAGCTTAACAGTATTATTTAATTTAATTAAAATATATATTTCCTGCCATTCATCATGGGATTTCAAGGTGGTGTACAAACAAAACGATAAACAATTCTGGATTAAAACAATAAAAAATCTTAAACAGGATTAAAAAGTTACTAAACATGACAACAAGTTTAAAAAGGCACAACAATTAAAAATCATGCACATGATTATACATGGCAGAGTTATGGCTAAGGACACAGCTGGACTCAAGCCAAAAGGATATTCAGCTGTTGACATGCTCAGAGGTGAAAGGAAAGTATAAAGCTGCACAACACATATTATAAGACAGGGGTAGGCAACCTTTCCCCTTTAAGGGCCAAGGGACTTCAGCTCCCAGAATCCCAGGAGCTATTGGCCAACATGGGACTATTGGCCAACATGGCTAAAGCTTCTGGGAGCTGAAGTCCCTCGGCCCTTAAAGGGGAAAGGTTGCCTACCCCTGTTATAAGAACATAGAATATGAGAACCATGAATCACATGGAAGCTAGACATAGTAAAACAAGAAATGGAACAGAGAAACATTGCAATACTTGCGGTGAATGAGCTAAAGTGGACAGGGATGGGACATTTTGAGTCAGATAATTACACAGTGTTTTACTCAAGAAATGAAAATCTAAGAAGAAATGGGGTGGCATTAATACTAAGAACACCCATAGAAAAAGCAGCCAGAGGATATAATGCAAAGACTGAATAATATCAGAATTCATATGTAGAGAGATTTTTTAGCACCTTTGAGACTAACTAAGAAAGAAGTTGGCAGCATGAGCTTTCATAGACTACAGTCTACTTCTTCAGATGCATTTGGAGACATCTGAGGAAGTAGACAAGTCTACAAAAGCTCATGCTGCCAACTTCTCTCTTTAGTTTAGTCTCAAAGGTGCTAACAGATCTCTCTACATACCGATTCTGCAGACTAACATGGCTATTTCTTTGAATTCTGTTAGAATTCATGGTTGTGAAAGCTAGATAATGAAGAAAGCTTGATAGGAAGCAAATCAATTAATTTGAAACGTGGTTCTAGAGAAGAGTTGTGCAGATACCACAGACTGCTAAAAAGACAAATAAATAGGTCCTAGAGCAAATCAAGCCTGAACTCTTCCTTATATTCCTTAAAAGTCAACACTATGGGGTTTATCACACGGGGGAAATCCCGTGCAGAAACAGGTTTTAAAAGGTGGGGGAAACCCGCAAAAGCGGGTAGATTTTCACACACATTGCTGTTAATATGGGGTTAACCCAAACAGAAAGTAGTCAGAAACTGCTTCTATTTACTTTCGGGATTTTCTGAAAGTAAAAAGAAGCAGTTTCTGACTACTTTCCGTTCAGGTTAACCCCATTTTAACAGCGACTTCATCTGAAAATCTGCCCGCTTTTGCGGGTTTTTTTTCAATTTAAAATCCCGTTTCTGCACGGGATTTCCCCCGTGTGATAAACTCCCAGAACTGTGAGACTGTTGCACTTTGGACATATCATGAGAGGACAACAATGCTTGGGAAGGCAATAGGAAAAGGGGAAGACTACATAGATGCAATCAAGAAAGCCATGGCTCTGAGTCTGCAAGACCTAAGCAGGACTGATGATGATAGGGTAACTTGGAGATCTGACATTCATAGGGTCACCATAAAGTGAAATCGAGTTGATACAGCTAACAACAACAAAGTTTTTTGTGTTTTTTGGGAGCTATGTGGCCATGTTCTGGAAGAGTTTACTCCTGATGTTTTGGCAGCAACTGGCAAACCATGAAAAACTATGGATGTTAACCATGGAAGCCTTTGACTTCACAACAGCAAAGTTTGTTTTCTCCAAGGAGGAATGCAAGTGTTCAAAATGCTTTGGCAGTTTGGGGAAATCAGGGAATTACTTTTTTCACAAATCATTTTCTCAAACTTACTCGGTTTGCCCTTTCAACAATAACTGTGTATATGGCCCTCCACCTCATAGCATTTTCATTATTATGCTGGCTGTTTTATACTGCCTGGTTTTGATGTCATTTTATTGTTGTTTTCTGGAGTTTTGCTTTCTGTGATTTTTACATGTTGTGAATAGGATTGTAAGAAACCCCCAAAATTGTCTGTCTTTAAAGAATCCCATAGTCATATTCTGCCTCTGGGTTTAAAGTCTTCCTCTCTTTGTTTGTCTTTCAGTTTTTTGAGAATCAAGAATGTGAACGGATCAACTACTTCCGGAATACCTTGTGGGTTCACGTCAACCAGCTCTCTCTGGAGTGTGTGAAGAATGATGAAGTAAGTAAGGAATGGCCAATCAAATCAATCAATAATTTTATTTATACCCCTTCTTTTCTCCAAGGCTGGAATGGGGGGAACTACTACTATAATCTCTAAACCATGTTTTGCAGTTTTAGTTCCAAAATAGTAACTTTCCCAAGCTTTAAGGAGGGCATTCACTGCAGTTTATTTTATCAGCATGGTGTAGATTTCGTAACCTTTTGCTAGTGGGACATGTCATCTTCTTTTTTTAAATACACCCTCTCCTCCATTTTTACCAACAAAAGCCAAACAGACAGGAAGATGAATTTTTGTCGGGTTTAGTAATGGCAAAGCAACCTGCATTATCTTCTAAGGGCAGCAAGGATATGGAGGAGAGATGGTCTGTGGGTGTCTCCAGATTTTTTTGGGGGGGGGGGTAAGTATCAGGAAATGACAGGTTTTATTCCTCTACAAACAGATTTTATTTTACTTTGGAGAGCCATATGACATTTTTCTCATCCCAGAGTATTTCTGGGAGCTCCTGGCATTACTGGAGTCTTTTTATTCCTACTTCCCAAGTAGGTTTACATTAGCACGTGTTATTAGCCTATGTGTTTCTACTGTCTTGGACCCGTAAAGATGGCCACCAACGAAACACACCTATTGTTTCCTGGGCACAGCTTCAAGAGAGATCAGGAGAGGAAAAGAGGAATGTTAACACTAAAACAAAATGATCCTGATGTTTAACTAGCATGATATGGCTAAAAGCACTTTGACTATAACTTCTGAACAATAACAATACAGACTGAGGCTGCTGCCACACTGCAGAATTAATGCAGTTTGACACCACATTACCTGCAGGGTGGCAGCAGCTCAATGGAAACAGATGAAGTTCAGTTTCTGAAATGTTGCATGAAACTGAATGTGACACATGATAAATGGAAGAGGAAAGGGAGAAGGAGGCAAGAAACCTGGCATATTTCAAGAGATGAGTGACTGCAAACCTGTGAATATGCCGGTGCAATCAAAACAAAAAGAACTGGAAGGACTTAATACTTTGAGGCATTCTGATTGAGCCCTGGAACACATTTCTCTTTCCTCCAAGGGGATGGGAACACCTAAAGAGGAAAAGTCGAAATTTATCATAAGGCCTAAGTAAGGTGGAACCATGCTGAAGAAAAAATCTGCTTAGACATAAAAAAAATGTTGTAAGCTGCTAATGATTTTAAGTTAAGTTAAATATGCCCAGAATATGAGCCATGTTCTAAAACACTGTGATGCATTCTGCTGATAAAAGATACTGGCTAGAATTCCAGCATAAGATACAAAGAACAAGTGTGACTTACAGAATTTGGAAATCATGCTTGTTCTTTATTGGGAAGTTTATACAAATCTCAGTTTTTCACTGCCCAGTTGCTGCTATTGCATTATTTTATAAAATGTCTATATAAAGTTGATTTAATAGGTTTTGGGGGGATGTTCCCTGGGCTCCCAAGCCAGAGTCCACCTGGTACTGTGTCATTAAATAAACTGTTGAGTTCAGTCTACTGTAGGGTTGCCAAGAGTCTATTCACACTACACAATTACAGTGCTCTTATTCCACTTTAACTGCAATGGTTCCATCCTATGGAAACTTGGGGTTTGTAGTTTGGTGAGGCACTGGAGTGCTCTGGCTGAGAATTCTCCTCTCCCTAAACTCCAGCTCCCGGAATCCAATAGGACAGAATAATGATAGTTGAAGTGGAGTAAGTGCAATAATTTTATAGGGTGAATGAGATTCATCTCAGAACTATTCTGGAGATTTATCTGCCAAAGCCTGAAACCTAGAAATGTCACAGGGACAGACTCTGGAGAAATGATCAAGCATGGTACATTAAATATCAAGCACAGCACAGTGCATTAAGCATTAAGCATTCCAACAAATGAGGAATATATATGTATACGCATATTTTTCAAGGGAGCATTTTCACACTGAGATTCCTCCCCCCAAGAATTGGGTCCAGGAGGCTCTAAGTTTGAGGACAGACCTGGAAATCTGGGAAGACTAATGAACAGGAGCCATAGTGATTTGTGTATCAGACTATGACTCTGGAGACCAAGGTACAATTCCCAGCTTGGCCATGAAACCCACTGGGTGACCTTGGGCAAGTCACACTCTCTCAGCCTCAGGGGAAGGCAATGGCAACCCTCCTCTGAACAACTCTTGCCAAGAAAACCTCATGATAGGTTCTCCTTAGGGCCACCATAAGCTTTATTCCCCTTCCTTTGTTTGGGAAGAGCCTTCCTTTGAGGTCCGTGGAACAATTTCTTTGGGGTTTTGCCACTTATGAAATCAAAATTCTCTTTCCAGAACTATGAGGAGATTCGCAAGAGCCTCGAACAATGCAGTGTCGAGAAGGATATTGAATGTTTTGTGAACTTCCGCAAGACAGGCTCTCTCCCCCCAAGTAAGTGGACCTAAGTCGCATTTCTGCAGAGAATGAGAAAGTTGCTTTTTTATTATAACACCCAGAATCCCCCACCAAGCATGGCCAAATTCTAAGATTTTTAGTGCCAAAAAAAAATAAATGTTTCCAGTTGCTGAGTTTGTGAAGCTCACACATCATGGGGTGTGGTTGACTAGGAGTGTAGCCACATTGCAAAATTAAATCAGTTTGACACCACTTTAACTGTCATGACTGTCCTACGGAATCATGGGATTTGTAGTTTGGTGAGAGAGAGAGAGACCTCTCTGACAGACCACACTGAATTCCTCACCAAACTACAAATCCCATGACAGTTAAAGTGGTGTCAGACTGATTTAACTAAGCAGTGTGGCTGTACCCCATGTTTTCTATCTGTGGGTTTCCCCCCTCTTTAAATTACTTTAATACAGTCCTGGAAGCCAGTTGGCAGTGAAGCTTGGAAAGAATGAAAGACTATAACCCCCAGAATCCCCCCCAGCCAGCTTGCCAAGCGACAGTTCTTCAACTTTGCATCAGGAGGGGTCTCCTAAGCATGTGGTGCTGTAGACATTTTGCCCTGGAACTACACTCCTTGCTTTAAAAAGGAAGGGGGGAAATTGGGGAGCCAGCCAAAAACAAGTAAGCATGGCAAGATATGAAAAACTGGCGGAAAAAATGGGAAATGGCACCACGGCAGAAATAGAGCCAGTGTGGCATAGTGGTTGGAGTGTTGGACGATGACTCTGGAGACCAGGGTTCGAGCCCAGCTTGGCCATGTAAACCCACTGATGACCTTGGGCAAGTCACATGTTCTCAGCCTCAAAGGGAAGCAAAGGCAAATCCCTTCTGAACAAATCTTGCCAAGAAAACACTACAATAGGTTCACCTTTGGGTTGCTATGTTGGAAATAACTTGAAGAATCACCCACAGAAGCCTAGGACAAGCACAATTTGTCTTTTAAAGGTGAATCATTCTGTCTTTTTCTCAGCCTATTTCATGACTGAAATGCCCCCCCCGGGGAACACTTTTCTAGGGATTCAGAGGACAAAAATGGCCTCAAAACAGTCCCTGGCTTGGATCACATCTTTATTGGAATGAGTAACAAGTCAGGAATTTTAAATTCTATGATAAGACATTTCAGCGGAGTGTAATTTGATTCAAAGCAGCTGGAGAAGGTGGAAGCCAAGACATGGTGCTACAGCCATTTAATATTTCTATTTTGGTATTCCCTGTAAGATATAGAATCACTAAATTGTATTAATAATGTGGCACTTGCTTTGGCTTAGGTTTCTCCGTATGTCACGCTTACCACTATATGCAATTGTTGTAGCTCCTTTTCGACTCAATTGTTGGCCAAGGAACGAGCATCTTTTGAAACTATTCTGGACCTGATGTTTCAGTTCATTTACCAAACACAAATACTTACAGAGCTGCACCTTTCCTCCTTTCTTTTTGCAGCACCGGTGGTCTATGAAAATTATTATAACTCACAGAAGAATGCAATGCCGGGAAAAAGTCAAGCCCCAGCAGCCGGGAGGTAAGAAGGAAGACATTGTTGAAACTTAATGGATTACTTATATTTAGCGTGATTATATCTGCACTGGCTTTATGTTGGCTTACAATAAAGTCACAAAAAGTACAATATGTTTGATGTTACAGTACATATGCCATGATGTAGAACTCTGAATGCTCACAAACAAGACAGCCTGGGAACCTCAATAAATAAATAATAAATGTTACAATACATAAATATTACAATAAATACCAGATGCACAGCTTCAAAAGGTTGCGACATTGGATTCTAGGAGTTGTAGTTAAAAAAAAAAAAAGCAACTTTTCCAAGTTCTACTTTTACTCTCTAAAATAGGGTTTCTCAACTAGGGTTCCCTGGAACCGTAGAGTTTTGTGAGAGGTTGCTAGGGATTCTATGAGAGATTGTGATCAGGGAAAAAAACACACACTTTCTTTGCGTTGTAGACATAATAAGTTTTATGCAGGAATTCCCGGATATCTGAAAATTAGTTCAAGGGTTCCTCCAGGGTAAAAAGATTGAGAAAAGGTACTCTAAAAATTGGACTTCAGTAGTTGTTCTCCGTCTTTGGTCAGCTTTTAAAGAAATCAATCACAAATGTGGCTGTCTTTTTCTTCCTGTGTATTATTTTCCTGCTGTTGTTATACCGTAATATCATTGTATGTAACTGAAGTGACATCTACACTGCAGAATTAATGCAGTTTTGACTCTGCTTTAGCTGCCATGGCCCAGTGATGTGTCATTTTGGGATTTCTAGTTTTGTGAGGTTTTTTTAACCTTCTCTATCCGAGAGCTCTGGTGCCCCAACAAACTGCAAATCCCAAGATTCCATAGGATGGAGCCATGGCAATTAAAGTGGTGTCAAACTGCATTAATTCTGCAATGTGGGAGCAGCCTGTGAACCTTTTTTGGGGTACTTTTATGATGTTTAAATCTAATAAAATTAGATAATTAATAATTATTAATTAATAATTAATAATAATAATAATCTAATACAATTAGATAACAATAACAAAAACAACAGCAACAATTGTCTCATCTCTCCTTCTTCTTTGCAGGAGGCCACAGTTACCAGTTCCAGCCAGCAAACCAAGTGAGCTAAACTGGTACCTTTGTGTGAACTGAGATTTGCTGATATTTTTGCTATTTGTGGGAATCTTTCCTGCATGTGTGCCTTCCTTTTCCTTTATAACTTTTGGGACCAAATCAGATGCTACTGCATGTATTGCAACAGATGCATGGAACAATTTTGGGTGGGAGGCAGGATGAGAAGCAACAGCCGTGGCTACTTGACCCTTTATCTCCATTCACTTGTAGCTATAATTTGTTGCCTCAAGTTCAAGAAAAAATTGACACTGATTTAACAGTGTTATTTTGATTAACATTTGTTGCAACTTTAATGCATCGCTGCCTGTAATTTTAGTAATTTTAATGGGTCCCATCTCTAAGATATCTCATATGTATGTAAATATTTGAAAATCCAAAAAAATTCAAAATACAGAATACTTTTGTAATTAAATTAAATTAATTACTGTAATTTAATTAATTAATTACTGTTCTAAGCCACCTTGGGTCCTGAACCGGGAAAAAAAACAGGAAATAACAACAACAACAACAACAATATAATATAATTTCTCCACATTCAGAACTTCATTTATTCAGTTTTCTTGGGGAATCTGTGAGTGTTACAGATGGGGTGGAGGGGTATCTGTTCATGCTCATTGTTATTTGGTTTGTTACATTGCTAATTTTTTATTAACTGTGTTTTACAGTGGATCCTGAGTATTCTACTGTGGATGGTTATAGTTTGATACATCACCACTAGCCTTGAAAATGTAAGTTTTAAATATACATATTTCAGAATGGGATTTGTTTGGAGGCAGCAAACGGTGGATGGGAGTTTGCTACTTTCTTCAATTAGTTGTTTGTAAATGTTCTTGTGTGTCTCCACACTCTACTTTCTGCTCCATCTCAAAAACTGGGCAAACCTCTGGATGGTACAAAATATGGGGAGATTAATTGCAAAAGGACAACTTTGCAATAAAGTTTTTAAAGAACGGGCTGGGGTGTTGTATTGTTTTGAAGTGTTTTAAACACCTTTATCTTTTTAAATTGTATGTTATTCTTTAAACATGCAATCTCTTTTGATATTGTAATAATTTAATTCTGTTTTAATGTTTCACTTTTGTATGTTTTTAATTGTACTTTTTTAATATTGTAAGCCGCTCTGAGTCCCAGTTTTGGGAAAAGGGCAGGATACAAACAAACAACAACAACAGCTTGCAGCATCTTGACAGTAAACCTTGACAGCTCAAGATTGCAAAGCCAATCTCAAGCCCCAAATCCTTTGCTGAGATAGAATACTCCGAACCACATTGGTACCCCATCCAGGGCCAGCCCTGTTATTAGGCAAAGGAAGGCAAATGCCTCCAGGGATGCAGAGGACACCAAGGGCACTGTCCCACCTATTCCCCTCTATGGGAAAATATTGCTAAGGATTCCACACAACATAGGAGTTTATCACATGGAATGGATCCCAAGCAGAAACTGGATTTAAAGTGAAAACAACCTGCAAAAGCCGCGAGTTGTTTTTCACATGACGTTCGGGGTTATCCCGAATAGAAAGTAGAAATAACCTGCAAAAGTGGGTTGTTTTTCACACGACGTTGGCATCAAGGAGAAATGACACAACATTAATCTGAATTGAAAGTCGGCCAAACCCGCTCCTTTTTATTTTCGGGAATTTCCGAAAGTAAAAAGGAGCGGGTTTTGGCAACTTTCTGTTTGGATTAACGATGAGTTATTTCTCCTTGACGCTAACATTGTGTGAAAAACAACCCGCTTTTGCGGGTCATTTCTACTTTCTGTTCGGCTTAACCCTGGTTTCTGCATGGGATCTGTCCTTTGTGATAAACTTCCTAGCCAGGTTACTATCTCAAATTCTTTAATCGGAGATAAAGAGGATCTTTTATGCCTTATGCTCTTGGATGATGCCTTTGTTTCGTGTTGTCAGTTCTTGAAAGCAACATATCCAGTAGCTGTGGAAATTATGTTTGTCCCTGTCTCGCATTTCAGCTTAAAACCTATTAGTTAGTCTCAACTAGCATGGACCCACTTAATCTTACCAGTGGATGCATTAAATCAGTGATTCCCAAACTTTGGTCCTCCTGTTGTTTTGGATTTCAGCTCCCAGAAGCCTGACCAAACTTAATCAACAGTCAGCAATTCTGGGAGCTGGTCTAAAAGAGCTGGAGGGCCAAAGTTTGGGAACCATTGCGTTAAATCAGTGTCTACTCTTGTTAGGACTAATAACAGAATTCCATACTCTCTAACACAGTGATTCCCAAACTCTGGTCCTCCAGGTGTTTTGGACTTCATCTCCCAGAAGCCTCAGCCATTTTGGCCAGTGGTCTGGGATTCTGGGAGCTGAAGTCTAAAACACCTGGAAGGCCAGAGTTTTTGGAATCACTGCGAACATTTTACAGATGAGAACTATGTTAGCAAGCAACATCAGTGTTGTTAAGATGGCAAAGGATATTAATGAGGAAGAACAAATGAGCCTAGGAGAAGCTGCAGAAGTTTGCTTTTGCCTGAGCCTACTGGGAAGGGCAAGATTTAATCCCCCCCTCCTCTTCCTCCTGCAGAGCTGAGTGCAAACTACTTTAGCACTTTGAACAGCAACTGAAGTAAGTTGAGGACAAAGAGGGAAAGTGGGAGGAGGAGAGAGAAACTGGGACAACTTAAAAATAGCTGTAAATGTAAGATGAGACGGTATTAATTGAGATTGCCCCTGCCAAATTGGGACAGTTGGAAGGTATCATGCTTTCACTGGAACCATTAATCCTGAGCTAGCCAAAATCCAAAATACACATTGGTGATGCTTTTTATTAGGTCCACGAAAGTGCGGGGAGGAGCATTAACGGGCTCTTTTATCAGGCATAATGGTATAATGCAGGGGAAACAAAAGTGACACTGGATGCCACTACACTGTACAAATAATGCAGTTTGGCACCACTTCATGTGCTGTAGCTCTATCTTGGGGAATCCTGAGATTTGCAGTTTTACAAGGTATTTTGCCTTCTCTGCCACAGAGTGGTGGTGCCTCTCAAAACTACAAATCCCAGCATTGTGTAGATTGAGCCACGGCAGTTAAAGTGCTGTCAAACGGCATATTTCTACAGTGGAGCTGCACCCACTGTTGGAGTCAGAAAAACCTGCAAGTCTGCATCTTGTGCTTTTGGGTGTTATAGTGAGAGTGTTTTTGTGTAGGGACAAGGGTGAGTACTCACCTCTTTCTCCCCCAAAAGACACAGGTGAGGGAACAACAGAGGCATGGGTACCTTATTTTCCTGCATATAAGACTACTTTTTAACCTGCAAAATCTGTGGTTAAAGTGGGGGGGGGTCATCTTATACGCCTGGTATAAGGATAAGGAGGATAGAGGTGCTAAAACTCTATATTTTGACTGGAAAAATGGGGGGTCGTCTTATACGCCAGGTCGTCTTATACGCCAGAAAATACTAGTAAAAGAAAGCCATCAAATATTGTTCCCCGTTGTAGTCATAGTCAAACTAAGAAGCCCCTATTTTGACCAAATTTGGTGATCTTCCAGCAAGGTCCTGCGTTGCTATGTCTGGGAATAAATTTAAGCTAGCCCAATTAACTTTAGAAAATTACTTTTAAAAGGCAATTTATTCTTGGTGATAACCTCTGCCTTGTTTCAGAAGTAACTTGTGACTCACTGCAGTTTTTAGAAGGCAACTCATTAAATTACTTGTTACATTTCTCAATACTTTCTTTTACTTCCCCCATTATTCTTTGTTTAAGGGAAAGATCTTTCAATAAGAAAATGGTAGCGAACCTGAAAAATTCCACTCAAAATGTCTCTAAAGATGTTTTAGAAATCTTCTTAAGAGGTCATTTTGATTAGGAAATATTACTCATTCCACCAAAAAAGTAATGCTGTTCCTGAGATTTGTAGTTTAATGAGGTATTTAGAATTCCCTACCAGTGTATTCTGGTGCTGCCCCAAACTACACATCCCTGGATTCTATGGGATGTGACCTAAAAGTGGAATCAAAGTGCTGTAATTGTGCAGTGTGAAAGGGCTTTTCACTAAGTATTGCTCCACTTTTAACATGTTATGATTTGCTCACAATATTCATCTTTACCAACAGATCCTGGTGTTTTGTTGCCCCCAGTTATACCTCCATGAGGAAAGCAAGTAAGAAAGAAAAGCTGTGCTTCCTAATTTACTTTTTTCTTTGGCTGCAGTAATGCTCTTTTTTTTTTAAAAAAAGAGACAATTCTTGCTTAATAGCGGATATATAAAAAAGGGCAAGACATCTTGGCAACAAGCCCTACAGAGTGAAAGTTTCATTTCAAGGAAGATGCAGGTAGGAGGAATCCTTAAGCACAGGAGTTGTTGGAGGTATGTTTGGACCTCGAATTCACTACAGTGCCTCAAGCAAGTTGCTATCTCTCTACCTTGCCTACCTCACAGGGTTGTTGTGAGGACAAAATGAGATAATCCTGTTATGTGGTCCTATATATTTTGAAGGAACTTGTTGGATAGTACTGTGAAAACTAGTGCTCACCATACGAAGCTAAGGGGGAAGAGGTATGCATTGAGATGGCTTTTCTTGTTCTTTTTTTGGTAGTCTTTCTCCTAATGCTGTGGCGCTTGGAGCAGTAGGACTGCAGAAGCCTAAATTATCTTAAATAATAAGTCAAAAATATTAAAAACGGCAGGACTTGTATGTAAGTCCCTGTGAACTGATGTATGGGAACCATAGACCAATGCCAATATTCAGGGTAATTGATCTTCTGCATTTTATGTGGACTCTGAACTCTCTGGAGGTGCAGAACTCAACTTCCTGAGAATCCTTTAATGAGAAAGAGAAACTATGGGTTGCTAGTCCTCATGGTTTTGAAAGATGGAAAAATGTGTAGAAGCCAGGGTTTGACATCTAAAGAAAGCCATAGTAAGACTCCGGTGCTCTCTGTAAATTCCTCTCATTCTCTTTGGCAAGGATTACAGGGGCCTCCAGATGTTAGATTACAACTCCCAGCATTCATCTCCATTAACTGTACTGCCTAGAACTCCTGGGACTTACAGTCGAACAATATCATGAGGTCTCCATGATTCCCATCAACAAAGCCTTGAATTTATTCTCTCCTTCCTCTAATATCCCATGTCATCTCATAACCTCAGTACCCCCCTCCGTGGAGGCAAGGATCTGTGTTTAAAGTTTTATTCTCTAATAAACTGATGTGGAACCTTACAAACAGCAACTTTGTTGTTGCTGATGGGTATTAATGTAACTTACTGGTTTTCTTTTCCCCTAGTTTTCCTAGTTTTGAACTTGGTGGTTCAGCTGTAGGTAAGATTTGTAGAAAAACGTGAGGTTTTGTGTGATAAGTAATGGCATTAAGATTGCTAGAGAATGGAAGAATTAAACATATATCCCTCTCTCAAAGCTACAGGGCTGGGCAAGCAACTTCTCAGGGTCAGGAAGATGCATTAGACACTCATGCACCCAAGACCCACTCATTGTAGTCTAATTCCCCCACAGAATTTGTCCCTGCCACAATTCCCACCAAAATCTGACAGCAGGAAAGCAGCAAAGTGTCCTTCTGTACCTTATGAATACAGTTGGCCCTCTGTATCCACAGATTCTGCATCCGTGGATACAACTATCCATGTCTTGAAAGTATCCCCCTTCCCTCCAAAAAAATCCAAACAGCAAACCTTGCTTTTTGCTATTTTATTTAATGGACACCATTTTACTATGCCGTTGCATATAATGGGACTTGCGCATTCATGGATTTTGGTATCCACAGGGGTCTGCGACCATCCAGTGGATACCAGGGGCTCACTGAATTTCAAGATGTGTGGGTCAAAAAGAAAGTTTTAGGACATATTTTGCAAAAGAACTGTTCCAAGGTCCAAGTGAGAGGCTGCTGGGCAGTCTTCATGGCTAACTTTTGGTAGATCTCTGATGTCGGGAAAATGTCTCCCCTCATCTCTGGAATCAAAAGCGTTGGAATGAAGGTCACACATTGGAAACAAAAGAAGTACAATGCATTGCAATGAACTGATTCTGAATAATTGATTTTGTTGTTGTATGTTCTTGTGTAAGTTCTGATGTTACTGTAAGCTTTCAACATCATTTTACCGTGAGAAAGAAGTATATAAATATATTGATGATGATTCCCTTATTAATTTTTCCCCCTGCCCCACTTACAATTGTTTGATTTGTTTATATGACTAAATGAAAGAGCAATGGACTTACTTCCTTACTGCTAATGGTTAATAAAACACGAATCGAAAACTCCGTACAAAGCTGTGAAAATTATGTCATTGAAATGGGTAATGACTGTGTCTTAATTCAGAATATGTTATTTCAGGCATTGTTCCAAGAGCCCTTTAAAGTCTGGTATATTAGTAGCTTGTATAGTGTGTCAATGTGTAATTCATAGTTTAATAGTTGATAAAAGGCTGAGATGAGAGAACAGTGTTTTGTGGCTGAGATGACAGTTGAATGTAAGCCTGCTGGAATCAAACCAGCCACTGATCATGCTGACTAGGAGATTCTGGTTGTTGCATTCAATCCAGGGCAATTACTTTGGAGGTTATGTTATCCAAGGAAAGTTGGGGGGGACTGGGGGGTCCCCACCAACTGTGACAGTGTCTTTAAAAGTTTCGTGAAGCATCATAGATGCTTTGCAAGAGGCTGGGTAACATGAAGATTGTTTCCATCTATATCAGTCATTCCCAAACTTTGGTCCTCCAGATATTTTGAATTTCGGCTCCCAGAATCCCTGAACTTCATCCAAGTTTGCTGGGGCTTCTGGGAGCTGAAGTCCAAAACACCTGGAGGACCATAGTTTGAGAACCGTTGATCTATATCAGGGGTAGGCAACCTTTCCCCTTTAAGGGCCGAAGGACTTCAGCTCCCAGAAGCCTCAGCCATGTTGGCCAATAGTCCCCATGTTGGCCAGTAGCTCCTGGGATTCTGGGAGCTGAAGTCCCTCGGCCCTTAAAGGGGAAAGGTTGCCTACCCCTGATCTATATATTTGAAGGTAAAGGTTTTGCCTTTGACAAGATTGTCTAGTCGTCTCTGACTATAGAGGCTGGTGCTCATCTTTGTTACTAAGCTGAAGAGCCAGCATTGTCAAAGACAAATCTGTGACCACGTGGCCAGCATGATTGCACCGAATGCTGTTACCTTCCCATCAAAGTGGTACCTATTTATCTACTTGCACTTTTACATGCTTTCGAACTGCTAGCTTGGCAGAAGCTGGGACTAGTGATGGGAATTCACTCCGTCAAGTGGCGCTTGGGGCTCAAACTGCCAACTTTCCTATCTTGCAATCGTCAGCGTCAACGTCTTAATCACTAAGCCACCTCATCCCAATATATTGCATTTTAAAAATTCTCCCCAATGCCCGTTTTTAAAAAATGCCCAATACTATCAATGTAAGCATATCGTACTTATGATGAATGATGCCCCCCAACCCAATCTTCACAGCCTGGAGGCACCTTATCTGAATTTAGGCTGGGGAAGAGAAGGTTAAGGGATGGAATGCTAGCCCTGTTTAAATATTTGAAGGGATGCCATATTGAGGATAAAGGTGAAAGTAAATGTAAAGGTTTCCCCTTTGACAAGATTGTCAAGTTATTTCTGACTGTAGGGGGTGATGCTCATCTTCGTTACTAAGCCAAAGAGCCAGCACTGTCAATGACAATTCTATGGAGATTATCAGATGGGGGGAAATTGGAGAAGAGAAAGGTATACTCATGGCAAAGTTGCATGATCACGCTGAAGATTTTCAGATGACGTCGCACTTATCCAAGACTTAACCCATGAAAATCCAGAAATGCTCCAGCAACCAACCATTCACAGGACTTCTCATTCCTGGATCTTCATGGGTTAAGTCCTGGATAAGCGCGATGTGTCTGAAAATCTTCAGCGTGATCGTGCGACTTTGCCTTTTACTCTCGGCTTTTCCCTCCCCGTCTCATAATCTCCAGAGATCATGTGGCCAGCATGACTGCACCGAATGCTGTTACCTTCCCACCAAAGTGGTACCTATTTATCTACTTGCATGCTTTCGAAATGCTAGGTTGGCAGAAGCTGGGATTAGTGATGGGAGCTCACTCCGTCATGCGGCACTTGGATCTCGAACTGCCGACCTGCTGAGCTTGCAAGCATCACTGCCCTGGCTCAGTGCTAGGGAGTCATGGGAATTGTATTTTTTTTCTGAGACATTGAGCCTTCTCTGTCAGAGAGCTCTGGTGCCACAATAAACTATAGTTCCCATGATTCCCTAGCACTGAGCCAGGGCAGTGCCTCAATTTAATGTGCACTATTTCTGGCAGTCTGCAAAGGCCCTAAGTTGCTGTGTCCTTATATATACCAGTACTAATGTGAGAGAACTCCAAGTTTAATTTAAAATAAAGAAGGTTTTATTGTGAAATCAAACACAGACAAAATAGTAATTCAAACACAGCATTCAGAGTTAATGGAAACGGAGGTTTGAAAATGGGATAGCAGAAATTGAAGGTTGCAAAGGGGGTTCTATTTATCTGTCCTGAAAAGTAGACCATAGAAAATGGTGTGTGGTTCAGACGAAGTTTGAGGGAGACCCAGTGACATGGATTACTGCACACACAGGGCTAGACTTGGCACTGATATTTATACCTGATATCTAGCCTCTGGGGTTGCTTAGAATAGGGTTGCCATATTCCAGTTCCCCCATATCCCGGGCATATAATTTGTATATGATGCAAATTATTATAATTAAGCATATTATTAATTTGCCTCCTGATTATACATATTCAACACATTAATTATTGCTGGCTGGGATTTTTTTTGTTTTTTTAAGTCCCTTCAATCTGGGATTTTCCAAGTTTTCCGGAACAAATGGCAACCCAATATAAATCAATATCCGGGATATAAATAAATAGAATAATAATAATAACCCTAACTTAGAGAGGTCTTGCAATGTGACAAAGACCTGATGATCTTCCCAGGAGTTGACAATGGGATTCTGGACTGGTTGACACCTACATAACCAATAAAAGTATTGGGAACCTCTCTAGTTTTCTATCTTTCCACTGGGGAGTCTTTGGAAGATGCAATTCCCATCCCAAGCCACCAGGGGTCACTGCTGAAACCAGAACACTTAAGTCACTGGTCTTTCCCCTGCTAACTTGATACCATTGGGGACCCGTAGTGGTCATCCTCTCTCTCAATAGCGATTGGTGGAGGGAAAAGGTGACCTTAGACTACCGAGAAAAGGTAGACAAACTGCTCTATTGTGTGGAGGGGCATATTGTGAGACATTTCCACATGAGAGTTGGAAAAATTAGAAAAATTTTTGGCTCTATATGGTGCATTTACACTGTAGAAATAAAGCAATTTGACACCCCTTTAAGTGCTATAGCGCCAACCTATGGAATCCTGGGATCTGTAGTTTTGCAAGGTCCTTAGACTTCTCTGCCAAAGGGTGCTGGTGCCTCACAGAACTACAAATCCCAGGATTCTGTAAGATGGAGTTGTGATAGCTGATGTCACATTGCATTACTTCTACAGTGTAGATCAGGGGTAGGCAACCAAGGGCCGAGGGACTTCAGCTCCCAGAATCCCAGGAGCTATTGGCCAACATGGAACTATTGGCCAACATGGCTGAGGCTTCTGGGAGCTGAAGTCCCTCGGCCCTTAAAGGGGAAAGGTTGCCTACCCCTGGTGTAGATGAAGCTAGCTTTCAGTCCACCACTCTGTATATACAATAAAAAGGAAAAGTGGGGTAGAGAGATCTTGTAGCACCTTTGAGACTAACCGAAAGAAAGAAATTGGAAGCATGAGCTTTCGTAGACTTCAGTCTACTTCCTCAGATGCGTTTTGGGTATTGGAGCGGTAGGCAACCTTTCCCCTTTAAGGGCCAAGGGACTTCAGCTCCCAGAATCCCAGACTATTGGCCAACATGGCTGAGGCTTCTGGGAGCTGAAGTCCAAAATCCCTGAAAGGGCCGAGTTTGCCTATCCCCGGAGGGTCTGCACTGCAGAAATAATGCAGTTTGTCACTACTTCAACAGCCACGGCTCTGTGCGATGGAATCCTGGGATTTGTAGTTTGTTTTTGGCGCCATTGCTGTCCGACAGAGAAGGCTAAATGTCTCACAAAACTATCTGAGGAAGTGGACTTAAGTCTAGGGAGATTATCACACAGCTCCCATGCAGAAACTGGATTTAAAGTGGGGGGAAAAACCCTCAAAAGCGGGTAGTTTTTCAGACGACGGACTTTCTCACACGGGGGCCAGTTCCGCCTTTAAAGAGATAATAAAGCGCAAATAAACCATCCTGAAAATAAAGCGAAAATAGTGTTTAATTGCATAAATGAACATCAGACGCAATTAGAATATATGCGTAATAATGCAAAAAGTGAAAAATAAAATCCGCTTTTGCGTTTTATACAAAAGCGAAGGAATTCCGTATATGAAGTAGAAATGGTATCCTTGCACATGCGCAGAGGGATGCATAGTTCGTGCGCCACAGGAACCTTCCTTGCTTCATTTCCTGCGTGACGCTTCTTCTTCTTTGTGTCCCCACGTTATTCCGCCATTACAATCTTTCCTATTCTCAACAGTTGTATTTTTTTGCTTCATGAGAACGGATACACTTTTGTCTGGTGTGTTTGTCGCCCACAGAAACATGGAAAAACCGGAAAAACAAGCGAAAGGAGGATTATTGCGTGAATAAACCGAATTTGACTTTCACAGCAGTGTAAATGCGCAATGACAGTAATATCGCAAATGCATTTTCGCTAAAATCCCGAAATTAAAAAGATCTGGGATAACACCACTTTGTGACTACTTTAATGACAGGTTTTGTGCGACGTCGTGTGAAATCGTTGCGCATAATTACACGTTTTTTGGGGGGGGGGATTTGTACGAGATAAACTATAGATTCTCCCCGTGTGATAAAGCCCAATGTTTAGGGCAGGGGTAGGCAACCTTTCCCCTTTAAGGGCCGAGGGACTTCAACTCCCAGAAGCCTCAGCCATGTTGGCCAATAGTCCCATGTTGGCCAATAGCTCCTGGGATTCTGGGAGATGAAGTCCCTCGGCCCTTAAAGGGGAAAGGTTGCCTACCCCTGGTTTAGGGTGAAACCCAAACAGAAACTAATAGGCAAAAACCTGCTCCTTTTTACTTTTGGAAAATCCCCCCAAAAGTGCGGGTTTTGTCTACTTTCTGTTCGGGTTAATGTCCCATTAACCCCGTTGTGTGTGAAAAACTACCCTCTGTTTTTTAAATCCCATTTCTGCGCAGGATTTCTGCAGTTTGCCCCCTTGTGATAAACTCCTTAGAAAGCTCACGTTGCCAACGTCTTTCTTTCCGTGAGTCTCAAAGGTGCAACAAGGTTTCTCTACATCAGGGGTAGGCAACCTTTCCCCTTTAAGGGCCGAGGGACTTCAGCTCCCAGAATCCCAGGAGCTATTGGCCAACATGGGACTATTGGCCAACATGGCTGAGGCGTCTGGGAGCTGAAGTCCCTTGGCCCTTAAAGGGGAAAGGGTGCCTACCCCTGATCTTCTACATGCTGATTCCACAGACTAACGTGGCTACATCTTTGAATTCTGCAAGACTGAGGGTTATTAAAACTTACACCTTAACGGATAATGTGCATAAAAATGTATATAAAAGAGGACAAATAAAACCTCATTCCCTCACTTAGGGCCCTTACAGACTGCCAGAAATAATGCAGCTTGAGGCCACTTTAACTGCCCTGGCTCAGTGCTAGGGAATCATGGGAACTGTAGTTTTTTTCTGAGACATTGAGCCTTCTCTGTCAGAGAGCTCTGGTGCCACAATAAACTACAGTTCCCATGATTCCCTAGCACTGAGCCAGGACAGTTGAAGTGGCCTCAAGCTGCATTATTTCTGGCAGTCCGTAAAGGCCCTTAATCTTCATCTCTTCCCAGCCACCCCTACTCCCCTTTCCTGAACCCCACTTAGACCTCTGGTATTTCTCTCTCCATGTATGATTGGAGTCTGCAGAGTTTTTCACACAGGGGAAATCCCGTGAGGAAACGGGGCTTTAAATTAAACAAAACCCGCAAAAGTGGCTGTTTTTTCAGACGACGTCACTGTTAAAAGGAGGTTAATCCGCATGGAAATTAGACAAACACTGCTTCTTTTTTACTTTTGGAAGATCCCAAAAGTAAAAAGAAGCAGTGTTTGTCTTAATTTCCGTTTGGATTAACCTCCTTTTAACAGCGCTGGAGTTTATCACACGGAGAAATCCCGTTGATAAATTGCTTTCGCTTTTGCAGGTTTTTTTCTCTTTAAAGTACTTTTCTGCATGGGTCTCCCTGTGTGATAAACTCCTGTGTTGCAGAATTTTGAGCATGATCTTGCTTGCATGGGAGATTAGTGTTATGGTCCTATAGTTGCTGAGTCTCTTGTGTCTCCTTTTTTGTGGATGGGGATGTATATTGATCACT
>CM034703.1:11381599-11398850 GCA_020142125.1 Phrynosoma platyrhinos | reverse complement strand
TCTTTGGGGGATGGCAAAAAGGAGGCTCTAACTTTGCAAAAGAAGTTCTAGCAGAAATGCATGGAGTGAACTGGTGCCCTCCATGCATCTAAGGAAATAGACCAAGTCTACAAAAGTTTATGCTACAGCTTCTTTTGCACAATTAATCTCAAAGGTGCTACAAGATTCCTTTGCATAGTGAAGAACTGAAGACCAAGAACAGTGTTGTTTCCAAAAGTGGACAGAAAAGCTGCCCTCTTTATAAACATTAAGGCTCCTAGTCTCACCCAGTTTCCCCACTGTTCTTAGTCAGGATGTTCATAGATGTTCTGCTCCTGGGGAGCTCCGCACTGCCCGAGGGAGAGGATTTGGGCTTAGCTGCTTTTTTGAGGGCTGAACAGCCATTTTGTATGCTGTTATGACCCTGAGTTGTTTTGCACAGCGAAAGAGGAGCCTAACTAGCTGTTGGCTGTCCGACTAGGTGGATCCTAGTTGCCCCTTCCTTTTCATACTGGCAGGGCAAGGCTTGTTCTTTGTCTGATGAGGAGTTATTGAAAAGAGGCGTGACACCAGATTCTTGCAATTTCAGTTGGTGGTTGGGGAGTTACAGTGCTGTTGTGCAACAGGCAGAGGTGAGGCATTGACCACTTTGTGCAATTAGTTGTGCATTTGTGTGATCATCAATAATCTCTTACCATTAGCTGTATTTGCTAAGACTTCTGGAAGTGGAAGTCCAAAATATCTAGTGAGCCAAAGTTCCCCACTCCTCTTCTTTCTTGTAAACAATCCCATAGAGGTTTCTCGTAGCCTGTGTTTCCATGCTGGCCACAGTGGAACAGGCTTTCCTTCTTGCATGGAAAGGCTGGTTATTGGCCTGTTTATAGGTGAGTAGAAGAAAAAAAATGGCATCTATGAAGAAGACTGTGAGAACCAGCATAGTGTAGTGGTTTGAGCATTGGACTATGATTCTGGAGCACAGGGTTTGAATCCCAACCTCTGCATGGAAACCTACAGGGTGACCTTAGGCAAGTCACACTTTCTCACCCTCAAAGGAAAGCAAAGGCAACACACCAAATCTTGCTTAGAAAAACCCAGAATAGGTTCACTTTAGGGTCAGTATGACTTGGAAACAATTTGAAGGTACACAACAACAACAAAGAGGACTGGTGGAGGAATGATTGTGTGATCCATTTGCAATCCATATATTTGTAGCACAGTCCTATAAATATCTTCTCAGAAGTAAGTCTCACAGAGTTTAGTGGGGTTTAGTCTCAGGTAAATGAGTATAGCATCGCAATCTTAATGACTGTGGACTTAGAGCTGTTATGTTGAAACCAGGGTAGCGATTCTTACATCCAGTGGCTTCAGAAGATATTACCTTATTTTCCTGCGTATAAGACTACTTTTTTACCTGCAAAATCTGTGGCTAAAGTGGGGGGGGGGTCGTCTTATACGCCGGATATAAGGATAATGAGGATAGAGGTGCTAAAACTCTATATTTTGACTGGAAAAATGGGGGGGGTCATCTTATACGTGGGTCGTCTTATACGCCGGAAAATACGGTACATGTTTTCCAGGCTTGTCTCCCACAAACAAGATGTCAAAAAGACAAGTTGATTTAAGCAAATCATACACCTCTATTCAAAAGAATTTTTGGGGTAGAAACTTAATCATAAATTGAGCAGTATTTAAAAGCAAAGTTTATCCTAGTGTACTGCTATCCTTTTTTATGTGGCTCTGTGTATTATGCTAAAGGGTAGCCTTTTTGTTTAAACCACATTATTTAGATTTGCAAGAATTCTGTAAATGATAAACTACAAAATCTTGGGCACAGCAGCTAGATTTGATGTAGCTATTACAGGTTGAGTCTTCCTTATTCAAAATACTTGGAACCAGAAGTGTTTTGAATTTTGGATTTTTTAATTTTTTTATTTTGGCATACTTGCATATACATAATGAGATATCTTGGAGATGAGACCCAAATCAAAACATGAAATTCATTAATGTTTCATATACACTTAATAAACACAGTGTGAAAGTAATTTTATTTACAATGCTTTTAATAATTTTGTGCATGAAACAAAGTTTGTGTACACTGAGCCATCAGAAAGCAAAGGTGTCATGTGGACAGTTTTGGCTTTTGGCTTTTGGAATTCTGGATAAGGGATACTCAATTTGTAGTATTAATATTACTTGGATTGTATTACAGTTTTTCTCATTGTAGCTCAAGGTGGCTAACAATCTCACCGAAAAGCACAGAGTTAAAACCACAAGTTGTTGTTGTTCTGTGTTTCAAATTGTTTCCAACTTATGGAGACACTAAGGTGAGCCTATTGCAAAATCTCAAGTCTAAAATCACTAATTACATATATCTAAAAAATTCCAATATCTGCTATAATAAAGTAACAGCCAAATAGCTGCCGAAGACAAATGAAAGACTTGGCTTATCTCCCAAAAGGTGTATAAATAAATATATATTTTAACTGGTGCCTAAAAGACAAAAGTATGTGAGATTGGTTTGTGGGACAACCATGGTGCCACCACCAAGAAAACTCTGCCCTGTGCAGTTGGCCCAGAAGCTTCCCTGCTGCACAGCACCACTGGAAGAGCTTTGCTGGCTGAGTTTAAATCCTGGGCAAATCATTATTAGATCAAGCAGTCCTTGAAATACCTGGTCCTGAGCCTTTTAGGGTTTAAGACCTTGATACTAACACACTGCACTGCTGTATGCACTACTGTTTCTGCATCACTTCCCTACAGTGGTCAGTTATTAATATTTTGAATCTGACACTTCACTATTTCCCTTGCAGGGTGTCTGTGCCGATCAGTGCAAAGTGTCTGGCCATCATCGTTACCAGACAGTGGAAGTGAATGAAGGTGCCTTGGGAGATCTGAAGCGGCTGTTTGAAGCCCAGGCTGAGCATGTGCATCAGACATTAGCCTTGCACCTCTATACCTCTGTGCTATCCCGCCTTCAGGTGGAGTCTTACATCTATGGACTGCTCAGTAGTTCTCCCTTGCTGAAATCCCTGGGCATCCAGCAACAGACTCGAGGTGTGTGCCTTGCTTTCTCATTGTATTTCTGTTTCTGGTAGGAGTGTGCCAAACATTATGGGTGTGTCTACAGTGTAGAAATAATGCACTTTGACACCAGTTCAACTGCCATGGCTTCATCCTACAGAATCCTTGGGTTTTTAATTTTGTGAGGCACCAGCACAAAATGTTGTGAGGCACCTAAGCAATTCAGGGATCTGTAGTTTTACAAGGCTAAAGACCTTGTAAAACTACAGATCCCTGAATTGCTTAGGATGGTATCAATGTGGTATCAAACTGCATTATTTCTACAGTGTAGATATGCCCTATGTGTCATGGGCAGTATACCAGAAGCAAAAAAAAAAAAAAAAAAAAAGTTTTATGCTAAGAAACTTCAAGTGCTCTGATCTGCATACATTATGCAAATTAAACACAGTGGGAGGGGGAGAGAGCAAATGTGTTCCTCATCTGTTCAGAGATGATGTATCACAGGTAGGGAAATGTTAGGTCCATGTAGTTTACCTCTTCCACTGCACTACTCCATGTGTGTTTAGCATATGCCAGAAAGGGCACTTTAGAAAGAACACATATAACTTCTCCATGAAAAAGAGGTGGGGGGATTTCAGTTGATTTAGAAAGGCCTTATGCAATGCAGACAGAGAGGACTGTATGAGGTTAGCTTGATAGAGTGTAAAGTCCCGTGTTACACACTGAGTGGACAGTGCTGTGTGATCAACCTATTCTTTGAACTTGGTAACAGTGGTTGGCTTCTCCTTTATTCATTATACCCTACTTTTCCCCCAGTACTGGAAATCAAGGTGGCTTACAAAATAGGAAATTAGTTACAGATTTAAAATACATACAAGGATATAAATAAAAATACATAACTGCATTTTAAGGTTATAGATAAGGATACATAAATTGTTTAACTGTATTATATGATAATCTGTAGAATGACAGCTGCTTAAAAATCCACTGAAAGACACAGAAGAACAGTCAACAAGATAGCAAGCCATCCCAAGTCTGTTGCAGTCAGCTCCACAAACCCTCTTGGACTAGAAGGTGTCACTTACTGGTGGAAGTACCGGAAGAAGGGAACCATCCCAGCCTCCCTAGGAAAGCAGTTCCAAAGCCTGGGAACAGCTGTTTAGAAGGTTTTTTCCCGTGTTCCCACGAAATATGCCATGGAAGGTGATAGGACTGATGGAAGGACTTCCAGTGAAGATCCAAAGGGCCCAGGCAGGCTATTGTGGGAAGGAACAGTTCCTCAGATGCCTGGACCTGAGCCATATAAGGCTTTATAGGTCATAACCAGACTTCTCCCTCTTTTTGTTCCTTCAGGTCAAGGGAGAGGAGCAAAGAAATCATCAGTATTTTATATTTTCATTTATATCTCCAGGAGGCTAAGGCAATGGCAAGGGTTATTATTTTCAGCTGTGTGAGGGAGATCAGATTGAGAGCAACTGGCTCACAGCTATTCAGTGAAGCTTGGTAGGATATGAGCTAGGGGTTATGAGCCAGGGCCTGCTGTAACTTTACAAAGTATGACCTTTCTTTCTTGAGCTCCTACTAAATGCCCTTGGTAGTCAGTGGAAATATGTGCTTGCCATCAAACTTGCTGTTCACTCAATAGGCTAAGGGGCTCTGCAGATAGCGCAAAGCGCCATCTTGGAGCCAGGGAAGGGGAGGCGCAGCCAGACGCCCCAACCCCTTCCTGAGGACGTCAGAAGAGCACTCGCCGTTGTACACAACTGGCGTTCTGATGATGTCCTTCCGGTGCAGCATCTGGACACGTCAGCCCAGAAGAGAAGCGGAAGAGATGCATGGCCTCTCTTCGAGCACCCCTTCTGTCCACTCTGGGGTTCTAGGGTTGGCAGAAGGGTGGATTGGGGCCGCTGCGTGTGTTAGCAGCAGCCCCAATCCTATGCTTCTCGGGGCGGCCCATGGCCGCCCATCTGTAAAGCCCCTAAGATAAGGCTGTGTGTGTGTATTGCCTTCAAGTTGTCTATCAACTTGTGCCAACTCCAATGATTTCATAGAGCTTTCTTAAGCAAGAAATACTCAGGCTGCTGCCACACTGCAGAAATAAAGCAGTTTGACACCACTTTAATGTCCATTGCTCAGTGCTGTGTAATTCTGGGATTAGTAGTTTGGTGGGCACTAGAACTCTGACAGGGAAGACTAAATATCTGACAAAACTAAAAAGCCCAGAATTGCTTAGCATTGAATCATGGCAGTTAAAGTGGTGTCAAACTGCTTTATTTCTGCAATATGGCAACAGCCTCAGGGGTGATTTTTCCAGTTCCTCCTCCTGGAATAAAACCAACTGCAGTTGGTATTCATTGGTGGTCTCCCATTCAAATACTAATGAGGGTTAACCCTGCTTAGCTTCCAAGATCAGTCACCAGATTAATAATTGGTGAGGGCTCTTGTACTGGTGATGGTTGTGTTGAAGAGGGAATTTCAGCCATTGTTGTTTGCCAGGCAACCAGGTAACAAATAGCATCTGCTGAAATTTCCTCTCCAGCTTACAGTCTGCCAACCCTAGAGTGGGATCTTGTTCATGTAACAACCCTGTGTGGACACTGGGGCCAAGAGATAACAGCCTGACAGTCTTAGGCCATTTAGTGAGTGCTATAGCTGAGTGGGGTTTTGAACCCAGTACAGGAGACCCCAGCCTAAGCCTGCCACTTGGTATTCATACCTTGCTGATTCTGGGCTCTTCTAATTCTTTTCTTTTTCTCCCCTCATTCTCAGCTCTTAAACAGACCGAAGACTGTTCCTCAGACTTGGGGCCCTTGAAGGAATGCATCAGTGTTCTCTTCAGTTTTACCCGCAGGGTCGTTGAAGATCCACAGTTCCAGAGTGATGTCCTCTCATGGCTACAGAGGCTGGTGAGGAAACCCATGCAGATAATTCTGCAACAGAGGCTGGATCTTCAGTCATCCAGGAAGAAATCCATTACTAGTGCTTCTTTTATTTCTTCTCACTCTTGTTTTACCCACAGTGGTGGTAGTGATTCATTTAGTTCTAAGACATTATAGTTTCCTTATTACTAGTAGCTCCTTGAGTGACATACAGTGAAAAACAATCCAATATAAATTGAATTTAGGAGACAGCATAATGAAACAAGCAATTAGAAACAGCAATGAATTAAAAGCAGCAGAGAGTAAATGAGGTGTCATACAGATGTCTGAAAATGTCATCAAAGCATCTTGTGAATTATTGAAAACTAACAGGTTTCATTTTGGGCATAATTGATTATTGATTATTTTAAGTTCTTGTGCATCTATGGCTTTGCCATTCTCCCCCTTTAAAAATTACTTTTGAAATTTTTTCCCATCTGTTCAGGTCTCAGTCTTGCAGAGGGTTGGCTCTCCAGGGGACCATCTCTTCCTCTTAAACCACATCCTTCGTTGTCCTGCCGGTGTCAGCAAATGGGCTGTTCCATTCATTCAGGTGTGAATGTTTAATCTCCCCTATATGGTGATGTGTCTGATGTGTCTGAGACCTAATTCTTACAATTAGAGGGGTGACATTTTGGACTGCAAGTGGAGGCTCATATGATGGAATGTTTCACTTTCCATCTATATTAATATTTTCTAAAAATTAATATTCTAAAAATCCCTGCACATGAAATGTAGTATGCCAGGGAGAAAATGCAGATGTAGAGGTTTGTGATCCTGTAAACAGGCTCCCATTTATGGCTACTTCAAATATTCAAATGGTGAAACAAGTAGTAGACATACTCATTTCAGGACCATACTGTTTCAGACTCAGGATTAGCAAAACTGAATGCTTGACTGAAAGCAAAAATACATAGCAACAGAAAGAGGCAGAACATGTGCAAAAGATCATCTTCTCTTCTGAAGTGTGCTAGTTTTAACACAATGGAGGAGTTTTCTGTTGTGAGGGTGACATTAAGAGTGTGATTCCCTGTTTGCAGTCTGCAGTGACACGGTCTAGGATGGACAGTACCAGATGGTTCTTTTGTACATTTGAATTTGTGCTCTGCACTTAATTTTTATCAAGCATTCTATATGAACTTCTCAGCTGGGCTCTTATAGAAAACATCTTTCTAGTAGTCCCCTACACATAAACAATTTTATGGTGTGTGTGTATGTATCTTTAATTCTCAGACTGAAGATACTTGTGATCCCCAACTCTGATTTGATACCTCTTTGCTTACTTTCAGATTCGGGTCCTTGGTAACCCATCTGGAGTCTTTCATTTTATGCAGTCCCTTGCTTTGCTGATGTCTCCTGCCAAGTGCGTACAAATGGGTTGAGGAACAGAGGGGGCAGGCTTCATCTGCACTGCAGAAACAATCAGTTTGACACCACTTTACCTGCCATGGCTCAATGCTATGGAATTCTTGGATCAGTAGTTTTTGAGACATTTAGCCTTCTCTGTTAGAGAGCTCTGATGCTACAACAAACTACAATTCCCAGGATCTCCTAATACTGAGCTATGCAGTTAAAATGGTGTCAAACTGGATTATTTCTGCAGTGCAAATGCAGCCAGAGAAACACAGAGAACATGTGATCTGTAAGTTCTAGGAATGTTTTCCTTGAATTTGTATATAAGAAGTGATACAAAACAAACAACAGTCCTCCACAATGTGAGGGAAATGTTATAGCTCTGCACAACTGTACTGGAATTGAGCAGAACATTTGTTCCTGTTCACATTCCAGGATGCAAGGCTGGCTTTAGAGGATGGCATAGTTGCATGTATGGCAGGGCCTGGGGCTGTTCCTTGCCTTAATGTTGCTGTTTCCACCTTGTGCAGCAAAACCAACATAGCGTCTTGTGACGCCCTAAAAGCAAACAAGTCTTATTAGGTGTCAACTTTTGTGCATTACAGCCCTCATCAGTGGAATAAAAAGTCCTTTTTATTCAGGCAGGCTTTGAGGACTGAGTGCCTTTTCAGAAAGGAGGTTTCCATGGGTAGATGTTATTCTTTTGTTCCCTTTATGTGCTTCTAAATTGCTATAAAAATTAAAATCCTGAACAGCAGAGTCAGGCACCTTTGGTGATTTCCTGCCTCTGGAACAAAGTTGTGCAGTTTTCCCATTGTGGTGGTGGCAGTGGTAGGAGTTTCCAAGTGTTTTGACATTACAGGAACAAAAACTGATTGCTTCTTCCCATCTTCTCCTGGGAATGGGAAAATCTGGAATTACCATTCCTAATGAGGACACTTTTTACTTGGCTGAAGTTTTGTGTTTCAGCATAAGATAGGATTTTTAGGGCAGCTGGTATACATATACAACTTCATTCTGGAATATTAACAAAAACAAACAGAGGTTTATCTACCCCTTGTGGTGTTGCTGCCTAATTTTTCTGGCTTGTTGCATTTTGTGACCTACAGAAACCGAGCAGAGTTTATGTGCCATATGAAGCCGAGTGAGCGAAGGACCTCCTCATCATCTGAGAAGGAGTCTGGAAACTGGACTTTAGTTGATGAAGGAGGAGAAGAGGTACCTTATTAAAAGATGGCTTTTAATAGTTTGACTTCACTCTTGATGCAGACCTCTCTTAAGGGAGCAAGAAGAAAGCAGTCCAAGTGTATTTTTCCTGTTAAGTTGATACATAATTCATTTTCCTGTCAGATGGAACCATTCCTGTTAAGTTACAATATTCACCTCTAGCAAGTGAAGCTTTGTAAAGTTGGCTAAAAGAGTCCTCCTTTTTCTGTGAAAAGCACAAACTTGTTTTATGTAGACCTGGGGTAGGCAGCCTTTCCCCTTTAAGGGCCAAGGGACTTCAGCTCCCAGAATCCCAGGAGCTATTGGCCAACATGGGACTATTGGCCAACATGGCTGAGGCTTCTGGGAGCTGAAGTCCCTTGGCCCTTAAAGGGGACAGGTTGCCTACCCCTGATTGTAGATGGTAGAGACTGGCTGACTTCAGGTTTGCAAAATCTTTGCTTATATTTTACTAGAACCCTGTGGTCCTCTTGACTGAACCATGTGCAGTCAAATGGGCTGAGATGGTGCTAAATATAAAATGGTATCTCAGGGATGGAGTCAGCTTTTGGAACTAAAAATTGACTTCTTATTTACTACAGTTTATGGATTCACTGGATTGCAGAACTGCATAATGACCCAAGTTGCATATGCACTGCAGAAATAATGCAGTTTAACATTGCTGTAATTGCTTTGGCTCAGTGCCATGGAATTTTGGGATTTGTAGCTTTGTGAGCTATTTAGCAATCTGTGTCAGAGAGCTCTGGTGCCATAACAAGCTACAAATCCTAGGATTCCATAGCATTGTCAGTTAAAGTGGTGTCAATCTGCATTATTTTTGCAGTGCGGATAGAACCCCAGTGAAGGGCAGATTATTAATACATATATTTTACAGATAAGGAACACTGAGGCTGAAAGAGAAGCACAACTTTCCATGAGGACAGTCATGGAAATTTTTATACTCACAGCATTGTTTGCTGTCATTAAAAACTATGGGGAATTGGAAATTCTTTCTGACCTAGTGCAAGTTAGGAATGTACTGTTTCTAGTTACTAGTTCCCCAAGAGGAGAACAAATAATTTTATCAGTATTTGCACCTGCAGAGCCTTCTTTGAAAACTGTTTCATTTTCAAAGTAGTCTTGTGGTGGGAAAAAGCTCTCCCTGCCACTCATCTTTTTCTAGTCTTTTTAGTCACGTTGTGGGTGGCAGTAGAGTGGGTGGGAGCTCAGCAAGGACAATAGCGGCTACAGACTGACAATCTTGGCTTTGTTCCCCCCACCTGCCCCCCCCATGTGACATTGGAGTGGTGGTATGTAGAGCCAGGAACATGGGGGGTATAGCCCTTGATGATCCTGACATGGCTTCACCTACCCACCTGTACAAAATTGTTGGGGAAACCAAGTGACATGTTTGCCATGTGGAAGCTGTAGCATGCCATGATCCTAGCTCAACTCACCCCACCTAATGTCATGGTTGTGGAGAAGCCAAGTGAGGAGGATTATCCCCACCGCCTATGTTCTGACAGCTGATTCACAATGATGGAGACGTTGTGATCATGCACCGGTTACTGGAGCATAGCCCATGATCACTGTCATCACTTGGCCCACTCCACCCTCCTATCAGCCACTACAGGGACAGGAAATAGATGAGTCTGGACTGCAGGGTAGGAGTAATTCTTGAGTTCATTTGAGGACTGGGGAGAAAACGAGAATGGGGTTTGAGGAACATTCTCCTCATAATGGTTTCAGACACTAAAGAAGCCTGTTTCTTCCCCCTCCCCTTGTCTTTGAATATTCTTTTCATCCCTAGTGCATGTCTAGCAGTAAACCCTAATCACCCTTCTTCCAATTTCTCTATTAGAGCCTTGTTACCCGCTTAAACTGGCTCCAGTAGAGAATGTGGCCTGTTGCTCTGATTCTCTTTCTTCTAGGATGAAGATCCTGATACTAGTTGGATTCTTCTTCTTGAAGATGACTTGATAGCTCTTCTGTCCCAATTCCCTTTTCATGAACTGTTCCAGCATCTTCTTGGATTTGATTCTAAAGGTGAGCAGACTTCTAAAGCAGGGCTGAAGAAAGTTCAATTTGTGATTATCATGAGGCCTCTGAACGTCAGTCTCCAGCTTCTGAGGTTTGGGAATAGTTCATTTGGGGATAGTCCTGCTGTTTCGAGGGTTCAAGTGTAAGTGCTTTCGCTAATGATGTGGAATACAGGCATTCCTCAGTTAACAAAGCCTCTAACAATGAAGCTCCTTTACTCCTTCATTTCCTTTTTCCAAAGGTGGTTTATGCATCCATGTCCTCTCTCATTCTTTTCCTCTGTCCACCTGGAAGTTTATTTAGCAATATCAGCATTGAGAGGATAGTAAAGGATGGCTAGAGAAACACAAACTTTTGCTGTTGAGTTGCAGCAGTGCGTCTACAGTAAATAATGCAATAAACAAAGTTTGAGCTGGGGAAAAGTGGGATTTTAGTCTAGTCAGTGCTACTGTAGCCATATTGTCTTGCCTACAAAACCAAAGGAAAGAACAGCTACCTCCAGAATCCCTCACTGAGCATGTGAGAGCAGCAGACCAGAGACAAAAGGAATAAGTAGATCAGCCTGCCTTACTAATTCCCCCTGGCATGTTAAAAAAGCACAGGTCTATAGGTTTTGGCCACCAAAATGGAATCATAAGAAAAATGAAGGTTGATGAAAGAATTTGTCATTCGTAGATGCATTTTGGAAGAAGACTTCAAGTGGTTTCAAAGATTCAAAATATTTTTAAGTATGCCAAGCTTAGCTGATGATTTCATTCAATAAGTGTATATTGTTAGCTCTGAATAAAAAATTTGCCAAAACATGTGGAACTGCTCTTTTTTATTGTGATGTAAACATGGTGTAGTGCAGGGGTAGGCAATCTTTTCCCTTTAAGGGCTGAGGGACTTCAGCTCCCAGAAGCCTGAGCCATGTTGGCCAATAGTCCCATGTTGGCCAATAGCTCCTGGGATTCTGGAAGTTGAAGTCCCTCGGCCCTTAAAGGGGAAAGGATGCCTACCCCTGGTGTAGTGGTTTGAGTGTTAGACTTTGGGGCGTTGCAGACTGGCCTAAAAGGCCGGCCTGGGGCTGGAGTTGAGGTGGGTCAGCTGCACGCCAGCAGCCCAAACCTCAGCCCAATGCCGTCCTGATGCCGCACACCCGTATGCATGGCACACAGCATCAGGACGCCCTCCTGGCACAGCATGCAGACATGCTGCACAGAAAGGGCGCAGAAGAACCACAGCACCGGCTCTTAGGGTGGCCTTTTGTCATCCCTAAAAGGAGTGGCATTTTGCCGCTCTTTTAGGGACAGCAAAAGGGAGGATCGGGGCCATGGCATACAGTTGCTGTGGCCCTGATCCACGGCTAGCAGGGGTGGCCTAGAGCCGTCCGTCTGCATAGCCCCTATGACTCTGGAGACCAGGGTTCAAATCCTGGCTCAGCCATGGCGAATTCCCTCTGAAGAAACTTGCCAAGAAAACCCCGTGATAGATTCTCTTTAGGGTTGCAATAGGTTGGAAATGACTTGAAAGCACAGAAAATAACAACAAATGCAAAGAGCTAAAAAGCAGCTTCATTTATATACCACTTTATACTGCACTATGTAGTGTTTAAGCGGTTTGCAACTGTAAGCTCATTGCCCCCAACAAGCTGGGTACTCATTTTAGCGACCTCGGAAGGATGCAGGCCTGAGTCAAGCCTGAGCCCTGGCTAGTATTGAACTCGCAACCTTGTGGTTTATGAGTGAGTGGCTGCAGTACAGGCATTTAACCACTGCACCACCAGTTTATCACTATTGTTTTCTGTTATAGAATTAATGTTCAGGAATCCATTTGCTTTGTTAACTGAGATGCCTATATAAAGCAAGTGGTGTTGAATTACTGTGTTTCAGCAATTTAAGAGCAGGGGAAAAATGAGTGCCAAAAGAGGGGGAGTGAGAATGGAGGATAGAATTCTTTCTTCTAGCTTTTCTGGGCTAACACTGGTTAACA
Organism: Phrynosoma platyrhinos; assembly: GCA_020142125.1. NCBI lineage: Eukaryota > Metazoa > Chordata > Lepidosauria > Squamata > Phrynosomatidae > Phrynosoma > Phrynosoma platyrhinos. Next base: position 11,386,362 of record CM034703.1, on the reverse strand, counting down.
GGAACTATTCTAATGCCAGTAATTGGTTGTTAAGACTGTTGGAATATATGAGAGCAGAGTTTTCCTTTCACATAGCTGCATTTAGCTACATCTGCACTGGAGAAATAATCTGGTTTGACATCAATGTATCTGCCATGGCTCCATGCTTTGGAATTCTGGGAACTATAGTTTGCTGTGGTACCAGAGCAGATCAGCAAACCACAGTTCCCAGAATTCTGTAGCATGGAGCCATGGCAGTTAAAGTGGTGTCAAACCGGATTATTTTTCCAGTGTGGATGCAGCCAAAATCTTTTACTGAACTTGTGAATAATGTGCATGTGCAGGTGTCTATAGTCCTGAGAAAACAACCTCCCAAGAAATGATGAAGATCTTTGCATTTGCCAACTCTTTGGTGGAACTTCTTGCTGTGGGGCTGGAAACCTTTAACCGAGCCCGTTATAGGCAATTTGTGAAACGGATCGGTCGTCTTATCAGGTAAGTATTGTTGCTCGCTTGCTGCTTAAAGGAAGGGCTGGGGGGCCACAGATTTTGGATTTGTGCAAGGCTGTTCTTTTCCCACCTCCCTTGACATGTCACTCCCATTGAGGAGGAGCCATTGCTTTGTTCTAAAAAGGGAGTGGGCAACTCTTAGAGGTTGGGGGATTGCACTGATCTCGCATGGACTACATTCTCCCTGCTTGCATTTTAATTTTTTTAGCTTAACTTTAAAAAAAATGATTTTGCTGAAAATACCTCCCCAAATATCATTTGAGGCCATTTTTTTCATCCCCCCCCGGGCTATCTTAGGTCTATGAGATGCTTTTGTATAAAACAGAAGGTAAATCAGATGTAAATTTCTGGTTTCTGCAGGCTGCCCCTGTGTTTACCATCTGTACTAGAGAAGGGGCATCTGAGGACAGAGTTATAGGGCTGCCCTTCTCCCTGCTTTAGATATCCCCCGGCCATAGGGTATGGAGTGGGCAGATCCCTCTCCTAGGAGCTGCAAGGATGCACCATGGCTTGAAAATATTACAAAAAATATATAAATTCCAAAAAGCAAGGCTTGATTTTGCCATTTAAATAAGGAACACAATTTTATTTCACAATTATATATAATGGGATTTTAGTATCCACAGATTTTGGTATCCATGGGGGATCCTGGAACCAAACGCCAGTGGATACACAGTATATTCATCTTATTACTTGTACAGTCAGCTCTCCATATCCATGGATTTTTTTATCCATGGATTCAAGCATCTACGGTTTGAACATGTTTTAAAATGTATAAATTTAAAATAGCAAATCTTAATTTTACCATTTTAAATAAGGGGCACCATTTTACTATGCCATTGTATTTAATTGGACTTGAGCATTCATGGATTTTGTTATCCAATGGGGGGTGGGTGGGTCCTGGAACCAAACCCCAGCAGATACCAAGGGCCCATTGTAATCAGTCTCACCCTCCCCCCCCCCCCCCCCCCCCCCCGGGCTTCCAAACAGCATGTTGAGGGGTGAGCAATTGTTGTCCCTCCAGATATTGTTGGACTCCAGTACTCATTTCCCCTTTGGCTATTGTGGCTGGTGATGATAGAACTTACACAGTATTGGAAGGGCACAGGTGGCCTGCCCTTATGGGTGGAGCTGAAAGAGAAATTTTGGAATCTATCCTTATCAGATCACTGGTCCAGCTTGGTCAGAATTTTCTATACTGGTTGGCAACAGCAGCTCTTTAGCATTTCAGAAGTGTTTCCCCTCCCCATCTGGAGATACTGAGGTTGGATTGGGGCCATCAGTGTGTAAAACATGGGCTTTAAGTGCTACAGCTCTGGCCCTTCCCTCTAAAAGAGGCTGAGGAGACACCTCAGCACAGCTTCTAAGGAATCTAGTTGGTTCCTGAAGACCTGAAGGCAAAAACAATTAATGGGATCTTGCTGGGAAGCAGTTGCTAAGCTGTTGAAGGTGATAATAGGACTGGATTGGACTGATGATGATTTGATGATTTGGCTTTTTCTTCATTGTTTTGTTTTGTTCTTCTCTTCCTCCTCTTCCCCCAATCCCGTAGGATGACGCTTTGCTACGTGAGCGATCACTGGGCCCAGTATGTCAGCAATGCAAAAGGCTATGGCTACCCAATGCACCCTTACTCTGTGGAGAAACTGCAAGTGGAGTTCGATGAGCTCTTTCTGAGGGCTGTCTTGCATGTACTAAAAGCTAAAAGGTAGGTAATGGGAGAAAAATCAGTTCATTTGAGTTGTGCCGGAGAAGATTGCTGAGGATACCATGGATAGCCAAATAGACAAAGAAATGGGCCCTAGAACAGATCAAGCCTGAAATCTCCCTGGAAGCCAAGATGTTGTACTTTGGTCACATCATAAGAAGGAATGACTTAGTGGAAAAGACAATAATGCTTGGAAAGATGGAGGGGTGTAGAAAGAAATGAAGACAGCATACCAAATAGATAGACTCAGTCAGAGATGTCACAGGTCTGAGTTTGCAGGACCTAAGTAGTGGAGGATAAGGGGGCTTGGAGAAGTTTCATCCACAGGGTGGGTCTTCACGAGTTGGGGTCAACTTGAGGGAGTTAACAACAGCAACAACAACAAAAAACAAAACAAAACACTGTAGGTGGCTTCATTGCATTTTAATATTAACTTTTTGTATGTTCTTACTCCTCTCTTTGTATGTCCTGGTTTTAATTTTTCTAGAGCTGCTCTGAGTCTCATTTTTTGGGAAAACAGTAGAATATTGGTGGTGATGGTAGTCATGATTTCTTCTTGGGTTTTGAATCTCACCAGGCTAGGAGTGTGGCTCTTTATGTCAGAGATGCCGTATGGAACTCTGTCCAGTAATATGCTGTGGAAGCTCTTCTTCATCATGCACTGTGCAGAGAATGAGAACCTGGAGAAGTTATGTGCCACTGTGCAGCTTGAAGACTGCAAACGCCAACTCAAAGGTAAGTGTCCCATTTTTTATTGGAGAGAGGGGAAGGAATTTCAACTGGTTTACATTTGGAGTCTCAGGCTGCATGTACACTGCAGACGTAATACACTTTGACATGCTTTAACTGCCATCACTAAGTGCTATGGGATCCTGGGATTTGTAGTTTGTTGTGGCACCAGAGCTCTCTGACAGAGAATGCTAAATACCTCACAAAACTACAAATCCCAGATTTCCATAGCATTGAGCTATGGCAGTTAAAGCGATTTCAAAGTGCATTATTTCTGCAGTGCAGATGCGGCCTCAGAATCATTTTTGTGCAAGTGTCTGAGCTGGTGCTGAAGCAGGTAAGTAGCTCAGTTTGTGCTTGAACCAAGGAATTGCCCCCATAGACAGCGTTCAGCCTGCAGGCCAAATGATTCTCACCCTAGCTTATGCTGATCTCTGGGCTGGCTCAGGTTGTATGTGGGGTATTGTTTTATGACAAGAGTCTGCTTTTAGATAGCCGTTGGTTGCATCATTGTGATCCTATGAAAAATGAAAGCGAAAACCGGTTGTGTACTTCCATTCCTAATTCTTCGCCAAAAAAAGACTCCAGGATGGTCTCTCTGTTGGAAAGCAGAGAAAATAAAATCTTCTTGGCAGACTATCAGCATCTTGAGCATGAAACAGAACATATCTCCTCCTTGTCTCTGGTAGATCCAGCTCACTTGGAGAGTTTTGAGAAGTATCTCCAAGGGATGAACGGCTCTGAGGAGATCTGCCTGCTGACAACATTTGCCCAGATGGCTCAGACGAAACGAGATGATGCAGACGAGGACTTTGTCAAAGTCATTGTGTTGGAGATCTACGAGGTGAGCAAGGCACAGTTTGATGGATGTGCAGGCTTTGTGGAGGTGAGCAGAAAAGGACTTCAAGCATTGCCGTTGCAAGGCTGAGACAAGAACTGAAAAGGCCCTGATTCACATCTTGTCTCTGCTATCAATATATATAGTAAGTTTTTGCAAATTGCTGGGAGACAGATTCAGCTATCCTTAGGATGAGCTGTCCAAATGGAAATAAACTATTTAGTTTATTCACTTATATGTTTAGATATATTATTTTGTAGATGTTCAGGATCCTCAGTAAAGGGGGTGTGTGAGAGAGGTTTTTCATGTTTTTTCTTTTTCAGGTATCTTATGTCAGCCTTTCCACAAGAGAAACCTTTTCAAAGGTTGGCCGGGAACTTCTGGGAGCCATCACTGCTGTCCATACAAGCATGATTTCTGTTCTGCTAGACCGAGTCAGAGATACTATAGAAAGGGTCGGCATGGTAAGAACTGCATCACGTTGCAGCAGCTGAAGGCTGGATATTGTCATTTGACCACATATGGATTTTATTGTAAAGAAATAAAGCATTTTTTGATCTCTAACAGCTCTTCCATTCTGCAGAAATAAAGCAGTTTGAAAATTGTAACTGTCATGGCTTCATCCTGTGGAATCCTGGGATTTGTAGTTTGGTGAGGTATTCAGCCTGGACTGCCAGAAAGTTTTGGTGCCTCACCAAACTACAAAGCTCAGGATTTTGTAGGATAGAGGGCCTTTACAGACTGCCAAGAATAATGCAGCTTGAGACCACTTTAACCACCCTGGCTCAGTGCTAGGGAACCATAGGAACTGTAGTTTATTTTGGCACCAGAGCTCTCTGACAGAGAAGGCTCAATCTCTCAGAAAAAACTACAGTTCCCATGATTCCCTAGCACTGAGCCAGGACAGTTAAAGTGGTCTCAAGCTGGATTATTTCTAGCAGTTTATAAAGGCCCAGAGTCATAGAATCATAGAATCATAGAGTTGGAAGAGACCACAAG
>CM034703.1:11344155-11358653 GCA_020142125.1 Phrynosoma platyrhinos | reverse complement strand
CCCCCAGCTCTGGATTTGTAAAAAAAACAAAATCAGTTGAAAAACCTTTTTTTCCACCCAAAGATAGACTCCAGGGGTGGGCTGGCTGCAATTTTGGTTATAAACACTTTTGTCTCCTTTCTTGAGACAGCAAAATACATTTAAAAGTGACTGGAAGTGACTTCTAGGTTGTTAAAACGTTCCTCCTCCTCCTCCTCCTCCTCCTCTTCTTCTTTTTACTTTTTAAAGGTAGAGAGCATTCACACATTCAGTCATCTGACTAAAGGTTAAAGGGAAGGATTGTATGGGTATACTGATTTTCTAAGTTTGTAATTGCAACACAGTTCTTCCACATCTGTGCACTCACTTAAAAAAAAAATGTGTGTGTGTGAGAGAGAGAGAAAGAGAGAGAGAGAGAGAGAGAGAGAGAGAGAGAGAGAGAGAGGGAGAGGGAGACCCTGATTAAGAGAGAGAACGAGAGAGGACCTGTCCCAAAACCAGGGATGGTCATCTGTTGTGGGTCAAGAGGGCCATTTTGATTTTCAAAAGTGTGAAGCATCTTTCATACATCTTGATTCTGTGTTCCTGCATGACAGGGAGTTGGATTTGATGGCCCTTGTGGTTTCTTCTAACTCTGTGATTTTATGATTTTAAGTGGTAATTTCCAATTCCAGGTTATAACACAACAAAATATGAAAAAGTCAAAAAGCAGGGGGCATATTTCTACAAGACATTATATTTTCCTTTCACTTGAAGGAAACATTCAGACATTGGGAAATCATGCTCTTGAACTTCATTCCTTTTATTGTTGTTTTGCCAGCCTGTCTTCTGATTTAACTCTCAGCTTCTGCCCTCTATACCATTTATGTGCTCCCTTCCATTCCAGTTTGACCTCCCACAGTGGCTGCACAGCTCAAGGCCTTCGCTTTCTGAGCGCACCAGGCTTCTGGAATCCATCCATTTGGCCCTTAAAGCCTGTGGCTTTGCACCCGAGGAAGACATCTTGATGCCTTTTTCTATCTTCTGCAAGCATTGGACCTGCCTCCTCCAGTACCAGTTTCCTGACCACTACAGTGGCTTTCTGAGACTACTCATGCAAAGTAAGTTCCTAGTGATGTACATCTTACATAGCCAGTTTTCTGCAAATAAGAACATAATGAGTATGACCATTGTCTTCTATGGAGTCCAGAAGCAGGACATAACACCTCCTGCCTGTTTTCTCCAGCAACTAGTTTTGAAAAGCAAACATCCTTGTTTTGGTCTACAGCTCCCAGAATCTTCAGCCAGCATGGCCAGTGGTGATTTTAATTGGGGAATCCTGGAAAGTGTAGTCCAGAAAGGAACTTTTCCAAGTGCCTCATATTGGCACTATGACTAGTTGGGAAGTATAATTACTGTATGGTCCCGAAAAATGCAGAAATAGTAACCATGGACAACTTCATATTCCATGAACTCATCCAATTGTCTTTGAAAGCTATCCCAAGTTTACACTCATTAATGCTTCTTGCAGTAGCAGATTCCACAGTTTGACTAGGATTTTCTTCTAACTCTCTTGAGTCTCCCACCTCATACTTCAAGTTCTTCTCCTGGGCAGGAAGGAAAGAAGCATCTCCTTACCCACTTTTCCTGTATCAGGCACACCATATATTTGCATAAAGGCATTGCAATATTAACAGTTTTAAATTGAATTTTAAATTCATTTCCTAAGGATACCTGCTGGTTTTTGGGCTTTCAAGGCCATTGAATCAGAAGACTACATGTGGAATTTGATCTTTTCCCTCTTCCAGCAACTTTAGAGCAGCTGTAGGTTGTTTATTATTTGATATTTATTTAAATTATTTATATATTGCCTCCCAGCCCACAAGGGCTTTTGCTTGCTTACTTAAAGCAGAAACAAAAGCAGCTTTGGGATGTACTTCCCAGTAAAACATTGAATATTCTGTATAGAATCATACAGATTTTATATTGAGTTATATGCATATTAATAGTTATATTTTTGCATAATGAAATTATACTTTGCATAAGAAATAATAAGCTCTTGCTTTTCTACATATTTTTTCTTTGGTGGGGGCAGCTTGCTAGCCACCTTTAGTCTTACTGCCTTTTGAAATTTTTTCATGCTCTTTCAGGCAGATGTTTGTAACGGAATGATTCTTAGAATTTTGGGGTCACAGATCCCCCCTGAGAATCTGATGAAATCAAGGGATCCTCTCCACAGAAAAATATATTTAAACACAAATTTTGAAATAGTAACAAGGAAATCGAAGGAGGCTAAATCATTTTTGTTTATGGTTCATGGACAAGTTGAGAAACTTGGATTAAGGACACAGTCTAGAAATGTGTTCTTAAAAAGAAGGAAGAAAGGAAACTATAAACATTCTCAGGAAGGTGAATGCTCTACACAGTGGCACATTCTGCTTTTTTCTTGCCCTTGTGTGGAATTGTAGAAAATGTACAGCATTGCTTTATATTCTGGTATCTGATTTTAATTCAGGTTCCACCTCCAGATGTTTTGGAAACTCCTGTCATGGTCATGCTTTTAGGAAATGATAGTATAGCACATCTGGAGGACACTTGGTTAGAGAAAACTGTTGCAATGTAATTCTGATCTATTACTGAATAGGTTTGTCTCCTGCAGGTTCTTCAGATCAGCTTCTCAGCCCTGACTGTTGGAAGGCATCCCTTAAAGCCTTGGGTTGCACATCTGTGGCAGCTCAACAAGGTAGTGGGGATGAGGAGGCAAAAGAGAGCATCACATTGCAAGCTTCTGTGGAGCCATTTCTTTCAGCAGATCAGGTGGGTGGCTGGCATGTGGTGGGGTGCCTTTGTGTCTTCAGGAACAATTTTCAGGCTGTTCCTAAAGAGAACAGTGTATGCAAAACAGTGGAGTGTATGCAGGAAGTTAGGGTTAAAGGGTAGTAAGGGTGGAAATGCAGAGAGGTCCTTGAGTAGCCTGAATGTTGTATTTTGGGAAGCAGCAGTTGACTGTTCAAGGCACAAATATTGTATACACATCATCTGGTAATCATCCTGTCCTTGCAGTGGAGATGTGAAAGACTTCTGCTCAAGATCCTGTCCAGTATTAGCTTGATGGGATCATTAGCATATCTCAGCAACATACATCTCCAAGGACTTTGAGAGATCCTTGGAGCTGACAAATTCTTGGAAGCATGACTGCAGGTGATTTCCCAAGCTACCCCTTTCATAGTGTTTTTGCTGCAGAGACTTCTAAGCCACATATTTAAGACTCTTTGGTGCTTCAGAACTGGGCACCCCCATCTCTCATTGCCACTATTGCTGCTTTCCCAGGCAAACATGGAAACTATTGAACTGCTTATGTAAGCAGTCAACTACTATAGGATCCTGACTGTATACTATGCAGATTGATAGAAGAGAATATTGGGGCCATTTGAGCTCTAAATGGATTATGTAGCCTATTCTGAGAGGAAGATTCCCTAATGATTGTGGAATAGCAATGGTAAACATAAGATTACTCTCAAAACTTTCCTCATTTAGAATTTCATCCTCTCCCCCTGCCCTTTGTCTACCTCCCAGGTCATGGAAACAATAGAATGGCTTTCAGACTATTTCTTCAAATTGCGCTTATCTTCACGAGACTTCCAGAGCTTTGGGTTGTTTTCAAAATGGGCTCCCTACATTGCTGAAGTGAACCACTTCATGGAATACCTTGTCAACCGGCTTATTGATTCAGAAGTCATCAGCTTATCCCAAGAGCCAGTGGGCAGCCGTAGGGTTCTGGCAGGTAATGTAGACAACCTGGGTGCTGAGTGCAGTCACCATCTGTGGAATCTGATATGCTCAAAAGCCCCATTCAAGCATCTTTAGTGTAGCTAAAATAAACACATAAGAAGGGGGGAACTCTCACTGTTTTTTTTCATTCTTCTCTTCACATGGAGAGTGAACATCTAAAGAGGAGAGCCTCCACTGATCATGGTGGTTCTCAACATGATCTGTCATTGAAAAAAACAGTGCTTTTGATTTGTATGGAGAGCCTTTACAAACAGTGGAGGCTTGCTCTTCATGAGACTTTTGCTCTCATTGTGAGGAGAGTGATGAAGGGGCTTGACTCTCGCCTCTGCTTTATGTTTATTTTAACCACATTGTGAAAGCTTCAAAAAAGGTGAAGAATTTCTAAGAGCCAGACCTGGAGAAAGCTTGGAGCCCAAGAGTCTTCCAAACTCTTAAGCTCCTCTCAGAAGCTTAAGGCAAGATTTCCAGGCAGTCCCACATCTAGGCATCAACAAGGGCCAGAATGGTTTAGCTTCAGTAGAGATGTTGCATGTGGTTCCATCAATTCAGGGCTTCATTTGCCAAGGGAGTGCAGTCTCTGGGCCAGGAAAAGCTCGTTTCAGTGACATATATAAACCATAGAGATATGGGCTCTGTGCTTTGCTTGTAGAAGCTCTCAGGCACTACAGCTCAGTGGCAGAGTACATGCTTTGCACATAGGAAGTCCTGCAGATGGGAGACCACCATATCACTTTGAATACATACCTGATCTCATTTGATTTCAGATGCTAAGCAGGATCAGGCCTGATTAATACTTGGATGGGAACACCAGGGATTTTCAGGCGGGGCAGGAAAGAATCTGGCCTGAAATCTTGATGTGTTCTTTCTGCTAGTCAGAGTTGACAGTACTGAACTGGGTAGGCCAGTGATCTGATTCAGGAGAAGACAACTTCATGTGGTATTATAGTCATGAACTGAGGTTCTCTGTTGTTCTTTTGATCCAGAGAGAAATTTAGCCACCCTAGACTATAGGATTTTCAACAAAGACACGCAAGAAACCAGATCTGGGTTTAAACACTATGCATGTAACATTTATTAAGACAATCACTTAAGTATCAAGAGTTCTGGCACACACACATTCATACAACATACTTATGAAAATCCTCCACTGAATGTTCGTCAGGCATCCATGAAGGTTGGGATGACACCTTGCCGGGTAGGTGCCAACGAGTGAGGCTGGTATACCACTTCCTTTATACCTTGTTCATCTTTCTCTTAATGAAAGCATTTTTTCCTTGGTTTCCATGGTTTCAAAACATACCAGTGTCTTATCTTGTTGGTATTAAAACATCCTGGACCGTCACATCAAGTCCTTATCAGTTGATGCAGCTCAGAGTATCTAGCACACCTTGTTTGTACAAATTCCTTCTTGTTTTGCAAATTCCATCTGCTCTGGCCAAATCAGCATTCCTTTTAATTTCTCGCTTTCAATGTCCAAATCCTTCCCACATCAATGCATTGCACGCAGCTCGGAACCCACTCATTCATTACATTATAATGAGTCTTCTGTCTTTGCAAAAAATGATTGCGAGTCAGAATAGACAGTGCCAGATAAAGTGGCCTGATGGTGTGATACTATCTCAGGCAGCTCTGTATGTTTAGATTACAGTTTAATCCTAAATTTTCTACTCACATTAATTCCCATGTGGCTTCCTCTCAGGTGAAGAGGCTATGGGATCACCCAGAGACAAATGTTTGCTAATTGTGTATGCTGTATTATTGCTCTTTCTAATTAGGGGAAACAGCTGGAGACTTGGGCCCTGCAACTTGATTTCTAGGTGAACTGCTTAATCTGCTTTCAGTATTTCATTGGCATTTCTCATTCCATTTGAGCCTAATATTTATAACCCTCAGGGCTGTAAACTTACTTTCATTTTTAAAATAGTAATTGAAAGCCAGGCCAGAATATGTTCTAAAGAATTTCACTGTCTGTGTAGTGCTCTCGCTGACAAAACAACCCTGTTTATCTCTTGCTGAAAAGAGTTGATGTTTGCATTTGAAAATATGTCACTGTAATTTTCTTTTTCTCCAGCACTGCATTCTTTGCATTTAGTCATCACCAAACTCTTTAAACCTTGGATTGAAGTTATAGAGAGAGAAGATGCAAGGTAAGCAGGTACCCAATTAGTCTATTTTAGAAGACAACAGTATGTTGTTTTTGAAGAAGCCAGAAATGAATTTGTAAAGCCTTTTAAATGCATATTTGTGACAGGGCAGAAACTGAAATTCTGTGAAGTAGTCATGATGATCTATCTCATCCTTATATTTATGCAAATGCATGCTACTTACTTTCTTTCTCAGAATTCTGTGTATTTCTTAAACATATTTTTTCTCTTTCAGAGAAACAGAGAAGCAGGTGTAAATGGGTAAAATCTTCTTTGTTAACTCTTTCCCCTCCTTCTCTCTTTTAAAGCAAACAGCCTTGTTACCCATGGTTGGAGAGTGACACTCCCGTTGCTTCAGATGTGGTGCAGTTATATGCATACAGCATAGGTGTTTTGCATGAAAGTTTTAAAGGTAGGGAAAAGTCTTCATTAACAATGATTAAGATACTGCTTAAGCATATAATCTCTGTCAGCAAAACTGTTTCTTAGATGATCTCTTGGTTACAGCCTGATTATGTGGTTTTCTTTTATGCTTCAGCTAACTGAGCTTCAAAGGTGAAGAAGGCTATCCTGGGGTGCATCACTCCCAAAGCTTGGGAAAGTTTCTTTTTTCCAACTATAAATCTCAGAACCCACAGCCATGTCCCTGCTGGCTGGAATATTCTGGGAACTGTGACCTTAAAATAGCAACTTTTCTCTACTCTGGCCTCTTCCTCCTGCTTATCCCAAAGGCAAGACTTGTGCAAATTAGGTTCAGCATTTTTGCCCATCGCTGTTGAAGAAGCAGCTGCTCTCTCCCAATTTCTGACTTGCTGGTTTTTATCAAATTTATTTGACATTTTTGGGAGAACAGAAACTTTCCCCTTTCACAGTTCAACTTGTATTTAGGAAGTCTAGATGGGACTAGAATCTGGTGTTCCTTAATTATAAACGGAGATGCTCTTTGCTACCTGTGATGCTTTGTTCTTTTGTCCCTGGGTTTTAAAATATGACAGACTTCATGTGCAAAGTTTGGCAAACCATTTCAGGGAGTCCATCCCATCCCGAAGGAAAGCCAACAGTGGAACATAACTTAGGACCTTTACAGATTGCCAGAAATAATTCAGCTTGAGGCCACTTTAACAGCCCTGGCTCAGTGCTAAGGAATCATGGGAACTGTAGTTTATTGTGGCACCAGAGCTCTCTGACAGAGAAGACTCAATGTCCCAGAAAAAAATACAATTTGCATGATTCCCTAGCACTGAGCCAAGACAGTTAAAGTGGCCTCAAGCTGCATTATTTCTGGCAGTCTGTAAAGGCCCTTAGACTTGAGCCCTTAAGGCCTGCCTAACACAGAAGCTTTGTTTCCTAGCAGGGAATATCTAATCTCCTGTCTGAGGAAAATAACTTTCCTGACAATACGGAATCAAGCCCACTTGTATTGAGGCCACCATTTTGAATACTGCCTGCTAGGTTGCAAGGTCAGAATATGTTTAGTGATATATGCTGGTAGAACCTCTCATCACACAGTATGTACTTTTTTCAGTCACTACAGAAGAAGGTATCCCCATGAGTACAGTTACTGTTTCTTCCTCAGCTTTCTAACAGGATATCTGCCTATGTGGGAAAAACCAATTTAGGAGAAGGAGATGGGAAGATCTGCTCTCACATGTTCTTGCTGACTTCTCGAACTCTTTATTTTAGAAATAAGGGAGGGAGCCCTTTGGGCTCTCAGTTTTTGCTTCAATTCTTCAATCCTTGTTGTGATCCCAACCATCTTTTTATCTGTGTGTCATTTCCCTGTGCCTGTATTTCTTTCATCTCTCCTGTTTTCTTTTTGCTCTAGATAAGCTGTTACCAAGCCACCATGGGGCACTTTGGTTGCATCTGATGCACTATTGCAAGTCATGTACAGCTCCCAAAATGCCAGAGCATATTCTCTACACATTTCACAGTGAGTTTGGTTGCCTTCCCTGGAAGGAGATGCACCCAGACCGGCAACTTATGGAGGAATTCTTTAAAGTAAGAGCCAGATGCTTATTGTTGTTGTTGTTGTGATGGCTTTGCCTTAGGAGCACCATAAATTGGAAACGACTTGAAGGCCATAACAACATTAAAGTGAACCTATCACAAGATTTTCTTGACAAGATTTGTTGAGAGGGAGCACCTATGGGCATAAATGGTGGGACTGTCCAATTGTCAATTCCTTCTGGAACTTAATTATTCAAGAACATTACTCTATGTTGAAGGTTCCAGTTCCTATACCTACTAGATCTATACCTACTAGACCTACTAGGTATCCCCACCTCGGATACAAACAGCCGTACCAATGACGATCCTCTCGTGGCCCCATCGATCTGATGGTGAGGATTGTGGTGTCAGGCTTTTTAAATTTATCTTGTATTGGGATTTTAAATTGAACTTGTTTTAAACTATTATTGATTTAATATTATTTTAAGGGGGGAGGGGGGTACGTTGTATTTACTGTTTCTCTGGGACTCTATGTTTTATCTTCTGTATTTTAACCTGTAAGCCGCCCTGATTGGATTACCATTGGGCGGAGTAAAAATAAATTTTATTATTATTATTATTAATTATTATTATTATCTTTTTTAAAGAGAAAATAACACACTTTTATATAAGGACATTGTGATATCTGGCATCGTGATAGCTCAGTTGGTAGTAGGTTAAAGGTAGAAAGATGGTCACAACTATTTATGCTCTGTTTGGTGTACAAAGATGGTTTATAGCTGTTATGGAAAAATTGTCCCATAATCTCTCATTGAGTAAAGGAAAAATTAAACCAGATTCATTTTATTTAAATTGGTATCTGTTTATTTAATATGTTAGGGATGAAAACACATATGTCAATGTCCCAGAGAAATAGAAAGTAGAATGTTTTTTTAAAAAAAGAGTGGTTTGAATGAGGAGGATGAATTTGGACTGTTATGTCTTACTGTGGATTCTCTTATTAGAATTTTTTATGCCATTCATTTCTTTTATTTATTTTTGTTGTAACAATAATTTCTAGGGTGGGGATAATAGGAGAAGAGAATATTGTTATTTTTGTTTGATGTTATTCTTTTACAAATTAATAAATGAATTTTTAAAAAGTAATTTTAAAAATAGTTTGAAAAAAGGGAAAGAAAAGAATATTTGTTTGTAGGGGATTTGCCTTTGCTTTCCTCTGAGGCTGACAGAGTGTGACTTGCCCAGAGTCACCCAGTGGGGTTTCATGGCTGAGCAAGGATTTGAACCCTGGTCTCCTGATGTCCTAGTCCACCACTCAGACCACTACACTATGCTGGCTCTCCAATAAATACTTATAAGCATATGAGTAAACAAAGGTCTGGGGGTGAGGGCTGCACAAGAAGAGGAATGGCAGGATGAGAGTGACAAAATGAACAGGATGAATGAGGGTCATGATGTGATTTCCAGAGCTTGGAAATGTTACCTGATTATACTATCACTCCCCAAATCCATCAGCCACTTAAAATTTACAGAAGGTCAAAAAACAAAAATCTTTGAAGAGAAGCATGTCTCAAAATTCATATTAGGGTAATAGTAATAATAATAATAATAATTTATTTATATCCCGCCTTTAGCCAAGGCTATCAAGGTGGCTTACAATTTAAAAATACAATCCTGTACAATATAAAGGACATATCACCCCCCCCCTTAAAAATATATTAAATCCATAACAACATTAAAATTTAACTTAAAACAAAATTACAAATCTAATACAATTAGACAGAGCACTCTGATTATGTGGCCAACAAATGTGCAAGCTTTCAGGTTCTCCAGAACTTTTCATCAGACAGGATGGTAAATAAAGCCAAAAAGATATGTGGAAGGAACTAGGAGATATGTGTTGATCAAGCTATGGAGTCTGTGTTTAGTTGCAGGCTAAACATGGAATGTGGGGAAGACCTCTAAGATTGGGTAGGAGGAAGACAAGGGTGGAACAGTCCAACATGTACTGAGCATACTCAGTGGGTACAGGATGCTGACTGAATGTTGGAGAGGAAAATTTAAAAAAAATCAGGATGTTTGTGTGAGACAGAATAGTATGGTTGGACTCCTCTTCATAAGCACTACAGATTGTAGTGTTGATCCAGCACAGGCATCTTATTACTTATTTCTTTCCTAGGTGGAAAGAGGCAGTCCCAAAAGCTGTTTCATATTCCTGGGCTCAGTTTTATGTGAAGTCAACTGGGTCAGTGTCCTCTCGAGTGCCTGGAATCCTGACCCACCTTTGGAAACCCATGACATGATTGTTTGTCTCCTCTATATGGTGGTTCTGCTGGCAAAAGAGGAGCAGCTTTTAACCAAAGAGGTACATCTGAAAGGGAACAGGCCTCCCCTCACCCTGTTCCATGATTTGTAGTGCTGTTCTTACTGCTCAAATGTCCCTAGAAGTCTTTTTAGCGCAACTTTCCACATATGGAGTTATACACTGATTTGTGCAACCCTTATGTGGAATGGTAAAATTCTACAACTAAATATGCCCCAAATGTGCATCATATGTGCATAATATGCTTCACGTGTGCATGAATGCACATCCCATAAGCTGCTGCTTGCCAGAGAAGTACCACATATGCAATTCTACTTCTACAAACTTGAATGAAATGGAGATGTTCCACATCAGAGAAAAGTAATTTATGGCCTACATAAGAAACCAGCAGTATTCTGACCTTTGCCTGTAGTGGTCAGAGCTTTAGAAAGTTACTTTTTGGACAGTTAACTCCCTGAATCCTGAAGGATTAAAGATGTAGTCCAAAAAAAGGTAACTTCCCCATGTTCTGGGTGTAAGGCAGCTTCCTCTTTCCCCAGTGCTATGCTGTGTGGTTGTTGGAGCATGAATGAAATGCCTGTTCTCAACATTTGTTTAGGAGTCACCGCTGCTCAATCTCCTTGGACAGACCAGCTCCCTTCCATGGCAGCTCATCAGCATCTTGTCCTATGAAAACATCATTAGCTATTTCAACAGCCATTACCCCCCTTCCATCATCCTCGCCAAGGAACCAGCAGCCGAACTGATTGTGAAGCTCTTAAAGGCATCCGCAGGGTTTGGCGCCTCTTCTGATAGCCATGTGCATCTTGTGAGTCCACCATTTTGTTTAGCGATCTTCTTGTATAATCAGGCAGCAACTAATACAATTCTGCTTTCCTTGTTAGAACAATCATTTAAGTATCTTCTTTGAAAAAAGGTTGGATGACAGTATTTGTTTTCTGCTGAACTTCTCCTAGGACGCTACCCTCAAGTGCCGAGCCTACATTCGTCAGGTTGTCCATTTTCTCAGCATCCTGGAGCAAAGTGGGAAGATTACACTGTCAGCTCTGGAACAGGAGATGTCAAAGCTGCTAGATGATATTGTCATCTTCAACCCACCAGGTTGGCTCTGTGGGAGATTCTGATTGGAGTAATGGTGAGGAGTTGGGAAGAAGGATGATGTTTAAGAAATTCATCTGTGATGCCCAAATCTGCTCATTCTGCCTCCTTGGTAGGACTTAAAACAGGGGCCCATTTCACCCAGCCTCCCAGATAGGCTGCATTTTTCCCCAAGAAACCACAGATACCTGTGTTTTCCTCTACAGTTGCCATTTTGAGAGGGACATCATAGGAGAATGGAGGAATTGGAGGTATTATGCAGTTCTAAGATGCTTGTGGGGTTGGGGTGAGGTTATTTTAACAAGATTTCATGCATTGGAAGGGGGCTTTGTGGGTTTTTTTTAGAGCCAAAATTGCAGCAAAATTCTAAAAAACATTTCTGGGTATTTGGGGAGGCTTTGGGGGACTGGTGGTGGGGATTCAGAGGTCACAAAGGTGACATAGAGGGCCTGTGTCATGTGTATCACCACTTTAAAAGGCCAATGGATCTGCCACCAAAATGCCACACCCTTTGTACTTTTGTTCATCTCTATACCAAGGGGGGGAGGAAATGCTCACAGAATTGGTCATTCTGTATGAGAAGCTCTTGCAACATGTTGAAACAGCCTGCTGAAAAAATCGCTGGTCTCCATGAGACTGCTTGTCTTCAGAGCCAGAATGAGACAACAAGCACTTCCCCCTCTCCTAGTAAAGGTTTCTGCATAGTAAAGGTTTCTGCAGTTTGTGCAAAGCATCCCTGTTCAAAGTTAATGTCATTTCCCTTTGTGAAGCAAAGCCTAGACCAGGGGTTGGCATACCTTTTTTTTATTAAAAAAGATGCAGATAACCCATCTGATGTTTCTGGATTTTAAAAAGTCCGCACAACAAGGCAGCTGCTGTCATAGTTTATGCCATTTTACACACTTTGTTCAGTGTACATTTGTGCAAAAATTGTTCTTGGCAAGTGCAAGAATCCTCGTTGATTTTAGCAGAAGATACCTCAGGGAAGGAGAAAAATTGTGCCATTTCTTACTCATATGCATGAAAACAAGACAGATGAATATATGTCCTTACTTGACACAGGCTTGGACCATAGATACGACAAGTGCTTTTCTTAAGAAAATCCTGGGTTTAGTCCCAGGAATTTCAATATTATGCATCTTGACTAGCAAGACTGGGAAGAATTAGGAAATTCAAAGAAATTTATCATTCTTGGTCCCTGGGGAATCAGACTATTAGAGAGAGAGTATGTCCCCATATGAACCTGCCAGAGCACTAAGGAATCCATGGGAAGGCTTTCTATCAGTCTTACCACCATCTCAGGCTCACTTGCTGAGGATACGAGACCCTTTTTGGTGGCTGCTCCCACCCTATGGAATATCTGTCCTTGGGAGGCTAGGCTGGCCCTGTCCCTGCTTTCCTTTCACTGGCAAGCTGTTTTTATTTAGGCAGGCTTTTTAATATATAATCATGATAGGGTGTGTGTGTTTAGTTATGTTCTTAACTTTTGTATGTTTTTATGTTAATTTTATACTGTTTTAACTAGATGATTTTAATTATTTTTAAAAAAATTTATAGTAAAGTTTTAAAATGTTTTTATCTTGTGAGCCGCCTTGGGTCCCTTTCTGGGAGAAAGGAAGCATAGAAATGAAATGAGATGAAATGAAATAGATCAGTAGATCTGTTTTCCTCTGGGGCTTCTACAGTGGCCCTAAGCTTGATGTGGAAAGTCATCCTTCCCCTTTGCTTCCTGCCATTTCAAAGTCAACTTCTTTTCAATTTTTCTTTTGTCTCTGCTTGTTGCCGTCTCAGATGTGGACCTGCAGTTGTGCCACCTGGCCATAAGTAACCTCTTTGCAGAAGCCCTGATGCTGATGAACAGTGCCAGCATTTCCACAGCCGAGTCTCTCCGGGTCAGTTTACGAGGCTGGATTGACAGCACAGTGCATGGTCTAGGGGTCATGCCTCTCTTAACGGCTGCCTGCCAGAGTCTGGCATCAGTCCGACACATGGCAGAGACCACAGAGGCATGTGTTACAGCCTATTTTAATGAAGGTGAGGGAGACCAAAAATTGCTATTTCTTTTACTGCACAAGGTGGCCCATTGACATGTTTTTATTTAATGTCACTGTGCAAATTTTAGCATTCATAGAGTCTGTTTTATATACACATGTGTTAGATACTGGAGATAAGCTAGCAAAATGTGAATGGTAAAAGGATGCCAAGCAGATATTTCATGGGTGAAGAGGTGGCATGTCAGTGTTTTATACACTGGGATCCCCTCCCCCTTGGCATACAGAATGGACTATACAGAATTAGGTCCAGTTTCATGCACTTGTCTACATAAATAGTGCACAATGTTAATGTGAGATCATTTGTTTGGGATGCCAAGTTGAGGCTTTTTGATGTACCATGTGGCCCCATTAATAACCTTAGTATTTTGTAATATTTTTCTAATAACACCCTTCTTAGCTTCTGTAACTGAATCCATTGATTTTGACCAGTTTAAGGGAGCTATTTTAGTTTTCCAAGAATACAGTGAAACAACTGAGAGCTTGAATTTTTTCTGGATTCCCAGACCATTCATCTTAATGTTTTTTTTTTCTTTCACCACGCCTATTTCCTATGCAGATGCTCCACTCAATCAGGATTTGGGCTGGGGGCCCATTGTGGCCTCCTTGCAAGTTCCTGAACTCACATCTGAAGACTTCCTGCAGGAGTGCCTTTCCCTTGGCGGCTACCTGACTCTCTATGTCTACATGCTACAGCAACTGAATTCCGAACAGACCCTGGTCAATGAAATGAGAGTGCTGTTGATGCTTAGCAAATGGTTGGAGCAGGTGTATCCCAGGTATTGACACCTGATGGCTTGGGGGGAGAAACCAGTATTCGGGGGCAGGAGGAAGGAGATGGCATTTGTGATCCTGGCTAGTGAACCTTGGGGATATTCTTTTGTTCTGCCTTCTTAAAAATTCTCTCTGTCAATCATAGTTCCCTGCAGAGCTTGGGGAAGATATAGTGTGCCCTTGGTATCTGCTGGGGTTTGGTTTCAGGACCCACAGTGGATACCAAAATCCATGGATACTCAAATACAATGGATAGTAAAATGGTGTCCCTTATATAAAATGGCAAAAGCAAGGTTTGCTTTTGGGAATTTATATATTTTTAAAATATTTTCAAGCTGTAGATACTTAAATAATAATAACAATAATAATAATAAATTTTTATTTATAGCCCGCCCCTCTGCTCGGCAA
>CM034703.1:11331581-11344055 GCA_020142125.1 Phrynosoma platyrhinos | reverse complement strand
CAGCAATAGAACAGGCAGCAATGGACAGTAGGGCAGGCAGCAGCAGGGATACAGCATCTGTGGATGTGGAGGGCTAACTGTACTTTATTTGAATAATAACTCCCAGAAACTCTCCACCCAGTATGGCTGGAATTTGTTGTTTTAAAAAGAAATTTCCACAAACTCTCTTTCCCTCTCTCCCCCCCAACTTTTGAATTCCCCATGGCTTTGCTGTCTGGAGGATTCTGGGTGCTGTTATCCAAACACACACACACACACAAAACCAACCTTTTCCAAGCTGAGCACCTGCTTCATTATCAAACATCTTCCTGTGTTCCCAGGTGCAGCATGATAGTTACCAGATACATAGTCTTTCTGCTCTCTGTAGCTATTGTTTTATTTGAAAGCAGTTGTGGATCAGCCAGGGGTATAGCTTTGGGGAGAAGGAAAATAAGGGCAAATAAAAATTCTGCCCCTCAAAACTGAATTTTCTTCCAGTCTCCAAATTTCTAGCATTGCAAGGACTGGGATACTGAAAATCATGCACACCTTGAATACTTTGATTTGCTGCATTCTTATTCCCTTTCCTTACTCTTTTCTCTGGGTCCTTAAACTGTTATTTGTAAAAGCTCAACTGAAGTTTAAGTTACTCAATTCTAGAAATTTAGACACTGAAGGAAAATGTCATGGAGGGGATTAGAATTCTTATTTGGGGGAACAGTGTCTTCATTTTGCCCCTTCCTTTATAACTACACCCCTGAGTTCAGAGCCAAGCTGCATTTTTAGTGAATGAAATCCACTTGTTCCGTGTTCCAAGCAGATTCAGATTCCAAAGGACTGAGCATTTCTTCTGCCTCACTGTGTAAAACTGAGAGAATATTTACTAACCAGAATGTAGGCAGTAGTAAGAACATAAAGACCTTGTGCATAATAACAACAGGAGCTTCAGTTCCCAATGGATGATTGATCTCTTTCAGCTCTGATCACAAGGTGGAAAGAAGCATGCATTTATCTTAAACCTGCTTGTGGTTTTCTTAAGCCAGCAATGCATTTTATGGCCAGCTGTGAATGAGGCAAGCCGTCTCATGCTTATACTTTGCCCTGGAAATTGTGGCTTTGACCAAGCAAGGCTATTTTTGGAAGCCCTTAAAAATAACCCACTGGGGAAGTTCTCCTCAGCAGCTGAAAGCCTCTGCTTACATTGCAAAGAAGACACTGAAGGAAAGTTGCAGCGCAGGAATCTTGGAGTAGAGTAATGTTTCAAGTACCAGTAGCTAAAGGAAAGAACGATGGACCAATGAATACAACTGTTGCTCCCACGTATTTGAAAACAACTACTTGCTCAGCTGCTCAGCTCCTGCTCATGGCCATGGCTTCTCTGATTGACCCTATCCATCTGAATGCGGCCTTCCTCTTTTCCTGTTGCCCTCCACTTTTCCAAGCATTATAATTTTTTTCTAGTGTGTCCTTCCTTCTCATGATATACCCCAAATATGACAACCTCACTTTAGTCATCTTTGCTTCTAAGGAGAGTTTGGGTCTGATCTGTTCTAGGACCTATTGGTCTTTTAAGTGGCCCATGGTATTCTCAGAATTCTTCTCCAGCACCACATCTCAAATGAGTTGATTCCCATGTGCAAAAAAGGCCAAACCCAGTAAAGGCACCCTTTCATCATACATGACTATAATACTATGTTCCACTTTATCTATTGTGGCTGCATCTTATGGAATCCTGGGATTTGCAAATTAGGGAGAGATATTTAGAATTTGTAGCCAAAGAGCAATAGGGCCTCCCAAACTACAAACTCCAGGATTCTAAAGGATGCTGGAATGGCAGTTAAAGCCGAATCATAACACTATAAGTGTAATCGGAAGTGCTCCCATATGTTTCAACCTCTTCCTTACAAGCCCTAAACATCCACCAGGGGAGCATGTGATCCCTCCAGCACATACAGATGCATGTATGGGATTGTAGAGTTCTGTAGATTCTGTGGACTGCTAAAAAACCCAATAAATGGGTCCTAGAGCAGATCAAGCCTGACCTCTCCCTATAAATTGAGGCTGTCATACTTTGGACATATCGTGAGAAGACGGACTATAAAAAAGGCAATAATGCTTGGTAAAGTGGAGGGCAGTAGGAAAAGAGGAAGACCACATTCTGTTCCTAACCTATGGTCCTCTAGATGATTTGGAGCAGTTTGCTGGGGCTTCTGGGATCTGAAGTCCAAAACAAATGGAGGATCAATGGTTGGGAACCACTGAGATAGACTCAAACAACAATAGCAGCAATTCATATTGGGAGGAGATGATATGAATCATTTTGTTTTGGATGGAACAAGGTGGAGGCACATTCAGATGTTTTTAGTTAATTTATCTAAAGCCTTCATACTCAACTCTTCAGAGGTAAAGGCTGTCACAATGCTTTACACATCAAAAACAAATTGGACAAGACAATTAATACCCATTAGGCTTCCAAGCTAAAAGTCATGATACAAAAGGAAAAAAAGGAGATGGGGAGGAAGAAGGAAAGAAAGAAAATGGAAAGTTGTTTTATCCTTGTATATTGATGTTGCTTTGCACATCTTCTAAAAAGAACACACAGATTTTATGCTTTTGACAGGGGAGTCTGTTCTATTTTTTTAACAGTGCCATGTACATTTGTAATGCTATTTAAACACAGTAATAACAACATAATGGGGAATGATGCCAAGGGATGGTCACTTTCTAATTATGGCTTTTTGATATACTGTTTCTCCCCTGCATCACATGCTTTGCCATGCAAGCTCTGCGAAAGATGAGGCCAAGCTGTTCCTTTGGTGGCACAAAGTCCTGCAGCTCTGTCTCCTCCAAGTGGACCAGGAGGATGCTGTGTTGATGGAGTCAGTTGTCCGGATCTTGATGTCTCTGCAAGGCAGGCAGAACCTCCTGGCTGAAGAGAGGCTTACATCTGGGATACTTGGTGCTATTGGGCTGGGCCGGAGATCTCCTTTGTCAAACAGGTGAAAGCTCAGGAAGAAGATACCCAACTCAGGGCCTTTACAGATTACTAGAAATAATGCAGCTTGGGGCCACTTTAACTGTCCTGGCTCAGTGCTTAAGGAATCATGGGAACTGTACTTTGTTGTGGCACCAGAGCTCTCTGACAGAGAAGGTTCAATGTCCCAGAAAAAAAATACAGTTCCCATGATTCCCTAGCACTGAGCCAGGACAGTTAAAGTGGCCTCAAGCTGGATTATTTCTGGCAGTCTGTAAAGGCCCTGAGATGACTTAGAAAACCAGGGAACCTCAGGCTATGTGTGTATGTGTGTAATTGACATCTAGCAGTAATGCAAATGTAAACAAACTTTCAAAGCAAGAATTTGTCATATAGCTGTTATCAAATGACAGAGATCCAATCATTCCTCTCATGAGATCATTTCCCCCATTCCCAGGGACCTTTTCCTTCTTGTTCAGAGGATTTAATGTGATGGTGTTAAAGTTGCATTTTTGCAGTATGTGCTTTTATCCTGTCCTCCCTCTAATAAACTTAGAGCAGCATTCACAGTAATCTCTCTTTCTATCTCGTGTTATCCTTATAATGCTCCTGTGAGATAGGGGGTCATGCCAGGGGAAAAGAAGATATTAAATAATTAAGCAAGCAAGCAAGATGTAGTGAGATGGCCACAAAGTCATTCTCTCTGAGGCTGAAAATACAATCCATGACTCATGGGTTTATCCCTTATGCCAATTTGGCCTTGCAGGATTATTTCTTCAGCCTTGCAAGAATGACCATTCTCAGTAAGTGTCAACCACTCATTCACTGAACTCTGTAACTGAGTAGGGATGTAATCCATGCAGTGTATTGTAACACAGTGGACTAATAAAGTTGGACCAGAACCACATATATTTTATATGAAACGTATGAGAGAAGAGGTGTATGTTTTTTTCAGTTTGATGGAGATGGCTAAAACACAACGGTCTGATCCTTTTCTCTTTAGATTTCGTGTGGTCTCCCGGAGCCTGTCTGCATTCCTGTTGGTACAGATTCCTGTAGAGAATCAGATCCGGCTGAGGCCTGGTGTGGAGCTGCAGCTGTCTGGCAAAGCTCAGCAGGTAGATAATTTTGGTCCATCCATGTCTCCTCTATACGATTTTGAAACCAACAAGTAGAAGGGCCCAGAATTCTGCAAGAAATTTTATAGATCCTTTTAGAAGATCAGGACCCAAAAGAAGCCTGGAAACTAGATGTTGAATTGCAAGCAAAGACTGCAGTGGATGGGTAGCAATTGGACATCAGCAAAAGTGTCTTCCTTCTCCAGATTGGGGAAGGGCCTTTTCCTGAATGACAGATCCTTCCTTGTTCATGGAGAGGGACTAGATTCAGTCTCTGGCAACTCCATTGAATCACAGGTGGGAAAGTGTAGCCTTCCAAATACAGTTGAATTTCAACTTTGCCCCCCCCCCCCAGGTTAAACTGAGCAATCTCACCTGCAGTTTCTGAAAGGGTCCATCCCAGACAAAGACCTCAGTAAAAACTACGGTAAAAGTGGAATAAAAATCTTGATTCTGTCATGAACATGCTAAGAGAGTTTCAGACTTATTCTTGTCCTTGTTAAATTCATATCCCATTTGTTCGGTTCCAAGACTTTACCAATGGTGACATGCAATACTGAAAAATACAATATAACACAATGGCATGTACAAATGAGTATCAAAGTCTCTCATTCTTCTCCTTCATGAGACCTGCTTTGCACACATTCAGAGGACCAGTAAACATACAGGATGTCTCCATCTCCTCCTCCTCCTCCTGTTGAAGGTGGAAATTCTAAAAATATTCAGGGGGTGCTTTCATTAGAAAGAGAAAAATCCCCCTGCTGTCTTGTGTTAAGGTACATCTCCTTTCCTGTCCAGTTCTTTGAATCCTTCTCACCAGATACTGAGTTACTCTCAAGAGAAAGGGTTCAATAGAATTTAAAATAATTAGAAGCAAGACCATAAAAAAGTAAGGCAAGTAAAAATATTGCAGTACAGGGTATCTCTTATCCAAAATGCTTGGGACCAGATGTGTTCCATAATTGTTTTGATCTCAAAATGCAAGCAGATTCGTATGTGGAGATGGTCCTAGGCTGTAACATTAAGTATTATTTCCTAATATTAAACAGAAGGTTTCTTTGAACTTCTTTAAAAAGCAACACCTGGATCATGAATGCCACAAAGTTGAGAAAAATTACTTTGGGGACCACAACTTCCAGAATTCTGAGGGTTCTGGGGAATTCTGAGAGTTCTAATAAAAAAAAAAGCAACATTTCTGCATTCTGGAATGGTATCCTTCATTCATAAAGCAACTTGTTTTTTCTGGCTTTTATCTTGGCAGGCCTTGAATGCTCTTGACTCCCTCCTTTCCAATAAACAATACACAGAATACCAGGAACAGATCTCTCAAGCTTCCCAGTTTATCAAGGATTCTCGTCATTCTCTTCGTGATGGGAATAACCTTCTGGCCATCCTTGTCAATACTTTGTACCCAGAAGTGCATTATTTGGATGCTATACGATAGCAATAGGAGAGGGTAGGTGGCTTTGCTCCACCTCTTGTTACAATCATGGATTTATCTTTCGTTTACACTTGACAGTGATGTTGCACACGAGAGTGACTTTATTGAAGGCGTCCTACTTCATCGAAGGGGAAGGAAGAGACAGTGGAGATAGGCAAGTCTGAAAACAAGTGTTCTGCTGTAAAAGTTCCAGAAGCTGCTTGAATTTCTACCACAGGGGGAAAAAAATCTTGCTGGCCTTTTATCATAGAGTTCGATTCAATGCGAGAGTTTCTTTTCCTTTCAATGGAGCTTGCAACAAGAGACCTTCATAGTGAATCTTGCTTCAAGGCTGTAAAGCACAAAGTGGCCAATTTGCCCTGCCCAGACATTTTTGGACTACAAATCCCATCATGTACCACTGTTGGCCAGACTGCCTTGGGCATCTTGGAGTGGGGAGCTCAACCACTTTTTCAAAGCTTTTGTAAAGGAGACTTAATAAGATAGCAGAACTTGAAAAAGTTACATTTTTGGACTACAACTCCCTGAATCCCCTAGCGACTAAGGCAACGGCCATGCCAGATGGTGGATTCTTGAGCTGTAATCCAAAAACCTAACTTTCCTGGACTCAGGCTGATGATTGCTGTTATTGAAATAGTGCCATATTATGTGTGAGAGTGTGGGTTTTTTGCTGTCCTTTTCCAGTTTAATTTTGCTTTTGTGCCTTTTTTCCCCATTTTGACTGTGAAACGTGTAAGCTACATTTGTATATAATAGGAATTTTGGACCATCCTTGAACTTATGCTTTTGCATAATCTATTTCTGTCTACCTGTCACACATATTTTTGACTGTTTATTCTTAATAATGAATTCTTTGGAGTCTCTGTCACAGAGGCAAACTTTATACATGCAAGTCTGTCTTAACAGATAGAAGCTGAGTTTATTTGTTTAAGAATGTCTGGAAGGAAGAGATCTTCCATAAGTTTATCATGTGCTTCCATAAGTTTCCTTTATCATGTGTTTGGAATAAGTCATTAGTTTTCATGTTACTCTAGATTAGAGGAAGGATAAAATAAGCAAAGAACAAAGTTGTATGGATTGAATGAATCAGAAAAGAGAGCAGATATATTTTATTTCAGATGTGTAAATGTTCAAAAGAGTTTAACAAGGAACATTATCATTTGGACCATTTATTCAGGCAGAGTAGCAAGCTTTCAAGAATCACGGGATTATTTTCCCTTGGAACAGAGCTCTGTGCAACTCAAAAACTTGCTCCAGTGCCTTTAGGTTAAACAAATCATGGATTCGTTGGATTTTGGATTTATTTTCTCAATAATACAAAAAAGGGTTGAGCTTATCTCCTTCCTTCTTATTGGAAACTGACACTGCTAAGTTGTTTTTCCACACGAAAGTGATTTCTATAGAAAACAATTGGGCACTTCTGAGTAAATAGCTTTAGAATGGGACTGCCATCCTGTGGAAGGTGACCCTATATGTTCCTTTGTAGGTTGAGATAACACTCCAGAATGACCTATCTGAAAGTTAAAGCATGATGAATTACAATTATCCATTTCTTTGTTGGACCTCTAAAGCTGATTTCTGCTTTTCTCTGTTGTTGTTGTTGCCTTATTCCAGCGCATTTTTATCTTCCTTCCCTTCTGAGAAAACAAAAGCCAAGTTTATTTTAACACATACACAATGCCTTGGGCAGATGTTTCTGTTTATTCTGATATGCTGATATAGCTATTTATTTAAGTTCCACCAAAAAGAATCAAGAATGTGAAATTGTTCTGCTTTTGGATAATTCCTTGTTGGTGTTTCATTTACTCCCGTAGATTCCGGCAAACTCCAGCATTGTGTGCATATTTACGGATTTTTCTCTTGCTGTATCTTCATCTTTTTAGCTCCAGATAGCTCAAGATTTTCTATACAACTGTCCCTTTCCCAACTCATCAGCATCTTGCTCTGGCAGATAATGTTGGATGCCTTCAACTAATTATTGCAGAATTCATTGTGATAATTTATTGCTAATTGCTTGTAACTGAACATTAGGCAATAGTTTGTTGTTGAAATTTCTGAAATATTTCCTTTTCTCATCTTGCCAAATTATGAAAATTAGGTGGTTGCGGCAGGACCTTCAGAACTTGCTTTGTGGACTAAATTTTCGAGTGGGTATTTTTGGTTGCAACTTTGGTGCATTGGCAAAAACCATAATAGGTGAGTGGGATGGACTTTGTGTTTTCTACAAGTGTACCAAAAAATAGCTGCCCTTTTATTATTGTTATTTTTGAAGTGGGAGGGATGGTGGAAGCAGAAAATTCTGTGCTGCTACTTGGCTCAGTGTTAATTATTTAAAACAAAACAAACCTGTGAAAATGCAGAAAATATGTGTGCATCTGGCATAAGAGTTTTAATATAGGAAGTGCTGTTTTGGATGTGGCTTTTACAGAACATGTGTTTACAGTGGTTGTGTCTGTAAGGACCACA
This sequence comes from Phrynosoma platyrhinos, assembly GCA_020142125.1. Lineage (NCBI taxonomy): Eukaryota > Metazoa > Chordata > Lepidosauria > Squamata > Phrynosomatidae > Phrynosoma > Phrynosoma platyrhinos. Next base: position 11,336,077 of record CM034703.1, on the reverse strand, counting down.
GAAAATAAACAGTGAGAAATGCTGGACTATCCTTCTGGCACTAGCTGTGAATGGTTTGCTTTGTCCTTTGGGACATTTGCTGCAAAGGAAGGTGGGTAAACCTGAGGACAAAAAATTAGTTGCCTTTATGGCGTAGTGGTTTGAGCGTTGGAGACCAGGATTTGATTCCCCACTCAGCCATGGAAACCTATGGCTTGGGCAAGTCACACACTCTCAGCTCCAGAAAAACCCATATAGGCAAACTGTCTTAGGGTTGCCATAAGTAAGAAATGACTTAAAGGCATGCAACAAAATTAAGGGTTGATAGGCTATTTTATTTTATTTTATTTTATTTTATTTCTTTCAAAATGGGACCATTAATTTACGAATACAACACTGTAATTTATTTTAAAATAAAATCTGAACAGATGCCACACATGTCTTCTTTCAAGAAAATAAAAACCACCAAAACAAGGTCTTTTGCTTAATCAGCAGACCATACACCCTATCTATATGTTTGTTTTATTTTATATTATTTAAATACATAAATATGCTACAAAGCTTACTACAAACATACAAAAAGATATAGCCAATACTGACATAGTCATTGAAAAGAGATGATTAATGTCATACTCTTATTCACCAGCTCCAGTCTGTCATGGATTCCTTGTTCTCTACTTTATCCTCACAACTATTCGGTGAGATCATTGAGCCTGAGAATGAGACATGATCTAAAGGTACCCAACAAGATAAATTGTGTTGGTCATAGATTATGATGACAATCTTGGCAGGACTACAACTCCCAACAGCTCTATTCAGCATAGCCAGTGCTAAGGGATGATGGAAGTTACAGTCCATCAACATCTGGATGGTTGGCTGCACTTTCTGCATCCCACCAGGGGTGTCACTAGGGGGGTGCAGGGGGTGTAGACCACACAAGATAAAACCCTAAGAGGGGGTGGTGGCACCACTTCTCCCCAAACATCTGCCTTTGGGCAGAAACAGGTTATGGCGTTCATCTGTGTCCCTTTAAAACACTGGATCTCATTGGAAGAAATGGTGTGAGTCAGGCAAGGCTCAGTGGGAGGAGAAAGAGGCCTCAGGTTTTAAATTTTTAACAATTTAAATTTTTTAACAATTTTTAAAATTCTTTTAAAATTTCCTTTAAAAACATCACATCTTACCGAATTTTAACTTTAAAACCACATGAAACTATGTACAGTTGGCCTTCCACACCCACGGATTCTTTATCCATGAATTCAAACATTCACATCTTGAATATATTCAAAAAATGTATAAATTCTAAAAAGCAACCTAATTTTGCAATTTTATTTTTAGTTATTTTATTTGCATGCCACCTTTCTTCCAGAAGGGACCCAAGGTGAGTGTATGTGTGTGTGTGTATAATTTAAGACACATATAAGTATATAAATTACTTAAGGCACACCATTTAATATCCATTGTATTTAATGGGACTTGAACATCCATGGATTTTGGTATCCACAAAGGGTCCTGGACCCAAGCCCCAGCTTATACCAAGGGCCCATTGTATTCATAAATACATTTAGGCTGTGCGTATGGTGTTGTAATTTAAAGGTATAATGTTAATTTGCTAGTTGTTTATGTCACAACAGTGATATATGGGAATTAGGATTTATGAGTCACATTGGAAGGAAGACATTACTAAGCCTTCTGTATGGTGTGGGATGGGAGGAGGTCAGTGGGGGGGACACCATGAGTTATCACACCAGGTGACACCAGCGGTAGTGATACTACTGCACCCTGCTATAGTTTTGTGTTGTTAATAGTACTACATAAAAATAGCTAAGAGTTCATTGCATGCTGCACCACTCAAGGTGGTGGTCTGTAGCTTGGTCCCAGTCCTAGCACTGTGTTTCCAGAAAATAATGGAAATACAATCATAATATGGCACAAATGTGGTTACTGGTCCCTGGCACAACGGGGAGGTGGGGGAGTGCTGGTCTAATACACCAGATAGATTGAGAAGCACAACTTACAGGACTGCTACGTCACTTCATAAAATGGAGAGAGTCATATAGACCAGTGGTTCTCAAACTTTGGTCCTTCAGGTGCTTTGGACTTCAGTTTCCAGAAGCCCCAGACATCTCGGGCAATGGTCAAGGATTCTGGGATCCATGCTCCAAAACACCCAGAGGACAAAAGTCTGAGAACCATTTGCAAAGACCACAATCTTTAATCCATGCATTACTTTAGATTCTTTCAGGAAGGCTTCGGCTTATGGAGCTGATTGTGCGACTGAAGTTTTCATATGGAGATTCCTTTGTTTGTTGCCTGCCGATGAAAGCATGAACATTAATGCCAATTGGGAACAGAACTCTACTTATTCCCAGGGGACATGTTAGAAAGAAGGCATGACAGATGAATATTTAAAGGTACCATCAAGTTAAATCCCTGTTGACTCACTTACCCCCATTACTTTTATGTGCCTTTGATTTCAAGAAAAGAGAAGCTGTTCCTAACTCTTCCACAGAAGTATATACCAGACTTGGATTGAACTGTCCATAAAAAATACGGTTCTGAAAATACTCATTTCTGTTGTATAGAAGCTACTACTTGTTCACAAATTCTCACAAATTTTATAATTTTTTTCAATCTTTTTAAAGCAAAGCTTGGAAGAGTTGCTGGCCAGTAGAAAACCACTTTTGTCAAAGGGTGTATTGAGAGAGATCGAGACTTTCCAGGAAGATAGCCCTATTTTCAGTTACTTGTTTCTGTGGCTCCGATGCCTGTGCCTGTGTGTGAATCAGTTTTGGGTTTAAGTCCAAACTTCAAAGGAGAGTTATCTGAAGTAGTTGGTCTAGTTGGCAGGTTGGGTTCAGCAGCTAGAATAGGTCCCGAAATGGACCCATAAACCTGGAGACTGCATATACCACACCACTGACTTGGAAGCCACCACCTTCTACTGCTATTTCTGTTTTTAGAGCTAGGTAGAGGGTATAAGAAAGCCAGTGTGGTGTAGTGCTTTCAGTATTGGACTGCAACTCTGGAGACTAGGGTTTGATTCCCCACTAGGTCATAAAAACCCATTGGGTGTCCTTGGGCAAGTTGCATGCTCTCAGCCTCAGAGGAAGGCATTGGCAAACCTCCTTTGAACAAATCTTGTCAAGAAAACCCCATGATAGATTCGCCTTAGGGTCACCATAAGTTGGAAACATGTTGAAGGCACACAACAACAACTACAACAAAGTGGGGTATAAATCACTTAATTCAGGTTTATACCCTGTACCTAGGTTTGTTGGCCTAGCTGGGAAAGCTGAAGCTCCCTAGATGTTGGCTTGTGACCTCCATCAGTCCCAACTTCTGTTGCCAAAAGTCATGGATGATGTGAATTTATATGCAACAATATCTACAGCAGGGTGAGCAACTACGAGAGGCAATATTCCCCACCACAGGAAAAAAAAACCCTCCACTTTTTTGTCCCCAAATATCCTCCAACGCTCTCTAGGCACTAAGATCCAGGGGAGATCTTTTTTTCAGGGAAAGTCAATTCTGGTTCCAAAAAAAAAAAAAAAAGGCTTTCCTGAGCCTAAAATGGTCCAGACTTCACATGTCAAAAATGCTCCCAAACCCCACAGAATTTTAAAAAACCCCTGCTGGGTTTTGGGATCAGAAAAATAGACCTGGGGGCCATATGCAGCCCATGCCTGATGTAAAGGGTCACAGTTGTGCTTCCATAGCTAGTGTTCCTCATCAATTTCACCATCTTCTTGTACATCACAGTGGTGCTGTTAATGGGTTGTTACTCATCCAGATTGAGACGTATGGGCTGTGACCACAGACAGCTGAATTTCATGAACCATCAAAGCTGTTTCTGTCCTGAATTTTCAGAGCCCTTTGAAAAGAGCCCCGTTCCCAAGCCAGATGCATCAATTGTGCCAATGATCCTGCTGTGTTGTGATGAATGGTGTATTGCTAGCCATTCTGCCCAAGTCCCAAGGACATCCTTTATTTTTTTAGGACATGGAAAACTACACTTGTTTAGACATACGACCTCTGGATAATCCTTCTCTTTCCCAGCACCTGTCAATAATTGATTTCCCATCTGCTCTTTGTTCAGCCAGGTTGGTGATAACACATTTTACCTTTCTCAAAGAAGGCATAGCTGAGCGGAACAGCTGAAAATTGCTACCTAAATGGAGGAAGAGGAAAGCCATGGCATCACATAGGGTTGCCAAATCTCAGGACTTGGTCTGGATTCTTCAGTTTTCATGGGTCATCTCCCATGAGGGTGCAAATTTTCCAGTTTTAGGGACTCAGCTCCAAGCTTCAAGCAAGAGGAAAGCTCTGTGTGCAAGTAGAGAAAACAGCTAGTAGAGCAAGCAGCTTGCTATAGTTTCCAAGGATTAATTGATTTGTTGATGCAATTTACGAAGACTCCCCAGGGGGCTATGTATTCACTTAGTTAACTTGTTCCTTCCCTCCCAGTCACTATGATGCTAGGACTTATCCTTCACTCTGTTCTGCAGCAACCTTCT
>CM034703.1:11270879-11285846 GCA_020142125.1 Phrynosoma platyrhinos | reverse complement strand
GATCCATGCAAGGTCCTGTGTGTGCAATGGTGACGGTCCCTAGTTCAGTACCAGAACAGCTCTAGTTCAGATTGGAGCAGTTATGGAAAGAATGGCAACAGAATCTAGAATGGAACTGTTGCCACTGCAGTGATAGATCCATGGGCCAATCCTTTGTGAAGAGGAATACCCAAACAGGGTGTTCAGAAACTCTGCAAAATGTTACAGCCAGGCTACTGACTCAGGTTCATAAGGGGGCTTGTCTTTGCCTTCCTCTGAGGCAGAGAGAGTGTGATTTGATCAGGGACACCCATTGGTTTTACATGACCAATTGGGGATTCAAATGTTGGTCTCTGGAGTCATAGTCCAGTACACAAACCACTACACCACACCAGCTTCCAATTTAATAGGACTGTCTATTTAATGATTTTTAAAAAAATACCTTTTGTATTATACATTTTTAAGAGTTGTATTTTATTTCTAATTCTCCTGTGTTGGGAGAAAGGCAAGATATTTAAAGATGTAGGGCCTTTGCAGACTGCTAGAGATAATGCAAATTGAGTCCACTTTAAGGGTTAGGTTTAGGGAATCATGGGAACTGTATTTTATTGTGGCACCAGAGCTCTCTGACAGAGAAGGCTCAATGTCTCAGAAAAAAAAATTCCCATGATTCCCTAGCACTAACCCTAAAAGTGGACTCAATTTGCACTATTTCTGGCAGTCTGCAAAGGCCTGTAATTCCTTTGGACTCACCACGTCATGGATGCAAGAATCACAGGAAGCAACAGCCACCAATAATATTCTCCCTTGTCTGAGAAGACAGCCATGAGCATCCCCACCAGGACTCCATTGTAGCCATAGAGTCCTGCAGCAATGGCTGACCTGCATCAGGATACAAAATAGTCAGTCAAAGATGCATAGTGATTTATTATTTTCTTATTGTAAGAACTGAAATTGTTTGGCCAATGCATGCTGGCCGAGCTTGAAACATTACTTTTTAAAAGAACTAGAGACTTGATTTATTACCCAACAAGCCAATGCTTGTTACTGCTACTGCAGCCCATAAACATTACTCTGCTGTTGTTGTGTGCCTTCAAATAATTTCCAACTTATGGCAACCCTAACACAGCCCTATTGTGGTGTTTTCTTGGGAAGATATATAACCGGTATAGAAGTGTACTTGCTATAAGATTCTTTCAGAGAGGGTTTGCCTTTGCTTCCCTCTGAGGTTGAGACAGTATGACTTGCTCAAGGTCATACAGTCATTTCCATGGCTGAGCAGGGAATCGAAACCTGGTCTCCAGCGTCATAGTCCAATGCTCAAACCCAGGGGTAGGCAACCTTTCCCCTTTAAGGGCTGAGGGACTGCAGCTCCCAGAATCCCAGGAGCTATTGGCCAACATGGGACTATTGGCCAACATGGCTGAGGCTTCTGGGAGCTGAAGTCCCTCGGCCCTTACAGGGGAAAGGTTGCCTACCCCTGCTCAAACTACTGCACCGGGTTGGCTCTCACTGATTTACTTATTACAGAAAAGTTACTGTTACTATTGTGCTACTAAAAAATACAGGAAAATGATCACTGGCTCCCCCAAGTAGCCAATTCAGATATTGCAACTTGGAAATGCTGAGAGAAATGGAAATGATACAGTCAGCTCTCCATATCCATGGATTTTTTTTAAATCAACAGATTCAACCATCCATGGCTACAAAATATTTTAAAAATATGTAAATTCCAAAGAGCAAACCTTGATTTTGCTATTTTATATAAGAGATCATTTTTTTTTAAAAAAACTATGCATTGTATTTAATGGGACTTGAGCATCCACGGATTTTGTTATCCATGGGAGGTTCTGGAACCAAAGCTCAACAGATACCAAGCGTCCACTGAATTAGAAAGCAATTCTTTCCAGCTGCAGCACAAAAGAGCCGCTGATCTGACACTTCTCCCTCCATTGCTCAAATTGAGTCAACACTTACCCCAGGTAAAGAGTAACAGTTAACAACCCATTTTCATTCTACTGAAAAGTAATGAATTTCAGCCGTGGCTGTTACAGCTCCCCAAGTAGATCTGTTTTAGTCCATCACTGTGAAAAGTAACTGGTTACCGAATGGGCTTCTTCCTACCCCTGGTGCTGTTAACATTAAAAAACTTGATTTTCTGCCCTAGGTTAGGACAATGACTGACAATAGACAATGACTGCCCTTCCTGAATAGTTCAGAACCTGGTTGCCTACTTGTAAATGGTGAAATATCCAACATATCAGCTGATTTTCTAGCATAGTCACATGAGTGGACACCAGTGAAAACTTCCAGGCACTGAAGTAGTAGCCATTGGAGAAAAACGACACTGAGTAATAAAGGGGGAAATATGAATATGTAATCAAACTAGAGAAAATTTCTTCACCAATGAAATAGCCACTTCAGATGTGAAATAGCATATCTGGCAGATTTTGGCATTTTCTTATATTAGCCAATTTTCCAATAAGGATACTCTCATATTATTCCTCTCTCCATGGAATAATAGAATTAGCTTTTTGTTTTCAAAGTACCAATCTCATATACTGCAAAACTCAGATGTTTGGTGGAATTGAAAATGAGCTCAATTGTAACCTTCATCTGAGTACAGGAAAACAATATTAATACAGGTTGAGTCTTCCTTATCTGAAATCTTTGGGACCAGAAGTGTTTTGGATTTTTTTATTTTTTTTGGAATACCTATAATTGTATATATGTACATAATGATATATCTTGGAGATGGGACCTTATAAATATAGCCTGAAGGTAATTTTATACATAATATTTTAAAACAATTTTGTGCATGAAACAAAGTTTCTTCTTCATGGTCTCTGCAAATCACACAAATGGGTTATTCTGTGACTGCGCAGAGCCATTCGGATGGGTTCTCTTAGAGTTATTAGAAGCATTTTGGCAGTAGCTCTGCCCACTCTCCAACTGTCTTATTGTTTGGTTTCCATCCTAAACCCTCAGTTCCTTTTATCTGCCACTGTCGCATCTAGAGGAACTCTTTGGGAGGGTTGGGGTGCGGGATAAAGGAATATTTTAACTGTTGCCTTTTTAATTGTTGTACGCTGCCCCGATTGCTGAGCAGAGGGGTGGGTTATAAATAAATATTGTTATTATTATTATTATTATTATTATTATTATTATTATTATAGTCATCACACCAGCCAGTTATTTTCTCTGGCATTTTCATCAATAACTGCATATTTCATGCTGATAGCTTGAAACATTACATTCACATACAGCGTGTCTTGTGGGTCACAACAATTGAATATTGCGATATTCTCATTGTTCCCTATTGTCAGTGTTTTGTTGTGACTAGATGAGGTACTATTTCTCCTCTCCGATGTCCACTACTGTTCCAGAAATTGTTACTGGAGCTTCTCCAGTTTGATGCCATTAGGCTCTCTCTGTATGAATGGATCATCCAGACATCCTACTGCCCACTTTGTAGTGCAGACACTTGTTTCTGCCGCCCTTGCTGGTGATGCCCAACCATCTCATTGCTGAGCACAGATGGTCTATTTCACATTCTATGTCCAAGGGGACACTTAGCCCTAGATTATTTAGCATTCTAAGCTTTGTCTGTCAGTGCCATAATCTTCAAACAATGGCTTAGAGGCTTTATCAGATCATTGTCCTTTTTCCACTTGAAGGATTCTCTTCTGACACGTCCTCAAATTTGAGGGCTTTGTAAGCCCCTTTTTCCCAATTGCCAATGTCATGACCTGTGCAGCCTCATAATGTTGCAAGTTTGTTGCCCTTCGTGTTGGCTTCCATTCATCTCCTGGATCAGACAGACATTCATCTCCTGGATCCTTCTTGTTGCGGTATTTGTCTACTATTCCTTTACCGCTTGCGATAGTGAACTTCTTTCTCTACTTACTGGATAGCTTGCCATATTTTCCATTGCTAACAAACCTATGCTGTCTAGGTCAGAGGTTTTTCACTTGACCTTAGATACACCTGCTTGGTTATCACAGTTCATCAGGGTCTATCAACAGTCTGTGCAACATACGGCTTAGCTGGCAAGCCTGTTTTTTCTGCCACTGGGCATGTTCTCACCTGCATTGGCGACTGTTTCCACTTCATCTCAGTATTGGAATTTCAGCTCGACATGTAGAGTCATCATATTAGTGGGACTGTTTGTCCCTATATTGACATGCCTGGGGCTCAAACTCACAAATGGTGATTTTGTTTGAGGCAATGTGCCGTCTTATGTGGCATGGCACTCCCTCCTTCACTGACCAAAGCTTGTCAGTCTAACCCATTTGTGTGATTTGCAGAGACCATGAAGAAGGAGGACAGGATGCATACCTGTACCAATGTTTCTTCAAGTGTTCATCTGCGAATTCACACAAATCCTGCCCATCTTCACCTCAGAGTGGTGCCCTGCCTCTCCTTCAATCCTGGGCTGCTGCTTTGGCATCCATGGAACTGAGAGTTTAGGCAGGAAACCGGCCAATAAGGCAGTTGAAGAGTGGGCAAAACCGCCAAAATGCTTCTAATAACTCTAAGAAGGTTCTAAATGGCTCTGCGCAGGCGCAGAATGACCCATTTGTGTGAATTTGCAGATGATCATTCGAAGTAATATTGTTACAGGTATGCAATCTGTCCTTCTGTATACCAAACCATCAGAAAGCAAAGGTACCACTATCTTACCCACCCATGTGGAGAATTTTGGATTTTTGAGTATTTTGGATTTTGGAATTCTGTGTAAGGGATACTCAACCTGTATTTATTCATCTATACTTAGAAAGTTTAGATCTTGCCCTATATCACAAGAACTCTGTGAGGTTTACAATAAAATCAGTTTGAGCCATTTAAAATTTAAAGTAGCAAAAAATAATCAAAAATTCTCCCCTAATATTAAATAGCTGAATAATTTAAAAGTTGAATAATTAAAAAAAATTAAAACAGTCTAAAACCCTGTATGTGTACACATTAGGATGCTCTGATTTTGTTGTAAAGGCTTTAATGAAAAGCCAAGTTTTAACCTGGAATGAAACCAATAACGGCATCAACCAAGGTATTTGATGGAAGGTATTTCATCATCACCATCCTCATCATCATCAGTAACTTTCATCTGAGTACAGGTAAACAAGCATAATATTTATTTATCAGTATGCAAAGGGATCTTATAGCATCTTTGATACTAATGGAAAGAAAGAAGCTGGTAGGATGAGTTTTCATAGACCTCAGTTAACTTTCTCAGATCCATGGGGTGGAACGGAGAGTCCAGGGGCAGATTTATATATATGTGTGTGTGTGAGAGTATGACAATAGAAATGCCAAACTTTGTGAGTATTGAAATGAGGTGATAAGCTTAGTTTTGATGACGTTTGGCATTTCTATTGTCATTTTCTCACACACAGCCTGCTTATATATAAGTCAGTCCCTGGATCCTCCATTCCACCCCATGGACCTGAGGAAGTAGACAGGTCTATGAAAGTTCATGCTACCAGCTTTTTTCTATCAGTTAGCCTCAGAGGTACTACAAGATCCCTTTGCACAGTGATTCCTCAGACCAGCATGGTTATGTCTTTGAATTTATTTATCTATAATTCTGATGTTTATATCCTGCTAGGTATGCTTAGCATGGGGAAGAGAAGGTTAATTATTATTATTATTATTATTATTATTATTATTATTATTATTAAGAAGCGACATGATAGCCAAGTTTAAATATTTGAAAGGGTGTCAAAATTGAGGAAGGAGCAAGTTTCTTTTCTGCTGCTCCAGAGACTACAGAGCAATGAATTTACACTAGAGGAAAAGAGATTCCACCTCAGCATTAGGAAGAATTTATTGATGGTAAAAGCATTTAGACAGTGGAATATGCTGCCTTGGAGTTTGGTGGAGTCTCCTTCTTTGGAGGTTTATAACAGAGGCTGGATGGCTATCTGTCAGGGGTGCTTTGATGGTGTATTCCTGCATGGCAGGGGGGGGTTTGGACTGGATGGTTCTATGATTCTATAGAGATTATTGCTTGACTTTTTAAACTAGTTTACTTCTATCCAGTTTAATCTTAATTTGGGTGGCATCCTGATCTTATCAGACTTTTTTGCCACCAAATTTGCTGCCCGAATATAGCCTGGGTCCATCCCCACTTCCAGAACCGCTCCTCACAGCCATTTTCTTAAGTTGGAAAACTCCTGGATCTGAAAAGAGCTGCGAGGAGTGCTCCTGGAAGCGGGCATGTACCCCGGCTGTATTCGGGCAGTAAATTCGGTGGCAAAAAAGCCTGATAAAATCAGGATGCCACCTGAATTAAGATTAAACCACCAGTTTAAAAAGCCAAGCAATAATCTCCTATGATTCTATGATTATTCACTGCCCCACAACCAGTAGCATCAGCATCTGAGTGTTTCACAACCACACAAATCCACCCATATGAAAACAAATGAAAAACAACCCATTCCGAGACTGGGTCAGTGGAACCCATGAAATAGATAAGGTGGGTGATATGATTGTTAAAGATGGTGAACTTTTCTCCATCTTAGAAATGTCACTAATGCATACTTATTTCTGCGTTTCAGGGTAGTAGCTTAAACGTTTTGGATGGAAACTAATTTGTATTTGTGACTAGTACTTAGTAATGATTGTGACACTAGTGATATGATTGTTCCCCCCCCCTACTTTGTTGGGGTTCAGCTGCATGCGGAGAAGGAAGTTGGTTCTGCTGGCAACTGGAGCATGATGACTGATGCTTTCATCAGGTTTTGAGGTTTGGGGCAGGAGAGGTTACAGGAGCTGCATCTGCACTTCATAAATAAGGTGGTTGACACCACTTTAACTGCCATGGCTCAGTGCTACAGAATTCAGGGAGCTGTAGTTTGTTTTGGCACCAGAGATCTCTGACAGGGAAGGCTAAATGTCTGACAAATCTACAGTTCTCAAAATTCCATAGCACTGAGCCATGACTGTTAAAGCAGAGCGAAACCAGATTATTTCTGCAGCGTGGATGCATCCTCAGTTAAGTTTACCATGCACAGCAGCCCTGATTCTCCAATTTGCTGGCCCAGAAAAGAGTGGCAAAATGCTGCTCCTTTCAGAGCCGGCAAATAGGGAGCCCCAAGAGCCACTGCGCGGCTCTTCTGCATCCTTTCTGGCGCAGTGTGTCAGGACACTGCGCCGAAAGGACGTTCTGACAGTGCACGCCATGCATAATGGTGTGCGCCATCAGAACACCTTTGGGGAGTGGTTGGGGCGCCCAGTATGTGGCTGTCCTCCCGTTCCCTGCCTCCAAGATGGCGCAAAGGGCCATCTGTAGAGGCCCATAGTTGACTAATTCCAGACCCTCTCTTATAAATTTGTTTTGTGTTGGTTATAGTACAACAGATTTATTTTATATTACATTTCACTTCAGTCAGATGTTTTTCTGATTAAGGTGTGAGCTTGATTTATTGCAGGTATTTAAGTTCTTTTGGCAGCAATGTAAGCTGCTGAAAAGGTTTTGTTGATTTTTTTTGGCTCCTATCTACATTCTTTTGTAAGATAACGAATCTTACAGAAAATAAATCTTATAGAGTCATAGGTAGAAACTACCAGCACGTAGTTTCTACTGCCTTTCCTGAAAAGCAACATGTGCTGAGTTCAAGACCATTTGGTGTTCTAGCTAAAATAAAATATAATTGAGGGTTCTTTGCTACAAGTACCTGACAACTACCATTCATTTCATATTTCACTCTTAGCCTCTTATGGTAGAGTTTCAGCGCTTACAGTAATTTTATATTTAATTGTTGCAACATTTTGTCAAGATATTTAATTGATAATATTGTGCATGTGTATATACCTTCAAGTCATCTGTTGACTTGTGGTTTCATAGGGTTTTTTTTTTTTTTTAAGGCAAGGAGTACTCAGGTGGTTTTGCCAGTTCCTTCCTCTGAAATATAGTTTACAGCATCTGCTATTTGTTGGCCATCTCCCATCCAAGAACTAACCATGGTTGATCCTGGTTGGCTTCTGAGATCAGATAGGATCTGGTGTTTTTGGGGTATTCATTTGCAGACTATTGACAGTACAGTGGGACCCCCTGTGGATACTGAAATCCATGGATGTTCAAATCCCATTATATATAATGGCATAGTAAAATTGTGTCCCTTATATACAATGGCAAAAGCAAGGTTAGCTTTTTGGAATTTATATATTTTCCAAATATTTTCAAGCTGTGGATGCTTGAATTTGTGGATAAAAAATCCATGAATATAGAGGGCTGACTGTATTGCCTTGCCTTGCCTGAAATCCTATTGATAATACCAATTAAAGTACAGCCATTGAATCCATTGTTGAATAGTGAGTCAGCTTGTAGGGAAATCACATTGACTATATGCATCTACTCTAGATGTAGGCCTTGCAAATATCCTAAAGACACCAGATCCCATCTGATCTTGGAAGCTAAGCAGGACCAGCTGTGGTTAGTTCATAGATAGTAGACCACCAACAAATACCAGGTGCTGTAGGCTGTATTTCTGAAGAAGGGAATGGTAAAGCCACCTCAGAGTATTCTTTGACTAAGAAAATCCTACAAAATTAATGGGATCACAATAAGTTGACAGGCAGCTTGAAGGTACACACATACACTGTCTAGTTAGGATTAGCAACATAGTTCAATCCCATGTCTTTTTTGTAGGTTCTGTTGACTTAGTAGTCTATGTTTTGGAAGGAAGGAAGGAAGGAAGGAATGAAGGAAGGAAGGAAGGAAGGAAGGAAGGAGAAAGAAAAGAATTAAAGGATTTCAGTATTAAATAATGGTCAAACCTACCTTTCTTGGCTTAGGACAAGTGCTGTTAAAGATGAGACAATGACACCTATGCAACATGTGAGGGTCATCCAAGGACTCTGCACCAGAAATCCAACAAGCATGATCAGACCACTAAGTGGATTGCTGACAAACATGACCTGAGACACACCACGCAGGGCCCAGTCAGTGAACTGCAACAACACAGGCTTATCTGAAAGATATCCCCAGAGAAAACAAGATGTGCTAAGATGGTTTCTCCACATATGAGCATACACATGGCACACATATGCAATGTACTCTACATGTGGATGGAAGCAGGGTGACCAGACATCCTACTTTTCCAGGACATGCTCTACATTGCAACCTTCTGTCCAGGGGGAATTTCAAAATGTCCTCCATTTTGAGCATGACTAAGAAATATGAATTTATATGAATGTTTATATTTATGTTTATATATATATATATATATATATATATATATATATATATATATATATTAATTTAGATTAATGTTTTTAGCTTTTGTTTTGTAACAGCCTACAATTTCCTTGAATGTTCTACATTTTGCAATGCCTTGTCCTCCTTTGCAGTTATGACATCTGGTCACCCTGGATGGAAGTGATGATGCAGCCACGTTGCAAGCAGTTTTAAGTCTCATCAGTACTTGGAATAGACAGAGCTTGGAAAAGTTACCTTTTGGATTGCATCCCCCAGAATCCCTCAGCCAGTAAGGCCATAAGCCATGATAGCTAGGGCATTCTGGGAGTTCTAGCAAAAGTTGCTCCAAATCTAAAAAGAGCAGATAAAAAATAACAATATAAAATATACATCAAGAAAAAAAAACATTGTTAAAAGCTTCAGGGAAATACAAAGGTTTGCCTTTGAAATGTTATTTGTATTGGTAACACATGACCCTTTTTGAGGGCAGCTTTCCAAAATCTGGGCACAGTCACTCAAAATCTTTGTCTCCAGTTGCTGGACAGCAGAGACACCTGAAGAAGAGGTTTAGAAGATGCTCAGACAGACACATGTGGACCTTAAATCCTCCTCATCCTCATAATTATCATCATGTACTATAATGCACTCTATGTGGGACTGCCTTTGGAAACTATTTGGAAACTTCTGTGGGTCCAAAATGTTGTGGCCAGAATGCTCACTGGGGTCCATTCACATAGAGCATTTTCCTTGGTGTTACAGCTTCAGTGGCTACTGGTTCATTTCTGGGCACAATTCAAAGTTCTGATCATAACCTAAAAAGCCCTACACAGCTTAGGTCCAGACCGTTTGAAAGAATATATCTTCCCATACAAACCTAGAGTCCTAAGATCCTCAGGGGAGGGCTTTCTCTCATCCCCACAACCATCACAAGTTCCTTTGGTTAGGATTGTGGGAGAATTTTTTGTTCAGATTTGTAAAGAATAATTGCTTTCAGGGAGCCTTTTTATGGTGTGTGACTGTATGCTTTACAAAAACAAACTTCTGTATGCTTTTGAATGATTTTATACTGTTTATAAGTTATGGTTTTCATAATGTGATGATTTTTAATTGTGTCTTACATTTCATTGTCAGGGTTTACCCGATTGTTTTTGTGAGCCACCTTGAGTCCCACTCTGGGAGAAAGGCAGCACATAAACAGAATAAATAATAATCATCACCACCATCAATCCAAGGCAATGTACTGTACTGGCCATTATGTTCAGTTGTGCAACTGGGAAGTTTCACTCAAGATGTTTCACCGGGTAGAATCCTTGAGTATTGGCAATATGAAGCAAAAACTGGGCAACTATTTGACTGTTCAGTGAATAGGCAGTATCCAAATGTACAGAGGCAGATCAAATTCTCCTGTTTTGGAGTTCAGTCCCCGATCAGGGGTGGATCTACACTGCACATTTAGAGCAGGTTGATATTACCTGAACTGTCATGGCCCAGAATTTGTAATTTATTAAGGGAGTTAGAATTCTACACCAGAGTGCTGTAGTTCAAAGCAGTGGACCACAGCTGTCTAGCTGGGAAGTCTAGTACCTAACCTTACAACAAACCCCAGAATTCCACAGGATGGAGCTGTAAGATGGAGCCAGTACACTAATTATGGCTGGCAGCCTGTATTACAGTTATGGATTTGTATTCAGTTATACTATGATCACAGTACTATTGCAATAATTATAACTGTTCATCTTAATCTCCAAGAGCCATTTTGAGCAATGGAGGAATTATTCTGCTGGCAATTGCAACGCAGTAAGATGTTTCCAGCCCCCTCCTGCCAGTGAGAAAGACTATGACCATCAGAAACAGGACCACTGTTCAACTCCTCCTCATGCCAGATGACTGGTGGGAGGAGGCTGGAAATGTCATCCTGCTGTGCCCCAACTGACAACATAACAGACCCCATCGCTCAGAGTGGCTGCTGGCTGTTAAAGTTGGTTTGGAGAGACTATTTAGTTATGTGTTTGTAACTAGGGACTCATCTACACTGGTTGGAATACTCCAGGAGTATTCTGACCCTGGAGCTGCTCCTGGATTTCCCCCATTACCTCCGTACTCTGGAGCACAGCGGGTGGCTGTCTAGACACTACTGTTGTCTTCCTTTTCCATCTGAGATTAGATGCACAATGAGGGCATCTCATTGTGACCTTAGAGGGAGTGATCCAGAGGAGCTGGCAGTGGGCAACACAGTGGGGATGTGTGAGTATACAGCTGCCTGGCATCACTGTGAAGTGCTCCAGATTTTGCTGCAAAATCTAGAGCATAAAGTGAGTTATTTTGTACTGGTTTAAGAGAGGAAAAGGGTAGATCCTGTGCAAAACTGTCCATCTGCTATGAAAACAGTCTGCACTTGAATCAAAGATTTGGCCTGCATTGTGGGACCTATCACCATGAGGATGCAGGTAAACTGAGTTAATGGGCCCATGCGGACATGCCCTAAGTTGGCTATGTGGAATTTGGCCTACATTTTTTTTTTAAAAAAATATGTTTATGAACTGGGATGCTTGCCAGTTTCTGTAATTCCTGCAACATCTGGCAAGGCTCTTAGCATAGACAGGGAGTTGTAAAATATGACACATTTTTATTATCGTTTGTAAAAACATTGTGCTGTTGGCAGGTTGACTGAGCAGTGCAACAGCAGCTTTAAAAAGTTCATGCTTTAAAAAGAGAAGGGCTTATCTATGTTGGTTACATCTAAAATGGCAGATGGTATGAGCATCTTCATCCAGCTTGTGATGGGATTGCAATATACACACCTTCCCTTCTCCTTGTATATCATTTAAACTGTGCACTGGAATTCAGACAAGATAAATACATGCCTTGGAACTGGGACAGAGAGGACAAAAGAAAGATACCCAGGAATAAATATTTTGTGATATGTTTATTGTTGTGTGCCATCAAGACATTTCCAAACTATAGCAATCTTAAAGGGAATCTGTCATAGGATTTTCTTTACATTATGTGCAGGGGGTTTGCCATTGCCTTCCTCCAAGGCTGAGAGATTGTGACTTGCCCATAGTCACCTGGTAGGCTTCTATGGCTGAGCAGTGATTTGAATCCCGATCTCCCAGAGTCCTACTCCAACACACAAACCACTACACCACACTGGCTTTGATATATTTATGTGATAAAATAAAGGCCAACTTCAAACTTAGCACCAGGACTGGCTATGAAAGCAGAAGCACATTGGGGTCCGAAAGGAAGCCATATAATAATTTTGAAATTGTGCCTAGAGCCCTTTCACACTACACAACTGTGAAGACTCTGTCTGAAGCATCTTCATTTCTCTGAAGATGCAGGCAAAACAACAGGAATACATTCTTATCTAGAACATGGCCTCACAACCTGAAAAACCCACAAAAACCCATGGATGCCGGCCGTGGAAGCCTTTGACTTCACACTGAGGGATAGTTAGGCACCATCCAAGAATGTGCAGCTGTAAGTGAAATATTTATATGTGGAACTCCCTTTGCACAGCCAGGAACTGACAATGTTCATCATGTAATGACCATAAAAGTACAACCATGCTGAATAATAAAGTAGAAAGTCAGGTAAGAAATAACAACAACAATAAAACATATGACACCAACAGAAATCTGGCCATAAAATTCTGAACATCTTAAATCTAGACTATCTGAATATATTCTCCCATAGATAGCCAGGGTTTGTCTTCTTTAGGGGAGACCTTTCTCTCAGCATTGCCCCATTCACATATATGCTTAGTGGAGGCATGAGACAAGTCCTTCTTAGTGGCTTCTCCTACTTTCTGGAACTTGCTTTCCAGGGAGGCTAAACTGGCTCCCACCTTACTGATTTTTTTTTTTATTTTTTATATTTATTTATTTTTTTAAAAACACAGACAAAATTCCAAAACATACATATACCTATCTACAAACATACAAAATGCAACATATAATGTACATAAAAAACATATAAACACATAAATACACAGATAATCATTGCCTCTTTTTTCAGATTTCCCATTTCCCGAATGACTTTTTCCCTATTTAAATCAACATTCAGCGTTTCTTTCTAATCAAAATTATCTTAGGACTTTGATATATTCCTTCTACAAATTTTCTATAATTATTCCTTTTAAATCTTATCTTTTACGAATACCACATCTTATAAATTAATTTGAAAAGATATAAAGCAGGGGTAGGCAACCGTTCCCCTTTAAGGGCTGAGGGACTTCAGCTCCCAGCATCCCAGGAGCTATTGGCCAACATGGGACTATTGGCCAACATGGCTGAGGCTTCTGGAAGCTGAAGTCCCTCGGTCCTTAAAGGGGAAAGGTTGCCTACCCCTGATATAAAGTAACCAAGAAGAATCACCAAATTTTTGACTCAACCAATTCTGTTTTTCCTTCACTATTCGATTCATTCCTTCTATCATTGTTCACATTCTTTATATTCTAACTCATAATTTTGAACTAATATCCATTGCTTCTCTCTCCTATCAACAAATTTATTTTGAATAGAAGCTGTTAAAATATCCATATACATTGCTTCCCTCAAGTGTATGAGCTATTCTCTCATACTAGGTATTTCCTTTTTCTTCCAGTATTTTGCGAAAACTATTCTTGCTATTGTCACCATATACAGCAAAATCCTGCCATATTTTCTCTCAATAGTTTTTTCCACCTCATGCATCATATTCAAAAGAATTTTTTTTGGATCCTATGGTATTTTAATCTGTAATATCTCTATAATTTTTATGTAAATTGCTCTCCAATATTCTTTTGCAAATGTACACTTCCACCACATATGGTGGAAGTTCCCTTCATTTTTTTGACAATTTGTACATCCCGTCTTATATATCCGGTTAAGTTTAGTTGGGTACAAATACCATCGATGCATCATCTTCAAGAAATTTTCTTTCAGATCCTGGAATAAAGTAAATTTGTTAGTCCCTTTCCAAGCTTTTTCCCAGTGTTCAAAATGAATGTTTTCATTTAAATCCTTTGCCCATAATATCATTATATGCCTTATCGTTTCTTGTTCAAGATATCTTTCTCTAAATAGCTTATAATACTTCGATACATGATGACCTTCTTTATTTTCAATTATTTTATCTAGATCTGTCTTATTTTCTTCAAATCCTTCATCTTTCCTATCCACATTAAATCTATTTTTCAATTGAAGATATATATACCAATTGTCAATTTTCCCTTCTTCTTCCAATTGTTCTTTTGATTTCATTTTATGTTCCTTTAGACCTTTAGCTTCTTCCCAAATTATAATATCCCTATATCTTATCCAAGCTTTGTTACTATTTCTACTCTTACTTAAAAAAGCCTCCTGTGGAGATATCCATAATGGTATTCTCCTATAAAATTGTCGCTTAATTTTATTCTATGTTCGCAGCAGCGCTTTTCTAATATAGTGGTTTTCAAAATTTTTATTATTTTTCAATTTCCCATACCATAAAAAGGCATGGTAACCATATTCCATCTTGTCGCTTTCAATATTCAATAAGTTGACATCCTCAAGTTTAATCCAATCTTCTAACCAGACCATACAATTAGCATAAAAATACAATTTTAGGTCTGGTACAGCAAAACCACCTTTCTCCTTTGACTCTATTAGATTAGTCCATTTTATCCTTGCCTTTTTCACTTGTCAAATAAATTTCATTATTTCTTTTTTCCATTCTTCTATACAATTCTCATTATGAATTATTGGTATATTTTAGAATAAATACATCAATTTTGGGAGAACACTCATTTTAATCAACGAAAT
>CM034703.1:11220900-11232566 GCA_020142125.1 Phrynosoma platyrhinos | reverse complement strand
TCCTTTAGAAAGCAAACATCCACTACACATTTCCCAGCAGCTTCAAAAGCACATGCATTTGGCAGCATTCTTGGTTGTCATAGCTTCCCATGTAAGGCAGGTGTAAAACAGCTCATATCTCTTTATTTTTTTAATTCTGCCACAGATGTAATTGTTCCTCATGGATTATAAATATTGATTTTTAAACACATGCATACACACAAACCTCTGCCAACCCAGAAATCTTGCCACGTAAAACTAATGGTTGTTTCTCTGTTGCAACATTCAAGTGATAATATTTAGCTTGTCAAAATCCATGCCTTTTCCAGTTGTGACAGTTTTTTTAAAAGATGCAGCAGGATCTCAAGTGAAGTTTTTTTGAAGGCTGCTGCATTACATTGCCTAAACAGCAATATGCCTATCCTTTCTTGCCCTTTTGGGCTCACACTTTCAAAATTATAGAAATAATTTATCAGCCAGGAGGGATGATGATGTGTGTGTATGTGTATGTATGTATCTGTGTGTAGTTGCTTGTGCATCTTTATTCGAGTGAAAATTGACTTCATTGTAATGAGTGCATATTTCACTCAAGCATTTAAATAATTTCTTATATAAGAAGTTGTAATCTGTCCAATCATCCTGCATGGTGTATACATGTGTGTTATATGTATGTATGGGAGCCTTTTATTTACTCTTTAATTGTATTTTATTTACTTTGGGACCCAATATGGCTAACAATATAAGTTAATATGGAATATAGTTAAAATAAGGCATATGATAAAGTTAATAAAACCATTAAATAAAATTTTATAAATTTTTTTTACAAAAACCCAGTTAAGACAATGTTAAAAAATACAGCACACCCCAGATATTGTTGTTATAATTATTATTAATATGAATTTTGTTGTTGCTGTGTGCCTTCAAGTCATTTCTGAATTATGGCAACCCTATCATGGGTTCTTCTTGGCAGGATTTGTTCAGAGAAGGTTTGCCATTGCCTTACCCTGAGGCTGAGAGCATGTGACTTGTGCCCAGGGTCACCCAGTGGGTTCTGATAGCTGAGCCAGGAATTGAACCCTGGTCTCCAGAGTTGCAGTCCAACACTCAAACCACTATCCCACACTAGCTCTTCCACCTTTTTCCCAGTTTGGGACTTAAGGCAGCTTACAACTAAAACAACTATAGTTAAAAATTCATAGCATGCAAAAGTAAAAAGGTGATTAAACCATCATAAAATTAAAACCAGTTAGCAACATAAACCATTAATGTAACAAATGTAAACCATGTTGTGTTGTGTGTGTGATGCCAGTCTAACACTAGGTGTCTAACTTACTTGTTATAGAATAATTTTTGGTCCTGAGTACCTGATCCAGGGAGGAATCTTAATAGTAAAAGGGCAAGGTAAGTGATAGAACCCAAGGGTCAGAAATATAGGCATGCTAGAGATGTGCTCCAACCCTGGACTATAAACTAAAATGAATGGGGAAGGACTTCAGAGGTCAGACTGGAATAGAGGTGGAAGGAATACTTGAAAAACAAAAACAAAACAAAAACAACAACCTAGAAAATGATTGGAAATATGTTTCTTGGGTGTCATGAAAACCTGACAAGGAGAATCCTAAACTGGTGAGAATTTTTGCAGTTTAGGACTTATCCTGTGCCAAATTTTCAGATAGTTTTTGTGTGTATGAGTGTAAAACAACATTTTCTGGACATTACATATCATTTTCTATGCAAAAATAGTATTTCAATGCAGAAATGCTGTCTGTGCAAAAAATGCTGTTTCCTTTTTGTTTTTGTTGTGTGCCATCAAGTAATTTCCAACTTATGGGGATGCTAAGGCAACCCTATCTTCTTATTCCATGGGGGGGGGGGGGGAAAGTGAATTTTGTACAGAGTAAGTCCACAACTGCAGAATTTTCTACGCAGGAAATGGCTTTTCTGCATAGAATGCATAAATATTGTTTTCTGTGCAGGCAATTTTTTCCTGTCCAGAAAATGCTATTCCCTCCCCCGCAAAGAAACATGCAGATTTCGTGTGGAGTAAGTCCTAAACTGTGACTTTGAAAACTGCAGTTTTTGAAGACTTTCTCGCAGTTAGAATTTTTTTTACTAAAATTACTCATGGATTTTTTTGAGAGCAAAATTAGTGAAGAATTTCATCTCTAGACTGGATTGAAGAGTATCCCAGGGAGTACCATCTCTTTTTCATATTATCCCTTCTCTTTTCAATTGGCTTCTAGTGCACTCCTACTGTGCTGGATCAGCATTCATATTCTTTTGGGTGGGTTGGAAAACTCTATATTTTTGTGTGCAAGTGAACTAAACCTAGGATAGTTTAGTTTTAAAATCCAACTGTTTCTCCCTAAATTCATTTCAGCCACAATAGAAGAAAATGCACAGTAGAATTTTGTTTCATTATTTTTTAAAAAAGTTGCTTGGCCACTAAGGCATGGAATAAGCCCAGGCACTGTGAGTGTGACTCCTACATACCGTAATGTGTGTATTTTGGAAGGAAGAAGGAGATAGAGAAGGAGTGTTTTCCAGTTCTTTTTGGGCAACGTGGTCTTTGGTTCATACATCAGCAAACTGGTTGAGTTAACCGAAGCAATAACTCTATTGAGCTGCAAATACTTAAGAAGTGGGGAGTCTGGAAACAGGAGGGATAGAATTTTTGTAGTCCTCCCAAAGATATTAAAGGAGGTTCCAAGGAACTCAGAATTTGGGCAGCACCATTTGTTTTGGAATCAAGCTTGTGTTACTGTTACTCTCTCTCTCTTTCTCACTGAAAAAGAAAGGATTCTTGAGGTAGGATTATGGAATCTACTAGTGTTACTTGCAACACAAATGTTGTAATGCAGGATGATTATGTTTAGAATATTAGTTCCCAAACTTTTGTCATCCAAATATTTGGGACTTCAACTCCCAGAATTCTTGCTACTGGCCATACTGGCTGGGGGTTCTGGAAGTTGAAGTCCAAAACTTCATGAGGAACAGAGTTTGAGAAGCACTGGTTAAGAGCACTCTGTTCCATTTTCTCTCTTGCCTAGTTTTCCCTCTTCTCCTCACCAGTTTGTCATCATTTCATGACCATATACCAACCTGGTTCTCATTGGACTGTTTTGGGGCCCCCTGCTAAGGCTCCCCACCAGATATTTGATACTAGGGAGAGGCAATAATGGCAATAGTGTCATAATTGTGACTAAGTAGTAGTTACAAATAAAGAACAATTATGGATAAGTAAATCTAGATACTACTCCATACTATGGATGGAGTAGTTATGGATAAGTAAATCTAGATACTACTCCATATTAATGATTGCTACTTCGGACTTCACCGTATGAGAAAAGAAAGGTGAAACCGATCAGAAGAGTAGTGGCTTTCTCCATGCTGCTCTTTATGCCTCTTATCACTTCCATTCTCTTCCTGAAGAGAGATGGTCATCAAAGCATGCCTTTTGCTGAATGGATTTTTCCTGTTCAGCAAAAGGCATGCTTTACAACCGTCTCCCCTTGGGAAGAGAACATAAGTGCTATGATGTCAGGTGGAGAGGCACTGAAAAAGCGACTACTCTCCTGATCAGTTTCAACTTTATTTTCTCATGCGGTAAAGGCCAAAGTCACAATTGTGACACTACTGTCATGATAGTAACTCCCTCTCTCCAACCTACTTCAGCAGGCATCAACTGCCTGGGAAGAAAGGTGGGATATAAATGTGGGTTATTCTTATTTTTATTTTGGGGGGCCAGTGTCCTACATCAGCTACTTCATTAGTACATTAGTACATTGTGAATACTGAATAGTTGAAGATGAATAAATCTAGGGACCTGTTCTGTACTCATGGGGTCTACATTGTCTGCTACATTGTGATACTATTGTAACTTCTCCCCAAAACTACACTGCTGGGCATCAGCTGCAAGAAGACAAAGTGGTCCATTCTACAAGTGATTGTAATTTAGGTTTCACTAGTTTAGGTTTCACTAGTTAAAACTCAGCAAACCTTTCTTCAGTAACTATAGCTCCACACTGGAGATATTCATTGTCAGAACTAAATAACAAGTGTTAACAATGCCTAATTAAAACACACATAATTTCAAAATATGGGTAAACTGCTATTTCATTCATTACACACTCTAAACAACTCTCCTTTCTAATACAGCCCCATCTTTGTTCGTTCCTCAAGTTTCTTCCCAGCTAAATGACTTTAGGTGTTTTGGTCCATGCCTGCCTCCACTATTTTGTTATCATACCATCTACAATACCCATTAACTTATATTGATTGTTATATATTGATACTGCATATCCCATCACTGTATCTCAGCCTGCTTCTAATTTCACGGCAGGTAAGATGTGAAAGTAGCACCTGCGAAAGGCACGGGAGCCACTGTCAGAAAGATGAGTGAACAGCCAGGAGAAAGTACAAGAAATTGGAATGTTTTCAGGAAACACTCGGGCCCACTGAAATCCTTCTTTTACACTGAAAAAGAAAGCTATTTTTGGCCTGTCTGCAGTGAGGTTCCTCCTAAATTGACCATTCTGCTCCAGAAATGTCACATCTATATTTGCCCTTTGAAAAACAACTTTGCTCACCAGCCCTACTGTGAGAGGTGCACTGCAACCCATGTTTTTTTTTATCCTCTTCTATTAAAATCAAAACATTCCAGTGCTTCTTCCTTTGGATGAACATAATTGCTTTCATTACTACCTATGTCTTGATTGGGGTTAGGTAAGGTTAGCAGTGTAATTAAATTCATTTCCTTTGGCTGTTATACATTGGGAAGCTCGAAGTATAAAAATGAAAAGATACACTTCAGATATCTTCAGGGTTTGGAGAGGTTTATGGACATATATATATATATATATATATATATATATATATATATATATGTTATCATTATAATGTTTATGACTTTCCTTGCCATCATTTCTCCCATTTGCATCTTCATGCTCATTTTGCTTTAATGATCTCTTTGATGGAAATCAATGACAGGGGAGAAGGGGAAAAAAGCAGAGAGTTATGTTTTCTGGATAGAGAGTTTTTGGAATATAAAAAAAATTAAATGTGATGGCTGTGAAAAGGTCTATCTGGAAGTCACAAAAGCTAATCTGAAGGCAATTAATAGTTGACCTTTTATTTTTATGGACTGCAGTGTGGAGAGTATACATCTGGTTTGGCAGGTTGGAGCGATAGCTGAAGTGCATTAAAAAAATAAATTGGTCTTTCTGAAGGGGATAGATTGACAGTCAGCTAGAGTCTCGAGTTGTTGCAGAGAAAATGGACCTATATTATTCTTTTGTTTATTACATTCGCTGCTCCAGTTTGACCAAAATACAGCCAATTTTTTCTTCCTCTCTCCCTCCCCTTTAAATGTCAGACCAGTTTAGATCCAAAGGTTAATCTATCAGCTAGCAAATCCACATTGTTTTGTATTTTCTGTCTGTGCATTACCGTATATAAAGCCTATGTTCATTCAGTCCAGCTTTTGATCTGATAGCCTTCCTTCCTTCTTTCCCCCTTCCAAATGATCTGTACAGTCTGGTTCACACATACTTGTTTCCCACTTGATGACAATTGCTTGTGTGAATGGACAGTCACAGGGCGAACACCTGTAATCAAAGGTTGATATGTCTTCAATGTTTTTCATTGCCAGCCTTCAAATGTCACCGAGTGTGAGTCATTTACAAAGAACTGTCCTGCATCTTTTGTCTAGTTTGAAACACTTTGTTGTGTGTCTCCTAGTCATTTTTCACATATGGCGAGTCTATGATGAACCTATCATACTACCTGGATATTTTCAAGTGGCTCTCATAGTCATCACACCCCCTCCCTCCAATCTCACCCCTGCCATAGATTCTATGACATAAAATGTTAGGAATTTTATGAATTTAAAGATATAGCTGTCTAAAGGGGGATGCAGACCGGGGCGTCGGAGACGCCCCGGTCCGGAGCGCCGCGGGGCTATGGCAGCCCCACCGCGGCGCCTCCCCAGCGGCCCTGAAAGGAGCGCCAAAAAGGCACTCCTTTCATAAGTCGCAAAAAGAGCGCCCTAAAAGCGGCGGGTGCCCTTTTTGCGACTTATCCTCCACAGCGCGTCCGGACGCTGTGGAGGGAGGTCGCCCTGAACGCGTCCGGCGTGCGGTGACCCGGAAGCGTTCAGGGCGACCTCAGGAAGAGGAAGGGCCGCCGCGCGTGCAGTGGCCCCTCCTCTTCCTGGCCT
This sequence comes from Phrynosoma platyrhinos, assembly GCA_020142125.1. NCBI lineage: Eukaryota > Metazoa > Chordata > Lepidosauria > Squamata > Phrynosomatidae > Phrynosoma > Phrynosoma platyrhinos. The sequence continues at coordinate 11,226,370 of CM034703.1, read as the reverse complement.
CGGAGACGGCTCAATTGAGTCGTCTGCCGAGGCCCCATGTCTGTAGAATCAGTACGTCGAGCTTTCGTAGACTTAAGTCTACTTCCTCAGATGTATTTGGTCAAATGCATCTGAGGAAGTAGACTCAAGGCCACAAAAGCTCATACTGCCAACTTCTTTCTTTCAGTTATTCTCAAAGGTGCTACAAGATGTCTCTACATTAGGATAATGGTTTAAGACAGCTCTATCTATGGCATCTTTCATATCTGCAGGCATTGCCATTGCTGAGGCGAACGTTTAAGTAGGAAGCATACTATCACAAAAGGCTTTTCAGGGCACCCTCAGCTACCTTTGGAAGCTTTCCTCTTCTTAATTTGCATTGCATTGTCCACATTTCTACACGCACAAGAGCCTATATTATGTAGTTCAATGAATCCCAAACTCTTCCAGGTACTTTGGACTTCAGCTTCCAGAATCCCAGACTACTGACCAAGATGGCTGTGGCTTCTGGGATCTGAAGTACAAAACACCTGGAAGACCCGAGTTTGGAAATCACCGCTGTAGTCCATAAACCCCTTGAAGCACCTCAAAGCCCCCAGACCCATTTTAAAAATTTCTTTTCATCAGCAATCTTCCAGGAAAAAAGTGGCTCAAACCTGCCACACAATCCAATGGTTTTGTCTCATAAACCTTCCAAAATCTCTACATCAATGGAAAAACAACAATATCACCACCTGAAAATTGGCCAATAATAATTAAAAATGCTCTTATCCACTCACACAAGGCAGTTTTAGGGCTATGATTTCACTTTAACTGACATAGTTCTTTCCTATGTAATCCTGGGATTTGGTTTTAGGAAAGGGCATTTATAATTTCCAGGCAGAGTGCTCTAGTGCCTCAGCAAACTACAAATCCTAGGACTTCATAGAATGTTGCCAAGACAGTTAAAGTGTAGTAATAGTTCTATGATTGTGCGGTGCAAATGGGCCCCTTGATAGCTGGAGCATTATGGAAGCTGTAGCTCCAAAAAGGAGCTATTTCCAAGCTTACCTGGTTCAAGATTGAAAAAAATAGCAGTCACTAAAGCACCATGTAGAGTAATGTGGGATTATTATGTGGAGGAGGCATGTGGGAAGAGTCACCCACTTCAACACAATAGCACAGCTCCCTCAAAATCAGAAGCCTGGCATCAGGAAAGCATCAACCCTCTGAGCAACTGCTTTCAGTTCCGCTCTGGTGCCACAACAAACTACAATCTCCAGAATTCCATAGCATTGGGTTTGGCAGGTAAAGTGGTGTCAAAACAATTATTTCTTCAGTGCAGATGCAGCCAGAGCCACCTAAGATTTCTGCGGTGCGTTACAATGCAGATAGGTAACTGTTGCTCTGTCTGTGTCAAATTGCTGAAGTCTGTTGAGAAGCCAATTATTTGAGCTGTATTACCATGAGCGCAGGTGCTTTTCTGCATAACGTTTTCCCATATCGCAGCGGGAGCCACACTTTAAGCCTAAGTGGCACACACTTGGTTATCTCAAGGTAGTTTTCTTGCTTCGCTCCCCCTCCACCCCGACCCCTTCTTCTTCATATGCTAATCCTCTCAAGATGTCTGGAAATATAAACCTCATTAATTAATGCTCCTTTGGCATCTGGCAGTGCACGACAAAACTGTTTTAAGAAAATTAAAGACTTTTGTGTAATCTTATTACCAGAAATCATAACACCATTTAAGTTTAAGTTGGGTTTTTTTAAAAAAAAATCCATCTGTGGCTTTCCTTGCTTTCCATGCATAGTTCTTGCCTAGGATAATCGATCAGGTTATCCATGTCTGTAAGATTGTCTTGGTGGCTGACATAGTTGTGTTACTGCTCTTCATGCAGAGCCTTTTTAGTTGTGGCACCCCCAACATTAGAAAACACTGCCCAAAGACCTGTACCCAGGATTTACTTTTGTTACTCTGAGCCACTAAGCAAAGTCTATTTTATTCTCCCAAGCTTTTAGAGGACAGCTTTGCAATGCCGTTGTTCTCACATGTGGCTGGTTTGTTGCTGTCAGTTTGCTTGCTAGTCATCTTGTTGTTGTTGGGTGCCTTCAAGCTGTTTCTGACTTATGGTGACATTAAGGTGACCCTGTCAAGGGGTTTTCTTGGCAAGATTTGTTCAGAGGAGGTTTTTATTGCCTTCCTCTAAGGCTTAGAGAGACTCTATTTTAGAAGTTGCTTAACTGGAAGCCCAGACAGCCCCCCCCAACAAATGTGAGGATACCAGTGATCCAACAAACTTTGGAGAAGGCCAAGTGAAGGTTATACATGTGTATTGAATTTTGGTTATGGTGCATGGAAGAATTTTGCACCTCCATCTGCTACAGCTCCCTCACTAAGGACTTTATCAGATGGGACTCGGTCTTGCTTTGCTCTTGCCACAATCATATTATTTAAAGGAAGAGATATATACCACTCTGGGAGTTTTCATTATCACACCTCTCTTCAATAGTGTAATGGCTGTGTTATGTGCCATTGATGATCTTCTGCATTCCCTCTTAACTCTGCCTTCCTGCCATATGCCCTACCTAGCATGTCTTTCACTTTCATTATTTTTTTAATGTAAATGCAGTGTAATGCAATTCTGGAGTGATGGGATTGCAATTAAAAAGAAAAAAGAAAAGAAAATTTAAAAGATAAAGAAAACAGGCTGCTTGGGGGAGAGGAGTAGAAAAAGGAGAGACTGACACCACACAACTGCTCAAGATTAGGACTGAAATGGATTCTCACTTATCACTACTGTGGAGTAATGGGGTGGCAGCATGATTGGCCATATATTGATAGGTTTTCCGATCAATAAAAAGATGTCCTCAAACAACGTTTCAGAGGCATGGCAGCAATGGGTCATGCAACAATTACTGCCAAAGGCACTATTCTCTTACTATAAGTATGGTTTAAAATTCCTAACCATTGGCCTGTTTTCTGGTTGGAGTACTGTCTCCACAGCCATTAAATGGCTAGGGGAGGATGGGAGGGAGGATGAGGGGCAGCAAGGAAACCATCCAGCTGTGTTCCTGCAGCCACCCATAGGGAGATGATGTCTTCCACCTGCACCTCCACAGGATGACTGAGAGTTCCAGAGATACTTCAGGCCTTTGCAGACTGCCAGAAATAGTGCACATTAAATTGAGGCACTGCCCTGGCTCAATGCTAGGGAATCATGGGAACTGTATTTTATTGTGGCACCAGAGCTCTCTGACAGAGAATTCCCATGACTCCCTAGCACTGAGCCAGGGCAGTGCCTCAATTTAATGTGCACTATTTCTGCCAGTCTGCAAAGGCCCTTCCTGCTGGTGACTGCAGAAACATATCCACCTCACTTTCTGTCTGTCCCTTGCCCCCTCACCATTCTACTCTGGCCACTGAATGATCATTGAAAAGGCCACCCATCCAGAAAACAGATAGATGGCTGAATTCCTCCATCTGTCATAACTACACTTCAGTACATAGGTGCATCCTTTGGCGACTCCTTCATCAGTCACCAACAGGATTTCAGACTGAGAAGCTTATCACATTGATTTTAAAACTGACTTACCTTATCTGGTTTAAAATTTAAAGCAAGTGGCATCCTGATCTTATCAGAAGGATTTAGCCACCAAAATCGCCATCCGGCTCCATCCTGGGTCCATCCCCACTCCCAGGGGAGCTCAGTGTTCCTCTTTTTGAAGTCGGGAGTTTTCTGGCTTAAGATAATGGCCACCAGAGTGGCCCTGGGAGAGGGGTTGGACATGGGATGGACCCGGGTAGCAATTTCAATGGCTAAATCCTTCTGATAAGATCAGGATGCCAACTGCTTTAAGTTTTAAACCAGATCAGGTAAACTGGTTTTAAAATCAATGCAATAATCTCCTAAGATCAAAAGCAGATTCAGCTTAACATGGAAGCCACTAGAGACCACTCTGTAATTTAGGGTGGATCTACATCAACCAGAATACTCTGGACTGCTCCTGGTGTATTCTGGTTCTGAAGCTGTCCTGAATTCCCACCATTACGTGGGTACTCGGGAACAATGCCAGGTGACTGTTTAAACACACGTCCAACTGTGCCCATTAGTGTCACCACCACTGGTGTGAGTTGCTCCCTCTGAGACCAAAAATGAGGCACTCAGCATCAATCACATGGCTGTACATCTTGTTTTTGGCTTTAGAAGGAGCAACTCACTCCAGTGGCAGTGATGCCATACAGTACAGTGGAACTTGTGTGTAGACAGCTGCCTGGAGTGCTCTGGAGTTTCCTAGAAGATTGGGACCAAAAGGTAGATTTTTAAAATTCACTTTAAGGCAAGGATGGCCCAGATTTGGTGTGGAACTGGCCTTTGAATATGAAGATAGTCTACACTGCGCTGCACGCAAAGCCCTGGTATACAGAGGAGTTTAGGAGGATGAAGCGAGCTGGACAATGACTAGAGCACAAATGGCGGAAGACTCAGCTCATATCTGATAGAACTCGCCATAGGATGCATCTTGACTCAAATCGGGAGGCTTTGCGTGCAGCGCAGAAATCTTTCTGTTCTGCACGTATTGCGTCTGCAGAGTCTCGCCCAGCAGAGCTATTTAGGGTGGTGGGGGAGCTGACGAAGGTTTCTCCGGCACCAAATCCCCTACTTAACCCAACGATAGTCTGCTATGATGCATTTAACATCTTCTTTGCAGATAAAATCTCTCGGATAAGAGCCGACTTGGACGCCATTATTCTAACAGAATCCATAGACGAGGTGTCCAGCAACTCCGTTGATGGCGTTTTACTGGATCAGTTTCAATCTGTGAGTACCGATGATGTGGACAAGCTCCTTGGAAAAATGAGGAAGATGACTTGCCCTCTCGATCCATGTCCATCTTGGGTGGTCGTCCGGGGGGGGGGGATGCATTGAGGGTATTCCTACGGGATACAATCAATGCGTCCTTCAGGGAGGGTATGGTACCATCTTGCTTGAAGGAGGAGGCGGTTAAGCCACTCCTGAAAAAACTCTCCCTGGACCCCCTGGTTAGAAACAACTATAGATCAGTCTCCTTGCTACATTTTCTAAGCAAGGTGATCGAGAAATCAGTTGCTTCCCAACTCCAAGCAGTCTTGGATGAAACCGATTATCTCGATCCATTTCAAACCAGCTTCAGGACGGGATTTGGAGTGGAGACTGCCATGGTTGCTCTGACCAATGACCTCCGTCTGGGCATTGACAGGGGTAGTGTGACCCTGTTGGTGCTCTTGGATCTTTCTGCTGCTTTTGATACAATAGACCATTCCATCCTCTTGGATCGTCTGAGAGAGTTAGGAATTGGAGGCACTGCTTTGCAGTGGTTCCATTCCTTCCTCTCGGGCAGATCCCAGAGGGTGAGACTCAGGGACAGTTGCTTTTTCAAAATTGAGCTCAATTGTGGCATCCCACAGGGTGCCATCCTGTTCCCGATGCTATTCAACATCTATATGAAGCTGCTGGGTGAGATCATTTGGAGG
>CM034703.1:11185779-11200073 GCA_020142125.1 Phrynosoma platyrhinos | reverse complement strand
GCTGCTGGAACGAATTAATTTCGTAAGTAGAGGTACCACTGTAAATCACTGATAGGCACTCTGTGCAAAGGGGCCCCATGGTACCACCTTTTTGCTGATAAAAGAGCATTAGAATGTGGTTAAGTAGATTATAATGTATTCTGAAATCTTTATTCTCATTGCTTGAGATTCTATATGTTTAAAACTTGAAGTATCCAATGAGGTGTAAGAATTGGACTTCTTTGTTTGGAGGTGTATAAAATGAAGCCATCTTCTTCTGTTCAAGACCCAAAACTTTGGAATGCTAATTCCTTTGGGACTGCCAGCATAATAAATCTGTGTTTACAAACTTACTTTGGTCTCATCTCTTACTCTTGCTCTGCAAACTACTATATTCCAGTTTTTTTGTATATTTTAATAACATTCTATAATGATAATGCATTATTTTTCTATGTTTTCATAGGCTGGAATCCTAAGCAAGTGTAAGTAACTTCCCTCATGAGACAGCAGTGGCATTCAATTCAAGGTTCCAGAAGTAGAGTTGAGCATGCGGTGAACTGCACATAGTTGTGCATTGGCCAGGGATGTGCATTGCTCATAGGTGCACATGTGCATTTGATGCCTTGGATCAGTTGTGCAATGTTACCATTATCACAAACGTACATGTGGAGGTTTACACAGTGCAATCCCAATGCAGGATCTTGGCCATAGACATAGATAGACATACTCATTCACTCACCATGTTTATGAAAAAGCTGTTTCTACTTCCATGTTTGGACCACATCAGTCTCCAGGATGCTCAGATCTGCATAAGTTTTGCCTCAACCTCTGATGCTTCCAGAAATCATGCCCAGTACCCTATACCTTTACTTACAATGAGTAAGAATGGAAAAGTCTCTCTGTGGCCATGTCCACATGGGTCAAATAACACCTCCCCCCTGTACTTAAATGATCAGCCCAGATGATGCAGGGCCTAATCCCCAATTCTGATGTTTACTGTCCTGATGATGTACAGCCAGTTCAGTAGTGAACCAGCTTTATACCCTCCTTAAAAAGGAGCCCTGGTGGTATAGTGAGTTAAATGTTGGTACTGTGGCCACAACATTGTAAGTTTGATCCTAGAGGCACTCCAGGGTCCATTCAGCCTTCCATCCTTTTATAGGTCAGTAAAATGAGTACCCAGATTGTTGGGGACTATTGGCTTACATGCTTAGGGAGTGCTAGTTCACTGATAAGTGGTATAGAAATGTACTTGCTTTTGCTGCTTGCTATTACTATTTTTTTTTAAAAAAATCACTTTTGGCCCTAGATGTTCCCAGACAATTCAGAGCCCTCTGGATGCCAGGCGGCTGATTACAATGTGTCCTCCTGTGCCGCCCACTGCCACTCCTGCCAGTTGCTTCCTCTGAGGTCAGAATGAGATGCCAAGCCATTCGATTGATACTGGGTGCCTTGTTTTTGGCCTCAGAGGGAGCAAACATGCTTGTGGTGGCATCAGAAAGCATAATGGGATGCACATGTGAACAGTCACCCAGTTTTGCTTCAGAGTGCCCAGGTAATAGGGACTTTGGGGCAGCTTTGAGGCCCAAAGACTCTGGGCTGCTTCCATAGTATTCTGGCTTGTGTAGACATGGGCTGTATCTTGAGGAAGATGAAGGGTGATGAGGAGACAAGAGGTCAATGAAAGGTTGACATAGCCTCAGATGGTGTCATAGACATAAGAAACAAGGCAATCATAAGTTAACAGAAATTAGTGATGCTACAGCAGCTTGACATAGCTTTCCTTTGGTAGAGTGATCATTGATAATTAATCATGTATAAAAGTTGGTCAATATTTCCTCAGGAGTAATTGAGAATCTATCTGTGTATTTGAATGAAGTGCTCATCTGCACTTATGTGAGAAGACACAGCTGCACATATCAGCTAAAGAGTGTGTGGGAGGGAAGCAGAGATGAAGGATAAAAAGGGGGAGGACAAGGAGAAGGATAAAGAGATGAAGAAGAGAAGGAGGAGAGGCAAAGCAACAAGAAGGAGGAGGAGGAAGAGGGAGGCAAACAAGTAAACAAGCCAACAAGCAATGGTGGTTTTGCAGTTTGAAATAAAACAGGGTAGACCATGTTGAAGTTACTGTGCTGTCCAGGATATATCTATGAGGATCTCATGTGCAGACCTCTGAAATTTTCCACTGGTCTGCCTCTACTTATGTGTTGTATATTTGCAAATCAAATAGCTTCAGAAATACCACAGGTTCTTAGTCCTCTCTCATCCCTAGATAACTGAATCCAACTGAAATTTCTCACCATGCAAGGAAGCATGGAGCATTCAACGATAAGCTTAAAAACTCCAAAATCTATAGCAGGACTTGGAAAACATTACTTTTATGGGCACCAACCCAATTAGCCCATACTAGGGTAGACCAATTGTATCAAAGGATTTTACATTTGTTCCAAGGTAAGGGATAGCAAAGGAAAATAGGTGTCCTTATCTAAGAGGGCAAGATACTATGAGGTGATCAGCATGCACCCATAGTTCAAATAAGAGATCTTGGGTTGGCTCAAGGGAATACAGGAGATGGATCAGGTCCACCTCTGGTTCACCAGATTCTTTGGACTGCAGCTTCCATAATCCCTCACCATTTTGTCCATGTTTCTGAAGCTTCTGGAAGTTGACTTCCAAACCATCTGGAGGGACAGCAGTTTGCCAACACTGATATATAAAGAAAAATGCTATTTCTTAGTTACACATTGGCTGAAATCCTGCAGGGGTCTTATGTATGCATAACTTCCCTTGTGGAATTAGTTAGACATTTTCCCCCTGATGTGTAACATTTGCCTTTAGTTCAAGCTCGTGATAGAAGAGTGTGCCATCAACCAGAGGCATATTGTCAGTCAATGGATGGCCTCAGTCCCACATCCTCTTTTTTGTTGTTGTTAACTGCCTTCTCATTGGTCTCAACCCATGGCGGCCCTATGGATGAGACATCTCCAGCCCCCCCTGTCCTCTACTGCTCTGCTCAGCTCCTGCAAACTCATATTTGTGGTCTCTTTAATAAAGTCCATCCATCAAGCATGTGGCCTTCCTATCTTTCTACTTCCCTCCACTTTTCCTAACATTATTGTCTTTTCCAACAATTCATGCCTTCTCATGATGTGTCCAAAGTCTTGATCTGTTCTAGGATCCATTTGTTTGTCTTTTTGGCTGTCCATGGGATCCTCAGCACTCTTCTCCAGAACCACATCTCAAATGAGTTGATTTTCCTCCTATCTTCTTTCTTGACTGTGCAGCTCTCACATCCATACATGGTAACAGGACTTAATTAGCACAATGCAAACACCTGCATCTGGACATATTCCATAGCAACATTATGTACCCTCTATGCAGAAAACCAACATTATGCAACACCTGTCAATGACTGGGTACCATTCTGCAATGCACAATACAGAATGCATAACCACAATGCAAAGTATAGGATGAACAAGCACAATGCAGAGACAAGGCACAGGTGAATATACTGTCTGCACAACTCCTATTCTGCTGTTATCAGCAGAATATGTCCAATGTGCAATGGTGACTCTTTTGGAGTAACTTCGTAACTTATGTGTGCATATGCCTCTAAGTGAATTCCAACCATTATTTGTTTGCCTTTCCAAACTGGTGATCATCCTCTTTCAGCTGTACATTTGGTTGACTATTTGGTTGTACAGTGTTGCCCTTCAGCACAGCAGTTGCTTAGCATCATCCATGGGTCATTTCAAATGTGGAGAGTTAAGTTATGCAACCCTGATGTAGAAGCACAGCCATTGTCTCCCTGAGCATCTGTTAGCATAATAATTCTACTTTTTTCCACTTATAGGTGCATGCAGATCCTTTGCAGACTGAGTGGTTGTTTTGCACTGTCTTGTTGCAACTCCCAGCTGTTCCTTATATCCACAGACCTTCCACAGTGAAAGAACTTGTCCATCTTGGATTATGCACAACTCTTGGAAATGGTGGTCCTTGCTGTCAGCACCAGGCCATGCAAGATAATAGCAGCTTTCAGAACACATGTTGTGTGTAAGGAATGGGGAGTGTGTTTTGGGTCTTGTGGTTGAGTGGATCCTCTGAAAGCAATTTGACATTTTGGTTTAATTTGAGTGACAGGACCAAGCAGCAAATGCAAGAAAAATAACACAGGGAGAAAAACAGTAAAAGAAGCTTTTGAATTGGACAAGCAGCTTTAGAAAGGTGATGGACTGGGTTCTTCCCCACTGTTTACAGACAGGTTGTAGAATCCATCAAAGCCAGTGGGATTGTCCCCCTGCCATGGCTAACTTTAATAGGCTTCTTCCACTAATGCAGGAATCACTGAATAATTGCCATGGTGAGGCCCAATCACTTTGATGTGTTCAATTGTGGGCAGGGGTGCAAGAATGGACATTTTCAAGAAACAAAACTGCAACAAACATTTTTAAAAAGGCCAGCTTTCTTTCCACCCCCTCCAATAGTAACCTCTTTTTAAAGTTGGCATATGTTTTTTTGGGGTAATAAAATGCGGGAAACAAATGTTTCAGTGGAAAAGGAAACTCTCAAAAGACTTAAGATCAACAATGTCCAGAAATGAGAGAGGACCAAGGCTGGTCTTAACAGGCTCTTGAATGTAGGCTGAATGTAATCTGATGCTGTTCCCTTAAGGCTGCATAGTACAAGGTCAGTTGTAGGGCAGTGGGAATTTTTGCCACCACTATACATAACTGGATTCTTAGCATAATGAATATTTTCATTGTGAAAGGACTTAACTGGAATATTAAGGCAGCTAAGAAACAGTGTAACTTCTTCCTATGCCCCCCCCCATCCAGACTGATTATTTTATTTTATTTGTATTTGAAGTATTTATACCCCACTCTTCAGCCACAAAGGCTCTCAGAGTGGCTATTGTTGCTCTGTCATTTGCAAATTTTAATCAAATAATTTGGCAGTCACTTTGAAATCCACCAGTTCTTTTTTTAAAAACATGCCTTAAAGCTATTGTAAATGTGAGAAATAATAGTGTATCTAACCAGTGTATTTAATGTTTGAAATCAGAAGGTGAGCAACAACCAGTCACACCTATCCAAAATGAACATAGACTTCTTTGTAAAAACATATGAGAGTTTTCTTAGAAATACTAAAATTTTTATAACATCTGATGGTGAGAAGCTCTGTAACACTCTTCAAACATAGAGAAGAGGGAAGATTGCATGGAGGAGAGCGAAGACTACAAAATGGAGGATGAACAAGCTTCCGACTCAATTGAACTGCTTGAAACCACACAAACAGAACCAACTCCAGTGTTAACCAAAACACACCAATGAATATGGAAAACAAAATAGTGGCCAACAGAAATGATCAGTACAGCCTGAGCCTACAGGACCTGAGCAGATAAGTAGAGGATAGGGGGCTTGGAGACATCTCATTTACAGGGTCACAATGAGCTAACAACAAATAAGCTGCAGACTAATTAATGCCGGAAGAAAGAGGGTGTGACTAAGGCCAACTAACAGGAAATGACATGAATATTTGCTATGCCTTAACTCAGGGGTCGTCAACCTACGGCCCGAGGGCTGGCTCCGGCTCCCTGAGGCCTTTGGACCGGCCCCAGGCCGGTTCTGCCACTGCTGCCACCGTCCCCCACTGCCTCTGTGCGTGCTGCCGCTGCGCTGCCACCACACCGCTGCCACGCACGTCACGGTCGCCATTTTGTTTTCCAAAATGACAAACAAAACAAGCTTCAAACTTAATTGAACAAGCTTCAGACTCAATTGAACTGCTAGTACTGCGCATGCGCAAATGAGTCATGGCCGCCATTTTGGAAAACTCGCTCGCGCATGTGCAGTACGCCGAAAGTACTGTGCATGCGTGAACGAGTGCGCGTGCATGCGCATGAACAGTACTTCCTGTGTACTGCATATGTGTGTGTGAGCGAGTGCGCGGCGCCATTTCCCCCCCCAGCGGACCGGCCCCAGGTAAGGAAAACTTGCCGACCCCTGCCTTAACTCTTATAGAGACATGTGAATTAGTAATTACTGAGTATAGGCACACTAAAGTTTCTTGCTGTTCTTTTGTACCTAGGAGCCCTGGTGGTGCAGTGGTTAAATGCCTGTACTGTAGCCACTCACTCATAGACCACAAGGTTGTAAGTTCAATACTAGCCAGGGCTCAGGCTAGACTCAGGCCTGCATCCTTTCAAGGTCGCTTAAGTGAGTACCCAACTGTTGGGGGGCAATGAGCTTACAGTTGTAAACCGCTTAGACATCCCATAGTGCCCATAGGAGGTCCATGGTTTTGAATATTCATGGAGGGTGACCTCTGTTAAAATCAATGGGACGTGCCCCCGCAGGCATGTGCCCACGCATGTCCATGGGGCTTGAATATTGGCGAGTCTCTGTTTTTTCAGGGGTGGGGTCCAGAATGGATCCCCTGTGAAAACGGAGAGCCAACTGTACAGCAGAGATGGCCATAAGTTGTAATGGTGATAATTACATTTAATACTTTATATACTATTTTAAATTTTAATTGCTAAATTTTGTAAATTGTAAATTCCTGTATAATCATACGATTGATGTTGGATATATGATATGTATTATTTTGTTGTATTTTGTTGTTATTGTGGCATTGTTTCATGCAACAGCTGTTGGCCAAAAGCAATAACATTTGACTGAGAATTGAAAAATTAAAACTTGCTTATATATCACAGCAATACCTGTATGATGATAGAATATGTCAGAGTCTGATAGAAGTATGCCTATTCCTGATCCTGGAATCCATCCATCCATCCATCATTTTATTTATTTATATTCCACCTTTCTCCCAATCTGGGACTCAATGCAGTTTATAAAATGACAGAACACAATTAAATACAAATAGTTAAAAACATACAAAATCAGGATTAAAACACTATTAAATAATGGAATTAAAAAGAATTAAAATCTTACTTTAAAACAGATTAAAAACAGGAAAGCACCATAAAAATCATTTTTGTTAAAATCAGCTTCCCTGTGTTTCCAAAAATCAATTTTTGAAAGGCTTGTTGGAAAGGCCACGTCTTAACTTGTTGCTGAAAGGAAAATCAAGAAGGAACCATCCTAACTTCCCTAGGGAGGGAGTTCCAAAGTGTGGGAGCAGCCACAGAGAAGGCCTTCTCGCATGTTCTCACCAGCCCTGCCTGTAAAGGCAGTGGGATAGAGACAAGGCCCTCTGCTGAAGATCTTAGAGCTTGGACAGGCTCCAAGTTATGGTCTTCTCATTTGGGCTCATGCCATTGCTGCCACATGTCTAATTATATGAAGTAGTCAACCAAAGCTTGGGCTGTAGGGCCTACTGGTGGGGCCTCACGTGACAGAATAGACCAGGGGTAGGCAACCTTTCCCCTTTAAGGCCGAAGGACTTCAGCTCCCAGAAGCCTCAGCCATGTTGGCCAGTAGTCCCATGTTGGCCAATAGCTCCTGGGATTCTGGGAGCTGAAGTCCCTCGGCCCTTAAAGGGGAAAGGTTACCTACCCCTGGAATAGACCTTCATAAACAAAGAAATGTATACACAGAGGAAAACTGGTATGTCATGGAAAAGATCAGTTTATACCCCTTCCCCCACAATGTAGTGTTTGGCATTTGTTGTTAACTGTCATCAAGTTAACTTTGACTTACAGCAACCTTATGAATAACAGACCTTCAAGTCACCCTATCCTTAATAGCCCTGCTCAGGTCCTGCAGACCTAAAGGCAGTGGCTTCCCTGACGGAGGGGCTGAACAGACTGGCCACATGCCAGCCACCCCAACTCCACCTCCACATCATCCTCATGCCGCCCACCCAAACAGATGGTGAATGGTGTCAGGGTGCTCCCTTGGCGCAGCATTCATACATGCTGCACCATAGGAGTGCTGAAAGGCTGCCGCTGTGGTGGCAAAGGCAACTTTTTGCCACTGTAAAAAGGAATGCCATTTGCTAGCTCTTTTTAGAGTGGCAAAGTGCTGGATCAGGGCCATGGCGTGCAGTTGCTGCAGCCCCCATCTGGCGCTTTCATGGGCGGAACAGAGATGGCTGTCTGTTTAGCCCCTGAGTCTATCCATATAGAATGTGGTCTTCCTCTTTTCCTACTGCCTTCTACTTTGCTAAGCATTGGACCTTATCACACACGGGGCTCAAAGCGGCAAGAAAGCGATATAAGAATCAATCCAGAACTATACCGGTAGAAACCTCACAATACGGAAATGGCTATCAGATGCAACTAGCATCATCGCACAATTAACGAAAGCGCGATGGAAGCGCTCCTGGGAACCGTATTTGCCGTTCACACACAAGTGAGAAGATCCCATCCAGAATCACGCTAGGAACCATGGGCCATCATGACGGGGAAATGCTCCACGATATGTATTTGGTGATCAGACATACGGCGAAAGCGGTATGATTGCGCTATCATTCCAGTCGCGCAATTGCAATTCCCGAAGAAACCGGCATTCAAAAGAACGGGGATGATGCCGCATTGTGACGGGGTTCTGTCGGGGTTCTGTGCGACGTTGTGTGAACACACGGAAAAATAAAGCGCAATAGGATGGGATTGAGTGTGGATTCTGACTGCTTTGGGCCCCGTGTGATAAGGTCCATTATTGTCTTTTCTAGACAATAATGTCTTCTCAGGATATAGCAAAATATGACAGCCTCAGTTTAGTAATCTTGGCTTCTGGAGAGAGTTCAGGCTTGGTTTGGTCTAGGATCCATTTATTTGTCTTTTTAGCAGCCCGCGGTTTCTGCAGAACTCTTCTCCAACACCACATCTCAATTGAATAGATTTTCTTCCTATTAGCTTTCTTCATTGGAAAGTGTCCAACATGGAATTTTATATTTTTGGTGTTTCTTTTGGTGCCATGTTGACTTATGGTAAGCTTCATCTGCAGCCTTTAATAGTTTAGGTCAAACAGTAGAGATGTAAAGTTTTGCTTCCTCTGTTCTCACGTGTACAAATGAACACATCAACAGTTTTCTCCTTGCTGGATGAAAGGAGATTTTTTTCGCAGTTTTTAAAAACCATTTCTCACATTTCAGAGGATGTTTGCAAAAGGTTCCCAAAGGTTAGTTTGCACAAAAGACTTTGGTTGAGAGCCAACATTGGAGTCGTGTAGCTTAAATTTCCACATGCAGAATATGTATTGATTGTGCTACACAACCTTTGTGTTGAAATAGCAATTTTGTGCAACTGAACCAAGACAACAGAATGCACATCTAAATTGGCATGGACATCCATGTGCAGTGGTATGACACGTGCAACTCTGTGTCTGCAACTGTCAATTGAATGTAGACATTGCACATTGGGCAAAAATATCCAATCACATCTATAAGGGAGCTTAAGCAGGTGGGTCACCACCTGGTCTCTCACAGGGATGAAAAATTTCACAGAAGTTAACCATTTGCCCAACAGATTGTTTTGATATGTCGAGGTGATCTTTTTACTGAGTATGAGAAAATGTTTATTCTACCTCCTTACCAAACACTAGCTAACTCCCTAAGGAGATTTCCTTCAATGCACAGTGAATCTTTCTCCCATCATACTCTCCAAAGATGTTCCTTCCTTGAGAATGGCTGCAAACCATTCCAGCCAGCATAATTAATTTGCCCTTTCTTCTCCAACCCCAGCATGTGCTTCTTGTTCCAGCTCTTCTAATAAACTGGTTGTTGAGATTGCCTTTCTTTTGCCTATTGAGTCCATGGCAAGTTTCCCTTCTTCATTAGGGTGGCTTTAAAATCGGGACAGAACTTTTTCCCAGATGTGGCTCTTGCACAGACAGTTTGCTTGGTAATGATCACTTCCAGCTGCTGGAAAAGTCTTGCCAACCAATTCCCCATAAGGAGTGCACAGTCTGCACCACAAATCAGGGAGAACATTGTAAAATGATAACGTGTTACACTCTGCAGTACCTAGAAGAATGATCGGCTTTATAACTGAATTAATTGGCATTGGGGAGGTAGGAAGTGGAAGGTTATTTGAAAGGTCAAAGATGTGACAAAGGATTTAAAACAACAACAACTCCTGTTGGATTGATTTTATTTGCTTTGTTTTGGTTGTCAAAATATGACTAACTCATCTGGTATTGCAATTTGCAATGGTGGTTTATTTGTTTCCATAAGGTACTGTGGTAAAATCAAGGGGTTTGGATGAGAACTGACTACTCCGTTTACAGAAAAAAATTTACTCATGGAAGTTTGCTTTTTATTGACTGAAGACTTTTTCCATGACTGCAGGCTGCTTCTGTGGATGGAAAAGTTTGGATTCAGTCCATCATCTGCCAGGCACAATAGCTGGAATCATAGAATAATTAAATGTTAGAGTTGGAAGGGATCCCAAAGGTCATGTAGACCAACCTTCTTGCCACTGCAGGAAATCACAGCTGAAGGATCCTTTCAAATGACCATAAACCTTTTGCTTAAATCCTTCCAACAAAGGAGAGTCTCCCACCCTCCAAGGTAATGACAACTGACAAACCTATCTTACTGTCAAGAAATTCTTCCTAAAGTTTAGTTAAATCTCTTTTCCTGTCCATTTAAAATGGTCTTCCAGTCCCAATCCTTTTACTCCTGAGGCCTCCCAGACTTACTGAATTTGGCAGAGGAACATCCAATGCACCTTAATTAATAACAATGGCCTAAGAATAACTAAGCCATTTAAAGAATAAAATAAACTTCAATAATCAGGAAATCTTGACAGGCAGACCATGTTTAGAGAAAAATTAAATCAAAAATCAAAAATTAGGTTAACAAATTAATTAGCCAGTTTTCTCCAAGCTGGAAGAATGATTTACCTAAAAAGATAAGAAGAGGTGTGTGTCCTGTGTGAGAGAATTTTAAGACCCCCCTACCTTCCATCCACAAAACAAGTCATGATAATTACTATCTTTTAAACTAATGTTTAAACAAATATTCCCAGTATTCCAAGAACTCATTCTCCTCCAGCTGATCGTATTACCTGCTCTTTTGGTGTTTTGAATGTTTTGACTTAATGTCAGTCTCTTCTCATTGTTGTGGCATTTTTAATTTTTAAAATGGTATATTTCAAGGAAAATGTTATTATGCATGCATTACTTTCACAGATTGGTGATACTGCTTTACGATTTTTGCTGGATGTCATTTTGAATCACTGTGTCATAGGGTGTAACGCAACTACCTGAAGTGCTTGAAACTCATGGTGGATTGAGCTGTATCTTTCTCCCAGCTTTGGAGGTGGGGTAGTATTGGTTGAAATCAGCATTACAATCAGTGTTTGCTTGACAGTCTTCAGATCTAAGCTGTGTGCCTTCCATGGAAAATTGCAAAGAACAGTCAAGCTCTTACAGTCTCAGGCTGCTGCTACACTGCAAAATGAATGCAGTTTGACACTACTTTAACTGTCAGGTCCTATGGAATCCTGGGATTTGTAGCTTGGTGGGGCAACAGATCTCTCTGAGAGAAGAAGCTCAATATCTCACAAAACTACAAATTCAAGAATTCCATAGCATTGTGCCATGGCAGTTAAAGTGGTGTCATATGGCATTAATTCCGCAATGCAGATGCAGCTCCACTCATGACATCTGTCCTGGGGTCCTTTCACACTAGAAAGGGTGACCATACCCAGCAAAATCAAAAAGAGGATGGTGAAAAGAATAAATAAACATTATAAAATGTGTGATCTAGATATCTGCTCCAAGGTATTCTAAGCATTACAATGTATAGTGGGCCTTTAGTATCTGCTCAGGTTTGGTTTCAGGACCTCCTGTGGATACCAAAATCCATGAATGCTCAGATTGCATTAAATACAATGGCAGAGTGAAATGGTGTCCTTATATAAAATAGCATAATCAAGGTTTGCTTTTTGGAATTTATATATTTTCAAGCTTGAATGTGGATAAAAAGTTTGTGGATATGGAGGGCTGACTGTATGCAAATGAAGCATATATCAAACACAAATACAGTTTTTGCAACCATTAATGAAACACTTCTGTATCCATCTTCATAGGGGCCGAAACACAAGGGTCAAATAAGGCAGCTTCTGGCCACTGTGGAGGTGTGGTGTTCTGATGACATATGCCCCTAAAGTGGCCAGAAGCCACTCCAGTGTCATGATCCAGTCCTTTGGACCAAATAGAAAATGAGCATATATAAAATGGCTCATGGTCATGCTGGTTTGGGACCACAGTGGTGGCCCACTTTGGGAGTGGGCCATGCGGTCACTGTGGTCCCAGCCCGATTGTGGCCAGTTGTGTGCTTCACTGGCCCTGTACTTCAGCCCCAAATGAAGTTCATATATTTCCTGATATACTATTTCCTGAATCCAACAACATAGCAAAATATGATCCACCACGGTGTCTAATTCTCTGTGGCAGAGTTACTGTGCCAATTGCTGAAACATTCTGTTCTTCTTAATCAGTCAGACTGTACTGCTGAAAAATGCACTTCTAAAGATGAACAATCAGTATACCTTGAGCTCTTTAATAAACTTGAGTTGGAGAATCTGATTCCATGCATTGTTTAAAGAGACAGCTATTCCCAGGATTTATATGGCTGTTTCACCACCTTCATCAGTCAGGTAGTGTCTCCATGGGCCAGAATGCTCCAGGAGCAGCTTAGATTATTTTGGCCCTGAAGATGTCTCAACTTCTCACTGTTAACTGGGATCCTCTATTGTGAAGCTGGTGTCCCATGTGCTGCGTGGTGCAACTGCCACCACCACATCATGTCACTTTCTCAAAGAGGTGCCCAGTGTCAATCACATGGCTGGGCACCTTGTTCCGACTTCAGAGTAAGTGACTTGCCACAGCAATGGCCATGCTGAGCATCACGGTTCATTGTAAACAGAAGCCTGGTGTCACCATGGAGGGCTTTGTATCATCCAGAAAGATATAGAGAAAATGCTGATTAAAAAAAGTTTTTTTAAAGGGCATTATATCCTGGGCATGGTACTGAACAAGCTGCGTGCTGTCTGGACTGTTCACACCAGAACCAGAGAGTGGTTCATCCAAATGAGGGGATTGGGGGACAACATTTTATTTGGCCCATGCAGACAGGGCCTCAGACTAATATAAGAATATATTTACAATACATTAGAATAAACAGTTATTGTACTTCCAATTCTATTAATTAAAGTAAATACTTACAATGATGAAAGGTTGTTCCTCTTATGACTGATGCCATTTACTCTGTAGGAAGTCCTGTAACACACTGAATTATTTTCCAATTTATATAGTTCCTTAACTGTAATCACCATCATAAAAAGAGAGGCGATAAGGCAGCTGATAGGAGCAAAAATTAATAATCATTATCAAGTACTCATGTGGAATGTCCTGGAAAAACTGGGGTTTGGACTGTGCATTGCCCAAACAACATAACACCAGAATGGGGAGGGGGACAAGCCTTTTGGCCCATGCAGATGAAGCCTAAGTTGCTCATCTTGGCAGAGGTTTTTGAGTGCTCAGTTCTTGAAAATCTTTTGGAATCCCTGTAAATTCATCTACGCTTGTGGTGCTGAAATTAAGGTTGCCATCTTTTCTGACTGGCACCCTCCTTGCTATCTTTCTGCAGGCGGGTAAAGATTAATGTTTTTTAATTTTTTAATTTTGGCAGGCCTTTGGAGACATTCAAAGGGGATGGGTCTTACATAATGTTCAGGATTTTCTATCTGCTGTGTTCCTTTTAATGATTTATTTTAAAAGAGATTTTAATTTTTTATAGTTTAATTACATTTTAAACTTTCGTATGTTGTTAATTTTTAGCTATGTTTGGTGTAAGTTGACTCCAGTCACAAAAGGGAAAAAAAGGTGAGATATAAATAAATATCATGCAATATCAAAGGATTGCCCATATTGTCATATTTCTGATTTCTATGTATAGTTGTGAATCTGGATAGTGAAGAAGCCTGACACAAAGGGAGCCAGCTGTTGAAATATGGTGCTGGAGAAGAGTTGTATGGATGACTGATATGGCATATGAATGGGTATGGGAGCAATTTAACCCATTACTCTCCCTAGAAGCCAGAATGACTAAACTGGGATGTCATGAGACAATGTGATTCCTTGGAAAAGACAAGAATGCTTTGTAAAGTGGAAGGTAGTAGGAAAAGTTGATTGATCAGAACATTGGTTGGAACAGGGAGTGCAGCCAGGAAATTAGGAGAAGATTAAGAATGGGGAGGACAGGTATGAAAGGACTAGAAAAGATCCTAAAATGCAAAGACTTACAACTCAGCACAAAAGTTAGAATCATACACACCATCGTATTCCCTATTACCATGAATGCATGTGAGAGCTGGACAGTCAAGAAAGAAGATAGGAGGAAAATCA